>CM061352.1:106947020-108147020 GCA_030867105.1 Liasis olivaceus
ATTGGGGAAAATAGGATATTTTTTTTCTCCCCAGTTTTGAAACTCAATCTTTCTCCTACCCCACTCCAGTTTTGGCCTTATACTGTTCCATTCCCGGACAATTGTCATGCTGCCACAGAGAGTCCCAAGCCCCTTTACATGATTTCTTGCCACTGTTCTGTTGAGATAAAAAAAATAGAAATGATGCAAGAGGCTGACACTTCACTTTGCGGCATGCTAATTTCTCATTTGTTATCAGCCTTTTTTCTTTCGTAATCAAGGGAATCTGTAAAAATTAAATATGCAAGAAGTCTGGTTGAAAAGAAGTGCCAGTGGTCACATCGGCACCCATGGGTGCAGCTCTGCAAAGCCCTGCCTTAAAAACCAACATGTGTTTGCATCTGTAATCCACAAAACCCTCATACCAGAAACAAGTCAATCTTTTAGGTGCTACAAAACCATTTATGGCTTTGCTGCTACAGGCTAACACAGCTCTCCCCCTGGATATTATTTCAGTGTGCATTTTTTACTAAAAAAAAAAAAAAAACTACAGACATATGCAATTTCTGTTTTTTAAAGCAAGTATTTAAAAGGGGTTTTGAATGCCAAGAGCTGCATGACAGCATTTGGAGTTCTGTAAAATTTGAAGAAGAGCCAAATTTTGATCAGCACATTAAGATGGGGAGTAGGAATAAAAAGAAGTGAAAAGAAATGGGGAAACATCAAATATCTACTTCCTATAGCTTTGAAAATTGAAATACCTGGGGGGGGGGGGGAGATAAAAGGGTGAATGTTGGTGGTGGTGGTGGTGGTGCCTCCAAGTCAAGGTTGACTCCTGGCAACCACCTTGATTCGTCGCTACAGTTTTCTTGGCAAGTTTTTTTCAGAAGGGGTTTGCCATGGCCTCCTTCCTGGGGCTGAGAGAGAGTGACGGGCCCAAGGTCACCCAGCTGGCTTTGTGTCTAAGGTGGGACTAGAACTCACCATCTCCTGGTTTCTAGCCTGATGCCTTCACCACTAGACCAAACTGACCCTCCGAAGGGTGAACTACATCTCCCATTACTGCCTGAAAAAATCCAAAAGCATCCTTTGTAATCAAATTGGCTCCAAGTACAATCAATATAATCGCTGGGAGGGGAAAAAAATGTTAGTAGCATTTTAGGAGGCTGTCTAATATTGTTTTCATGACCTGAATCTTAATATTACCTACCCCTCCCAGCCATTCTCCAGGGTGTGGGATGGTTTTCTGAGTCCTACTTAAAAATCTCTTGGGATCTACTTGGAGATGCCAGGGACTGAACAACAGGTCCTGTGCATATAAAGTATGTGCTCCATCACTGAGTTATACTTTTTCCTGAAAGGAATCTAGAAAATGACTGCATTCATCTACCCCAGGGTTGTCTACACTGATTGACAGCCACCCTTTCAGATCTTAGGCATCTTGTCCTACCTAGACACCTATCTGGAGGAACCAGGGACTGGATCTGGGATAATTTGCATGCAAAGGAACATAGGCGGTAACCCAGGGTCTCTCCCAGGGTTGTGTTGATTGACTGCAGAAGTCAGATTTTCAGGCAGGAGTTTGTCCACCACAAGTCTGGGATCTTCTGAATGTGAACTGTGGTTGCATTATCTCAGTTTTAAATAGGAGGTTTGCAGCAACAAGGTCAGACTGCTCCTTCCATCCCTGTCCTCAAATAAAGTAAAGAAGGCTTAGCCATGGAAGAAATGTCACCTGCTGTCATTCCATAGATCTTTGAAGATCAGAGGTTCTTGCTGCCCATGTGATTTTATAGTATGACTGTCATTGTATGGCTTTGGTGAGATTGTCCTCGGGCACCATTATATTATTACTATATATTTTGGTTTTTGTTGTTGTTGTTGTTTTTCTTCTGTTTCTGATGGTTCTTATGGGTTCTTATGGTCACCACCCAGAGTCACAGCTGGTGAGATGGGCAACTATAGAAATCATACGAATGAATCAACGAATAAATAAATGAATAAATCCATTCCTAGAACTGCTCACCGCTCCATGGAAGAATGAGAGAAAAGCATAACAGCTAAATATCCCCTGTGATTGCAGTTCTTTTGCATATTCTGAGTAGCTATGCATAGGATATAACTCAAAACCTGTAAGCGATGTTTTAGCAATTGCTTAAAAATATATCTGAGAAATTAGCAGTGGGTTAAACATAGTCAGCGACTTGACCCTAGTTAAAAGTCTTGGGGTTTTTTTGTTTTGTGCCTTCAGGTCAGTGTTGACTCCTGGCAATTGTATGGACTTGTCTCTGCAGTTTTCTTGGCAAGGTTTTCCAGAAGTGGTTTGCCATTGCCTCCTTCCTAGGGCTGAGAGAGAGTGACTGGCCCAAAGTCACCCAGCTGGCTTTGTGCCTAAGGTGGGACTAGAACTCACCTGCCCATCCAGTCTGAACACCTTGAGAAGGTTGCAGGCCCTCCCTGTGGGACAATTCAGATAGCCATGGCGTAGGTCACTGAAGACTTGATTGTTCTCTGGGGCGCTGGGCCAGAGTGTTGGGTGAGTCTGTCTCTAAAGGGCATAGTAGTATATTGATTGGGGTCTTCGGTTGCTAGCCTGTTCTATTTCTTTTTGATATGTATTGTTTTTATGATGGTTTTTAAATTTACTTATAAGCTGCCCATAGTCATGTTGTGAGTTGAGCATACAAGTTGAAGAAATAATGGGTACAGAGCAAAATCTACATCAGCCTCACTGCCCTCTTGCTACATACTGCTTGCCCATTTCTGTCCTTAGACCTCCCAGGGACTGATCTTTGGGCATATTGGATCATGTTCCTAGTTAATCATTCAGTATTTTTTGCCAAGCTTCTAGTTTTGCTGGGCAAAAGCCTTCTAGCAGAATTGGTTGGGTGAAGAATACAAACAAACATATATAAAAGATGGAAACGTCTTATAAATTCAGAACTTGGTGATCAGTGGTTCTCTCTGAAGTCTTCTTCAGGAAGATAATAATCAATGCATAAAAGAGCTTCCAAGAATGTATCATCTACTCATACCCACAGAGCCACTGATATATCTGTGGACCCTGGCTGATTCAGGAATGGGGTTTAAAGGAGGCCCCACATACACCTAGGCTTGTCTTTAAGAAGGTGACAATCTTGATCCAAATGCTTAAAGAGTTTACATATATACAAGTATACAGTGGTGTACCTGAATGATGTTTCCACCAGCATCAACACTGCCTTGTTGGATTCTTTCTTCCAGTTTCCCAACACTTCAAGTCAGTGTTGACTCCTGGCAACTTCCTGGACTATCCCTGCAGTTTTCTCGGCAAGCTTTTTTCAGAAGTGGTTGGCCACTGCCTCCTTCCTAGGGCTGAGAGAAAGTGGCTGGCTCAAGGTCACCCAGCTGGCTTCATACCCAAGGCAAGACTAGAACTGTCATAGTCTCCTGGTTTCTAGCCTGGTGCCTTAACCACTACACCAAACTGGCTCTCATTCCCAACATCCTTTTCTAAAATAAACACTTCTATTTTAGTGTAAGGTTTAAGTTGTTGTGAGGTCCCTATAACAGAACTGGGGAGACACAGATTCAAGTCTCTTTCTCACCATGGACCCTTGGAGTGACTTGAAGGCCACTCTGGGAGTAAAATGACACTTCCACATACATCAGCTTTTGCTTTGAAAAGAAAATGTCAGTTCTGGATGCAGGCAGGCAGGAAGAAAGATACGATGTGGCATTTTATTGAATCCTGGGAAACCAGGATCCTGCTAACCAGTGGAGAAAGGACTGAAAGCAAAAGACAGGAGAATCTGCTAAGGCAAACATAAAAATGCAGAATATAAGTTTAGCAAGAGACCTGTGGAGATAAAATTTGCTGGCATGTTTTTAAAGCCACTCTACCACCATGTTTTTCAGTTTTACTTGAAACAATCCAAGATGTCCTCCTTTCCAGTAAGTTCTACCAAACAAACTGAACATGTTATAACTCTCCTTTTACTGGACTGCTGGGTAAAACGGACAATTTCCATACCCGCCACCTCCTTTCAGACTCAGATGGTGACATCACCCACACGCTAGCTAAATTCATCATTGCAGCAGTTAAAACTAGGCAACAATTAACTTCAGACTCAAACTTCAGGCTCAACGCCCTTGGACTATTTCATTTTTCTTTCTCTTCCTCTCTCTCCTCCTCTTCTATAACCCTAAATTATGATTATAATAAACAACTAAGTAAGTATTAAGTAACCCTCATCAATTACACTCAAAGTATTCCAGGTAGAACTTAACAGAATGTACACTTCTGCATTTTATCTCCATGGTTTTAATTATCTCAATGTTTTAATATACTGGTATTTTAATACTCTACTAGGCTGTTCAACAGCAATATAGCTTTGTACTTACTTAACCATTAAGCATTTCTTGCCATTTTCGCTGCCTTACGTAGTTTAAATATGGTTTGATATTATATATATTGCTCGGCAACCTTTTCCTCTTTTCCCCCTGTAATATTGTTACTAAATTGTACCTACATCTGGTCACTGACTGTAATAAAGGATTGGGTTCAATTTGAATTTTACAATGCAGTTGCAAGTTAATCTAGCAATGTAATAGCACTCAGGCATTGGGGCCAAGACATTTGATGAGCTTATCCTAGGAGGTATGATATATGTTGTTGTGCCCCAACTGTGTGTGGTGTTGTTGTTGTTGTTGTTATTGATTTTTTGTTGTTTCTGTCATTGGGGATATTGTAGGGTTTTTTTCTCTTTTTTCTAATTGCTGTATGCTGTCCAAAGGTCCATTTTTGCAAGTTCAGCAGCCATATAAATCCTATAAAACAATAAAGTATATAAGTAAGTTAATATATACCCATAGGTACTAAGAGGACTTAGTAAATTTCAAGATTGACGATCAGTACTCACTTGTTGCGGAAAAATTTATTTCTTGCCAACGTTTATTTCTTGAAAGGGCCATTAAAAGCTTTTCAAATTAATACATTCTGATGTGGGTTTTGTAAAACTAAAGCACAAAATAGTCACTACATTATGGTTATGTGATACAAGTGATGTAGAATCTACTGCCCTTGTTTTATTATACCGATGGTTTATAAGGACATTAGAGTCTGTTTTATTTCCCCTCATTTGATAAAATATCCAAACCGTATCAATTTATTTTATATGCAACTCTTTTTATTGAATCTTCCAGAGTCTAACCCTTTGGACATTGCCAAATTTCTTTATGTTGCTAATAAAATCAGATGAGAGGTGATTGCTCCTCCAACTTCATAAATATGGAAATTTTAGATTTAAGTCTTTCTTCTCAGATTATGTATCTTAGGCCAAACCACCAGTTTATAGTCATAAATATAGATTTAATGGGAATTACAGAGTATCAGTACTAACAACAATAGTTGTTTTAATTTTAAGAATTATAGTATAAGCAGAAATAAAAGTTTTGTCTTATTCGAGCCCAGTGTTTCTGGTTTTGACTATTTTGTTCTAATCAAATTGTTGGGTTGATTTTGTGAGGCTACGTTGGTCAGTGATCAAAATAAAGATTTTGGTTTGATTTGGTCTGATTAGTCCCAGTATTAAAATTATCCATAGGTCACCTCTTAAGTCCATGACCTTGCAAAGTTGTGTGGACAGTATAGATAAATAAGCATTTGCTACATCACTGTCAAATAATTTAATAAGAAGCCGTACTGTTGCGTTACAAGAGTTTCCAAGGCTGGATTACGTGCATAAAAGAGATCTTTCAAATTATCTGATCTCAAGCTTTAAAGTGTAATGTCAATATTCTGAACTGGACCTAGAAATGGTGGAAAATTGAGATACCCAATTAAAAGTTAACTTTTAGAAATGTAAGGGAAACAGAGGTAAACAACTCAGTGGACATTTTTAAAAATCTGTGCCTTACATTAAAAAAAGGAGTGAACCGGGTGACCCTTTCTGAACCGAACAGACCTATCACAAGAAGACCCAGAAAGTGGATCAGATAAAATAAGTAAGGGGCATTGAGGCAGGAGATGTCAAACATTCAAGCCGGCAGCTGTGTCCACACAACCAAAGCCATGTCTTTTTCTACATGCGTTGTGGGTGCAACACACATAAAAAAGGGACAGAACTTTCAATATGTGGTTGCAACTACCATCTTGACTTTTGTGACACCCCTTCTGGTCATTGATAAAGGGTGCAAGTAGGTGATACATGTGAAAAAAAGAAAGTAAGAATGCCAGAAGGAGGGCAATTATCACTGCTCCCTCTTCTTTTTCCCCCATAAGGAATACATTACAGGTAGTCCCCAGTTTAAGAACGAGTTCCATTCCCAAGATCTGTCCTTGAGTCGAATTTGTATATAAGCCGGAACAGTATTATTGTATAATACTGCATAAGTAGTATTGTATAATGAATTGTGAGTCACCGTGAGTGAGTTGGGTGGCCATATAACTTACATAAATAAATAAATAAACTCGAATCATTGTGTATTTAACTCAAATTATTGTGTATTCAACTCACCTTTTGCTACAATAGGCTCCGTTCTTAACTATGGGATGTCTGTAAACCTGGCATTCTTAAGCCGGGGACTCCCTGTATCCCCTTCTGTTTCTATGGTGTGTTTTACTTATTTTCACATTTGACAGGCTGTGGCGAAAGTGGGTGTGAAGAAAGGAAGAGGGGCTTCAAAATTCAATTCCTACTTTTCCATCGTAGGGTCAGTAGACAATCTGATTAAAGCAAGGCTGATGTGCAAAAGAAATATAAACTTAGCAAAAAGAAGGAAAAAAGGGAATTTCTAGAGTGGACTTTTATTCTTAGTAAATGTGCTGGAGAGAAGCGGGAGGGGGAAACCCCTTCAAAACCCAAAGCGTAATCAATATTTCCACCCAGTTAGCAATCCTAAGATGCTTCCCTAGAAGAAATTTGTTACCATGCTATCTCTCTGCCTTTTTTTTTTTTTAATGGAGATACTGTTGCAATACCATTGCAACAGCTAGCAACCTGCATGTCCTATTACACCAGGTTGAGCCATTGCCGGATCCCTTGTGCCTAAGATTTGTAAATATATATATATATATATATATATATATATATATATATATATATATCCAAAGCTTTCACCTGTTGCAACATTTCTCCAACAGAAAGCTCCAGCTTTCATTTATGTCTTCGGTTATGGCTTATTTACCTGCCCCTAAAGCTTGGCAGCTTCTCAAATTTCCGTCGGCGAGCTCTCTTTCAGATGGCGCTTTCACTCCCTAGAGCCTGGAATTAATTTATACTAAAAAGAAAAGAAAAAGAAAGGGGAGAAAAACAGCGAAAGGGATTTGTACCAAACCTGCATTTCAAGTTGGCCAGCTTGGTCCCTGCATTCTGTAAGAGTGCAGGGGTTTAGAAAGATGCCGGAAGAAGAACGCTTCTGAGTAAGTAAAAAAAAAATAATAATAAAATCCACAGGGTGGGAGTGGTCATGGAGACATTTGCCTTTGCAGGTCTGGGGGCACAATAGTTGGAATGTATTGCTAGAATGAGAATTTTCTGGTTGCTCTGCGGTGTGCCTAGACCCTTGTGTGTGTCACCCTTGCTATGTTGACTTGGTTGTTGATCCTGTCTCTGGACAGAATATGAAGCATATGCCCTTCATTCCTGGGGAAACAATCCAGAGGTTCCACATGTTGCTTGAATGGATGAGCATCTGGATGGATTTTATTTTATTTTGGGAGAGATTGGCTTGGTTTTTCACATTGGAATAGGAAGAACGAGCCGTGTCAGGCTTTGATGACCCCCCCAATAGCAGATTTAACTCTTGTGCTGCAGATTTTCATCTACATCAGCAGAGTAAGATCAATCGTCGAGGCAGATTGAGAGATCTCTGGGCACAGACAGGGCCCTGATCTGGTTACCTTTCCCCATGCAGCTGCAGACATCTGGAATGGGCTATCGGTAGCCCAGGGGGCTTCCAGTCCCTCCCAAGATCCCAAAACCAATGAAAAAGGAACATCCAACTCTGCCAGAGAGACTATCATTTGAGAACAGACATATCTTGATCCCCAACCTAACACACTAAACCATGTGTACATTTCCATGCAGTTAGTGCTCCTGGCTTCCAATTTTACTAGGAGAATTTTTTAAAATTAATTCCTGATTCAGATCATGGGCAAATATGCAGAAGCTTTTGTCACTTTCCTGACTTTTGTATTTTTCCTTCATTCTTGCCCCAAGACACATTGCCAGTTTAATAAAACCCTATAAAAGAAACAGTCTTGAAGTGGCCATACTGTACACGATGTTCTGATTAAAAACTGGTTGGATTGCATAACACAAAAAGGTTGGGATTTTTTGGTATAAGTGGCTCGAGAGAGACCATACTTCTACACACTTGCAAACGTCCACCCTTTAAAAATAGGGAAGGTTGGCTTTTGTGCAGTGTTCAATGTGTTCAGCTTCATGCACATTAATCAAATTCGTCATATGAAGAATTTAATGCAATTATAAGCAAGATGTCACCAAAGCTATTTTTTCTCATGTTTTACTGGTGTGCACATTATATTCTGTAGGCAAAAATAGAATGTGATGGGAAGGTGAATTAACAAAAGCTGAAATCTAGGGCAAACTCCTGTTATGTCTACTCATTAATTCCCCCCCCCCAAAAAAAATATAGGAATGTCTATTTGTTCTATATTGGGGGGAAAGGCTGCTAAATTTGGAAAACCAAAATCTGGAAAGAGATCTGGATGAGCATCTTCCTTCTCAATCAAAATGGTAAGGTAAGGGACCAGTTACTACTGTCTTGCAGACACAGTAGTTGATAAGTTAGTGATAGCTAAATTAAGTTGAACAGATCTTAGAAAATCTACTCCAATTATGACTTACGTTTGTATCCATCTATATGATGACATAGTATGAAAATTGGTCATGCAGCCACTGTTGAGCACGGTTTCTTGGAAGTTACATGGGGCTGGAGTAAAATATTTTAATGCGAATTAGCTGTAAATTTCTAATACGGTACAGAAATTAGAACAAATTGAGTAGCACTTTGTCTAACTAATACAACAGTATCCTAGAAGTAAAATTGAAATAGAATGTTCAGATGTAAATTGGCTGTAAACATTTTATAGGAAGTGCATTTGTTTGGCAATGAATATGAAGTAATATATTTGGATGTGACTTGGGAGGGAAAATAAAATACATGGGATTTAATTCCCAGGTAAATGCAGAATAATTTTCTTCTCCTCATGAAGACTGCAAGGCACCCTTCTCTGTAATAGCCCCCACTCTACAGAATACTCTCCCCCCAGAACTACACCCAGCCTTCTCATTGCTGTATTTCTGAAGATGGTTAAAATTGTTTTATTTCATCACGGTTTGGCCCCAGCAGACTGAACATAGACACTTCTGTTGACCCTGACCTGGGGTTTAGCTTTCCGTGATCATTTTTATTTTCTTTTTATATATATTATATATATAATTTTTATTCAAAAAGAATTTTGCGCAGAATTAAAAAAAGACTACAGAAACTTAAAGAAAAGAAGTAGAAAAAAGAAAAAGATATAAAAAGATAAAAAGTGAGAAACAGAGACAAATTTTTAAAAAAGGGAAGATATCTAAAAAGGCGGCTTCTGATCTTCTTTGCAGCAGTTACTAACATCGTTATTACCGTTCCTAACCTCCCCAGTTACATTTCTTGGTTCCCTTCTTCCCATAAACATCCCTTTTTAATCAGTAAATCCCCAAATCCCCAATTCATTTTTGTCCATTTTCAGCAAAAAGTCCATAAAAGGTTTCCAGTCTTTTATAAAAATAATTATTTTTGTTGTTGTTGTTCAGTCATTAAGTCGTGTTCGACTCTTCGTGACCCCATGAACCATATTGCGCCAGGCCTTCCTATCTTTCACTGCCTCCCTGAGTTTGCTCAATTTCATGCTCATTGCTTCAGTGATGCTATCTAGCCATCTCATCCTCTGCCGTCCTCTTCTCCTTTGGCCTTCCATCTTTCCCAGCACCAGGGTCTTTTCCAAAGAGTCCTCTCTTCGCATTAGGTGACCAAAGTATCTGAGCTTGAGCTTCATTATCAATCCTTCCAATGAGCAATCAGAGTTGATTTCCTTTAAGATTGACTGGTTTGACCTCCTAGCAGTCCAGGGGACTCTTAAGAGTCTTCTCCAGCACCACAGTTCAAAGGCATCAATTCTTCGGCGTTCAGCCTTCTTTATGGTCCAGCTCTCACAGCCATACATTACTACTGGAAAAACCATAGCTTTGACTATGCGGATCTTTGTCGGCAAGGTGACATCTCTGCTTTTTAATATGCTATCTAGGTTTGCCATAGCTTTCCTCCCAAGGAGCAAGCGTCTTTTAATTTCATGGCTGCAGTCTCCGTCTGCGGTGATCTTGGAGCCCAAATAAATGAAGTCTGTTACTGCTTCCATTTCTACCCCTTCTATTTGCCAGGGAAAAATAATTATTGTTCCCTCCTTAATCAAGCAAGCCAGTCTGGCCATTTCAGCAAGTTCTACCATCTTCACTGTCCACTCCTCCATTGCAGGTATTTCAGAATTTTTCCATCTTCGTGAACATAATAGCCTCACTGCAGTTAACTTGCATGAAACCACTCATCCATTAATCTTTTCTAACTGACTGTCTATAAGTCTTAGTATAAAAAAGCTCTGGTTTCCGCTGAATAATAAATTTTAAAATTCGTTGTGATCATTTTTTGGTTTGGAGTTCTTCTGATTTACTTATTTCTTATTATGATTTTGGTTTTATTTTTTATGATGTTGCACGCCGTTCAGAATCCTTTGGGCTTGGGGGGGGGGGAACGTACTATAAGATAAAATTTTAAAAATTAAATGAATATATTGGATGCTGTCAGTTTAAAATACAATGCAACAATGGAGCTTATGGGCCAAGATTCATCATGATTGAGAGTGATATTAATTAAATAGGTCACCTAATCAGCCTTTGACTTAGTAAATTTTTGTGGAGGGAGGAATCAGGTCAGGGAGAATTCTCAGGAATTTGGTTGCCAAGTGAATGCAAAACTGTGGGAATGGGAAGGAAAACGTTGCTTTGTATATTCTTTAAAGCTTCTCTGGATCTCAAAAACGATGCCTAACTCCATCCAAATAGCCAGGAGAGATCTTCAGCCAATCCATCTGCAAAATTTCAGAGCAGATTTAGGGCTAAGTAAGAATACCTGTTTTCATGATTATCTTTGGGGACTAGGGTCATTTCAGGAAATGAACAAATACTGTGCTTTTTAAATTTTATCTATCTATCTATCTATCTATCTATCTATCTATCTATCTATCTATCGAGCATCAGTGTTAAGAATCCTCTAGAGCCAAGGGGTCTTTCTCTGCTTTTGTGAGATAATCCTAAATATCCCATAAATTCAATTATAGTGTTGTTGTTGTTTTTAAGTTAAGCTCGCTTTGTAGTTGGGGAGCCCTGTTCATAAACATGTCCGACTGGCTTGCAATAATGTAATTACCTCTTCACTATGATTCAGAAGCTGCAGGTAAGCCATAATGTGGTTGCCTGGCTACTGACCTAGTTTAACAGCAGAAGTAACATATTTAGCACATTAATGGAAAGAACGCCACTGGTTAATACTGGTAGATTCTGGGCTGGAAGGAAGCAGTCAATATCACTCCCTCTAATAGCAAATTTGTATGATAAATAGAAGGAAAATGGGACCACTGAGATATGCAAGCGAGGAGGTGGACAGCTTGTAAAGATCCAACAATACACACACTTGTTTAGACGTTCAGTTTGGCGTAAAACAGAGTCCATCAGAATTGGGTGGTTGTAATAAATTTAAATACATTAAATAAAAAATAAATTATACAAATAAAACAGTCAGGTATAATATCTATTCTATAAGTATGAAAAAAAAAATTCAGGGACAGTTTCTCCCACCTCACTCTACCCCAAATCACCTCAACTGCCTTGCAAATTTGGCTTCCAAATATAAGGCAGATCCTTTGTGAATTCTCCTTACATGCCACCTTATCTCCGGGATCTGAAAGTAGTATATGATACTCTCTCCTGAACCATTTTTCCCCAGAAATAGCTTAGGTTGCAAGATGGTAGTTGACTGATAGGCACCCAGAGAAATTCACTGCACCGGGGAACGTGAACGTAAGATGGTCCCACTCAAACCCCAACGCTCTAATGGCGGTCCTCATTCATTCTGAGCAGAAGAGCAAACCTGAAGATGAGACAAATATCTTCACAGCTGTTCCAGCTTCCTGGAAATCCCACTTATTAACATATAACACTCTACAATCCTAAAACAGAAAAGGAGAGGTGGTACAGTATCTAGGAATTCTGAACATTTTGGGAGTCATGATTTCTCCAATCCAGCTCTCTGAGCATTTGATAGAGTCCCATCACAGAAGAATGGTCAATGGAAAGAAATGGTCAATGGAGAAAAGTGTGAACCAAGCATCAACATCTCTCAGGGAATTCCTTCTTGTTTAGAGGAGCCAGATGTGGGTTGCAAAAATCCTGATAATAGCTAGATGTCAGCAAAGAGCTTTCTGTCTTTCCTTCCTTCTGTTTTATAGTTGTCTAGTTATGTACCCCAATTTTAGGCACCCCATCCTTAGGGCTTAGTTTCCTTCTTATCTTACAATCATCTAAGCAGGCTCTGTTTCATTTGATTCTTTTGCCAATGTGTTGCCACTAGAAACAGGGTCTTCTGTGTGATAAATCCCAGCAGAGGCTTAACTGATGGGTTTCTGAAACCTTTAATTCTTTCCCTACTAGCTTTATTCTGATTCCTTTTGTTTTTATGAAGTATTTTCTCCTCCTCCTCCTCCTCCTCCTCCTCCTCCTCCTCCTCCTTCTCCTTCTCCTTCTCCTTCTCCTTCTCCTTCTCCTCACTGTTTTTTCTTTTTTTTAGCAGAAATCACATGTTATTTGTAAGCTACCGTAAGGGCACTGTGAGTTGCGTGGCGCAGCAACCAGAATTTCAAATGAAAAACTAAACAACATTGCAACCTTTAGCAGTGCTTCTGCTTCTGTACCACCGTGGATTGGGTAGAAGCGGGACAGAACTTATATTTCTTCTTCGCAACATTAGAATTCAGGAAATATGCAAGACCAATTCAGTGTTTGTTTATGCAAAGGGCAGCGACTCTATGAAGCAATAAAAGGATATGGTACAGGGAAGGATGGTTTGCAAAGCTAGAAAGCTATGAAGAGATATAATGAATGTTGTTGGTGTAAACTAGATTTCGTTGATTTTTTTTTCTTTTAATCTCTTGCCTTAATTTCTTTTGCCTACCGCTCTTTTCCTGGGTTTTGCGTAACACTGATGACTCAAAAAGCGAGTTGTATGCAGATACGGGTGTATCATATGGTGCAAATGATAGCAGTTGTTGTTGTCAGATGTGATAGCCATAATATACATGGTTTTAAAAGGGGGCTGGACCAACATTGCTGGAGAATCCAGAAGCACAAGTCTTAAGGGATGCATACCACCTCATGAACCAAAGACCGAATCCTTTAAATAACCCTGATTAGTCACTGTGTGGTGTTGAAACCAGTGATTGTGTGGATCCAGCTGGGCTTAGATTAAGGTTGTATCACTTTAGTTATTGTGGCTTTCAGTTCAGCCTGTAGGATTGATATATACGATGATGCCACAACCCCAGGACTAGATGATTGGAGTCCAACCCATTTCTTGGGTTCTAAATACATCTTGTCACACTTTTGCATATTGAATAGCAATCAGGAATTACTTGGAGGCTTCAGTGCCTGGCTGACAATAACACTAAAGTTAGCTGCGACCTGAGTAACCTTCTCGGGGTTTCAAATCCGTCCGTATTTCTCTAGCGCTACTTGCCTCTCTGTGCCCTCCAGAGCTACGTTTTGCAAACTGGAGCCTGAAATTACACTTTAAGGATGGAACTACTTGTCATAAAACAAGCAAAAGCTTTTAAATTAATATTTTTAACATTTCTCATCTGCTTTCTGTTGGTCAAAACCTTTTCAAGGCAGAACAATAAATCAAAACAACTGACAAAAGCACGTTATAATTTTTTAAAAACTCGGAACTTTCTGCATTAAAAAAAACAACATAATCTACCTTAAATTCACCCCCCACCCCCACCCCCCAGACACACATAACAGAACAGCAGTAATTGTAACATTAATAGAACTCAGGATTTTAGCAAACAGATATATCTTTAGTTAGGGCAGGAAGCTGGAGGGCAGAGAGGGGGCCGACTAGGGAAAAATGATGAGCAGCAAAGTAATTATAATATTTCCAATGTCACTTATTTTCCTCTTCCTTTTTTTACTTGGCAAACTCTGAGACAAAAATGAGTGTAATTGCAAAGGAAAACTCCAACATGGGGATAATTTGGGAGGAACATGGTGTAAATTGCTAGAGTTGATTATGATTATGATTCATTTATTCAATTTATATTCCATAATACATAACCCATGGTCAACCAGAGAAGGAAGGTAGGTCTCCCCTGAGGTGGGTCTCCCCTGACCTAGTTCAGTTCCATCACACTCTAATAACGGTGGGCAAACACCAGAGCAAAGCTAATCTTGCAATAGCCATAACAATTCTCTGCCTCTTTTCCTAAGACTTGGGTGAGGATTACTTAGCACAGAGTTCAAGATGCAAGTTGATCTAGAGTTCAAGATAGTTCTTGATCTTAGAGTTCAAGATGCAGCTTGATCTAACAGCACCCCACCTATCTTGTCCTCAGCAATGCACTCCATTGAAATGTGTGTTAGATATTGAAACAGTTAAGTCAATTCACAACTGATATGAAAGACACACTACAGATCTCTTTATCGATAGAAGAGAATATGCATAGCTCAGGGTTGAACTGTAGAGTCCTTGGGGTTCTGTGAGCTTGGTTGGTCTGCAAGAAAACTCTACAGGTCTCTTTATGCTTGTATGGTATAGACCAGGGATTCTTTTAGATTCATTTAGTTTGCATTTGAATGCAGACTTATCTAATTTCACATTTTTGAATCAATGCACAAATCAAAGCTACTGCTTTGTTGTGTTATTAGGTTTGCATTCTACGCTCTGCCTGGAGGACACAATATAAAACATTGTGATATTAAATCTGATAAAAACAATTAAAATCAATTATTAAGGCACTGAAAGTAAAAACTCCAGGCTAACGTTGAAGGTTTTGACTGCTTTCCTAAAAACATGAAAGAATAGGTGCTTAGTACAATCCATGCAAAGTTTGGGAGCCACACAGGAAAACATTGACATTTTAATTTTGCAACTCTCCAAAATTTTGAAATGCAGTTTGCCAATAACAACAAAATGTGTATTAGAGAAGAATCAGGATAAAAATGCATTTGTTCATGAAAGCAATGTATGACAGTGCATTACAGGATGTAAGAAAAATATTTTCAAAAGCTAAACTAAGTTCACAAAATTCTAAACAAAGAAACAAAACAATTTTTGGAAAAATGTATGCCAATATGAATTTTAATGTTGTGCAACTCCCTTTTCAAACAAAAACAAAAATAGAAAAGAAAAGTCAAGTTTGATGAACCAAACAAGACATTAATAGAAATTGGAAGTGACAGATTTACCCATCCCTAGTTGAAGCTACTGCCAACTTCACTTGGTCTTCCAACAAGGACATGATTTTGGCCTCAGTAGGACAACTGTATCGCTCATAATAATGCTCCTATTATTTTGCACTGTGCAAAGCTGAGGCAAACTCAGGGAAAACAATCATTTTTAAACATCTCCCTTTGTGAAATTCCAAATCTCATAATCTAATTGTTACGCAGCTTAGCCTAAAGAAGCATCTCTAAAAGTAGCTTAGATAAAAAGTAACAATTAGCACTCCAGAAGCTGAAGTGATCTGAGCAAATCACAGGTCTTAATTGTTGGGGTTCTCCAATATGACTCTTTTTTGTTTGTCTTTTGCTACAAAGATTGACACACTGGTGGAAGAAAAGTAACACACAGCAACTTTATCTCACCTGTTGTCAAGATGAAAGAGTGACTTCATCCTGACTGGTATTTCTACTGTTCCAATCCCACAGCTATCAACCCAAAATGTCTCTTTTAGGATTTTCCTTCTCTCCCACCTGTAAGCAAGGCATTCCCTGAAGGCAATTCTCAGCATGAAGTTTTAAGTCAGCCTAGCAAAATTCACCCAAATATGAATTCTAAAGCAAACTGAAAAGGACCAAGCGAGTTGAGCTTTATTTGATGTCTAATGCATTGTGGCCCCATCCCTGTAAAATATTCCTAATGCAGGATCTCAAGAAGTTGACATTATTTCCATTAAACTATATTACACTAAAGCCCTATATGAAGGGTCCAGAGCTTAAAAACCATACAGGGCAGGTCTTGCTGTTTGTGCCAAGAGCCATAGAGTGTCATCTTTTGGTGGGTCTCAGGGAGGTGATCTTTCTGGTTCCACCTGCAGTGGAGAATGTTCAAGTCAAGCTCTGCTCCTAAGCATGATAGCGTCAGCCCCACCAGGTTGACCAGACCAAGAATCAACTCCACAGGAAGACTAAGATTACTTTTATTGAGAGTGGGTGAAATACAGCATTGTGCAAGTCTGATTGTGCTGTTCTTCCTCCCTGTTCTTCTACCCCAGTGAATCAGGAAGGGATTTACCTGAGCGCTTCTGAATCTTATCTTCCTTCCCAGGATTTTAAGAACATTTCAGCCCTCTTTGCTTAGGTAATGGTTCTTGCATATTTCTGTCAAGGTTTAAGCCACACTTGTCTGATAATTGCCTTGGTAGACGCTCTTCCTCCTGCCGTTCAAGGCCATTCCCTATGCCTTCTACACCCTAACTCTCTATAGTTAGGAACACAACCATGAGGTTTCTGGGTAGCATTACAGGAGTGTTTTCATGCTGTGTTCTTCTGGGATGTATAGCTGACTTTAAGGTCTAATCTAATGCCTGGGATTTTCTAGTAGCCTCCCATCCAAGTACAAAAGAGGCCAACCCAGCTGAGCATCAGAGATCAGCCAAGGATGTCTAGTTGGTGCCACCTGGTGAGGCAAATGCCACTCTCGTGGAAGTCTGTGAAGCACTCACTATTGTATCATTTATGTGCCTTTGAAGACTATCATTTCTCCCAAACCCTATAAATCTTGGATGTTTTTTTCTGTTTAGGTTGTTCCCCACTCCCCCGCTTTTAAAGTACTGTATGTACAAGACAAACAGACAAGCCACGCATATTTTGAAAATAATTTGGAGCTCGGGGCCTCACATGAGCCCAGTACATTTCTGTTACATTAAAGCAGCTTGTGTTTCATCAGCTTCCCATGTCACATGCCAGATGTGTGGACTTCCATTCCCAGAATTATCTGCAATGGCCGTGCTGGCATGGGAATTTGGGGAGTTGAAGTCCAAATCATTGGAAGGCTTCCAGATTTATCCTTGGTCTGTTGGAGCTGCATATCTCCTTCCAACACCATGAGCATATTCCAGGCCATATGCGCTCTATCAAGCACAAATAACTCCTTTGAAAAACCAGAGAAAGTGCCAAAATTTCTACATAAATTCCATTATTATTATTATTATTATTATTATTATTATTATTATTTCCAATATATAACACAATGTCATTTATTCCCAAATAAACATGTTCAGCTTTGGGACAGCAAAAGCAAACTCCATTTTCTCCCTGTAATCATGATGGCCTCTGAAGTATATTTATTTTTATCTTCGTTGGTTGGCAAATATTTTCCTCCATGACCTTTTGCTCTAACGTATCATAAATATAGAAGCCACTGAAGGGATGGGAGAAGAAAAATATGAGTTATGTGCTTTGGAACTGAAATACCGTATTTATCTGAAGGGAAGGCTAGTTCTCCCCCCTTCCCTAAATTATACCCTATTAAAACGGGAGTTATCTCAATTTGCTAAAAATGAAATAAAAGAAGGTGACTAGGTTTGTTTTCCAACAGAACTTCTCTGTTTGGAGTGGGGGGGTTATCTTAAATTTTGAGTTCTCCATCATGTAATATGGGTAAGGCACATATCGCTTGTAAAGATCCAGAATATAACATTATTTGCACCCCTGTCTCCCCTCTGGTGCTCTAAGCTCTTACAAGGAATGTGTGGGGGAAATATATCAAAGAAAAACTGTCAACGGATGCATAACTTCAAGGAACGTGAAGCAAATCTTTTTTCTATCCAAATTGACCCTTCAGTGCAAAATCTGTTGAAATCAAAGTAAATTTATCTTTTTGCTGAAGTGATAAATTATGGAACAAGGACAGTGGTGATCCCACAGTGCTCAACTATCTTCTGGAGTCCCTTTTTAAGCAGTTTGGCACATGATTGCCGTTATGGAGCAAATCACTTGAGAAGAAGCCCCATTTTTTCTCATAGAGAACGAGTAATAAAATTTTAATGTATGAATGCATAAAATCATCATGCTGGCTGTGGTCCTGCTATCCTGTATGTTGTCTGCTGCTTCCACCACCCTCCATTCCCAGCCTCAGGGCACCCCCAGGAGGTCAAAAAGAACAAAGGGGACAGCCATAACCACATGATTATAGCCTTTCCCTTTTAATGTGCGTCACATGTGCAGTCGCAGGCGCACCGTTATGCCATTTTCCTTTTGCATTTCCCACAGATGCATGAAGCACTCTTTTTAATACAGAAGAACTAAGTTAGTTTGAGCCCCCTTTTGATGGAACAAGCACTAAATAATTTTTGGAGAAAGAGGGACAAGTGGTGGAACTATGCTAGTCACTTGGCAGAGCCAAGTTTTCTTTCCTAATTGAGGGGGGAGAATGTGGTGGACTTCCATAGGTTTGAACATTATAATCATCTTCATTTAAAGTTGGTGTGGGATCTTCTCAGAGAGGTAGGACGTTTTCAGCCCAGGTCAGGAACAAACACCACAAGAAGTATTGGAGTTCATTGTTGCAGGATATAATAACAGAATCTTGAAACCCTGACCATGTTTTCTCTTCCTCTCTCTTATACCAAACAGAGTTGGGGTGGTGTAATGGTATGTGGGAACAACCTTGGGAGAGAGAAGGAAGAGCTGCAGACTAGACAATGGTCAGATAAGAGGCAGCTGAGCCAGCAGCAGAAACGGGGACATGGCAAACATTTCAGAAGGAACCCTCCCTAGTTTCTTGGACTGTAAAATTGGGGGGTGGGGAGATGTACTTTCAGATTTGCAAGATTCTGTTAATGTAACCTTACAATAAAGTTACAGCTAGTATTTCTTTTCTGGACTACCTTGCAAGGCTGACAGAATCCGTGTAAGTTCTAACATTCTCCTCCTTTCCCAGGCTTAATTCATGTTTTGCTAAGGACTGCATTCCTTCTCCAAGGTCATCACTGTGGTTCTTTCCGAGAACCACGCTATCAGTTTCATAAACTATGGACAGAAGAAGCTCCAGGAGGTGCAGAAAACAGCTTTGAGGTTCACATCCAACCGAGACCTTAAACTGCCCATCCTGAGCTGAAGGAACATTAACTTCTTTTAGAAAAGGAAGGGAGGGAGAAAGGACAGGAGAAGTGGCCACAGAAAAGTATTTCTGAGATACCAGCGAGGCAAAAGAGGGCAGCAACCGATAGCCCTGTGGCATCTGACAAAGAACTCAATCCATCCATAGCTCGGTCTGCAAATGTACTAAATGTGAGAAGCACAATTGAAGTATCCTGCTATTCTGGGTGCTGTTGAAGAAGCTATAACTGGCCAGTCACCTGTAGGCTGCAAGGCTATTGTAATATACAGGTGAAACTCGAAAAATTAGAATATCATGCAAATGTTCATTTATGTCAGTATGGCAACTCAAAAGGTGAAACCAATATATGAGATAGACGCATTACATGCAAAGCGAGATATGTCAAGCCTTACTTTGGTATAATTGTGATGATTATGGCATACAGCTTATGAAAACCCCAAATTCACAATCTCAGAAAATTAGAATAGTGTGAAAAGGTTCAATATTCTAGGCTCAAAGTGTCCCACTCTAATCAGCTAATGAATCCATAACAGCTGCAAAGGGTTCCTGAGCCTTTCAATGGTCTCTCAGGCTGGTTCAGTAGGAATCACAAGCATGGGAAAGACTGCTGACCTGACAGTTGTGCAGAAAACCATCATTGACACCCTCCATAAGGAGGGAAAGCCCCAAAAGGTAATTGCAAAAGAAGTTGGATGTTCCCAAAGTGTTGTATCAAAGCACATCAATAGAAGGTTATGTGGAAGGGAAAAGTGTGGTAGAAAAAGGTGCACAAGCAGCAGGGATGACTGCAGCCTGGAGAGGATTGTCAGGAAAGGGCCATTCAAAACTGTTGGGGACTTTCACAAGGAGTGGACCGAGGTTGGAGTTAGTGCATCAAGAGCCACCACACACAGACGGATCCTGCACATGGGCTTCAAATGTCGTATTCCTCTTGTCAAGCCGCTCCTGAACAACAAACAACGTCAGAAGCGTCTTACCTGGGCTACAGAAAAAAAGAACTGGTCTGTTGCCAGTCCTCTTTTCTGATGAGAGCAACTTTTGCATCTCATTTGGGAACCAAGGACCCAGAGTCTGGAGGAAGAATGGAGAGGCACACAATGCACGATGCTTGAAGTCCAGTGTGAAGTTTCCACAGTCTGTGTTGATTTGGGGAGCCATGTCATCTGCTGGTGTTGGTCCACTGTGCTTCATTAAGTCCAGGGTCAACGCAGCCATCTACCAGGAGATTATGGGGATGCTGACTTCATTTTCCAGCAGGACTTGGCACCTGCCCACATTGCCAAAAGTACCAAAACCAAGACCATGGGATTACTGTGCTTGATTGGCCAGCAAACTCGCCTGACCTGAACCCCATAGAGAATCTATGGGGCATTGCCAAGAGAAAGATGAGGGACATGAGACCGAACAATGCAGCGGAGCTGAAGGCCGCTATTGAAGCATCCTGGTCTTCCATAACACCTCAGCAGTGCCACAGGCTGATAGCATCCATGCCACACCGCATTGCGGCAGTCATTGCTGCAAAAGGGGCCCAAACCAAGTACTGAGTACATATGCATGCTTATACTTTGCAGAGGTCCGATATTGTTCTATTTCCAATCCTTGTGTTATTGATGTCATGTAATATTCTAATTTTCTGAGATTGTGAATTTGGGGTTTTCGTAAGCTGTACGCCATAATCATCACAATTATACCAAAGTAAGGCTTGACATATCTCGCTTTGCATGTAATGCATCTATCTCATATATTGGTTTCACCTTTTGAGTTGCCATACTGACATAAATGAACATTTGCACGATATTCTAATTTTTCGAGTTTCACCTGTATATGGCCTTGCCTGTTGGTGCAAAGACAGAACCATAAAACTTTGCATCCTGTAATCTCATCTCGAAGCACTTTGCAGCCATTAGTGAATTTATGGGTTTTCATGCCTCTGTATGGAAGGTATTACCAGTAAATATGAAGGAGCTGGGGGTGCGGGAGGGAATTGACGGATTCAGTGCTGTCAAGATGGGAAATGTGATTGCTGTGACAATCATGACAAAACTCTTTGCAGCAAATACTTCTCCCCCCTTGCAGGAAATGGCATTGTGTGAATAATTTTGCATTTAGATATTGATGAAAATAAATACAGCAGTGAGCATCAAAGGTGTTCTTGTTGATAATAGGATATCCATACAGTCTCTGGATTCAAAGACAATCTTACCTGTCTCAGTTAAAGAAGCCTCAGTTAAAGAAGTTGCTTCTGAGTTTCCTAAGCATGTCTGGTTGGCTCTTGTGGGACCCAGGGTTGAACTTGATGGGCCATTGACTTGAACTAGCCTCAGAGTTGCTAATAGTATGTGGGAATGACCTTGGGAGACAGGGGGAAGAGCCACAGCCAGGAGAACGGTCAGATAAGAGGCAGCTGAGCCTGCAGAAGGAATGGGGACATGGCAAACATCTCAGAAGGGACTTTCCCTAGTTTCTTGGACTGTAAAGATGAGGGGGGAGAGATGTACTTTCAAACCTGCAATATTCTGTTCCTGTAACCTTACAATAAAGTCAAAGCTAATACATCTCGGTGTGCTTCTTGTCTAGACTACCTCACAGGGCTGATAGGACTCTTCTTGTGAAATCTTCTCCCTCCATCAGAAGAACTCCGTAGTTAGGCCAAAGGTCCGTCCAATCCACCTTCCCCAGCCTGATGTCCTTCACATGAGTTTAGTTTCCATTCATTTCCATTTAATAAGGTCATTGACCCTGATAGGTACATATTCTGAGATTTATAATCCAAGAGTCTGGAAATTAATGAAATCTGCCTAATCAATAGCATTAAAATTTTAAAACTCCAGAAATCAGCACAGGTGGAACACAGAGGAATTATAGTCATCTTGGCTTCTGTGAATGTGATGTTCTATTCTGTTATTTTTTCATTGCAGATGTACTAATTTCAGAGGCAAGAATACCTTTAAAAATTGAGGGGAAGTAACTGTATGGTTGAAAATATTTCACATAAGCATGCTAAATTTCTGTCTTGTTCATAAAGCAAATGCTCTCTTCTATGCATCAATGATAGAAGCCAGACAAAACAGGGGCCATTGTGATTGAATAAAAACTTTGCATCACCTTGCACCCACTTAACCAGTTGGGCAATCACTAAAAACAGAACAAAGGAAATGAATGTCATTGTATTCTTTTTTCTTAATCCAGCATCCCATTTACCCATCTCTATTTTCATAATGAAAATCCTATAATTATCTAGATTCATAGTGATGAAATATGACATTTTGGCCATAACTCTCTACTCAGTGCAAGAATCTAAATTAAAGCCTCCACCATAGATGGTTGTTCAGCACGTCCAATGAAGAGGAAGCCATCACTCTTCTGGGTCATTGGTTTCCACTCAAAACCATTCTTATTGTTAGGAGGTCTTCCACAATTCACTTGGGATCTGCCTTCCTGTAACATAAATCCATTATTCTATATCCTGAACTCTAGAACAATGAAGACGTTCTTCCACATGAACTCTTTTCAGATAGCTGAAGAATTCCATCATACTCCCTCACCACCTCCATCAGGTCTTCTCTTCTCTAAGTAAATATTCCCAATTTGTTCAAACTCTCTTCGCAGAATTTAGCTTATACTTCCCACATCACCCTAGTTCCCTTTTTCTGAAGTTTATTTCTGTTAATTGTTTGTCAAGTGTAATCCCCCAAACTGGACATGATACTCTTGGTGGAGTCTTAATTAACACAAAAGAAAGTGGGGCAATTACTACCTGTGATTTGGAAATGATGCTTCCGTTAATGTCACCTAAAATTGCATTTGCCCTTGTTGAGGTATATTACCCTGCTGGCTCATATTCTCTTTGCAATCAGTGGCTAGAAAGATAATTTTCACAAGTACAGTTACCAAGCCAGGTACCCCTCATGACATATCCATGGATTTTATTTCTTTTTCCTAAATGAGGAAGTTTACAGGGCCCAGGCCTGAACCCCATGGCATCCCACTTGAGATCTCTCTCTAGTGTGATGAAGAACTATTGATCAACACTGTCTGAATACAAGTTTTGAACCGGCTAAACATCCATCTAATTACTATGCCATCCAGCCCCACACTAAACTAGTTTGCTAATAAGAATGCTTTGCTGAATTCAAGGTAGCAAATATCGAAGGGATTCCCACAATCTATTAATCAAAAGAATGAAAAAATAAAATATTAATTCTGGTAAGACTTGTTGTTGGCAAATCTGGGTTGACTTCTAGAAATGAATCCATTGCTTTCGAAAGGCTTTTAGATCTATTGTTTTATCATCTGTCTTGATAATGTTCTCAGGTTTCAAAGTCAGAGTGACTGTACTGAATCTTTCTCTTCTTTTCTGGAGGTGTGGACAAAATTTGTTCTCCTTTCATCAGGCATTTATTTATGATGTATTGATTATTCTACAATATTTATAGTCCATTCCAACCTAAAGGACTCTGGGCAGGATACAACCCCCCTCCCCACGCCATTCATCAAAAATATAGATAAAATCATCAATGATTAAAACATTGTCCTTCATCTAATGTAAGGGCTAAACACCCACTGGAACAGGAAGACTGTTTTGAAACACTTTACTTCACCAGTTCTCCAGGTCTTTTCAAAATGAAAACATAAATGTTTGGGCAGCCCATCACCAAGTTCCTTTAGCACCCTACAAGTTCCAGATGCCATTCATCTGCAGATATAAACTCATTTAGAGTAAGGAGATATTTCTTGTCCATGTTTCTATCAGCGTCTCATACCTCAGTCCTGCCCTTCATTCTTTTCACAAGTGCCTGGTGAAACATATATTCACTTGTTGGAGAAGACAGAAAGAAGGTCATAAAAAAATACAGCTGCAGTTGAATATCAGATACTCGCTTTCAAGGGATGTTATATGGAACCCTCTTCATTAGCTAAACCATTGTGATGTTATGGAATGTTCACCAACAATCCATAACATCGCTTGAGAAAAATTCACAAAATCTATTTTTTTATATCATTGTACATAGTTCAAGAGTATAGGACATGCTTACAGGAATAACAATTATCTTCCTTCAGGGATTTTCCTCTGAGTAACCAAACAAATAGTTACAAAAGCTACACATGGAATGTAAAAGCTATTCTCTCATTTTCACCCTTCTAAAGGTGTGAAGATGTGGTTCTACAGCACCATAGCATTTTTCTCCTCATCACCACTATTCAGGCATAAATAGTACCCAGAACCCTTGTTGTATGAGTTAAAAATAAGACCAGAATAGAGAATCTGATGATCTCTAAATGTTTGGAGCTTTAATTCTTGTCAGTTGCTGTTAGCAGGGACCGTGGCAAGGGATCTAACAGCTGAAGGACATTAGATTGCCATCTACTCTAGGGATTAAAAAAGTACACCTGGTTCCAGGCCAAACTTTCCCAACCAGGCACTTTTCACATGTGCTGGGTCTGCAAGTTCCAGAATTTCCCAAAGGCTAAGGACCAGAATAGGTTGAGGAAGATGTACCAGATCAAGCCAGCTACATGTTTTTCAGGTAGCTCTAACAACAGAAATCTCATTCATTGTTCTTAAATGACACCCAGAACCCTTGTTGGAGGAGTTAAACAGCAACAGTACAGTGCATTCACACAGTGAAATTATAAATAATGCAGAAAGAGGGAGCAAATATGAAAGGCTCCAGTCAGGGAGAATAGAGACCCTGTATACTTGATAGGACCATCCATCTAATTGTCTGCTACGTATTACCCATTAGAGGGCAGCCTCCTTGACAGAATTATAGAGTTTGGGATATTGGCTGTAGCACTCAGCTTTAACTGTGCTTTGACTTTTACTCTGCTTACAGCATGTAGCTGGATTTTATTGGCAGTGTGCTGTAGGTAAATTCTGGAGGACCATTACTTTAAGCCATGGCATCATGAAGGATAGTTCAGACTAAAGACAGAATAAGAACCATGTACATAAAAAGAACCACACTAGGTCATTGGCTCATTTCATTGAGATTTTTTCTCCTATTTTGCCAAGTCATAGCAGAGCAAGAAGATAACAGCCTTAGTCCAACCCCAACTCAAGTTATCCAACAACTCTCTTGAGATATATCGTCTTTGCAACTGGAGCTTTCATCTACCTACCATAGCCAGTAGACCAACTTCCTAAGACCAGAATAGAGAATCTGATGATCTGTTTGGAGCTTTAATTCTTGTCCATTGCTGTTAGCAGGGACCATGGCAAGGGACTTAACAGCTGAAGAACATTAGATTGCCATCTACTCTAGGGATTAAAAAAGTACACCTGGTTCCAGGCTAAACTTTCCCAACCAGGCACTTTTCACATGTGCTGGGTCTGCAAGTTCCAGAATTTTCCAAAGGCTAAGGACCGGATTAAGTTGAGGAAGATGTACCAGATCAAGCCAGTTACATGTTTTTCAGGTAGCTCTAACAACAGAAATCTCATTCATTGTTCACACCAGCCATAAATGAGCAGGCTGGTGTGAATATCTGACTTATTTATTCTCTTCTAAATTCTTCCCTATATTGAAGGTACAGGATAGAATGCAGGACAATAGCAGGTATAATCCACAAAGCAATAGCTCACTTAACCATGAATTGTGGAATAAGCCACAATTGGCTGGATTTATACATCACATTAAATAACAATGATTGAATTCACACAACATGCTAACCCACTTGAATAATCTATTCAGACAAGTGGAATCTGTAGAGAATAATGGGGGGGGGGGGTCCAAGTGACAAAAGTATAATGCAAGAATTGCCCTTTTCCATAGGCATCACAATACTACTGATTCAAAAATCCTATTCTTGCTAACTCGGCAGTAAATTTAATTTAATTTAATGGAATACACTTGTAAACATGTTTTCATTGAAGCTATTTCAGTGAAGAAAAGGTAGCAATCTAATACATTGCACCAAACCATAGTGTGTGTGTGTGTGCATGAGTCCATGTGTGCGTGTGTGCACTTGCTTGCTTGGGTTACACTGCTGTGTAAACTGGAAAACATGAAACGGAAACATAAAATAACTCATCAGAAAGTTCTCAGAATGTTCTGAACTTTACAGTTCCGACAGAACAAACTTCAAAAGAATTCAAGTGTTCCACCATAGGGAACAATTAAAAAAAATGTTTTTCAGCTTAGGGTCACAAAAGTAACTGAGATAGTAGTCTGTTCTGAGTGCTTTCTGCCACCCAGCCTGCAAAAACATTCACCAAGAGGATTATTTTTAAGTAAATAAACAAAACCTTTAATTCATTGTAAGCTGCCTTGGGTAGGATTTAAAATTTTATTTTAAGGAGCTATATTAAGGTAATGATAAATTAGAATTATTGTTGGTCCTGCTGCTAATGTCTGTAGTCTCTATAATAAATGTAGTGAAATAGTACAAAGACAAACAAAAAGAATTATAATTCCATGAGCAAACAATGGAAGCTGTCAAAAAAGAGTCTAACTAAAAAGCAGTAGCAAATTAATTCACTTTGACACAGCCCATGTACAACACAATTGCGTAAATACAGTTCTCTGGTTACTGGCTTCTTCCCAACTCATATGGTTGCACAGTGGGTACTTTTAACATTTAACATTCTACCTGCCAAGTTTAATGGACAGAGCCACATAATTATATTTGACAACCTGAAAGCTCAACAGCTTAGAAACACATTATAATACATATGCACAATGTAGATGGTAGCATTTGGCAACCTGCTTAAAAAAAAATAAAACATGCCCCAAAATACAACAACATTATATTACAACTCATACACTTTCAAAAACAGTAGTAGCCAGTCGTCATCACTGTTTCTTATATCCTAAACTTACTATTAGTCTCTAAATAATAGCGTGACTGACTTTTGTGGTTCTACTAAATTCTAAATATTGTTCGCCACCCAGAGTCACTTGTTGAGAGGGAAGGCTATACAAATTGATTAAATAAATAAATACTGCTATATGAGATTCTGAGATTTATCAACTGAATTGAATTACACGTAGTCCTCGTTTAGTGACCATAATGGGGACCCACCACTCAGCCATTAAGCAAAGCAGTTGCTAAGTGAAACCGTGACTGTGCTTATGATCTTACTTCAGCTTTCCTTTGCTTTACAGACCTGTGAAGGTTGTAAAGGTGAGGATTGGTCGCAAAGTTTCTTTTTCATACCATCATAACTGCGAACAGTCGCTAAACGAGGCCGTTGCTAAAAAAGGACTACCTGTAGTTTCACTTTTTTTTTTTTTTTTAATGTTAAAGAGTGAAATAGAAATTCTTTGGAAAGAAATAATCTGGAGACCAAGTTTGCTAGTGGCTTGCAAAAAAATGTGACTCATGGAAAAGCATTGCATTTGTGAGAGACAACTTGGGAGCTCGAGAAGATAATATGCATACTGCTTTGCATCCTAAAACACTATTCTCTGTTTGACATCTTGTCACCTGGTATGGTATTGCTTGCTAAGGGCACTTTACCTAATCACCTGAAGACATTTTTGCTGTTCAGCATCAGCAATGAAGCAGCACCTTTGACCACGACAGATGCTCTGCTTTTTCCTTGATGAAAGGAAGAATTTGATGATGGTTTAGCTGTTCCCATCCCTACCTCTCCCCCTATCTCAGCTGCTTTTCTTTAGTCCAGTAGTTCTTAAACTGGGGGTATTTACAAGGGGGTAATCTGGGCATATCCTGGGGTTAGCGGAGCAATTTGTAATTGTTTATGAGTGGAACATCCAGTTTGGGAGTCGCTGCTGCTCAGAAGCTTGTATAAAACAACAGAGTCTGAGTTTTTTTTTGTGGGGGTAATGACATTATTTGACACTGGAGGAAGGGGTAATTGGATCAAACAGTTTAAGAACTGCTGCTTTAGTCTTTTCTGGGCAAAGCCAACCCAGCATCCTCGCCAATAAAGAACAGGGCCCACATTATGGCTGCAGAAGAACATTGTCAGGAATTCACCAGATGCAAATTTGAGTTTTGCTCCCCCCAGACTTTGTAGCAGGATGAACCCAAGGATCAAACCAAGCCCACCGATGTTCACCTGAAAATCACAAAGAAACATACCTGAAAAAAGCTACTCTTCTAAAAGCTGTGTGCAGAGCGAGAGAGTTCTGTTCAAAGAGGGAGCTTTTATCAGGGGAATTTGCCCATAAAAAATTGGCACCAGGAAAATGCATCAAACCAAGGGGGTTTTGCAGGAAGAGAAAAGGTTCTTGGCAATTTAATAGCTGGGTAAATTAGAAGATGCACTGAACGTTTCCAACTGTCAAAGTCATTGTTAATTTAAGCAGGTACAACATTTTCTACATTTAAAAAAAAATCTGTAGGAAAAAAGATCACTGAAATGGAATACTGCTGTACTAAGGTAGAGAATAAAAGGGAAGGGGTTTAGGGATTTGAAAACCCTTATTCAAGATGGTTTAGGACAGAAGCTGTTGAGTGTTGTTGGTCCATTAGACTAAATTCTACCCGTTGTCACAGTTGTAGCCTTTTGGTGAAGTGCTACAAAAACAGGTCTGGGTTGATATATCTAATTACATCTTGTATGCTTATCTATCTTGAAGCTACCCTACTGATGAATGGTTGATGAACTGTGCATTGGACATGGCAATGTGTCAAATGATATATAGATGTTTTTAGTAAAACTCCCATATATCTCTGAAGTTATAGGAAAATAGTCCTAATCCGTCAGCCACCTCTTGCAACGGTCTTCGTAATTTGTTGGAAACTGAAGTGGGAGATCTTGCCTAGTAAAATAGTTTCCCATTAAGCTGACTAGTGTCCAGTTTTTCAAATGGATCATTGTCTACTTCAGTTAACAAGGAAAGGTCAATCATGTAACGAATGCTGGTCTGTAAAGCTTGGCTTGATCAGTTAGGATGAAAATGTGACAGAGAAAAGAGGTGCTGTGTGCTTGAAGTGTGTATGCTGGTTTCCATTAAGGATTTTAGAAAGATTGTAAAGATTTCCACTAAGGAGACCCTTTTAAGATGACTGAATTCATCGGAGTCAGAAATCCTTGCTGTTCTGCCAGGAATCAAAGATCTAGATCTGGCTTTCCCTGCAAAACCCTTATTTAAATTTTACATATTCTATATCACCCCAAATTAGTTATGGAATGGTTTACACAGTTTAAATATTTTTCAGAAAATGAAACCCTCTCTAAAGTTTGGACAGGTAAGTGGATCTCCTTATAATGCCTAAATTCCATGAACACTTCACTTTCACTTAGAAATAAATGCTGTAAATGGAAGGAAGGGAGGGAGGAGGAAATCCTGCAAGAATACAGGAAGATTCCCTACAGAAATTTGACTAGAACCCAGTGGGTAAGTTCATACAATGCACGTAACCTGATTATTGAATTAACTCATGAATTCGCACAGAACCCTGAACTGTAAACTAACCAAAAGGCTTGGATTCACACAACACTTTAAACTTCCCAAAACCCAAACTGAGCATGTGGTATGAATGCAACCAATTCAGTCAACAGTGTGTATGAACTCAGCCTAATCATCCTCAAGCATTGATGATACTGGCTGGGACTATGAGAATTGTGATCCAAAATAACTAGAAGGCATCACGCTGAGAAAGATTTGGGCCTGGAAGAGGACTTCCTTAGGATTTCAGGCAATCTGCTTCCCCAAATTGCCTGAAGGTTTGGAGATGTCCACAACTGAACCTGAACCTTCCATATTCAAAATTCTGTATATATTCTATCCCTGAGCTACAGTTCCTCATTGAGAATTGAAGACTTCTCGGCACGAGAAAGTGAACTGCTTTTTATAGGGTTGATTCACAAATGCTTATGTCTCATCCCACCCTTCTGAATCAAGGCTGATCAAGTTTATTTTGGCATCTGAGACTTAAAATCTCATGAGCCCCTCCCAGCAGGATAGTGCGTTGGTAAAGATGCTGGATTAGGAACAGAGAAACCTAGCTTCTGGTCCACCCTTGGCCCCAGAAGACCCTTGAATGACTTTGGACTTCTTTGTCTCTCAGCCCAAGAGGCAGGGCTGTATAATGGTGAAGGTGCTGGACTGGGAGTGGGGAGACCCAGGTTCTACTTCCCTCTCAGCTAATAATGTTTTGAAGATTACCCATCCGGAGATTTTTCAGGTGGGGAGACATTGGATTAAAACTTGGGTGCCCTGGGTTGGGCCTGAAGTACAACACACTCCTGGTACATTCCTTTGTGTGACCTAAACTCCCCACTTCACTTAATTTTTTAAAGATTCTTTTGATTGTAAGAATGAAAGGGAAGCTTGGATGCTGACAGCGAAGCAGTGCCCTCAACTATCAGCATTTCTAGTAACATCTCTGAGCTCCACCTCAGAAGAAAATAAAACTCCACCTCAGTAGATGGATGTTTTATGATTGGCCACACCTATCACTGCTACCATTTTGTGAGTGTTCCCTTCAGTTGCTCTCAGAATTGCAAAAGGTGATTTAAGACTACTCTAATAATGCTTATTTTTCCAGTACAGAGCTGGCCAAGAGCTACACTTATCATTGGGGGCTGAAAGCCGTGAAATGTATATGACCTTATCATACATCTGAATGGGGTTAAGTTCTGGGGCATTTTCTTTTCTTTTTAACCATCTGCCTATCTGAGATCTCACACTACCGCATTCATGCATTTCCTACCTTCAAAGGGCATAGCAATTTTGTGCCATCTGTTTTCAACCATCATAGTCTGACGAGGCTACAAAGACTGCCAAAATGTAGACTCGGGAGGCTTAGCTGTAGGAGTTAGCCAGGCTGGGCCTCGTATCAAGCAACAACCACTTTAGCACAAAAACGCACAATGGATGGTGTCACCTCCTTGTTGTTCCTCAACTTTCAGAGTTTTGTAGAACTCTACCACTCCTGACTTCCTTGGCTGTGTGCATCAGGTAAAGTCCAACCAGTCCTTCCTTCAGGATGCCAGCCTGAATGTGAGCTCTGCCATTCCCATCTTCATTTGTATATTATGAAAAATAAAAATAATTGAACGAGAGCTCTGCAGTTCCCCAGAACAAAGTTTGTCTCAGCAGTCGCAACCTTTTGCGGGAATCTCCCGCAGCGTCCACAAGTGGTGGAGTTCTCTCTTGGCTTCTGCTAAATTCAGATCATCTCCATCCAGAAAGCATGGTGTTCTCCAGGGTAAATGTCTCTTTTGTAAAGACCCACATTATCTCCCCCCACCTGATTCTAAGGCTGGAGGGGGGGTTAGTGTTTTTAAAGACGTGGTCCAGAATCAATACCATCAATGCAAACATTAGTTCCTTTTGAATATATCCAATATTTAAAAAATGAGTAATGGCAGCTTGCTATACCCCTCTAGAGTTCTGCCTCAAAAATTCTGCTGTTTGTAGTTTAGAAAAGAAGAAGAAAAAAAGACATCCAGGTTTGCAATTCCCCTTCTGCTTGGCTTTCAACATTTGGATTAAAACACACTGGCTTTTTCTGCTGGAGTGAGGCAAAAACAAGGAAGCTGTGAAATCAGGAGAGGCAGTTTTGGCTTGGTTCTTCAAAGATAAACTTTGAATAAACACCATTTAGTAGAAGAGCATAGATGAGAAATAAAAAACAAACATATTTGCACTTATTCACTCTGTAAATATACACAGCTCACCTCAAAGGTCAAAAGGAAGAAGATGGTCTGGAAGCCTTAAAAGTGGCCATTGAAGAGAAAACAAAACGACCCACAGATATCTTCTTTGACATCCATCCAGTTTTCTATCCCATCTGACATTTGCCATTTTTGTTTTTAAAAAAGTTCATTTGAAAAAAAAGCATTTTCCAAATAATGCTAGGCCAGGCTAGGTCAGCAAACAGACTGCAAATCTGGCTGGAACTATACTTTATTGAGACAGGCTATGCTTCAGTGTGGTGTTCCTCAACCTTGGCAACGTTAAGATGAGTGGACTTCAACTCCCAGAATTCCCCAGCCAGCATGGCTGGCTGGGGAATTCTGGGAGTTGAAGTCCACCCACCTTAAAAGTTGCTAAGGTTGAGAAAAGCTGCTTTAGCAAATTAGGGAGGAATTAATCTTAGTTTCTTTCTTACATTTTTTCTGTTTCCTGGGCTGAAAGCATGGTTTTTCAACTTGGTTCTCCAAGGTCATCTCCTTGGCCCTCTAGACCAGCAGAAGAAAATGCTTCTTGACATGGAACCTGGTTAAATGGTGGGATTCTTTGCCAGCAGTGGTGGGACTGGCAGCTAATTTGGGATGGTTTTCCTTAGGGGAATAGGCTGGTTCATGGAGAAACAGGTGAATATTGATGATCACAGGCCTGAAATGCTGGTTGTGGGGAAATGACAAGGAAGGAGGGTGATGGCCCTCGAATCCAAGTTTGTAATGTTCCCAAAGTCATCCAGTTAACCGCTGTGTGACTCAGACTGCTGGATTAGATGGGCCAAGGGCCTGATCCAGTGGGATACTTAATGCTGTAAATCAGGTTCCTATGGAACCTGACTGCCATCTGACACTTGTTTGACATCCAATCCTCTGTCCTTCTACTCTGTCAATCCAAGATTAGGGCTGCAGGGTCTAAAGATGTCCCAGGAACTGATTCTGCTTCAGCTTCCTCTTCCTGATCTGAGCCCTGGGTCCCAACAGGCAACCCTAGTAAACTAGCCTCTTAGTTCTCATCCCAACATCTCTTCTTGTTCCTCCTCTAAAGAAGACCCCAAGATGCATGATATTCCTGTTGAAAAACTTCCCAGAAAAATATTTGGCTGAATTCTTACCTAGAGCTAAATAAATAAATATATAAATGCATGTATTAAGGGAGACGCTATCTCCGGCTTCTGACTTTGTAGCGTGCTCGCCAGAAATGCTAGGTCATCTTTGACAGCATCAACAGTGACCACTCTGAAGCATTGAAATCTTGTCATTTCAGTGATCCTTGTTTTGCAGAATCCCCTGCTTCAGCAGTGTGGCATTCTTTATTATACTAATATTTATTGATCCTTAGCATTGATTTAGTACTGAGTGCATTCCATGTGGAATGCAGAACATGGGAATAATGCAGCTTTTCTTCAGAGGCAAATTATTCAGATAATGAACCCGATGTATCTTTTTGAAACAAAACCAGGCTGGGTAGAGGCTTCACTCTTTTCCTATCACTTGTGTGCTTCTGCCCAAATCTCTCCCTGCCACAGATCCATTTTCCCATCTCCGGAACCCCACACGGAGGGGAGGTAATCGGAAAGATATTCTAGATGATAAAAACCACAGCTTCCCAGGCTGCATTTCTGTTCTGTCCCTGAATACTGCAACAGAGTTTTCTGCCCAAGATTTACAAGAGAATGGATTATTCAGAGGCTGCCTGTTATGTCCCTGCATGAGTTACTGCTCTCCAGAATGGCTTCCTTCCAATTAGTATCAAACGCAGAAATACTGGAAGGCATGCGCTGCCTTGGCTTGCGAGCTTGTCTGAATATTTTCACAATACAAGTGGTCCTCGGTTAACAACCTCTCGTTCTGCGACCATTTGAACTTGCGATGGCGCTGAACGAGGGGGACTTATGACCGGTCCTCAGAGTTCCAGCCGTTGCAGCATCCCCACAGTCACATGATCACAATTCTGCTGGCTTCTCACAAGCAAAGTCTTGCAAGCTAGCAGGAAGTTGGATGTCATGGGCACATGACGTGCTTAACAGCCGTAGGTGATTCACTTAACAACGAAAACCAGGGACTGCCGGAACTTCCTGAATGGTGCTGTTACATGACGTCGTGCTTTATGACCACATCACTTAGCGACGGAAATGCCAGTCCCAATTACCATCATTAAGCGACGACTACTTGTATGGTGTTTGGGCACAAGAATCCACCAGCCAGAGCCTAAACCTCACAAAGCCAGACTAGTGATGCCAACTTCCCAAGACTTGGCATCTTCTTGCCACTTTGTTTAGGCACTCCTATAACTATACTAAGAACCAGATTGGTGTAGTGGTTAAAGGTACCAGGCTAGAAACCAACCAATCAAAATTTATTACGGCATTTAGGCCCGAGAACACTACCATAAAAATACAGAAGCTTATAATTATTAATAAAACTAAAAAGTACACATTAAACACAATAAAACTCCATAACAATTAATATAGTAATAAAACAGATAATCCTGGCAGTCACCAAAATCTGTACTCCTCTTTAGACATGGGTAAAATCAGGCAACCTGGAAAGTATGTCAGGGTGCTGGTCAGATTGAAAAAATACAGGCTTGAAATCAGAAGAGCTTCAGTTCTAGTCCTGCCTTGGATATCGATCCAGCTGGGTGACTTTGGGCCTGTCCCTCTGTTTTAACTCGAGGAAGACGGCAAAGAGCAAACCTTTTCTGCAAATGCTGCCAGAAAACTGCAAAATTATATTGCATCTTTGCAAGCTGCTCTCCCTAGTACAGTGTTTCTCAACCTTGGCCACTTTAAGAGGGGTGGACTTCAACTCCCAGAATTCCCCAGCCAGCTGGGGAATTCTGGGAGTTGAAGTCCACCCCTCTTAAAGTGGCCAAGGTTGAGAAACATTGCAGTAACTCTTTCCACCTCTGTTGTTGGGAGCTTGCTCGGCACTGGTGTCTGCAAAAAACTTGATCATGTGCCCAGTGATGACGTCACACCAAAGCCTACCCCTTCTGCTTGCATCACGTTGTGCATCACCAGTACATAAGCTGTGGCCCTGCAGTGACGTCTTTGCCTTCTGGGGTCATCGGTCTCCTGGTGCAAAGGGACATTGGGCTGAGCATGGAGAGAGGGAAGGGGCCAGCTGTTAAGAAAGGGCTTTGAGAAAAGCTGATGCAGTCCTGAAAGAAAACAACTCGTGAGAAAGCAACTCAGAATAGCTCTGCTTTGATTTTACTGAGTACAAGATACAGGAGAGAGAAACTCAGACGGGCTTTGGGGAGTCTGTTATTCTACTTGACTACAAGGAAGAGCCTTTAAGGTACCCCTGGAATGCCTGCTGTTTGACCTGGCCTACCCTGAAGGGGTGGTACCCCTGAACGCCCCTGCTGCCTGCATGTCAAAACTGAAAGATGCCACACCCCAATTTCAAAGGCTTTTTGTTGGGTGTGTAGGAGAAGATCTCCTACAAGATGCAGATGCATTTTTACAGTGTGTGATCCCCGCTCTGATTGATTGAAGAGGAAGCAAGATACCTTGTTCCTACCAGTCCTTTAAGTCTCAAAACATTTAACAATGGTTAGAAGGTGGGTTGTCCTACTTGACCATTCTGTCATTTAGTTGGTATCAGCCAGCTTGTAAGCCATCATTAATGGAAATAATAATGAAGGCCACATCATGGCAGCCACGAGGGCATGCTCCATTGCTAACACCACCAACGTCAGCTCTCCCTCTTCCCAATGGAATGCCATCTTGGAATGGAATCCATTTCCCATTTGAGCTGAGTAATCAAATGCAGAGAAATCAGATGGATAAATATGCATGTGGGAAGCCATCCGTGATGTTCTTGGAAGTGATGCGCTTCAGGCTGGTGATTTTCCCCTGAATAAAATCATGAAGGTTCCCCCGAATTGTACCCAGAAGGTTTAAGGGGCTTGCCGAAGGCCCACTGAAGGGGTGTTTTTCTGGAACACAAAGCTGAAGCAGGCATATAAATAATGAGAAGAATAATTTTGCCTGATCATCCATTCCATTCATTCCCTTTTATTCTGCTCTTCCTCCAAGAAGCTCAGAGCACCACCCAGGGTCTCCCACTGCTCAAGGAGAGGTTCGCACAGAAGGCTTTCTCTCTGTGCTGAAATCTCTGTGCAATATTTATCCTGCAAAACTGGACAGAGGGTGTGCAAAAAGCTTACGTACAGTTTGATGCAAACACGTTCTCTTGTAAACGGGGGGTCCAAATTGCAGAGGTCAGAGTCCAGGAGCAATTCCAATCATATGCATATTCCATGCATAGATAAATTGATACCCCTGTGCGTACACATACATCTTCATTTCCATTCAATAATTGCATAATACTAAAATAAATTGGATTCTTTAGAGGTGTGTAGAGGCACGCATATACATTTTAATGAGGTCAAAATGCACTCTGTCTCCAGGACAGGAGACAGATGGCAAATTTAGCCTCCCTGCTCCTTTTCATTCATAGGATCATTCATTACATGTACAAACTATCCAACCACTTCTGTTCCCCGCAAAATCTCCTTTGAGCTAAGATCCACTCTTGGTGACTTTGTGTAGTTTTCGTGGTAACAGCACAGAAAGGGTTTGCCGCTGCTATTCTTCTTCTTCTTCTTCTTCTTCTTCTTCTTCTTCTTCTTCTTCTTCTTCTTCTTCATTATTATTATTATTATTATTATTATTATTATTATTATTATTAATGTTGTTGTTACTGTAATTCTCATCCAAGGATCTGAGGCCACTGATCTTTTTCTACGTGAGCCAAGAGGTCTGTGAAATGCTGCTCTCAGGTCAATTCAGCTCCTCGAGCAGCGTTCAAATATGTAAAAAAAGAAAGAAAAACAGCCAACCCACAGAAGTCAACTTATACAAGTCAGTATAAAGTTGCACAAAGGAAAGTGGCATTATTTTTATTATTTATCTATTCGCATACTTATTTATACAATTTATTGGCTACCTGGCTCCCAATGACTCTGGGTGGCTTACAATTAAAAAATTTAAAAATTACAAAAGACAGAAAGAAATCATGAGTGCCCCCCAAAACAGCATATAATAACACACACACCCCCAATCCAGCATGGGCTCAACCTTCACTCAGTCCCAAAGTCTGGGAGAATAATAACAATTCTGGGTGTGGCTGATCCATCAACTTCGTGGCTTAAGAAGCTTGTAATACGCAGCTGCTCTTATGATCAGATGGCTTTAACTATCCTTACTGTTCTCATGAGCTAGAGTTACGATCTGTAACCGCCACGGCCTGGAATCTACAGAATCGGGCAGGATGTACATTATGCAGATGAATGCAAATTAAAATATGGCAGCAAGTAAAGAAATACAGATAAAGGCAGAAATGAAGGAAGAAGTGTGGGTAAAACAGGGAAAGCGAGAAAGCGAGAAAGCAAAAAGAAAGAAAGAAAGAAAGAAAGAAAGAAAGAAAGAAAGAAAGAAAGAAAGAAAGAAAGAAAGAAAGAAAGAAGAAAGAAAGAAAGAAAGAAAGAAAGAAAGAAAGAAAGAAAGAAAGAAAGAAAGAAAGAAAGAAAGAAAGAAGGGGAAAGAGAGAGAGAGAGAAAGAAAGAGAGTGAGAGAAAGAAAGAAAGAAAGAAAGAAAGAAAGAAAGAAAGAAAGAAAGAAGGGGAAAGAGAGAGAGAGAGAAAGAAAGAGAGAGAGAGAGAAAGAAAGAAAGAGAGTGAGAGAAAGAAAGAAAGAAAGAAAGAAAGAAAGAAAGAAAGAAAAAGAGAGAGAGAGAGAGAGAGAAAGAAAGAAAGAAAGAAAGAAAGGGAAAGAGAGAGAGAGAGAAAGAAAGAAAGAAAGAAAGGGAAAGAGAGAGAGAGAAAGAAAGAAAGAAAGAAAGAAAGGGAAAGAGAGAGAGAGAAAGAAAGAAAGAAAGAGAGAGAGAGAGAAAGAAAGAAAGAAAGAAAGAAAGAAAGAGAAAGAAAGAAAGAAAGAAAGAAAAGGAGGAGGAGGGAGGGAAGGAAGGAAGGAAGGAAGGAAGGAAGGAAGGAAGGAAGGAAGGAGAGAGAAAGAGAGAGAAACTGTGGGTCAGATTATTTATTTATTTATTTATTTATTTATTAAATTTGTATGTTGCCCATCTCCCCCGGAGGGTGATTCTGGGTGGCTCACAGTTAGAGTAAAACCCAAAAACACTTTAAAATATAAATACCCACATTAATTAGTGGAAAAAGTCAGACTATATAAAAAGAGCATATACATAAAAAGGCTAAAACATTCAAGATGACCGGGGGTGGGGGGAGGTAGAATCAATTACCCCACAAGCTAATTCCAATGGTGTGAGCCCCTGTCTGGCCCCCAGGCCATCTGGCATAGCCAAGATTTCACGCTCCTCCAGAAGGCCAGGAAAGTGGGGGGCACACCGCACCTCAGGTGGTAAATTGTTCCACAGAGCGGGGCCCACGGCCAAAAAGGCCCTCTTCCTAGACCCCTCTAATCAAAATTCCTTGACTGGTGGGGTCCACAACTTACCCCTTCTGCCAGACCGAGTGGGGCGGGCTGATATACCAGGGGCAAGATCGCTCCTCAGACAACCCAGATATGCAGATAAATGAAGGCAGATCGCATGAAGAAATGCCAGCTCAATAAATATAAATACATAAATAAATAAATAAGATTTGACATCCCCAAACCAGCAGCAAAACAAGTCCATTCAAAGAATTGTTTTACGCTGTTCTTCGCCCTTCTACGCTCCTTCCTGATAAATATCCCACCAAATCAGAACGGTGGGAATGCCTCTGGGAAAGCCATACGTTCTGTAGGGTGGCTCATCTTCCTGCTTGGTAAAAGCCAGCTTTTTATGTGAATGGCTGTCCAGCTGAAGTTCAGTTTAAAGAGACTGAAACCTAATGAAGAGCTTGCAAGCGGTCTGTTGACATGTAACGTCTGAACTGTCGACCAAGCGGGCAAGCAAGCTGTATGGTGGAAATTTTCCTCACTGGGATGAGTTGAACTGCATTCCTATTGCCGTGGTTTCTGAATGTTCATCTGGGTTAAGTAATTAGCATGTGAGACAAATCATGTTCTTTCCCAACTCCTTTTCTGGTGACAGATTTCCTTTTTCCAGCAATGCATAAGGGCTCTTCCTAGCTTTTGTGTTTACACTGGTGGACTCCATAGGTTGTCCAGCAGGTGGTTGGATGAACCATTAAGCAGAGGGCTGATAACTGACAGTGCCCAGCAACTTATAACTGAAAAATTTAGACTTATGTTCCCAGAGCCACATCTCTGTTTAGCTGGAACCAGTTGTAGGCGCCTGTGCCTTCCCAGAGCATGAAAATATATAAAGACATATAAATTTTCAACTTCTCTTCTCCCCTCAGAAAGAGAAATGAATTCTTGGAAAGAAGAAAGGTATAATTGTGGACTCCTTGGTGCTCTCTGAGCTTGGTGGTTTGCTTGCAGACGCTTCATGACCCAACTGGGTGACATCATCAGGGCGAGGGAGGGTGGGGTTGGCTCCCTGTTTATATGCAGTAGCTTTGCACTGCCACTGTTGGTGGGGAGAGGTTTTCTCCTTGGTAGTTCCTCGATTAGGGTCTTGTTTTCTGCTTGATCGTTTGCCTGGAGTTAATCCCTGCTTCTCTGGGTGTTGGCTGCCGAAGAGGATGTGTTCTGGTCTTTTTGTGGCCTTCTTAGCTTTCTTATTGTCTCTTTCGAATGGTGTGTAAATGTGCTTTATCTCTATGTGTCTATTGCTGGCTGATGTGTCTGAGTGCCAAGCTTCCAGGAGTTCCCTAGCGTTTTTGGATTTAGCTTGGTCTAGGATGCTCACAGTTTCCCAGTTGAAAATATGGTTGAGTCTGTCCATGCGTTGTGAGATTGAGGAGTTTTCATCGTGTCTTCTGACTGCTAGTTGGTATTCATGGATGCGCTCAACTAGTCTTCTGCCTGTCTGTCCTACATAGTGGCTGTTACAGTCCTATGTTGTAGATGACTCCTGTTTTTTCTTCTTGGGCTACTGGGTCTTTTGGTTATAAGGTATAATTTGGTTATAAAGTATAATTTCACAGCCTAGTGGGACAAGCCCTACCGCACAGGCACATTGACACTGCATAAGCTTTCTTTAGGTCCCTGTGCTGTGATGTGGTTGTGGGGCGGGGCTTGCATAACAACCGCACATGCTCAGAAACCACAGAAGGACTCATTGTTCCTTGCTTGCCACCAAAAATTAACCAGTCAAGCTGGTGAGTTTTCTGCTGGTAATTTTCAGCAGAAGCCTGGTACTGTTGGTCTGGTTTTTGCCAGCAAGGGATTATTAAAGTGCCTATTTTATTTTATTTTATTTTATTTTATTTATTTTATTATTTTACAAACCTCTGCTTGCATTTTTAAAACTTTTTTTTTCTGGGACTCAAGTTACGTCAAATGGCTTACCTGGATATTTTAACTTTTCCTACAGAATATGGAGAAAATCTATGGAGAAAATCTACCTATGTGGTTGCTAGGAGTTGAAAATGACTTGATGGCACATAATCAATCAATCACAGAAAATGCAGATAGGCTTACTTGCAAAAGCTGCCTATGCGGCCTTTGAAAAGCCTGCTTTCTACCTGCAAGGGATGTCAAAGAAGAAGAGAAAAAATATCTCTAGGGATTTTTGCCTTCCAGACCTTCTTCTCTTGCAAGTGGGCTGCGCATCTGTTGAATTCAATGCCCTGTTGAGTGGTTCCAGTGCTGCAAAAGATTCTGTAAAATATAAATCAGTGACTTTTTACTATGGACTAGCGACATGAAAGGCACTTAAAAGTAAATAAATAATCAAGGCAATGAAAATACTTTCAAGCAATGGGCATTTAGCAGTATTTGTCCTTAGTCCTTCTTAATGTAATTCATAGAGACATATATTGAAAAAAGTCTCACGAAAGCCCCTTACCCACCCCAGCACAAGCTCACTCCTTTACAAATTTCGTGGTCACTTCCTCCAGCTTCACAATTACAACATGTAATTTACAAAGGCGTTAAGAACGGCAAGCTATTACAAAACATTTGCCCAAGCCTTGCTTCCTTTCCTTTCATTCTTGTCCTCCCCTTTATTTTCCCTTGTCTGTTTTAGATTTAAGCAGGCCTGCAACCTTGAATAGATTAATTGCTCAGATTAATCAATTTAAAACCACTTCCATCAATGAGAAAGACACACCCATTCCCCTAACCAGGCCTGATTAGCAATGGTGCAATTAAATAATTCTTAGACGTTGGATGTAATGATCTTGTGTTTCTGTGCTGTTTATATGGCAGTGCTTCTTGGTTTACTTTATAGTTGGGGGTACGGAAGAGGTTTCTGTCTGAGTGGGGATCTGCTCTCTGTCTGAAATGCACCACTGCTTATCAGCCATTTCTTAAAAGTTGATTATTTAATTTTCGGTACCTCTTAAAATTCTCTTCATCAGGTCAGACCAGATTGATTCTGGATGGGAGACCACCAGGAGATTCAAGGGCTGTAGGTTAGACTTGTACCCGCCACTGGTTTCAAAAAGGTAGGCGTGACCAGGTGATTGACGCCCCGCCCCTTTGGGGTGTGCATTGCACTCACATCAAACGGGGCAGGGCTTTGATCACGGAGTTGTGCCCGCCATTTTGAAGCTAGTGACCATCGCTGCAGGCACGGAAGTGCAAAAGGAAATTGGCAAGCAGAGCTCCACTCAAAGGAGATGTGGCCACAACCAGCATTTAGCATCATCCCAGGCTGATTTAAAAAAAAAAAAAGCTAAGCAGGGCCACACCTGATTATCCTTGGATGGGAGACCACCAGGAAATCAAACTGGGAATTAAAGAAAAACTCAGAAGGCAAATAGGCACCCAGTTCTGTACAGATGTGAGAAAAACTAGTCACTAAGGAGACGAGTGGGACTGAAGAAGTTTTTTCCTTACTTCTAGAAACTGTAGGTGGTAGACATTTCTTTTGGAAGAGGCACTCTTTTCTCATATTCAAGATAGAAAGCCTCTTCCTAAGAAGCAACTCGCCAAAAGGAGCCTATGCATCATTCCAGGAGGAGGGGTGTCTTCCAAGATGTGGAAGAACTCAGCCAAGCAACCCCTCGCTGCAAACTCCCTCGGAGCAGCCCCTCAGAATCCCTTCCGCCCTGGGGCATCCCTACCTGTTAACTCCCCGGGGCAGAGACCTCTCCTTTTACTTTGCCATCCTGCACAGGAGCCTTTCCCTTTCTGCCCAAGTAGATGCTGCCCGGTGGGCAACCGGGGACTGCGCCCCCAGCTTTGCCCCTGGGGTTGCCAGGACGACTCGTACGCCCCTTAAACTTGCTCAGAGGCTGTGGGGAGCGGGGCTCCGATCGTGCATTCCCCGGCTGGACCTTCGCCCCCGCAGGCACGATGCTGCGGGTGAGCCCGTCCACATTCGGCCCTGCCGAGCCGAGTCCCGCCACGCGGCGGCGGCGGCGGCGAAGGCACCGCGGAGTTGCGATTCGCCCGTTACGTCTGCCGAGTTTGCAGCGGGACGGGCAGAGGCGAGGGGGATGCCTCGAGAAGAGGGGGCCGGCGGGGAACATCAAAGAAGGGGGACCCTCCCCGGGTCGGACCTCTCGCGTCCCGCGGCCGGCCGGGAAAGAAGCGCAGCCCCCGGGCCGGGAGCTGGCGAGCGCCAGCATCACCTGAGCGGGGCTGCGCTTCCTCGCCCGCCCACAGCCCCCTTCCCGGTCGTGTGAATGGTGCAGGCCGGCTTCGGAACGCGTGCAGGGTGGGGGCGTGCCCACCCAGGGCGAGATTGGTGCCCTGCTTTCCATTCATGTTAACCTGCCGGGACCTGCGTACGTGCCTGTGAGAGGGTGTCTGTATGAGCGCGCGAGGCGCGCGCGTGGGGACGCGCAGGTGCGCGCGGCTCGCTCGCTCGCTCGCTCGCTCGCTGGCTGGCTGGCTGGCTGGCTGGCTGGCTTCTCCCCCGCTCCCTCCTGCGTGTGTATGTATAAGAGAGCGGCGAGCGGCGAGGGAGGAAAGAGACTCGCGGCTGGAGCTTCTGTCAACCTGGACCAGCGTTGCCCGCTGGCTGGCTGCTGGCTGGCTGGCTGGCTCTTCGCCTCGAGAGAACCTTACCCGAGGAGGGCGAGCTGGGGCTTTTGATTTTTGATTTTTTTGGGGGGGGGGGCGGCGCTGGTCGCGATGGCTGATGATCCTCCTCGCCTGCTTTGAGGATGAACTGCTGCTGTTTCTGGCACTCGCTTTAGGGTTTTTTTTTTCTCCCCCCCCCCCCTTCCACCACTTTGGGAACGGACTGCCGGGCAGCCTCCGAGCCCCACCGCGTCGCCCATCCCACCCCCTCGGAGAAGGATCGCGATCGCCGCAGTAAGCTGGTAAGCGGGCGAGGGTTTGGGGGTAGTCCGCTCTCCATCCCTCTCGCCTCGTCCTCCACCTCTACAAAGCTCCCTTCCCCGCCGCTTTCCTCCCCCCCCCCCCGCATGATTTAAAGAGATCAGCCCAGATCTCTCGTGATCTCCCGCTCCTCCCCCCTCCCGCGATCATTTTATGCTGCAATACAGTGTTTTTTGTTTGGGGTGGGTTTTTTAAGGGGGAAAATGCCATCTCTTGCGCTCACAGCACACACCAACACACCCGGGCATCGGCTCCCTGTGCTTTGCATAGGCGGGGAGGGCGGAGGGGCTTGGGGTGGGAGACGATCCTTCCCGACCTTCTGCAATGGCTTGGATCTCTCCTTTAGGACCCCTCCCTTCATTCATATCTGCGTGTGAGAGAGAGAGAGAGAGAGAGAGAGAGAGAGATGGGCCGCCTCCTCTTCCTCCTCCTCCTCCTCCTCCTCTTCCTCCTCATCTTTTACAGGCACACATCCTTGCAGTGTTCCGGGGGATTCAGGCACAGGGAACTGACTGGTTGCAGGAGGCAGGCGAGGCGATCTCCTAGATCCCTGTAAAGTGGGGACAAGCACACTTACAGAACAGACCTGGAGACCCTCTCTCTTTCTATGGGAGAGGCTGGGTTGGAAGGAGATTCAATTCTTAGTTTTTCTGCTAGAGGAGGAGTCAATTGGGAGAGAGGGGAAGGTGGAGTTTGGGCAAATCTATCACTAAGTAATAGATCCCTAAGTTCTTTCAGATCTTGCCTAGGGGCATTAAGGCCCCCTCCTGTTTCTTCCCATCCCAGTCTTGTCTTGGAATCCTTCTGTCTTTCTTTGATTTTTTTCCCCCACCATGGTCTTCTTCTGTGAATCTGTTTACTTCTGGATCAGGGTTGGTTGAAACTCCAGTCTGCTGTAACTGAAACCTGGTGGGTCACCTTTGGAGGCCAACCCCCTGGAACTCCAAAGCCACTTGATCTATAAGGGATGGCCTTTCTTTGTTTTAAGCTGCATTTTGCCTTGCAGCAACTGAAAATGAAAATGGGGTGAAGCTACCCTCTGGTTAATTTTATCTGGAACTTTTTCCTGCCTCTTTCAGAGCCCACTTGGTTGCAAAAAAAAAAAAAAAGTTTACATGAGGAATAATGCTGAGGATGTGCATGCTGAAATTAAAATGCAATTGATCAAAGGTGGGATGTATCAGGAGGTGCCTGAATCAAGTCGCTGGAGTTGTCCCTTAATTTTGACTTATGCCAAGGATCTACAATTCCAAACTTGGAAAAGTTTGTGTTGTACTTTGACCAAAGACAGAGTGAAAGGGGAAAAAAAAAAGAATTGTTGTTAGATCTCATTCAGAAAGGTTGCACTTGGTGTTATATTGCTATCATTGTGTTCTGCTGAGAGGTTCTTTGTGTCTCAAAACAGGGGAATAACACATTGTAAACAATTTACTCTAGTTCACTCAGGCTAGAGACATTGAATTTTATTGAATTCTTCTACAACTGCAAACTAGATTTCTCCAAAATTTTCAACAACTGACCTGAAGTATTTTCTTGGATTTCTGGAAGGACTGAATTTTGAAACCGTCTCATTCAGTTCACAAAACAAACCGAGCCAATACTCTTTCCTTGCTACCTTGAACACAATGGAAGAGGAACACAGACACTCACACATATTTGAAGGGCAAAATTGTGTTACCAAAGGGCTGGGTGGTAGGCTCAAATAAAATGCAAGTTGAGTTGCCAAGTCCCTAAATGTAACTCACTTCCAAGAAAGTGGGTGGGTGGTCGACTCTGTTGGCCCAATTGCATGCAGTAGGTTCTTCCTATCTTAAATGCAAACAGACATGGCAAATAAAGCCAGGATACGTGGATTGCATTATGCCTGTCCACAAATATAGAAAGTAGGCTGAGCTGAGGGGCAGCTCCATCCATAGGTGAATATATTGCCTCCTGAGGGTGTATGAAGACATTTGTCTCCACTGAATGTGTTTTGGTGGCCTTTCCGGAGCTAGACGCCCTTCCCAAGAAGGTTTTTTCTCCTTCACAGCCGATGGCTATTTTGCCATTTTAATGAAAAAGTCAGGCAGTTCTAGGTAAGGGTCTTTCTTCTGCATGCTAACCAGAACTTAACGAAAAAAAAGCAAAGGGGGAGGACTGTTTTCCTCCCTCCAAGCTGTGCAACAGAGCCAAAGTTGGGGATGGGGGTGCTGTGAGATCTGGGCTGCAAAAATCTTGATGACCCTTAGAGATACAAAGAGATACCATCCCCCCCCCCCCCCCCATCTTTGCCACCACCTAGCAGGGGTCTGGATTTTTGCAGCCCAGATCTATCATGCAACTGGAGAGGTTCCTTTTTCGATTTCATACACAGGCAAGGACTTTGTTTCTCTTCAGTGTTACTCGCTTCTTAGCTGGTTTTAGTTTCATGTGTCTTCCTGGTTGGATTTTAGATGCTCATCTCTCACATGTTTCCAAGATCATTTCTGGATGGCTGGAGACTGTAAGATTTCTTGTTGCCATAAATCCTTTTTGATTAGAAAGCTCTTTGGCCAGCATGTTGCAAGTATCTTCTAGACAGGGCATGGGACTTTTTGGCTCAGAGAGTTCATGATAAGAGAGGCTAGTAGTTGAATGTGCCATCTTTCATTGAGAAACCGTTGATGCACTGCTGGGTGGTTGAGTGTATGTCTCTCTGTGTGTAAATGCACGAGGCTGTGTGTGGCTTTCCTTTCCTATAGGTATAACCGCAGTGGGAAAATCACAGAGACAAAAAGAATCAGGTTTCACCTCCTTTGCAGCTCTAGAAATTTGGGGCAGAGGGTGTCTGTAGAGGAGAAGTGGACAAAAATGGGTTGGTGTTGATCAAACAGGCAACTTCGAAATCTGTGGACTTACCTAGGAAGGATAAAAGCAGTTTTAGCATTTTGGGAAGAGGTGAGGGAGAAAAGGGGGTGTTCCATGGAATCTCCTTGGGTCCTTTTTTTAAAAAAAAAAAAAAATTATTTAGAAGTGATTTTCATACTTTTTCTGCCATTGGGGGCTACCAAAGCCAACTTAAGGGGAATAAAGATAATAGCAGTGATTATAATGGTAATAATGCAACAAAGTCATAACCAGAATAAAGGCGGCTACTGCAGGAAACACACCCTGTAAAACAACAGGTTGGTAAGTGTGCCAGACTCAGACTAAGGCATTTTAATGGAATGCCTGGAATTGCAATTTCTCTCTTTTTCTTTTTAAGGAGATTGTAGCTGAGGCAGGAGAGCTAGAAGAAAAGGGTGCCGTTCTGTCTGTGCGTGGTTCCAAGAAAATAATTGGGGACCTGAGCTTTCTGTATTTTTCCCCCTGTGGAGCAGTTAATAAGACAGCCACCATGCCTTCTTTACCATGTACAAGATTTCAGTTAAAACGCTTCTGCTCTTCTGTTTCCTTTCAAGTTGGCATTTGTATGCATTCCTTTGTCAAGGAGGACACCACCTCCTTTTAAACTGAAATAAATACTATCTCCCTTCTTTTTCTCCCCTCCCCATCGGAAGGTCAGACCCAGTTTTGCTCAGATGTCTGTTCACTTTCTAAAACAGTAGAGCAGGATGAACATCTTATGGAACTTGAAGGGTCCAGAAAATGCAGGAGGATGTGTGGCTAGATGAATGGTGGGCAACATAATGATCTGTCGGGGAATTTACATCAACAGGTGCCATAAATCTTTAAACCCCACATGCTTGAATAGAAGTGAGTCAGATGAAATTGTTTGCCTCCCTCTAACCTTCTTCCTATGCCCATCCAATCCATAAAGCCATTTGTAGCCTTGGCAACTAGAACACTTTGGCTGTGGATGTTCTACAGCAGTGTTCCTCAATCTTGGCAGCTTGAAGATGTGTGGACTTCAACTCCCAGAATTCCCCAGCCAGCCTTGCTGGCTGGGGAATTCTGGGAGTTGAAGTCCACACATCTTCAAGCTGCCAAGATTGAGGAACACTGTTCTACAGAATTGGAGCCCAATAGGGAGGTAGGACATGGCTAGACCTACACATCACATTTAAAGCACCATGGGATTATTTTGTCCCTACTGAGTTTGTTGTGTGTGGTCCTCTTTCAGAAGGAGGTCCACATAACTGTGGGTCCCTGGGATGTCTGAACTCAGTTACCGTTGAGTTACCTAGAAATTGCATTTGTCAGGATAGGCTATATTCAGTAGTAAAGATCTAAGATTCACTCTTGATAAAGACACTCTCAAGACATCCTTGACTCCTAGTCATTTCATGGACATAGACATCCAAATTTCCTGGCCCATAATATGTAGGTGGTTTGCCTTTGTCTTCATTCAGGATTTCATTTTTTTTTTTTTTTTTTGCTTCACAGTCTAGACTGTATCCATAGCTGTCTTTTCATCCAGCTACTTATGAGACTTGGTTCTGTTTTGCTTCAAAGCTTGAACCAGATCAGGCAGTTGGTGCCTCCTGTTGAAGATGAAGTAGCAGGTGATAGGAAGGACCATCTCCTGAATCTATGAAGAGCTGCTGTCAGTCTGACAGGATAGGAATTGGCCATCTAATACTATCCAGATGTTATGGATGACACCATTCCTTATTAATGGCTATATGAATTAAGCAGAGGGAACTGTAGTCTCAAACATCTGAAAGATATCTCTTGACCAGACAGTACTGCTGAATCAGCAGCTGGTTCGGTATAAATCAACTTCATATTTTCATCCTCTGAGCCAAATGGAATATAGAGTCTCAGTCTGGACGACTGGGGACATTATGAAAACGTTGGATTTTCCAGACCTGGTATAAATATCTGGAATATAACCACCTATTCATTTCTGGTCAAACAGGCTTTAAACTTTGTTGCTACATTTTAGGTCTCCAACATCTCTTCCAGCTCTCAGACCTTGCAGAGAACATCAGGTCCAGAAATGCAAAATGGGAATCTTTGTGTGGGAAATACTTGACCCATCCATGGTTTAAGGTACAATCATCATTATTCTGGCAAATGTATAGCAGAAACCAGCAATATAACCAAATAAGGACATTGAGGTCCATCTCTTGACAATGCTGGGTTCCATTATTGGGTGGACCTACAGCCTGTTCTCACTCTGTAGGGATAGGTGAATAAGTGAAACTGTCATCCATGTTCATTTCCACATTAGAGGGCAGTGTTCTGGTCAAGTATTTTTTACATAGTTTTTGAGATACCTGTTCATCTGTCTCTCATCACAATTTTCCGCTTGTTATGAAGCATTTCTAGGCAGCTTCCCCGGATTTATATTAGCATAAATTAAAGAAAAGAAAACAAAATGATTGCAAATGCCTCTGATGATAATTTTTTGTTACCGTGGCTTCTTCAAAACAAATCGCTCCTGTGGAAGTGTGGTTTTTACAGAACTGCTTCGTGACCAGACCTTTCTAGCTGATTTTGTACCAGTTACAGACTCTGAAGATCGGTGAACATTACTGGCTGACAGTTGCTTAGCATAACCTGCTTAACCAGTGAAAGACTTAGCTGCTACATTTGCAAGTTAAGTGTGTTACCAAGTCAACCATGTTGTGTAATCTTAGCCACTGGTCCACTTAACCCAGTATTTTTTACCCTGATTGACCTCAGTTCTTAGCAGATTCTAGCAGGTGTTTTGTAAGCCCTATTTGCCAGTAACTGAACTTATGACTTTGTAAGCAGCGTTCTGCCTTTGGATAATTTCAGACATTTTACATTACAGTAGTCCAATTTAGAACCTGCCATGTTCATATCATCACTGCCGTGATATTTTTTTAGCTGACCTAGTGTTGGCTGTATCAGAGAGCTGATACTAGTCAGGATTTCAGTGACTCTGAGTAGCTTACAATTTAAAACAGAAAATAAAATAAAATAAAATAAAATAAAAGGCCAGAGGTTGGCAACCTGATGTCCTGCACAGCTTTTGAGCTATAGTTCACAATTCCTTGCCGATCAGCAGGAAGTTCAAGACTAAATCAACCAAAGAACATCAGCATACCTTCCCCTGACCTAAACCATCATTGATGTCAGATAGTACCTTGCTACTTATCTAGGTTAGACAAAACAACATCAGCACGCCTCATGTTCCAGAACCTTGTCTCGTGGCTTTATAAAAGTGTTCTGTAGCTTAAGGTGTAAATTGGATACCAGAAGTACTCTGAAAGTTAACACCTGTCTTCTAGGACTATCTACCTTATAAATAGATTTGGAGTCATTGTAAACTGTGATTCCTATTTCCAAGTACTGTTGCAATGCATTATTACAGGCTGCCTTCCCCAGATTGGTGTCTTCCTCATGTGATGGATTTCAGCTTCCATCATGGCCAAATCAAATAGATTCTATGGGTCTCCAACTAGACTCATTTCTCAGGACTACCAGAACAATGTCTGTCCTATAATCAGGTCTGAAACCAGCCTGATGTCACTCTTTGTTCTTATCATCTGTAGGATAATGGCTGATTAGACCAGTCAAGGTGTCTCATAGAAGTGATATGCAAAGCAGTTTGTAGGGATTGAAATGTGCACTATCTCAGATGGAAAAGATGTATCTTAAATTGCTTTTTGCCCATTCAGTCTCAGTAAGACGGAGATGCTCCAATCAGCATCCGTTTGGATTTCAGGCCGGACTGATACCTGCTTAGTCACTAAAAAGCAAGATGACTTTGCTTTCCAGTTTGAGCTGATAAGATGGTATGTCTGGGTTCCGAGAGAGAATCACGGGCACCGTTGGGCATTCATGAAGCTTTGACAAACGTGGAATGCTTCTAAAAATGTATGTGGATTTTCTCTTATGTCAAAGACCACAGTTGTAAGCATTGGCAGGATGAAAGAAGCAGAATGAAATTTGATCTGTCTATAATCTCCTTAGCACAAGGAGTCACTTGCTGAGGCTACATTGGTAGTATTTCTACACAAGCAAACACATTATTATTTTTGTAAGAAGGCAGAGCGCTTGGCATTCCTGTGGGCTGTTCTAAAACTTCCGTTCTGATCCATGGAATTCTTTACCTCGAAAGATGCTTTCCAGAGAGCGCTGTCATGCATAAATATTTTCAACAGTTGAAGGAAACCAGAAATCCAATATCCTAAGTGGAATGGAAATGAGATGGGTTAAATCGGAATATTAATGGTGCTTTCAAAAGGGTGTTGATCCTTTGGGGGAGAGAATAAAGCTAATCGGCATCTCTGTGCGGTGACGTCTTGTTTGCATACGATCCCATGCTCCTGAAAAAAGTAGAATCATTTAGTTGTTTATATGATTTATACAGCCGTCCATCTCACACAAGTGACTCTGGGCAACTTACAAGGATGAAAAGCACAGAAAAACCCACACAACATATAATTCTGGGCGGCCAAGGATCAGCAATAACCCCATTCACAGAGAAAGCACATCACTAACAGCAGAGTTCATCTACCCCCTGACCCACATGCCTGAAGAAACGGCCAGCCTTGTGAAAAGCTAACAGGGTTGAGGCCATCTGAATCTCTGGGGGATACCGTTCCATAGGGCAAGCACTGTCACTGAAAAGGCATGGCTCTGGGGTCCAGCCAGATGGCACTGTTTGATAGAAGGGACGGGAAGCATGTCCTTTCTACTAGATCTGGTGGGGTGGGCAGAAATAATAGGAGAAAGGTGGTCCTCCAAGTAGGCTGGCCCTATGCCATGGAGGGCTTTATGGGTGATGACCAGCACCTTGAATTGTATCTGGAACCCTACTGGGAGCCAGTGCAGCTCACAGAGCAGTCACATTACACGGGCGTAATGAGAAACACCAAAAACTGCCTGTGCCACTGCATTCTGGACCAGCTGCAGCTTCTGAGTGCTCTTCAAGGGCAGCCCCATGTAGAGCCAATTACAGTAATCCAAACAAGAGGTGACTAAGGCATGAGTCACCATGAGCAAGAGTGCCTAGAACATTTTCCTCTATTTCTCATAGGAGCAACTGGGGAACATCCAATCAATTGATTAATGCTAGCATCTAACCCAGGCTGGGGGTTTCTGGGGGTATTTAATGACCTTTCCCCTATTCTCCAGCATGTGGGTGGGAGTTATGGGATATGTAATCAGGCATACTTAGATAATGCTGGGCTGGAAGAGACAAGGCACTAGAGACATGCCAGTCTTCCTCACTGCATAATTGAACCCATGGGATATGATAGTCCAGAGACTGGGATGAGCTGAGAGTTATTTTCTACCATTTATTGGTCTGTTTATGCATTTCTAGCCCACTTCAGCCAATCATCTCTAGATAGCATACCAGAGCAACATCCATAGCCAATGCAACATTAAAATACAATTATAAAAAATGTGATTCTAGTTAAAAGTTACAATTAATAATAGAAGTGTTACAACCTTTCTGACCCTGGGACTTCGACACCAGGGGTTTTCAATCTATGTTATTTATGCATGCATGCATGCATTTATATGGCCACCCAACTCAAACCATGTGACTCTGCCTGGCATACAAAAAGATTAAAAGGAAAACCATAATTAATACAAAATAACATTGCTCATTAAAACATACTAAACGAGAACATGATGACTGAACTGAAAATGTCTACAATTCATCCATCGGGGGCTCAGCTCAACTTGACCCCAAAGTCCATGGAACACCCCTTGAAAAACCTTGCTCTACGACATTCAGGGTGGTTTGAAGGAGGGTTGAGACAAAAGTCTCTGAAGGGTCAGTCTGTTAATGTGGTGGAATGGGATTGTGGAGGCCAGAGTCAGGGAGTCAAGCATTCTCTTTCGTCTCCCCAAGCGAGAGGAAGAGATAAGAGGAGGAGACTGGCACCTTCCTGAGGAATGCAAGCGCTGTTTACTGATTGACCCTGGGAACTGGTTCCAGTCTGGGAAGATTCTTGATAGAGGTGGTAGCTAATAAACCTTGCTGGATTGAATCTGCATGGTCTCCTGGAGTTCCCTGGGCTAAACCTGACAGTTAGTGGGGATTACCCAAGGCAACTAAATGGAACTTCCATGTTCAGAGACAGCATAACTGAGCATCTGTACTTGGGGGAGAAGGAGTGGGAGGCTGATTATTTGTATAGCTTAAAGTGTTTTTTCTCAAGAAGCTTGACCTAAATCTGGCCAGATGGATCTTTTCAAGAGAATATCTTTTCAAGAATATCTATTCTCTTTTCAAGAGAATATCTGTAGCTCAGAGTTGAACTATGGAGTCCTTGGTGCTCTCTGAGCTTGGTGGTTTTCTTACAGACGTTTCATTACCAGATTAGGTAACATCATCAGGGCTAGTCTAACACCAGGGCTAGCACTGATGATGTCATCTAGTTGGGTAATGAAACATCTGCAAGAAAACAACCAAGCTTAGAGAGCACGAAAGACTCCGCAGTAGCTATAGGAAAGCTCAGCTAAACGTTCAGAAGTGCTAGCTGGGGAGTTCTGGGAGTTGAAATCCACACATCTTAAAGTTGCTAAGGTTGAGAAACATTGGTCTAGAACAATGTTTCTGAAACTTTTTGCTCTCGGGACCCCTCATTTTTAAAAATTATGGAGGACCCCAAAAGAGCTTTTGTTTGTATGGTTATATTTACCATATTAAACATTAAAGCTGGCACATGCGTAGACTATTTATTTATTGAATCGTGTAAAAATAACAGTATTAAACCCATTAGATATTCACATAAATAAAATATTTTTCATGAAAAAAACTATTTTTAACAAATGAATAATAATGAGAACAGTGTCTTTGTTTGAAATGTTTGCAAATATCTCCAATATCTGGCAAATCATTTTGATTTTGCAGAGGTCTGAGAGCGTCTTGGGAGATCCCCAGAGGTCCTCAGACCACATTTTAAGAAACACTGGTCTAGAAGATAGACTGGGTAAGTTAGCTGGAGATGTTCCTTAATGCCAAGGATCCAGCTGAACACTCACCACAACGTTTTCCAATTCACTTCTGCATATCCTTATGCAGATCTGCTTCCTTTCCTAACTATTTATGATGTTGCATAGTGAGGGGCAGAACATTTGGGAGGGGGTGGAATAATTCTTTCCAGCTGGATCAGGAATTTTAGACTGTATGCTGCTACGGCATTTATGTATCAAAAGACTTACTTGGTTATTACTGACCAAATTCCAACAGCAGTTGGAAGCATCTTATATTTTGGTATCATTAAAACTGTTGGTCCATCTATTCATGCTTTGCCCTCTAGGTTGGGTTTATTTTTGCTCAAAACAAAGCGAGAACAAACTTGCTGAGGATGGCCTATTGAGAGTTCTGATTCAGAGACTGAGTCAAAGTCATTTGCAATGATCAGTCAGTTGTAACAGACATCCTTTGTTCATTTGATTTACGGCCGTAGGTTGGTGATAGAACCTGCCGGCCAGGTAAACTCTGATCGTAGGGAAATCTTTATCTCCACAATTAGTCAGTTTTCTGACAATGAATGCATGACTGCGTTATAATGGAGACATAAAACTGCCCAGGTCTTATTAATAGTACATAACACCCATAACAGCACTTTGGAGCGTGTGAAGTACTTCTCCTGAATTATCTAAGTGCAATGTTTAAAACAATCCTGTAAGATGAGTCAGTATTATTATCATCTGTACTGCTGTTAGAGAACTCAAGTTGGAAGAGACTGACTTGCCTTAAGGCCACCAGTGAGTTTATAGCAGCAGGGAAATTTAGAAAGGAGACTTTTTAGATTCATAGCTTAGTCTCTTAGCAGCTGTGATTCATTAAGGCGCATTCAAGGTCACAAATGAGACAACTCTGATGGGGTCTTTCAGTTCCCTTGTCCCAAATATACTTTTAATTTAAAAATAAATAAATTAGAAGCTAGCATACTGCAGACAGAGACCAGGATTTTAACAACGTAATCATTTGTAGCATGACTTGAGGCCCGGCAAAGCTCTTCTTATGGTGGTTCTTCTGAAAAACATGTGACAGGATGTGCTCACTACAGCATCTATTTTGTGCAAATCTTCCATGGCAGCCATTTTGTGACTATGCCCTGGCATGCTCTTAATCTAAATGCGCCCCTGCTGAAAAGAGTTTCATGCCTATGCACTAAAACAGTGTTTCCCAACCGTGGTCATTTCTAGTGCATGAACTTCAAATCCCAGAATTCTTCAGCCAGCCTGGCCATTGTTGAGAATTCTGGGAGTTGAAGTCCACATACCTGGAAGTGGCCAAGGTTGGCAAACACTGCACTAAGAGATGCCTACAGTCTTCTGAAATCAATGTCCAGATTCCATTTGTTAGCATAATCATCATTTAATGACAGATCTGCACTGTACCAGTTAGGGCCAACAGTAACCAGGGTGTCATGTCATGCATAAACTAAGCCATAATGGGTGAGTTTCTACATCTCCCAAAGCAAAAAAATAAGCTAAATCTTAAATGAAAATGGGAAAGTCTTCAAAATTACTGAAAATTCTGGCCCTGGCTCTCTAATGATGATGTTGGGTCACTGTCCCACCCTCCACACATTTATCAGGTGAAAAAATAATTTTAAGATTCTCCTGTTAAGCAAAAGCTTTTCTTCTTGGATTAGCATCTAGTGTGAAGTAGGAAAGCCTGCAAACCTGAGTGATAAGGAATCTAGATGGTCATAGTTTGCGTTGGTGAAGAAGACTTAAGTCAAGGGGTTGATACAGAGAGGAAGGAGGAGGTATTCAGTTGTTCCTGCTTTCTTAAGCATGGCGTGAAGATTTGTAGAATTGTGCCTGTGCCAAGTCTCAGTGCTGCTAAATGAACTTGACACCAAGGACATCTCATCTTACTCACTGTGTGAACAGTGAACCAAAGGACAAATGCAGTTCAATTTAGTTAAGCATAAAGTGATGCACGTTGGAACCTTGCTGAGTTTTCAGCTATCTGTGGCTCGCGAATGAAAGGTCTTAGGGTCTTAGTGGATTGCTCCTGAAGATGTCAAATCAGCGTGCAGGAGCTGTGAGAAAGGCGACTTCCATGATAGAGATCATTAGACCAACAATCAAAATGGCAACATCATGGAGCCTTGATTCAGATCAATGGGACATCTGTATCTCAAGTAACGTGTACAGTTCTTGTTGCCCTACTTGGAGAAGGGTTTTATGGCTGGCAAAAGGGCTGAAGAAGGCAACTCAGATGATCAGGGGGCTGAAACATTTTTCTGACAAGAAGGAAGTACTGTGTTTGGGATTCTTTAGCTCAGAAAAAAAATTAGGGGTGACATGATTGAGGTATATAAAAATAGGTATGTGTGAAGAAAGTGGACAGGGAGAAATGTTTTCCCTTCTCTTCAAACACTAGGACTAGGGGTTATCCAATGAAGCTAATTAGGATGAGATTTAGAACAGAGGAGAGAAAGCATTTGTTCACCCAGTGCATTGTTAACCTGTGGAATTAATTTCTACAAGACATGGTGGTGATGGCCACTAACTTAGATGGCTTTGCAAGGGGACTAGATAAATTCATGGAGAATAGTTCTCTTGAAGGCTATTTATTTTGAAGACTCTGTGTTGTTTCCGGAAGGGGACAGTGTGCCTCCTAATTCCAGGAAGTAACAGTGGGAGAGGGGTAGGTCTCCATTTTCTGCTGGTGAACACACCAGAGACTGCTGGGAGCAGTAAAATGCTGGGCTAAGATGGGCCTTGGTTTGATCCAGCAGAGCTGTACTTGTGTTCTTGTATCACACTATGTTTATCCCAGAACACATCTTTCTTCCAAAGTCATACCAAGTACCAAGATCCCTAACTGATGTGTAACATGAGGAGAGTTATGGAGAAGGTAGTCCCACATTACTCAGGTGTGCCCAGTTTCTGACCATCTATAATTGCGGGTGCTGGATTTTTCTCAGCAGAACGTGCTGCCCCTGTTGGTACCTTCTGTCACCTTCATCCATAGCATCCCCCTGGAAAAACAGCATCATGCCCCCCAAACCCAGACCAGAAATCGGGGTTTTGCTCCATTATACAGGTATCCTAACTCACAAAGGCATGGTGGGAAAATCTGTTGGCTGATGTTCAGGACTTTTCCAGGATAAAATGAATTTCAGATGCACTTTCTGGTGCCTGTTGCAAATGTGGATCCGAATGCCTTTTTTTAATCTTTACATTTGTATTAGCAAGATTGGAACTGCTTATTTGCTTACTTATTTTCATTAAACGTAAACCCAAAGGATATATGTGGAGAAAGACAATTACCTTGCTGGAAATAAATCAAATGAGTTCATCAGGAAGTCTGCCTTGCTATTAAGTACTACTACTACTACTATTACTATATTTACAGTTGTTATTACTTACCAGCCCAAGAATAGATTGCAAGGACTGTGCTTATTCATGTTTCACTATTGCATCCTGCTGATCCCATTTCCTGTTGTAGCCTAGTTGCATCCAGCAAAAATTATTGCAGAAAATGTATTTTGCTTCCATTCTGTTGATGGGATCAGTCTTCGTTTTGACGTTTGTCTCACACCTAATGAATAGTACTGTTAGAGAATTTACGGGTGGAAACATGCTTTGTTTACTATGATTGTATTTCATGGCTGGCTTGTAGCAGACAACTATTTCTTCAAAGTGGATATGATTGAACTAAATGTGTTTTCTGTTTACCTCTGTTGGTGGGTTTGTTGTTTTGGCTAAGTCACGTTCCAGAGGAATAGTCATGCACAATTTTGCCTGCTAGATCTTTCTTCGCCACTCTTTTACGTCAACAAAATACCTTGAGTAAGCTTTGCAGAACTGGCACCGGATTTGTAACAACCATCCTGACATCATATTCCTCTGAATATTTCATGAAGAGCTTTCTAAATGGGTCTGGTTCCACCAGACTGTGTAGGATTTCAGATGCTACAGTTGGCAAGATTCATTTGTCAACAGTGTAGAACAAGACTCTATTATAAGCCAGGCTCAGCAAGTTGTACCCTTGGGTCAAATTTGACTCTCTGAGGGTTATTGCCTGCTCTTTCCTTCCTCCCAGTTGCCAGGTCCAAAGGCGAAACATCTGAGAGGTAGGTGGTCTCAGGCAGATTGTTCTCACTCCCATCTCAAAATGGCCATGATGCTGAGAAGGGTCATAGGACAAAGAGATTTCTAATTATGATGGGGAAGGAAACTTGCTGTGGGCCTTTATGAACTCCCCTCTGCTTCAGCATCCAGAGTTGACTGGGCCGATGTAGAAGAAATGTATACAATTGAAAGCACACAGAGAAGTAATACATTTGGTCTGCATCCTCCAATTGAGAATAGGGGTGTTGTAGAAGTACATCAGAATGTTCCTTTAAGGATATGAGAATAGCCCTGCAGATCAGGCTAAGGACCCTTTTAGTCCACCATTTTTCTTCTTACAATGGCCAGCCAGATGGTTCTGGAGTCCTCATGAGCAGAAGATGAGATTGTATCCTTCTCCTATCATTGTTCCCTCACAGCTTGCACCAGGAGCCATGCTGCCCCCAACCTAGAGGTAACATTGAAACTTCAAGATGAATAGCCTTTGATAGACCTGTCCTCCATGAATGTATCCAGTCCCCTCTGAAAGCTGCCGTGGGGGCCATTGCACCGTGTGAACAATTCTTTTATTTTTTATGTATATATCTAATTTGTCACTGCCCATCTTGTTAAAAAGTGACTCTGGGTGGTTTACAGAAAAGATAAATATTGATTAAAAATACTGTGTATCAATAGTCCTGAATAAATAATAAGTATATTCCAAGGATGGATGGTAACTAGAGAGTATTAGGCTCAGGGAGTGTCTTCAAGGAGCCAGCCACCCCCAGAGTTGGTTAAAACTCTTCTTGCCCCACGCAAGCTGGCAGAGCCAGGTCTTTAGTTCTTTCCAGAAAGCTGGAGGGTAGGGGGCCCGCCGCACCGCTGGGGGGAGAATGTTCCAAAGGGCGAGGGCAATGGCAGAGAAGGCTCTCCTCCTGGGCCCTGGGCCCCACCAGCCAGCATTCTCTCACTGACGGGGTCCACTACATGCCCTCTCTGCCTGTCCAGGTGGGACAGGTTGATGTGATGGGGCTGAGACGGTCCCGCAGGTAACTTGGCCCCACGCCATGAAGGGCTTTAAAGGTAATGACCAACACCTTGAATTGGACCCAGAAGCAAACTGGGACCCAATGCAGCTCCTGCAGCAAAGGTGTTATACGTGCCATCCTTGGGGCACCCAAGATTGTCCTCACAACTGCATTTTGAACCAGCCGTAGCTTCTGGATACTCTTCAAGGGTAGCCCCATGTAGAGCACATTGCAATAGACTATTTAGAAATACTTTCTAAATGTTTTTCTAATCAGCTTCATTGGCTGGCCGCTGGTCACAGTATTTGGAGAGAGGAAAATGTCTCCCTGTTGACCACCTTCATCCATACATGATTTTACAAGCATTGACCATCCCCCCCACATTTGTCTTTTTTTTTTTTTAAGGTAAAAAATGCCAGGCTTTCTTTATCTGCCAAATGTAGAGGACTCTGGAGATTCTCACAGGTACATAAAACCTCACCTCCCATAATCCATAAAGCAGTTTGAGGAACTCTGGGAATTGAAGTCCAACATGTTTGGAAAATACTAGGTCCTGGAAGAGTGGTATAAACCCTCCTTTCAGAGGGATAATCTTGTCAAAACTAATGACAAGACATGACAACTAAAACTAACTGATTATCTGAAAAAAGAGCCTAGAGTCAGTGTGGTACAGCGGTTAAGGTGTTGGACTAGGAGCTAGGGGACCCAGGTTCTAATCTCCTCTCAGCCACAGAAGCACCCTGGGTGACTTTGAGCCTCTCTCTCAGCCCAACCTACCTGATAGGATTGTTGTAGTGGGAAAAACTAGGAGGAGGAAGCATTGTGTATGCTGCTTTGAGTTCCTGAATGAAAGGTAGGATATACATATTAAAAACGAAAGTAGCTTGAAATGAATTGATGCTGGCTAGCTGGTTAGAACTGCTGAGAATTTGTGTCTCATCCCCCCAAAAAAATGCAAAAGAGGGAAGGTTATCTCATTCCTTTCCTTTGGATAAACTCTGTATTCGTTCATTTAATTCCTGAGTACCTGGAATTTCAAGATGTTGGTTTGTAGAGGTCCTCCAAGCTTTATTTTATTTTTGAAGATGTTTCAGTGACCATCTAGGTAGCATCTTCAGTGCTATATCTTAAAGAACTGAGAGTTGTGAGTTAACTGTGGAATCTATACATGCTTATCCTGCCTTGTATGTATTGGGTAGAGCCACAGTGTTCTGTGCTATTTACTATGTGATTGACAAGTAAATTATCATTATGTGGTTCTTGTGCTGGAGTGGTGCCCTCCCTTGCTTCAAAACAGTTAGGTATACTCTCTGCCATCAGAACACCCGAGTGTATATGAGAGAGAGCGTTTGTTTTACAAGCTTTATAAAACACTCCAATTAAAGCTGATCTAAACAATAATAATCCACCAATCCTCAGAAAAAACTATGTAAAAACCTGGAGTAGAACAATTAATGGCTCCAAGTTAAAACCCTGTTCCTCAACAGAGGAAGCAGTCATAGCATTCCAGCCCCTGTGGCCTGATGAAACCACCATGGTTTCATGGATTTTCTGAAGGCCAGGAGGAAATTAGGATGCCCAAAGTCAACTTGGGCCGTGGGACGAGGTTGCACCTCCAAAGGCATGCTTCCAAAGTCCCTGCAGATGGTAGTCCCCAAGGGAAGGGACCAGGCTAAGCCCACCCAACTCAATTTTTTCAAGATGGCAGAGACCACTAGGTGACCATTAGGCTACTTCAAGGTAGTCCATAGACCAGACTAGGAACCCAAAGTCATGAATGCTAATACTATTTTATTATAAGGTTGCAGTAACAGAATCTTGCAAGTTTGAATGCGCTTCCCCCCTCCCTCTCTTTATCTTGGGGAGAACTACGGAAGGTCTTCTCTGAAATCCTTACTCGGATTATGGTTTTGCCCCAGGCTCATATTTCTCTTATCTGACTGTTGTCTCAGTAGCGGCTCCTCCTCCTGTTCCTCAAGGTTATTCCTTCTTCCCATTACACTAGGAGAAGGTGGTCCTGCAGATGTCCAGGACTTTAGAGTCAACAACCAGCACCTTGAATGCTCTTCAAGGACAGGCCCATGTAGAAGGAGCTTAGCAACTTCAAAGTTGTTGGGGTTTTTTAGCTTAGAGGGTTTAAATGGCAGCTTTCTCCAGGAGCAAAGAGAAATAAAAATGTCAACATGGTGGTTGCAACAATGCAATTGAAGCTGTATCCCTTTTAATGAACTTGAGTTTTTGGATCTCTCCCCCAGTGAACATCTCTGGATAGCTTAAAGATTAGCATGTTGTGTTGTGCTAAATTTACATGATTAAATAAACAAAACAAACCATGGTTTAGTGTGAAGGGTGTTTTAGATCTGTATTTCTCAACCTCGGCAACTTTAAGATGGGTGGACTTCAACTCCCAGAATTCCCCAGCTGTGGAATTCTGGGAGTTGAAGTCCACACATCTTAAAGTTGCCAAGGTTGAGATACGCTATATTAGATTACTGTGGGAGTTGAGAAGAACATCAAGAACATAACAAGATCTGGGTTGCTGTTCCATTTGCAACAGAAGAGCAAAAGTGAGCAAGCCAGCTGTCTTTTAGAGAATGTGTTTGCCAATATTTACAAATCCACTTTGTAAGGCTATATACACATTAGTAAAACCTGCCGCGTCATCCGAACATGCCCTGATACTTAATGTGGCACTTTAAAAGGTCTCAGAAAACCTCTCAAAACACACACCTGTCTGCATGCCATTTATTCTTTAATTATTTATACAATTTCTAACCCACAGATTGCCTACTGTTAAAAGGGGAAACAGATTCCACCATTGCCTTGGCGGACAAAAGGGTGTTGTATACAGCAATTCCAGGAACAGAGCTAATGTCCTCATCAGACCTTCTTCTAAATCCTCTGTGGGCAATCTGTAGCATGGTGGATTATACATTTAAGGGTTATTCTTTTGTACAGGTAGTCCTTGTTTAGCAACCACCTCATTTAGTGACCACTTGCAGTTATGACAGTGATGAAAACAGAACTTTGTGACCAATCCTTGCACTTACAACCTTTCACAGGTCTGTAAAGCAAAGGAAAGCTGAAATAAGATTGTAAGCACAGTGGTGGTTTCACTTAGCGACAAATTTGCTTAACGACCAAATTGCCAGTCCCAATTGTGGCCACTAAATGAGAACTGCCTGTACAATAAACTTGAACCATGCTCAAGTGTGATTTTCCATTCTTCAGCCATTGGAAGATTAGTAGACATTTCTTTCCCCTCTACTATTAGTAGGGAAACAGGTCTCCTTCCTAAAATTTCTTGTGCGTTGGTTCACACATGGTGCAAGCCAGGATTTGTTGAACTACCACTTACTAAATAAACCACCACTGGCTGCTTCACACAACATGTTAGGCTACAAACCATAGTTGGCAAATTGCACTAGCCAGGTTTGCAAAACACATTAAGCCAAAACCATACCAGGGAGCATCCTCAGGGTATGGTCAAAATGGCAGATATGGTGGTGTAATCGAAGCTCTCCCTGTTGTGATGCATATAAAAAGCAGGTAGAGCTTCAATAACACCACTGTGCTTCAATCTTGACTTTTTGATCATGCCCTGCAGATACTCCTATATATCAATAGGAATGGAAGTGTTTCTCCATCTTGCCCATCCACTTTTCAGGCTTTGAAGTGTTCGGGAAGAATTTGTATGGTCAAGCTATGCCACCCGAGCTCCAAAATTCCTGACAACCATTGGCAGCAAAGACGTACAAAAGCTCTGGACTCTGTTGCCATCTAACGGTCGTTCAGATTTTTGTAGCCCAGATATGGTACTTCTCGATCAGGTCTACCCTACTCTTGGTTCTGAGACACATCTAAGAGGCCCAGACCAGAGAAGATAATCTTGTAAAGTGATGTTTTGTTACTATTTTAACTTGCTATAATTTAAACCCGTGTTTCTCAAACTTGGCAACTTGAAGAGGTGTGGACTTCAACTCCCAGAATTCCCCAGCCAGCACGGCTGGCTGGGGAATTCTGGGAGTTGAAGTCCACGCCTCTTCAAGTTGCCAAGTTTGAGAAACACTGATATAGACCAAACTAAGCATGGTAACTAAGCAAACACTGGTGCTTTAACCCTGAATACTTATGTGTCATTCAAAATAGGTCAGCGAAAAAGCAAATGCTTATTTTCTTTTTGGTTTTGTGCTCCTGGATCCTTCAAAGCTAATTTAAAACTGCATCTTTTAGAACCACATGTGGGATATATATGCACTTAAAAAACAGTTCAGAGTTATCTCGTTATCTTCATTAGAACTCATTTAATTTTTGTTTAAAAAAAGCATGTCAGACTTAAATTTTATTTATTTGATTTCTATAGCCGTCCATCTCAACAAATGATTCTGGGTGGCATATATCAAATACCAGGATGGTCCATAACAAAACCAAATTAACACTTATTTGTTCCTGCTTTGTCTTTATGCTTATTCACCGTATGTCTTGCATGGTGCAAAGCTTATAAATATTACTGTATTTTGCATTATGTTTATTCACCACATGTAATAGCGGGAGACAACTCATTTTAATACTGTAGGCCGAACTCCAGAACATACTTACGAAGTAATTGTTCTCAACCTGGTTGAATTCAGCTGCCATAAATCTCAACTGGCAAAAACCCCCATTGTTCCTTTAAACAATGAAATATTTAAATCAGCCGCAGAAAAATGGACCCTAAAAATATAGTAGATCAATCAATATGATGGGCATTTAGCAGAAAAAAATGCAAAGGAGTTCACTTAACAGGCATCAAATGTACATTGATAGGACGGAGAACGTCTGGCTTTGTGAAAAGGTCTCGGAGTCGTCATCAGCTGCAAACTGGGTATGAGTCAGCTGTGTGATGTGGCTGCAAACAGTTTTTAGGCATGGGCAGAAGTCATGGGATGGGAAATGATCCTTCCATTTTAGTCTATGCTGGTCACTATACTCCAAAAAAGATTTGGGGAAGCTGGAACAGGCTCAGAGAAGGACAGTGAAGATAACTGATAATTGTCTTCGGTTCTTCTTTTTGAGGGTATCATGAACTCCATCCATCCATGTCTTTCTTGGTCTTCCTAATCTTGACCATTCCCTTTTCTTTCACCTATTCATTTTGTAATTTGATTTTCATTCATTGTCTCTAAGTAACTACAGCTTGTCAACATAGTTCTTTCATGCTGGTCACTCCCTTTTGTATTCAGTCCTTATTCAATCAGCCCCCTCCCCTTCATTCTTGATCCCATCTCTTCTTATTTGACCACACACTCCTGAAGTGTTCATTCCCAATGTGTTCAACTTAGGTCTCCCCTGACATACTCAACACTCATATAACAAGGTGGTCAAGGACATGCTTTCATACACAGCCTCGCTTCACCTTGACACACATCCATTCTTTTCAGCAGACCTCACACTACCTACCTTCCCACCCATACTTGCACATCTTAAAATTCATCCATCCCATTTCATACCCTTATTAAGCATTCTACCAAAGTACACAGATTAATCTGCTTGCTCTAGTAGTTCACCATTTATGTATAATTTACATAAATGGAGAGTTATGGTAATTTTCTCAGTCCATTTTCCATGTCAGACCCAGCTATCTTGGTGTTTGATGCATTATGTTTCAGATTCATACATATCGTTTCATCATACAGTTGGTTTCACTGGAAATCATAGAGGTTCTCAGCAGAGAACATTCAGCCAATGGCATCATCTGTATTCAGAAGTAGGCATACATTCATATCCTCAACTAACACACATCTAACATCATTCAAATATTCCTAATACGCTTAGCTACACATGTATTACACAACCAAGTGGTCGTCGCACATCCTTCATGCTCAGTGTCAAACTATTTCCAAAGCATTCCATTTACAGACAGTTCTCTACTTACGAACGTTTAAGTTACGAACTTTCACCAATATGAACAAGGTTGTCCGCAACTCCAACCTCGAGGGTCCTAGAAGGCAGGAGAAGGCAGGAAAGGGTTAGTTTATAGCATACCGCATACATACTCTTGGCAGCACCATTGTGCGTTGAGACGCTGAGTGTTTTATACTTGGTTGGACTTACAAACAAAATGGACTTATGAACAGCCTCTTGGAATGTAACCTGTTCGTAAGTAGAGGACTGTCTGTATTCTCAAGCACACTTCACCCTCTTTGGGCACTACCAAATTTCAACACCATATTCTCTCAAAGCATTCCATAATTCAAGCCTGTTCTCTCTATCATGTACTTTCTCTACGTGAACAGATGTATGCTAAATTTTCTCATGTTCACACATTTCTCAATTACCTGCTGAAGGGCAAAAATCTGTTCTGCATCTCTTCTGCCCAGCATAAATCCACACTGTACTTTTGAAATTTCGCTCATTGCCATCTCTTGTATCTTTTCAATCAGAATTCTGCCAAACACCTTCCCAGACACACTTAGCAAACTAATCCCCTGCTCGTTTTTGCATTTACTCTGGTTACTTTTTCCTTTGAGTAGGGAAACAATGACCTCATTTTTCCAAGCATCAAGCGCAGAGGAATTTTATGCACCCATGTAGTCTCATACCCATTCCATTAGTAAAACCAAACCGCTCCCCTATTTTAGCATTTCTCCAGTTACACCATCTGTATGCAGTGTAGATGGCTGCCTTTTCTCCTTCACTATTTTAACCATTTTAAAAAAAGTACAAACACCATTTACAACTGCAGGCTTACCATTGTTCAACATTCTCCCAGCATATTTGACACCCTCTTCATCCATTTTTGCTAAAATTTTTGCAGTTCCACCCTTCAACATATCACTATCATTCTCAAACAAATTTCTAAAAGATTCCTTCCAGCAGTCTCTCCTTTCACCCCAGATCACTTTTACTTTTAACTCCATTCACTCTGCTGGAGGGTCTTTGTCGGACCCTCTTTATCCATTTCCAAACCAAAACTATTTTCATCAACATTGTTGCATTTTCAAGCCCTCTTTAAAAAAAAACTGTTTCTCACTGTCCTTGGCTACATTCTTAGCAACTGTCTTTTTCTATACAATTGATTCGTCTCATAACTCTTGGCAATCCTTATTCTCATCTCTTTTTTTTTCTCATCCACAGGCCCTTTAATTTCATCATTCCATCATTCCTTTCTCACACTTCCCATTAGCATAACTCTGCACACTTGTGGCGCACTGTAACAATGCTTTTCACACTCTTCCCAGCAGTTTCCACATTCTCTTTCTACTTTCCATACACTCGGTTGGAAAATTTGTCTTCCAATACATTTTCATACAGAATGTATACTTTTGCATCCTGCATTGTTCTATTTACCCCCTTCCCCTCCTTCCCTTCCCTTCTTCATCCATCTACCAACTTCCCTTCCCTTCCCTTCCCTTCCCGTTCCTTTCCTGTCCTTTCCCATTGTTTCCTAAGATCCAAACTTGACACTACCAGGAATGGTCTATCCCATATTCAAAATTTCTCATCATCCTTGCATCCTTCACTTATTCTCTCAATTGTTCATCATAAATGATCAAGACATTCATGCTTATAGAGTTATCTTCATTCCTTTGCATTGCATACATATGAATAGACTTATGCTTAAACCATGTATTAGAAACAGACAATTTTCTAAGCAGATACTTATCCAACACCAACCTTTCTACTGGATCTCTGAATGAGACCAGACTCTTTTTCTGTACCGTGCTCTCTTGTCTCCTTCCCATCCATCCGTTCATGTCATCTGGCAGAATAATTTCCCTCCTGGATCATGCTCATTTTGAATGTTCACCATTTTCCTTAAAACCCATTTCTCATTGTCACCATTTCCTGCAGCATAACATGCAGTCTTCAAAAATGTCTGGATTCCTACTTTTATACCCACCCAAAGCAACCTAGACGACACCAATTAATACCATATATTGTAGCTCTTCTAAAATTAAGCCTCCACCTTCTTTGCATATATTTATCAACTGCATATGAGCAGATCACTTTCATTCAGTTCTGTTGCATTTTCTGTCTTTCCCATTTCTTTTAGTTTCACAGACACACATTTCCTTCCTTCCTTCCTTCCTTCCTTCCTTCCTTCCTTCCTTCCTTCCTTCCTTCCTCATTTCCCATTTCCCATTTCCCATTTCCCATTTCCTCATCTTGTATGCCAAGTCTCAATCTCCCGTCTGCCATAGTCATCCCCAAATGGGCCCATAGAGATTGACCTATCTCACCTACCATGGCTTTGGGCAATCAATTCGTAATGCCTTTTAATAATATAGAGAAGATTTAGACAGTTCCCAACCTAAGTTTGGATCTGTGCCACATATGGCATTCACTGCTAAAGCGAAGGACAATACCAATCCATTTTGGCACATTTGGGATGGTATGCTACAAACACAACCTTAGCCCAGTTTTATTCCATGCAGGCTCATACAATTCTCTGCAAGATGGAATCTGTAATCTAGAGACTACCTTGAAAGCCAGCATAGTTGCCCACATCCCAGGGACTAGCAGATAGAACTGATAGTACTAACACCCACTCAGAATGCAAAAGACGTCACATTAAAAAAAGAGGAAATATGCCACAGATAAGAAGGTGGAGACCTCTTCTGTGCCATTCCAGAGTGCAGGACAAGAAATAATGGATTTGGAATACAAGAAGGCAGATTGCAGTTGAATGTTGGGGGAAAAATCCTAACAGAGCAATTCAACAGAGGAGTCAATTACTCAGAGAGATTGTTGTCTCCCCTTAGCTGAATTGGATGCATTCAAGCAGAGGTTAGACATCTATGTATCTGGGACACTTCAAGCTGAATGCCAAGATGGGCTCCTGTTACCTACAATTCTATGAGTTTGTGATTCTAGAAAACCCAATATAAAATAAAATAAACATTGAAAGATCTCTCCTCCCCAATAGCTTGGGTAAATTTAATAATTGTAACACCAGCTATCAGACCACCAGTGAAGTTTCTGGGTCATCTCACTTAGTAGTTTGGGGTATCTAAACTACAACTCCCAGAATCCCTTGTCATTGGCCAGGCTGGGTTATTCCACTTTGTTAACATTAGGGGGGCTGCAAGTTCCCTACCCACGTTTGAGATGCACGTGTGAACCAGGTGGGGGTTGGCTGGGGGGAAAAGTGAGATCCATAATTACTTAGTTTGGTTTATAAACAACTCATCCAAAGTCAAATGCTTTTTTTAAAATAGTGTTTTGAAATTGAAATGGGAAGGATGAGTGGGAAGTGTTCTGTGCTAGAAGCCAGACTCTAAAATCTGCTGCATGATGACGAGCAAATGCTACGCTTAGGCATTTCTTTTCTCTGTGAACCAAAAAGAGAGTGGAAGGTGAAAGGAGGAGAGTGTGGACGGATATCTAAATGATGAAGTTTGGATCTCCTGAGGCAGGAAAAGTCTTGTGCCTGATGGACCTTCGGCAGTTGCAATCTCCAGAGAGATACATACACCCCCTTCCACATGCACCAAATATGCGAGATGGACATGGGATTACTTGTACAGTGCCATCCATACAACACTGTGTATGCAGTTAGGAACTGCAACCAGTTTGTTTTAGTTTACCTCAGGGGATGGCAGTCCATGAGTTGTGGGTCATATATGGTTTCCCAGCATCTTTTTGACTCCCTATCAGCTAGAGATGGAGTTCTCAAAAGTCAGCAGCAACATTTCCAATTTTCAACAGTGCACTATTTTCTTTTTTTCAAAACTAAGGATGAAAATGGGAATGGGAGCCCCATGGAATTAAAACCACTCCCATTTCCACTGTTAAAACCTTCCAATGCAGTTCAAAAGCATTAAAAATGTCAAATTTCAGTGGCCATTTTAGGCCATTGGGAAAGAATTGGGAGGGGTCTTTTAAAATTCAGATTTAATTTGTTTAAATTTAGAAATTGAAGCAGTTTGCTTCCCAGAGACCTTGCATTCCTAATCCACCCTTAACCCCCACTCCCCAAAAACAAAAAGCCTCCCAAATTACTCCTACTCTTTTCAGTGTCATCGTCACATCACCAGACAGTCTGCCGCAATCCTCCAGAAGATGAGACACAATTGTGCATCTCCGTTGCTCAAAAGTTGCCCCCTGATATTGCAAATGTTGCATATTTCCCAACCTGTCTGGGAAACTAGGTGGATTCAGCCCTTGTTGGGATCTGGGTGGAGAATCCCCTAAGAATCCCAAGAGAAAAGTCTTCCTCCGCTCCAGAGAAAATAAATCTTGGAATAAGGCGATGGCAAATCAAATGTGTAGCTCTGCCAAGAAAACAGCATGGATGCAGTTGCAAGGCACTGAGCTCAACTTGAGGGCATTTTCACTTTTATCTTTAAAACCACCTAGAGAACTCCTGGTTTGGGCTGATATAACTGTACGCTAAGTAAATGCATGAGTCACTAAGCATTTAACCATCTATTGCAATGGTATGTGGGAATGACTTTGGGAGACAGGAGGAAGAGGAGGAAGAGCCACAGACTAGACGATGGTCAGATAAGAGACAACTGAGCCAACGGAAACAATGGAGACGGAGCAAATGTCTCAGAAGGGACCGTCCTTTGTTTCCTGGACTATAAAGGAGATGGGGGAGAGAAGTACTTTCAGACTTGCAAGAGTCTGTTACTGTAATCTTACAAAAAAGTTAGTACTTCTGGGCATGCTTTTTGTCTGGACTACCTCGCAAGGCCGACATCTATCCATCTGCTTTTATGCCTCTTGCTTATATACGTAAATCATCATTTAGTACTACAATCAAGCAATACAAATGCTTGTGTACCTTCCCAGCCCTTAGCAAAATTATTGCTAAGGGGTGCCTGTTTTGTGCCCTAAATTCTCTGAATTAAATCCACATATACAAAGGGTCAATCGGAGTTCTCATTAAAAAGCTGGCTAGTATTTTCCAGGCTGGAAATCCACTGAGGACCTTGAGTAAATCTTTGAAAATGAGCATTTTTTAAAAAAATGTTTTTTGTTAGTGGTGGTGTTTGCTTGGTTTTTGGAGTACTTCAGTGTAAACCTTTTATTGCCAATGAAATTTCATTAGTAATGATATATTAAAGTTGTGGCTAGCATGTAAATGGGACCTGGTTGCGCCAACGCCCTCATTAATTCACTAAAATCATCAACTCCCGACGATCAAATCATTCTGGATTGTGAAACTTCCATTCCCATGTTCCGTATTTATTTCATACTTCATAATTTTTGCCTCTATCCTCCATGGGCCTATCCTTGAAGACCATTCAGAAGCTACAGTTGGGCTAGAATGCAGCAGCCTAGGTAGTTATGGGTGCCCTATGGAACCCCCTGTGACCCCACTGCTCTGTGAGCTGCCCTGGCTTCCAGTAGGTTTCTGGGTGCAGTTTGACTTGTTGATTATCACCCATGAAGACCTTGATAGCATAAGGCCAGGTTACTTGTAGGACCACGCATCTCCAATTACGTCTGTCCGTCCAACGGAGTGGGCACGCTGAAGGTCCCTTCTGTAAAACAGGGTCATCTGGCAGGACCTAGGAGACGTGTCTTCTCTGCCTCAGTGTCTACCCTTTGGAACAGTGTCACCTCCTGAGGTTTGGATGGCTCTGACCCTGCTGGACTTCCGTGAACCTTTGAAGACCTGGCTTTTCCCCTGGGCATTGGGCCAGGGCACCGAGGAGTCCATGTCTAACAGTTGGAATTAAATGATTGTGGGCTGGCCTCGGTTACTTGACACCTTGTTTCGTGTTGCTGCTGTTTTTTCCTGCTGGCTTGGTTTCTGGTTTTTGATCCTGTTAGCCCTCCAGGGTCACAATATGCAAATTGGGGGGTATGCGTCTAAATTGATAAAACAATAAATATATTTTAAATATATTTAAATATATATGTATTTCTAGCTTCTTGGAATTATTTCCTTTGTCATTCTGTCTGAGCCCAGGGATATATTTTGTTTATTTAGCATCTTCCGCCCAACTCCTAAAGATTCAAAGATGTTTTCTCTTTTCTTTTCCTGCCTCCCAAAACATAGTTGATAAATATTGGTAGGATTTTGCTAATTTCAGCTTCTTCTTCCAGCAACGTTTTTAGGGCAATCCTGTGAGAAAATAACCAGAAAGAGACCGAACTTTTGCTAATTTAATTTCAGCTTCTTCTGTGCTGGCTGCACCCCCAGAAAGAATTGCAAAGATTTGCACGCAGACCAGGCACCTCACATCCACCCAACTGCATTTTAAAGTGAAATTTCCAGAGCTTCTGCATGTTGCTTAAGAGTGTTGTGCAAAATCTGAAAACTGATATTCTGAAATTTTGGAGGCCCTGCAGATCGTGAGGCTCTAAGCAGTAGCTTGTTTAGCTTCTGCCTAAATCCGGCACTAAATCTAGCATATGCTACATCTGCTTAAACCAACCTGGTTGTTTTCTGGCATGAAAAGCCACAACAGGAAGCATTGCTGAATGTTATCATGGGGTTATCAAAGGCATGGTTTTCTTGCATGGCTTGGTGCAAAGGAACTAAGCTAATGTGCTAATCTAGGGTGGGGAGGCTGTAATAGGACTGCCAGGACAGCTCACTTGTGCTGATAGCCTTGATAATTTCAATGTGAGTCCAGAAAACATCTCTGCAGATTCTAGGCAGTCTGTGCCAATGCCAGTGTGGCAGTGATGGGGCTCAGCGCAAAAGCCTGGCTCTTCTACCATCAAGCCGACTACAGGGGGAGAAGCTGTGTTGTGACTCTGAAAGGGTGCGATGGAAAGTCCCAGGCAGAGAGGCCAGGAAGATGTTGGAGTGGGGTTCACCTGGAAAATTGCTTAGGGAGACAGAAGCCGATGTGACAAGGAAGGAGGACAGAAGGACGGAAGGAAGGAGCCTGATATAGCTTGGTCAGCATTGTAGCACTGTGGGTTTTCTTACTGTAGATCAGTGTTTTTCAAACTCAGCAACTTTAAGATGAGTGGACTTCAACTCCCTGAATTCCCTAGCCAGCATGAAGTCCACTCATCTTAAAGTTGCCGAGTTTGAAAAACACTGGTTTAGGACTTGAATATACCCCTTCCCCTGTCCCCTGCCCCCATCTCCTGCCCCTACCGCAGCCTACAGAGATTCCAGGGAAAGTGCCTGATTACTAAACTGCTAATATGGAATCCTTATTATCTCCAGATACTTTTATGTACAATGTAATGATGGTTGTGCGGTCTTCCCATTGTTATACACAGCCATCCTTCACAAAGCTTTGCATCATCGTAACATGGCTGCAGGTAGAAGAATGGTAGACATTTTTTTTTTAATTTCTTTTATTTTTGCATAGAGTGGAGGAGAAGGGATTTTTGTCCTTCCAGGAACAGCTCAGGCAAGGGGGTACTGATTAAACAATATTTCTTGCGTCTTCCCCTCTGGTCAGCTGGAGAACATACTAATTGGCTCCTTGATGATCTCAGTGGGTTCCCTGCATTTATGGCTGGCAGCAGTGAAAACATGCGTGGGTTGGGGTGGAGGAACTGCCAAAGGTTAAAAATGGCTTTTCGATGACTGTAAGTTCAATTCCTGATGACTTTGAGGTCACAACCAAGCACTTTTAGATAACAGGATGAAGATGGTTGGCCTCTGCCTTCCGGGATACATTTCCAACTTCCCAGTCCAGTCTACAACCCTGAGATGACCTGGTGGTCTCCCCTCCCCACTAGAAGCCTGGAAATGAAAATAGTGAGTGTGTATAAGTGTCCTTAGGTGTGTATTAGAGCAAATTTCCCTTCCACCTATTTAGGATGACACCATTTGATTAAAACTTACCCCAATGTAATATGTTGGCTAATGCATCCACCAGGTTTATACCTGAATTAAGTGTGTTGTAGGAATACATCTAAAGGTATTTCCTCTAGATCTCCAAAGTGGTGTTTTTAATATGTAGTGAGGTTGGTGTGCTTGGAGTTCCCGAGCAGACATTCTCCAAGCTGGCTGGGAATTTTGGGTGCTGCAATACAGACAACTTTACAAGCGTGCTATTTTGGAGAAGAGAGGGCTGTTTCTGCACCTTTCAAACCTGAGCTCATCTTCTCACCAACAAAAGGAAACCCGTACAGATGAAGAGGGAAGAGTCACCACAACTCTGTTGGCATGTGGGTTTGTTGAAAACCAAATCTAGTTTACTCCTCTGCTCAGTGAGGACGCCTAGCTCGGGTTTACTTGCTAATTAACACAATATCTTAAAATTAGTCTCTGCCTTCATTCACGCATCACATTTCCCCTGGGTTAGTGGCTGAAATGTTTTTTCGAGAAACAGATGAGGAGTAGGTAAACCCTTCTAAGTGAAATATATTGTTGATGTATTTCCCTGGTTTTTTTTTCTTTTTGTTTTGATATAACTTTTTGATGTGATAACTTTTTGATATGATGACTATTATTGTCTTTTAATTTGTTTCTGGGTATTTTCTCACTGTGTCTTTTTAATCATTGCAATGAAACTGTATTTTATAAAAAGCAAAATATAGTGGGGGGGAGGGGTCTCTCTGCCCCCTTCTTTTTCTCCATCATTGGTATTCTTGGGAATATAATTCTCCCGTCCTCTTATGTTTCCTGTCCTTGCGTGGTCCTCTGACATTTGATCGATGAATAGGATAATTGGTGATTACCTCATGCCTGTTTGGCAGAAGCGGTTACCAAATGTAATTAAACCTCTGATTTTACGTTCTCTCTCTTTTAGACAAGGTACTTTGCCAAATGTTATGGGCCCGCCAAGTTCTGAATTTGCACTAGGTGATAAGAGTGAGAATTCATTTGGATAAAGTTGTCTCACCGGGTATCTTCCTCCATCATTCTTGGTGTAATCCAGCCCCAGTTTTGACAGTGATTGAGGGGAAAAGGTTGTCTTTCCCTTGGGAAATTATTTTTTTTCCTACTTATAGGGAGGCCCCAGTTTAAGAATGAGTTCCATTCCCAAGGTCTGTCCTCAGCTCGAATTTGTATGTAAGCTGCAACACTATTATTGTACAATACTGTAGAAGCCAGTGTTTCTCAACCTTGGCAACTTTAAGATGAGTGGACTTCAACTCTCAGAATTCCCCAGCCAGCCATGCTGGCTGGGGAATTCTGGGAGTTGAAGTCCACTCATCTTAAAGTTGCTAAGGTTGAGAAACACTGGGATAAGTAATATTGTGCAATGAACTTGAACCATTGTGTATTGAACTCGAATCATTGTGTATTTAACTTGAATTTTGCTACAATGATGTGATGGAAGGCTTGAGCAAAGAAGATACTGGAATGGAGGATCAAGGTGATCAGAAGGGAGGGGGAACATTCCAGAACAAGTGCTTTCTCAGTCTGCAGCAAGAGGGTGGGAAGAGAAAGAGGATGAGGCTGGCCCCTCCGTAGAGTCTCACGGGGTAGACCCACCAGTTCCTTTAGCATAGGTTGAGTCTGGTGAGATTTCGTCTACTAGGTGCAAGCTCATAAAGGAACTGGACCGGACTGGATTGCCTCATTGTCGTTCTTGGGCTGGACCTGACAAATAGGCTCCGTTCTTCACCATGGGTCATCCGTAAGTTGGGTGTTCTTAACCTAGGGACTACCTGTACTATTATTTATTGTTTACTTATTCTTCCTGCCTGCAGGGGTGGGTCAAAAAAGTCAAGATGGGAGCCTTAATCATGCAAACAAAGCCCCACCCCTTTTTTACATGTGTTGCAATGCATGTAAAATAGAAGTGGGGCTTTGACTGCAGCCACCCTCTGACTTTCTTCACCTGCCCTCTCCTCATAGGCATCCCTTCCTTTCTGCATTAACTCAGAAGTTCACAGGAATTGATATAGGTTGTTTTCCCTACTTTATCCATATAACAACCTTATAGGGTTAAACTTAAACAGGACTGCACAATTTGGGGCCTTGCAAATATTTTGGACTACAGGTAGTCCTTGGTTAATGATGGTAATTGGGACCAGGAAGTCCTTCACTAAGCAATGTCGTTGTAAAGCACAATGTCACGTGACCACACTGACTTATGACCACCATTCTGGCAGTTCCAGTTGCCGTTGTTAGGTGAGTCCTGTGCAATTGTTAGGCGTGATGTCACGTGATCACCATTTGTGACCTTCTGCAGGCTCCCCCATTGACTTTGCTTGTCTAAAGCTGGCAGTGAAGGTTGCAGATGGCAATCATGTGACACAGGATGCTGCAATGTTGTAATTGTGAGCTGGTTGCCAAATGCCCCGGTCATGATCACATGACTGCAGGGATGCTGTGACAGCCGCAAGTATGAGGACTGGTCAGTAAGTCTCGTTCAGCGCCGTCGTAATTTCAAGCGATCGCTGAACAAGTGGTCACTGAACAAGGGCTACCTCTGCAACGCTTTTAACTCCTAGCAATACTTGGTGAGCTTGTAGGTGCTGTAGTCCAAACTACTTGGAGGATACCATGTGGTCAAACCCTAGCCTAGGAGATAGTGGTTGGCCATTGTACTGGACCTTTAGTGAAATGAGATTTCAACTTGTGTGTCCTCCATCTGAATTATCCTTCTGTGCAATTAAAAAAAACAATTTAATGAAACCTTGATTTAAGAAACCATTTGCTGAGTAGGAGTGATTGTTGAAACTGAAGGTGGAAGAAGGGGAATATATAAAAAATGCAGGGCTTTGCAGAAGAAAACATGCTAATACAGGTACAGAACCAACCACTGTCCAGAAAGATTTTAATACAGTAGAGTTATTCATTATTATGGGAGTAAAATCTGAATGCAAACTTGGTTACGTTGCATATAAACATTAAATGGAGGTCTATTAAATCTAGGTTTCACCGTTACAAAAATCTCATTCTGAAGAAGTCATTGTCTAGTATCTCTCTTTGAAGGAGGTTCTGTTTGGTCCTAGGTAGATAGCCAACTGTGTCTTCTTTCAGGATATGCCATGTATGTCTGCCAGGTTTGAACGGGCGGGGTTCCCATAAACCATTTGATCTCTCCATTAGCAAAAAGTGAGCAATTAACCCCAAACTCTTTCTGAACTGGACTTATCTTACTCAAGCACATTGTCAAAGTCACCAATTTAGCATAGTTATGCTACTCTAATCACTGGGGGATCTGTAGGACCAGGTTGAGAAGAGGTTGTCCTAGAGGTTACCTGTCTGTCTATGTAGTGACTAAGAATCAACCCTGACTTCATGGCACATAATCAATCAGTGCTACTTTATATCCCAAATGGCCATTGTCATTATAGGATAGATCTATCTTCAAATGGCTAAGGGGGAAGAAGAGTTCTGCAGAAGACAATGTGATTTCCTGTCTGACAGTTGTAATGTAGAAGCTACTCTCGATAAGCCATCTGTTAGTTGGGTTAAATGAACTGTTTCAGTAGCAGTAACTTCCATTTGGAAAGTAATTTGATATTAACTTCAGGGATCATGCTCTGAATTTCTGCAATTCTTTTTCACTTCATATGCATCAGATATCTGAAGGCTCCCTTGTTCTGAGGCAACATATGCTGCAGAAATTCAAAACATTGTCTTCCTTCTTCATGCGTGCTGGCAAACTGAGCTGAATTTGCAATTAGGCTAGAGAAGGTAAAAGCTTGTCAACCTCCCCATTCCGAGTATGTAAGCTTCTCATATTTCTTCCCATATGGCTTTGATCTCCTCTGTACAGTTTTAGAGCGGGATCGTAAAATATGCACATTTGAGGACCTTCACAAAATCCTTGCTAAGTTTGTCAGAGGTAGGAAATTACTAGTCCACTGCTCAGCATTAGGCGACATAGCTATCTCCATTTTGAAGAAGAATAGCCATTTAATGGTTAGAGAAGTTCTCAGATCTAGCATACCGTTTCTAACCCACTGTATGCACTGTATTCCCAAAAATGGATATTTTTCAGCCAAAAAAAGCTGTGTGTCAGATTCCTTTTAAAAATGAACCAAGTTTCCTCTCTTTTCCACCAAGGATAGCTGAATTCTGGACATTCTTTCCAATAGATGAGCTAACATTTTCTTTCTCTCAAATGCACCACTAGGATTTTGTTGGCAATGACTGGATTTTCTGGATTTTCTAGGATTTTATTGGCAGTGATTATATTTTCGGGATTTTCTAGGATTTTGTTAGCAATGACTGTATTTTATTTTATAATCAAATATTGGTTAAAAGTATAGGGGGGTTTAGGAATGTGGGGGATGAGATATTGAAATTGTCCTTGTCCATCAACAATGGCAGCATATTAGTCTATGTTCTCTAGCCATGATCCATTTAATAAACCACAGTTGGCTGGGCTCACACAGTATGTGACACTATAAATCATGGTTTATTGAACAAGCAACAGTTGACTGGGCTCACACAACATGCCAAGAAATAAACTATGATCTACAAAGCAGTGGCTGTGTTCTCGCAGCACGCTAACCCAAAATCAAACAGAGGTAGTCCTCAGTTAATGACAGCAATTGGAACTAGAATTTCCATTGCTAAGTGACATGGTTGTAAAGTGCAATGTCACATGACCAAACCACTTAATGATGGCAGTTCCAACACTTCAGGTTGCTGTGTTAAGCGAGTCCCGTGATGTCATTAAGTGCAACATCATGTGGTCACCGTTTGCAACTTCCTGCTAGCTTTCCCACTGACTTTGCTTGTCGGAAGCAGGCAGTGAAGGTTGAAAACAGTGATCACAAACCCATGGGACACTGGGATGTCGTAATTGCAATCTGGTCACCAAGCACCTGGATCACCATCATGTGACCACGGGGATGCTGTAACGGTCGCAACTACGAGGACTGGTCATAAGTCTCCTTCATTCGGCGCCGTCATTTCAAACAGTTGCTGAATGAGTGGTTGTTAAGCAAGGACTTCGAACAGTCACTCACGCCCTTGTTATCTCCCAGATAGACTACTGCAATGCGCTCTACATGGGGCTACCCTTGAAGAGTATCCGGAAGCTACAGCTGGTCCAGAATGCGGCCGCGCGGGCCATTTTTGGAGCCCCGAGAAGGGCCCATGTAACCCCATTGCTCCGCGAGCTGCATTGGGTTCCAGTTTGCTTCTGGGTCCAATTCAAGGTGTTGGTTATCACCTTTAAAGCCCTACATGGCATGGGACCAGGTTACCTAAGGGACCGCCTCTCCCCTATGACTTCAACCCGTCCCACCCGGTCACACAGAGGGGGCATGCTTTGGACCCCCTCAGTAAAAGAACTCCAGCTAGCGGGGTCCAGAAGGTGGGCCTTCTCTGCGGTAGCCCCCGCTCTTTGGAACATTCTGCCCCCGGAGGTGCAATTGGCCCCCTCACCCCTGGCCTTCCGAAGGACCTTGAAGACCTGGTTCTGCCACTTGGCCTGGGGTAGGGAGGGAACAGCTCAAGCAGGGGGATGGCTAGCCCCATAGTGGCCGGCTGTCCCTGCCCTGATTTTCCATCTTCCTGGATTTTTTGTTTTTAGTATTGTTTTAATTGTATATACGGGGTGTATTTTATGTATATTTATAGTTTTATTCTCTCTGTAACCCACCCAGAGTCCCCTACTGTAGGGGAGATTGGCAGGAGAGAAATCTAATAAATAAAATAAATAAATAAATAAATAAATAAATAAATAAACAAACAAACAAACAAACAAACCATGAGGAGGTTTAAAGGACTCTAGACATAGTCTAACTGGATTAGTTTACCACAGAATCATAGAAATAGAAAGGGCCATTCAGGCTACCCAATCCAGCCCCTGCTCACTGCAAATGAAAGCCAGACAGATGGCTCTGCAGCTTCCCTTTGAACAAATCCAATAAAAGAGGAACATTCCAGTTCCCCAGTCAATGCAAATAAATGTGACCTATGCAAAAAAAGGAAATAACAATTGTGCTGTGTGAACTTCCCTGGGGTAGATTTTCCATAACTACGATGGAGAGCCAGTCTGATGTAGTGGTTAATGCAACAGGCTAGAAATGTGGAGACTGTAAGTTCTAGTCCTACCTTAGGCACGAAGCTGACTGAGTGACCTTGGGCCAGTCCCTTTCTCTCAGCCCTAGGAAGGAGGCCATGACAAGCCACTTCCAAAATCTTGCCGAGAAAACAGCAGGGACCAATCCAGGCAGTCACCAGGAGTCAACATTGACTCAAAGGGACACACACAGAGAGGATGGAGAAACAGATGACATCCTAAAGTCAGATACTTCCTGATTTACCTGAAGGCCACAGAGCAAGGATCATTCTTATTGGCCACACAGGTTCAGGTGGGAGAAATACCCATAAAGCTAACTGAAATCCTCTTCAACTATTCCAGTGTATCAATGTTAAAAACATGACTCTGAATTGGGCTCAGCAATAGACTGTAGATCAGAAGAGTTGTTTCAGTACTGGTGACCAACCCCATAAAAAAATGTCATTTACACTATTATTGCTGAACAGTCTTCAAACATGACTCCATATGCAACCTGTTGCCCTAGGGCAAATAAGTTGTTACCAAAGCACAGGCTACTGAAACCAGATTTTATTTCCTTGATTACATATCAGCTCCTTCTAAGGATTTTTGCTGGCTAGCAAGTTGGATAGAAATATCTCAAATACATAAAATAAAATATGGAAGTGTGCTTGAAGGTCATCAGTTCCTGCTTCTTCAAAGAAGGGTTCACAGCAAAATTTTAATTTAATATTTAATTTAACTTTTAATTGATTTAGGGACCACCTGACTCCAAACTACTCTTGGTGGCTCACAATAAATAATAAAATACCACGATTCAAAACAAAACCAAGAAGGAGGAGGGGGGAGAGGAGGAGGAGGAGGAGGAGGAGGAGGAGGAGGAGGAGGAGGAGGAGGAGGAGGAGGAGGAGGAGGAGGAGGAGGAGGAGGAGGAGGAGGAGGAGAAGGAGGAGGAGAAGGAGAAGGAGAAGGAGAAGGAGAAGGAGAAGGAGAAGGAGAAGGAGAAGGAGAAGGAGAAGGAGAAGGAGAAGGAGAAGGAGAAGGAGAAGGAGAAGGAGAAGGAGAAGGAGAAGGAGAAGGAGAAGGAGAAGGAGAAGGAGAAGGAGAAGGAGAAGGAGAAGGAGAAGGAGAAGGAGAAGGAGAAGGAGAAGGAGAAGGAGAAGGAGAAGGAGAAGGAGAAGGAGAAGGAGAAGGAGAAGGAGAAGGAGAAGGAGAAGGAGAAGGAGAAGGAGAAGGAGAAGGAGAAGGAGAAGGAGAAGGAGAAGGAGAAGGAGAAGGAGAAGGAGAAGGAGAAGGAGAAGGAGAAGGAGAAGGAGAAGGAGAAGGAGAAGGAGAAGGAGAAGGAGAAGGAGGCTCCAGAATATCCATGAGTCACCCAGATCTCGGGGGGCCTAGTCTGGTCTGAGATCTGGTCACCCAGACCTCAGTTGCCTCATTCAAGAAGGCAGATGCTGCAACAGAAAAGGCACATCTCCTGGGTCCTTCAAGATGACACTTTAATTGAAACATGCCAACCCTATCCATTTGTATCAGCTGGGCAGATACCATGGGAGACATATAGTCCCTCAAATATCCAGGTCTTATACCATGTGAGACTTTACAGGTCATAACCAGCGCCTTTAATCGCATCTGGAACCAGGTCGGTAGCCAGTGCAGCTTTCAGAGCACAGGTGTCAAGTGGACATACTGAGGCATGCCCATCACTGCCCACAGTGCTTCATTCTGGACAACTGAAACTTCCAAGTGGTCATGAAGGGCAGCCCCACATACAGCAAATTGCAGTAGTCAAGCCATGTGGTGAGTAGGGCACGAGTGACTATCTGAAGGGCCTTCCGATCCAGGAAAGGATGCGACTGGTACACCAGTGCAGAGGCCCGGACAAAACTAAAGAATAGGTCCAGATGCATCCAACCTTTATGGATCATTGTACAAGACCACAGGTGAAATAGATAAGGTTTAGATATAAATCAGAAGATGTTAGCCTTACTTCAACCAGATGGAAATGGTGCCAAAAATATTAGTGAATTCATAACATCACATCATCTATCTGCACTTGGATATTTATTTTAATTTGAGTGACTTAGTAAGAAATGGAGTGTTCTAAGTTACTGTGTTTGGCTAGCGAGCTTTCTCCAACTTAGTGCTCTCCATCCATTGGCCTTCAGATAATTGAAGACCACTGTCCTCTTTATCTTCTCTTCTCTGAGCTAACCTTGTATGATTCTTCTGGTCCAGCTGTTCTTCAAAAGATTGTTTCCAGCCCTTCACATCTTGATCAACAGACTTGAACTTCCTATTTTGTTGAAACAAAATAGAGGCATCATACAGTAAAAAGTTGGGTGGACAATCATCTCATTTATGAATGGCACTGTGGTTGTGTAGACCTTGCCTGGTTGAGAATAATAACTATAGTGGTTCAGCAAATGTTAGAATGGATGCAAAGATGATTCAGCTTCCGAGAAGACCAGGAACACATGGACAGAACTGATGTCTTTGTTTTTCACAGCCCTGATCTTGCAAATATATTGAGCACCACAAGGCATGTAACTTCCAAAGGAATAAATGCCAACTGAAAGGCTGAAATAAAACAGAGACCCTGCCAAATAATCATTTGCAGAAGTAAGAGAGAGAGAGAGAGACAGAAAGGGGGGGGGGGGTGTTGCAGGGAGAGATATATGGACTGTTAGGGCCAAAACATCTGAAATAAAATTCCCTGCAAAGGTTAGTTCAGCACTGGAAGTTTTTGTGGAGTTTGGCATGCACAAAGAGCTGCTGTGGTATATGGTTCATGTTAAAAGAATAAAGTCTGTTTTATTCATTATATTTGCCAACGTGCAGATAAAGTGGGGCTTAAGTGCTTTTTTGTCTACAGCAGCACCTTTTGCGTCCAACAACTAGCTAACTTGCAGCAAAAGGAATACTTGCACTTTGCAACACTAGATAACTCACCTCTCAGATTAGGCTTAGTAGCTGAGAATATGAAGATAACCCATGTGGCACAGTTTACGACAGGACCCAGGGAAGATCCAGGAAATTTGAGGTAGATCATCTTAATGCGTGTTCAGGCAAACTGGTAGAAGCAGTCATCAAAAGGGAAAAATAATAACTGGGCGCATGGAGGAAGAAGCTTTGCTGAAAGAAAATCAGCATGGATTCTGCAAAGACAAACCCTATCCCAACAACTTCTAGAGGTAGCCCTATTAAGATTGCATGCAGGGGGTTTTCAGAAAGCTTTGACCACGTTCTTCATCAAAGGCTCCTGAGTGAATCTAGCAGCCATGGGAGAACAGAATCTGTCCTTTTGTGGAAAGGCTGGGTGAAGAAGAAGAGTTGAAATAAACGGGTGATTTTCTGAACAGAAGGGAGTGAGAAATGGAGACCCTTAAGGGTGAGTGTGGAGAGCAGTGCTTTTTAACTGGTTCATGAATAAACTTGAATTAGGAGGAAGCAATGAGCTGGGAAGTTAGCATATGATATGGAGGTGTTCAGGAAGTAAAAGCCAAACATGATTATGAAGTACTCCAAAAGGATCTCTTCAAACAGGGTGAAGATGCAAATAAACCATTCACTGTGCAGTCATTCACTTTTAAATTTTTTTCCTAAGAATTTCTACCGAGCCCAGAGGCATATTTATAAACCAAGGCAATGCTAGAGGATTGTGCCTACTATGCTTTTTTCAAGTTAAAGCTGCACAAATATTTATTTATTTATGTAACAAATTTGTCACTGCCCATCTCGTGAAACAACTCTGGATGGTTTACACATATAAAAGTCAGGTGGGCAGGGTACAGCGTTGAAGGTCCTAAACATTTATTACTAAATGTTATAGCTCAGACTACTGGTGTTTCAAATTGGTTTACCATAAAATCATAATCTGCAAATTACTTTAAATATTAAAATCACAGTTAAAAATTCATTGGCAAACCCAGCCAATAGCAATCTACTCATTTAACTATGGTTAGACAAACCATGGCTCAACTAGATGGATGAACCAGGCCATGGATTTGGAAGCAAGGTGGTAATATAGCTAGAGCTGTTTAGCATTGAATTTTTTGATGGACATGTTTGATCAGCAGCTTGCATTATCCTTGGTAAATCCAGATGTGCTCATTAAACCTTGATCTTCAGAAAGTGGGTTAACAATTCTCCCAACAAATTGCTGTGGCACTGGGCTATGGACTGTTGTGCTAGAACATAGTCTAGTGCACAGCACCAGAAGTCTAGTGTGGCCAGCCAAAGGAAACTGGAAATTAATTAGTTCTCAAGACCCAGGAATGATTAGAAGGACCTGGTGTTGGAGGGGCATGAAAATTTTTTGGAGAATTTGAGAAACCAGAACTGTGGATTTGAACACTAGTGCAGAACTTAGTAACCTGTTAGAAAGATAATGAATATGAGGCTGAACAGTGGTAGCAAGCTCACTGTGAGTTGTGGCTGAATAACATCTGGACAATGATAGATCCCTCAACCTCAGTCTGAAATTTCTGGTTTCTAGAACACCCCAAAATTGCATCCCCAGCTTAGATCACCCCTTAGGAGCCCAAAATCTCATAACCAAAACTCTTTTAATCTCTGCAGCCACATCTAAGTAAGCTTTGTTGATCAGTGATTGTATTGGGCTGTGAGAATAACCTTGAGGAAGAGGAGGAAGAGCCATAGCCAAGGCAAGGTTCAGATAAAAGAAATCTGAGCCCAAAGCAGGAATGGAATTTGAGAAAGCTTCTCAGGCTTGACCCTAGTTCTCTTTAGGATAAATGCAGGGGGGGAGGAGGCACATTCAGAGTTGCAGGATTCTGTTATTGTAACACTATTATAAGTTTTAGTATTGATGACTTTGGGGTTTGAGTCTGGCCTACCTCAAAAGGCTGACAGCGATGGACAGCAAAGTTATAAGAATGAACACTGTCCCACTTAAAAATGACTGTATGTCGAAAAAAAGGATGAAACTGGGAGAGGTAACCAGGCTGGGAGAAGATGTAAGGTAGAGCTACCATATCTGGGATACAAGAATCCAAAGGACCACCAATGGCAGCAGAGGCAAAAACCTTTAGTTTTGCAATGCAGATATAGTAGCCCTCATGCACTGTACTGTAAGAACTTAGCGAACAATAGAATAGCTCTGAGTTCCAGTGATTCTGAATGTCAGACTAGTTCATTGATGCTTATGATATACCAGTGTGGAGTCCTGGTTAAGGTGCTGAACTAGAACGATTGATTGATTGATTGATTGATTGATTGATTGATAATGTGCCTCAAGTCATTGCTGACTCTTAGTGACTACAAGTGATCAATTGCAGTCTCATGCATGGAAGCTCACTAGGTGGCTTTGGGCCAGTCACTGAGTGTGCTGTCCCAAGATTTAGTTAATCATGATTTATTCCAGTAACCCAAGCAATACATTGAATTATAGATTCACTAACTGTCTGTGTTTATGTGGTACACACCACATAAAGCAGCTAACCACATTTTGTCTTGGTGGGTTGTGTGGACCTCTTGGCTTAATCTACTCAACAGGCTAGTTGGAGGAGGGCTATTTAATTTATTTGATTGAGGCGCCACCCAACTCTGGCAATGCACAAATACAAATATATATATATATATATATATATATATATATATATATATATAATGGCGTTCAAAAGAATCAGCAAAAAGATAAGAAAGCAGATAAAAAATATATATATAAGATGGTGGATCTGCCCAACAACAAAACTCACAAGAGACTCCAACACTATCAGCCACCCAAAGTTTAGGTGGACCTTCATTTTAGGGGACAGGTGCCACTGTCTGTGTTCCCCTGAGCTCTTGAGGAAAGACAGGGTATAAAACTTCCCTGTTTCCCCTGTTTCTTTTCTGAATCTTTTAGCAGGAACTGTTCCTTTCTCTCAAGAGCACATGAAAGGGCATTAAAACATTTGGCTTGATGGAATGTGTATGGTTAGACATACCGTATTTTTCCGACAATAAGACACCCCCATGTACAAGACGACCCCCATTTTTCCAACCCAAAATTAAGAAATCAATATTTTAAAGATAGTGCAGAACACATTTTTATTTAGTAATTAGTCAACACTGACCTGATACACTCGGTGGGAGGAGGTCCAAACCGTCTCTCTGCAGCTCTGTTTCCAGCCCCTTTTGCATAACTGATTACATTCAAGGACAAGTGAAACTAGCTTCTCTCTGCAAAAGCCTTCCTCTAATTGGTTTGTTCAGCATCAGCTGACGCCAGTTACATCAGGCTCGTGATTGGAGGAAGTCTGTTTGGGAGACAAGCTATTTCACTCGTGATTGGAGGCTAGCAATAGGAGGAAGCCCATTCGCAGAGACAAGGTATGGGCAGTTTTGCCACCGCGCGGTTCTCTCCTCGCTGACTTCCTTGAATAAGACGCCCTTCAATTTTTAGGGTAAGGATTTTAGAAAAAAGTATCGTCTTATAGTCGGAAAAATACGGTACATTGCCTTGGATCTTTTGAAGACTCCACCAGGAGACTGTGCTGTTAAAAAGCACAGTTCAGAGAGGCCACCACCTACATAACGCCCATTTCACACACTACTTCTTAGTCACACTCTGGTATGACGTGGAGCCATGGCATTTATGTGTATACAGAGAAGGTGGAAAACCCTATTCAATGCATATGCCTCCTGTTTTGCTGATCCACTGTTTGCTCAACTGCTTTTTTAAATTATTTGGAAAAAAAAACACAATCAGCCAGCTAATAAATTAGTAATGTGCATTTTCATAGGAATCACTGCCAAGAAAATAAACCAGGAAGGAGAATACCTCATATGGTCTCTCCATATTCCTTCTACATTCTGTTTTGAAGCAAGAGCTTAAATGGGTGAATTCCTCCTCTGTGGACTGCGGCAATGTGCTGTGCGTGGGGTTGCCCCTGAAAACCACTTGTAAGCTACAGCTGGTTGAGAATGCAGCAGTGTAAGAAGTTATGCATCTACATCAGTCTATCTATGCAACATACAGTATCTGCTGTGTGAGCTGCATTGGGTTTCTGGTGCAATTCAAAGTGGTGGTTGTCACCTCTAAAGCCCTTCATGGAATAGGGGCTGGTTATCTTAAGATCTTCCATGGTTTCTGCCCATATCATAAGATCTGATCGAGTAGATTCACTCCATGTCCCATCTCTCCAGCAATGCCATCTGATGGGACCTAGAAAGCAAGCCTTCTTAGTTGCAGTGCATTTGTTGTCTGGAATAGGTTCCCTCCACAGTTTGAACACCTCTGACCTATCCTTGAAATGGACATGGAAGAGCTGACTTTTTCCTCAGGTCCTGGAAGTAGGTCTATCTGGACTGGACTATGAAGATTAGTTTATGGTGCCTGTTTGTTCCCCCACTATGACCAAGTTTTATCTTTTTTTTCCCCCTGGTTTAATCTCCTGAGCTTTTGTTTTTAATTGGTGAGCTGCCCAGAGTTGCTGCTGAGTTGGGTAGCCTTAGAGATCTAAATGATATGTAAATAATATATAGGATTATGGAACATAATGGACATTTGTGTTATGCCACCCGTTTTCTAGGTTGTGTGCGTGTTTACAGCTCCCCTTTTCCGGCAGTGTATGCCCTTCTTCCTCCAGAAGAAAATCTCACTGTACATGATAAAACAGCACAGCCCCTTTTTTCTAATTAATTTTCTATGAGAAAATGAAATTAACATGAGTAATAGACATTAGGATATTCGGTAAGAATAATATCCATCATATGAAATTGAGCAGGGGGGGCAATGCTATCAAATGCTATGGGTTATTAGCTTTTCTTGTGGAAAAACTAAGAAACAGAAGGATTCACTTTATAAATAAGCGAGCCGTTGGAAAAAACACACGAATCAGCCACCAGGCACCGATTGTACAAGAGGTATCATACAATGCACAGCTAGTTCGACACTTTCCGTTGTCATCCTGACACGGGGCTGTGAGCCAAAGCTTAAATTTGCTTCAGTCTTTTAGCAAATTTCTGTGAGCTTTGCGGGTCAGTCACAGACCAACATCTAAAGATGATGAGGGTTTTATTTATTCCCCCCCCCCCGAAATTCTGGTGAACTGAACCGACTCTGAGTCACCCATATTTTTTTAACTCAATGCAAGAGCGAATGGGTTCACAAGCAGACTATAGAGACCCAAATGCTTAGTTAACCAAATGCATGAATTAAGGAAGAAATCCTTCTGTGACTTAGATCATCATATATTCAGCGCACCATGCAAATTGAAAGTGCTTGCATGGAGAATTTAGCTCAATTCTGGTTGCTTTCACACAACATGCTTGTTTGTGGTTAATTGAACCAACGTTTACTCAACCCGATTTCTTGGTTTACACAGCACACTGAACCATAAACCCAGAGACTGGGTTTGTACAGTCCTACCAAGCAAAATATGGTTGGCCTCTTTCTATATTAATGTGTTATATGAACATATCTAGGGTGGATGCATTCATACAACATGTTCAACTAGGACAGTAAAAGAGCCAGAAACTGCATTTATGCAATTTGTTAAGCAGGGTTAGTTTTCTTTAGTGGCTGACCATAATATAAGAACCAAGTGCATTTGGTTAATTTATGAGTCTCTGTATGGTGAAAATCCCCCAAATCAGTTATTTTGGTAACTACTGTCTGAGCTACATTATGAATGAGAATGCAAGGCCCACATCCATGAACTTGTTTGCTTAAAAATATATTTAGAGTGATGGTCTGTAAGGAGGCAAACAGATCCCAAAGGGGGTAAATACATTCTGTTGCATGCACTAACAGTCCACAACCAAGAACACCGTTAAATGTTGCTTGAATATATTTTCAAGCAACTAGAGGTTGTGCCTCGGTAACAGAACTGTCATTCAAAGAACAGTAACATAGGGCATCTACTGTAACCATTATTATTACTATTCACTGAGTGACAGTTTAAATGCCATGTTCCCTACCACATTGTAGCTTTGAGTGAGTGACTGGCAACATCATGGTTTTGCAGCATGCAAATGCCTGAGTTCTATTTATTCATAATTTTCCTTGCCAGCTTCAGAAGGTCTGTGTCTTTGAACCAAATTTTCTTTTCTTTTCTTTTATGAATTTATATGACCCCCCAACTTAGACATGGCAACTGTGGGCAACATGCAATAAATCAAAAACAAAAGAAAATGAACAAGTTCAGGAAAATCAAAAGCATTAGGAGGCAACCAGGAAATCACATTCATAACCTTCTCCAGATGGAGAGCTCCAGTTTTCCCAGCCCCAAAGCCTGAGGAAAAAGCCAAGTGTTATTGCCATGCTGAAGGCCAACAGGATCAGGGCCAACTGTCTCTTGAGGGGAGAGAAAATTGCAGAGGTGAGGCTCTGCAACAGAAATGATACCCTGTGTGAATTATCTGTTTTACATTGTACAATCAACGCTCTAGTGGTTTCAGCAGCCTCCCTGGCTTCTCACTCTTACATTAAAACCAAAGAGAAAAAATCAGGAGCAAAGTCTTCCCAGGGCCCTTTTTCAGAACACCATTCCTCAGCTGCCACCCTGAACGTGTCCCAAAAAGCCAGTGAAAACCAGGCTATTCTCCCAGGCCTTGGGGTAGGGTGGTTGTCAAGTCCTTTAAGAAGTTTGTTTGTTTGTTATGGGGTTTTTTTCCTTCTCATTTTATTGTTTCTTGCTTTTAAAGTGTAAGCGGCCCAAAGGCCTCTGGAGTCAGGGAGCCTCTAAATCAGTGTTGTCCAGACTTGGCCACTTTAAGATGAGTGGACTTCAACTCCCAGAATTCCCCAGCCAGCATGGGTGGCTGGGGAATTCTGGGAGTTGAAGTCCACTCATCTTAAAGTGGCCAAGTTTGGACAACACTGCTCTAAATTGTAGCAATAAAATGAGTGAGTGTTGTGCATCACTTCAGAGTGATGCAATGGAAAGATGAGCAACAGAACGCAACAATAACAGCAGTTGCGCCTTCCCCAGCTCTAGCAAGAAACAACATCAAGAGAAATTTGAAATAGGTTCTCGTGCTTTCTGAGAATGAAGTCGAAAAATGGAACCCTTTTTCACAGGAGGTAGAGGCATTTGAGAAACTGCAAGGTAAATTTTTGGCTTGGCATTCATTCACATTCCTTCTCAGCCAAGAAGATTTCTGCCAAACGGTTTTATAATATTGTTTATCCCCATCGACTGAGAATGATAGGTGTTCTAGGACCCTTCATGCGGCAACTGTACTCCTATCTGGAGCATGGGATTGAAATCATAAGTAAAGTAATTGTAATGATTTTTTTTTTCATAATTAACTAACACTTTTCCTTCCTTTCAGAAGTCTTTCTCTCTCTCTTCCTTTCCCCACTGGGAATCAATCTTTTTTAACACTACTAATGTATGCAATTGTTGTAATGACCAAGGCCTATTAGTAATTCCAAGAGTGGATGTCTTTAATTAACTGATGTGCTAAATGGCTGCCTTTTGTGATCCTTTCCCCTCCCTAGATCTGCATAATCAAGGGAACATAGGCTGAGAGCTGAGAAAGATCCTTTCAGAACATCTGCCTTTAAAAAATATTCACTGCAAACTATTTTTAGGACTATTGTGGGAAATGGGGTGAGGACCCGAGTCTTTTCTGATCCTACCACCTCCCCAAAGGACATCAAACAGCTGGAAGATTCTATCCAAGTGACCAAAGGGATGGGAACCTTCCCTGGAACCCAAAACTAAAATTACCTAATTATCTTTTTTTCATTGGATAATGAAAAAAGGTTATGATAGAGATTTCAGACTTTTTGGAGAGCGCAGGGAAACTGCATAGAGAGAAGCTCCCCCACAACTCTAGGAATGGGGTTTAGTCAATGAAATTGCTTACAATATGCCCAGAGCAGGTCAAATGAAACTATTTGCCCTATAGTGCAAAACTATTTATGGAATTTGCAACTACCAATGTTGGAGGTGACCACCAGCTGAGCGAGAACTCAAGCAGGATTGGGCAACATCCTGAAAGAGAACAGTTCTATGGCTGGTGAAGAAATATGATGGCTAAAGAAACTACTATAGGCAAAGGCAGGTAAGGTGAATAACATGGCAGGCAGAGAATTGACATGTGCAAACTGCATGTGTGCTCCAGCAGCATTTGCAGGAGAGCAAGATCTTGCCCAATTGTAGAGAGTGAAGAAGATGACCTTGATGGAAATACACAAGAACTGTTACCTAGTCAGAAAGGGCTGAAATGTTTTTTAAGCCCTAAAAAACTAGATAACATTCAGGAGTGGCTCAGGCAGAACCTCCTTGATTCGTTGGAGGGTAAGAAGGAAGAGGAGGTCCAGCACAATCAGACTTGCAAGATTCTGTTATTATAGCCAATCTCAATAAAGCATAGTTCTAGTGTTCCTGTGGGGCTGATTTCCTACTCTGGTCTACCTAGTGGGAGGACACTGAGAGAGTTCAGTCCAAAGCCAAACAGAGCCAAGATGAAGCATTCAGAGACATAAGTATAGTCCATAACAGTCCAGAAGAACAAGCCAAAGTGGAAGCAGGAATCAAGGACAAAGGAACACAAATGAAAGGTTGGCATAGTTGTTTCCAAAAAGAGGTTGTTGCTGGTGACTGTTCTAGCCTAGGCAGTGTGGTTCAATTAAAGCCATTTGTGTCTTTGCTTCTCAAGGAGAAGGACAGCTCTTTGGAGCTCCTAATGTATCCTTGTATGGTCTTGATGTACCATACCTTGTATGATGTAATGTATCCTAGGTGGCCTTTCACAATCCAGGCCCTCATTAGCTGACTCCTCCCATACCTTCTCCAGTTGATTACTGGCTGAATCAGTCTCAAGTAGTTGATTGCTTGACAAATCCTGAAGCTGACAATTTGCTGGAACAGGACCTTGAGTCTCTGACTCAGAAGAGTCAGATGAGAACTAGCAGGGTCTGGACAACCAAAAATTGTGGAAGTTGCAGAGGCCTCTGTGAGGTCAGAGACTTTCATCAAAATGACAAAGCAGCTCTGTGCCATTCCACCATGAGATCCACCCTTTGGTGCATGCAGGTAACATGACGTTCACATAAATGGAGCAGAGCTTGCAATAACACTTTCATCATCTGACATTCCCACTCCCAGGATGCCTTTGGCTACTTGCCAGCAATAAGGCGGCCTTCTCAAATGCTGGTCTATGCTCCTCTTGATTTGCTCACCCAGAGACAATTGGTCTCCTCAACCAGATCTATCAATACTTTAATTCAATGTAATGTTTATTTCCTATGCTCAAACATTCCCGGGAACTTGAGTCTAATTTTCTTCATTCTCCTCTGTGCAAGTTAATGCTAGGAGCAAGGCAAAGTATCATTGGGGTAGGACAGAAAGCCCCATGGGGTCTGTGGGCTTGGTTTACAGCTTCCATTCAGCTTCATGAGGACCACTTGCTGATACCCGTGAATCACCATGAATGTCACCAAAGGCAGCTGTTACTCTTCTTTAGAGAACATTTGCATTAGATCTCAATGCGTTTAGCAGATACTATGCATTTATCACTTAACCACTTTCCCCTCCTCAGTGCTTTGAGATCTTTCTTCCAAAAAGCACCCGGTTTCTTCCACCTGAAGCCAATGCACAGAACTCAAGATGAGCCTCATTTATGGTGATTGTAATTTTTCTAACCAACTGGAGGAGATTTGGCCCGATGCCAATTACTCAACTGCTTTGCAATCTGTAAAATAGCCTTTTGGCCTGCTGAGCCAGCAAAAACAGCTCTTCCAGTCTTTTTTTTTTTCATTTTAGATAAGAGTTAAAGACAAATGACACCCCATTCTTTCCGCCCCCCCTCCCCTCACTCAAAGCATGAAAATCACATCAGGCGGCTTAAGTACTGTGTAAAATTGCTGAACTAAAAAACTTCATCCCCAACATTTTAATTCCTGGAGGTTTTAGGAATTTTAAGTAGTGAAAATTGTGGTGGGTTCACACCCCATGCTGCAATCCAATAAAGACATCCATTTGAAAGAATACCTGAAGTTGGCACTCTAGTTTTATTGTGTGTTCTTATAAAATTCTTACCTATTTACTTGTTATACTTATACTCAGCCTTTCCTCCAGGAGCTCATGTCTATGCTACTTGAGGATAATGCTTTCTTCATCAGATGAAGTTGTCTGAAGGTACTTTACAAGTACTTTTCTCAGAATTACAGTGGTACCTCAAGATACGAATTTAATCCGTTCCGTGACTCTGATCGCAAGTCGAATTGGTCGCATCCTGAAGCACATTTTCCCATAGGGTTCAATGTAAATACGGTTAATCCGTTCCACCCTCTGAATTTGGTCGCATCCTGAAGCAAATTTCCCCATAAGGTTCAATGTAAATACGGCTAATCCGCCCTCCGAATTTGGTCGCATCCTGAAGCACATGTCCCCATAAGGTTCAATGTGTCAGCCGGCGTTGCACGGCTAGGAAATTCCCCAGGCGCGCTTTAGTCAGCCCTAGCGCAGAAAAAGGAAGTGCTAATGAAATCTGAGAAAGGCTCCCGTGCGCACAGCCGGGAGCGGGAGCTTTCCCCCCACCCCCCTGCACTGATTCCTCTTAATTCCATGCTCTTTCCTTTGTGCATAGCCCTTGGCGTGTGCGCGACAAAAGCACAGTGAAAGCAATGGGGGGGGAAGGCTTATGTAGCGCGCACAGCGGAGCGGGAGCTTCCCCCCCCACTGATTCCTCCGCACTGTTTCCTTTCTCCATAGCGACAAAAGCAAAGTGAAAGCAATATCAGCGCGCTGGGGGGAAAGGCTTATGTCGTGCGCACGCACAGCCGGGAGTGGGAGCTTCCCCCCCCCCGCCGCGCTCAGATTTCATTAGCACTTCCTCTTTCTGCATTGCTTTCCTTGGGCTTTTGTCCTCGCGCTCAGGTTTCATTAGCACTTCCTCTCGGAAGCCGCAGCCACGTGGCAGCAGGGCAAATGGCCGCGGATCCGGTTTGTAGCTTGAGGCGGAGTTCGCATGTTGAGGTAAATTTTTGCGGCCGGAGCTGGTCGCATCTCGAAATTTTCGTAAGGTGGGGCGTTCGTATCTTGAGGTACCACTGTATTCTAGGAAAAGGAAAACCACAAGGGAACCATGCCTCACCATGGCAACTCTTATGAAGTAAAGCTAGTGACTTCAAGATGGATGGAGGCCCTTAAGTAGGGAAAACCCACCGGCTGCCTTCATGCCCCCTTTGAATCAAAACCAGACCAACCACATTATGGTTTTGTGCCATGTTTCCCAACCTAAGCAACTTCCAGCTATGTGGACTTCCAATTCCCAGAATGTCCCAGCCAGCATGGCCATCCATTGCTGAAAATGCTGGGAGTTGAAGTTCCTGCATCTGGAAGTTAACCCAAGTTGTGAAACACTGGCTTAGTGGGATAGGTAAACGCAGCCACTGCAGTTTGCAATCCATGATTTAGGACTTAGTGTGTGTGCAAAAGGACAATGTTCTCTTATTCATGTATTTGTTTGTTTTAGAAGGTTTGTATGGCTGCCCATCTTAAAACAGCTCTGAGCAGCTCACAACAATGAAGCTATAAAAACCATGAAAACATATTAAAAAAAAAAACTAAAAACCTGGCACCACGATCAGACTCCCAGGGAGCTGCAACAACTCTCCACAGGTTCCACCAGTCTATCTCAATGCCTGGGTAAAGAGCCATGTTTTCATGGCCTTCCAGTAAGCTAAGAGGGCGGTACTCGGGATACTTCTATTATTTAGCCTAAAACAGTGTTGTCCAAACTTGGCCACTTTAAGATGAGTGGACTTCAACTCCCAGAACTGGCTGGGGAATTCTGGGAGTTGAAGTCCACTCATCTTAAAGTGGCCAGGTTTGGACAACACTGGCCTAAAAGCTGTGCAGGACCAGTAGTGATATAATAGCTTCTGAAGGGTGTTGATGAACGTTTCTACAGACACAAGTAGATTGAGCCCAACAGTTGCCACACTCAGGTGCCACACCACAAACATGTAGCATGATCGGTGTGCTTCCCAGGCTAGGAGAAAGCATGGGAGAACCATATGCATCTGGTAGAACCCACATGTGAGGTCACTTGGCCTCTCCCATGGGGAGACCATAGCAATGTGAAGTCAGTTCAGTGGGAGGAAAGAGAATCCAGAGTTCCCCCTTTTCAGGCAGTCCTGGTCAACAAAGTTATTTTTTGGTTCTTCCTCCCAGCAACTTTGTATGCTGGTTTGTAGGTATCCTGGATTGCCTTGTCGGCATCCCTCATTGCTTTGTAATCTGGTCTTTCAGTTTAGGAAAGGTTGCCCACCCCTGCTGTAGAGTAAAGAAGACATATTGCCTATAATGGGGGAAAGGGTCTATGAAATAAAATGAGCCTATGGATGTAAGCAGGTCTTTTGTTTTCCTATTATTACCACTTCCAAAGCCAGCCAGGAGAAGAAAGCTCTGAAGAAGATTGTTTTCAGAAAGTTTTCTTAGCAGTCAGGCCCCTTTTCTGGGTCTTCTTCTTGAATCCAAAAGGACAAAGTTTAGCTAATCTGCATAGAGAGAACAATGCCCTCAGTCAGGGTTATTAGGGCCCTGCTGTTACGACGCTGTTATGCATCTGGTCCATATTTCATGAATGGGCTGGGGTAGCCAACCTTGAAATAAGTTTGCAAACGTCGCCTTAATTAGCACATTCAGAAGCCAACATTCCAAACTTAAGCTTATTCTGGATGGTCCTTTTTCAAGACGATGAACAGCAGTGGCCAGAACTGAATACGTCATGCCCTATTTGGCCCGTACCACCTTTTCCTCCTGCCAATGGATTTATGACCCTGAATAAGATAAAAGGCCAATTTGGAGCTCCTGCAACAAAGAAAATAAAAGGATTTGTGGATTAGCTGATTTCATTAACCACTCCCTCTAGTGTTTGATAGGTGCAGGACAAATGGAACGAAAATCTGTTTGTTTTGCCAGCACGTTGTGCTTTGTGCAGAATTGATCGCCTAATGCCACAATTATTTCATTACTTCAGGCATGGCATCTGATAAAATGGAGTTAGCCATGAAAGCTCTGTTGATAATATATTGGTTAGTCTTTAAGACGCCCCAAAGATTATCTTTTTATTAATTGTAAATTAATAAAATTACTTTACATGCATAGAGCTGGGCGTGAATGTCTTCCAGAGTTCGGCATCAAATTTCTGGGGAGAGAAGTTTGGCTGAACAATTGTTCCAGGGGAAGGAGATGTTCACTAATAATTGCCCCAGGGTAAGCAGAGGGGACTAAGAATACCCTGAGAGGCTAAATGGTGTTTTGGGGAGTAACCTTATTAGTTTCGCTTTTCAGTAAATGCGGGTTTTGCAGTTGGCCTGCCCATCATAGGAACCCTTTTCTATGAGTCTATGGAAAGTCTACTGCTCCCTTCTTAGCATCTCCCTCAAAAATGCTATCTAAAATGATCCCCAGAAGATGCTGAGACCTTAAGAGAACAAAGACCAGAAAGTAATAATGGAGATTGTGAGTTAATGGTCTGGTTCTGTTAGATGATTCAAGTATCCATTCATATTGAATTGTTTGGTTAATCAATAGAGGGGAAAAAGACAATGCCAATGCTTTACAATATGAGAGAGCTTTGGTGCAATGCAGGGGTGAGGATAGGTATGCTTATAAAATCCTAGTTGGGAAGGACTGTTTAAACTACTGTGTCCAACTCCTTGCTCAGTGTAGGAATCCAAATTAAAGTATCCCCTACAATCTAACCGAGGGACTTTCACCATCTCTCCCAGTTCCACGGTCATTCTGCTCTTACCGCTGGGAAGTTGTTGCATTTTATTGTTGCTTGTCCTAAGAGACAGTCAGAATTTTCCATCCCGTAACTTGCATCCATGAATCCATATCGTATCCTCCAGAATGATGGAGAACAGATCTTAAACGTTTTGGTGTGATATCCTCCTAGATATTTGAGGACTGCCATTATAACAGAGAGAGAGAGAGAGAGAGAGAGAAATACACAGAGAGAGAGGACTGTCTTGCTTCTTCAATCACTGTCCCTAGAATTTAATTTCTCATCCCCTGAGCATCTTTGTCATCCATCTCTGAACCTGTTCCAGTTTTTGTGAAGCTTTCTCCAGTTGTGATTTGATTTGACTGAAACATCTCAGACTAGCCTTCTCTAAGCTGATGTTCTCTAGACATGTTGGGAGTTCAACATGTGGGTGGGCATGGTACCTGGAAATCTTGAGCGTTTCAACCCCAGCCCCATTTGGAGGGCGCCAGGTTGATGCAAGCCAATGTCCAGTTTAGGCTGGAGTTTTCTTTCAGTTTTCACTAAAGTATTTATGCAGGAAAATCCATAGATAAATGGTATTTATGCCTGTGAGGAAATATATCCAAGGATAAGCATTTAAGTATGCATTAAGTATTTTTGAGAATATGCATTTAAATATGCATTTTCTCGTGAGGAAGAAAAGGCCTCACATTTCATGCAGGAAGAGCGTGAAATTGACTTCTAAATGAAGATGGCCAGAATAAGACTGATCTGTTGATCCCTTTGAAGGGGTTAATGAGATAGTTAAAGATGTACCAAATCTTTCCTGACCTCCTCAAGGTATAATGGCAATCTCATACTCATGGCATGCTTTCCAGGATATTACTCTGGTAGTAATCTGTTTTAAATAAAGGTTTGCAAAAACAAGACTCCTGCTGACATTAAGATAATGTGTGAGTTCCATCAAGAGAATAGTTTCAGTGCTGGCTGTAGTCTGGATAACGTTTTTCCACAATGCCCACCTATTTTCTGCAATACAGCCCAGACCTTTACCGATTTCCCTGTTTCTTGAAAGAAATCCTTCTGTTTGGAAAAGAATCAACTCTGGCACGTTAGTGTTATTTTTAATGCCTCGCTAATCAAATGTATGTGGAAGAGCTCAAGAGGAGAATAAATTTGAGAAGAAAAGCACTAATTTGATCGTGCCAATTTTCATTTGGAAGGGTCAGGCGCCTTATGTAATCTGATCTGATTCCCCAGTATTTTTTTATATACTGAAACGGGCAGCTGCTTCAACATTGGTTGCTATGTCTTTCTTCCGTGATGAGTTGGTTTTCTGTCCATTCTGTTTTATCTCCCTTGGTTGATGGAGCATCACTTAAAAAAAGGCATGGAAATGTGAAAGTAGGAAATGATAAACTCCTCTGTTAAAGGGAAAGAAAGCTTGTTTTGAAGTAGGGGCAGCCGTTGGGTGGGGGCGGGGGGTCCAAAATGTCAAAAATGTGGCCGCATCCATGACCTCAAAGCCCCACCCCTTTTTAATGTGCTGTAATTGTGCAGTCATGGCTGCCATCTTGATGTTTTTCATCCCTCTTACAGATGTCCCTGCTTTACAGGGAATCCGGTAGATGGAACTGATTGTTTATGTGCCATCAAGTCAGTGTTGACTCTTAGCAACCATGTTGCTAAACCTTCTCCATGATGATCTGTCCCTAACCTGGTCCTTCAACTCTTCCAACAGTTACATCACTGCTGTAACTGAGTCCCTCCACTTTGCTGCTGGTCATCCTCTTCTTCTCTTTCCTTCCACCTTTCCCAGCATCAGAGCCTTCTCCAGAGAGCTGGGTCTTCGCATAATGTATCCAAAGTAGGATAACTTGAGCTTGGTCATTTGTGCCTCGAGTGAAAACTCTGGGTTGATTTGTTTGATGATCCATCAGTTTGTTTTCTTGGCTGTCCACAATATTCTCAGGAGCCTTCTCCTGACATGGAATTATCTGACTTTTTTGTCTGATTCCCAGAAAGACAGTTAAATGGCAAATATATATATATTTGCCTGTCATTTTTTTTTTAAAGAAAGGAAAACATTACATTTTTACTCCAGTTAGATACTACTGTTTCTCTAAACTACTGAGATGGTGTTACCAGAAGGATAAATACTCCAGTTAAAACAGAAGAGCACAGAATACTACAATCCTGGCCCATGGCTCCATGCTGCCATGCCCTACCTGTTGGACTGAATTTTAAGATCAGCGTAGAATTGTCAGGAGAAAGGAAGTCTGTCACAGAGGAAGGGGCATGGGGGGAGGGGTCAAACTCTGCAAGATGGCAGGTATGATATCTCTATCAAAGCCCTCTCCCTTTTGTATTCATGTACCAAAGTAGCTGGGCTTCGATCTTGACACGGTGTCCGCCATTTTGCAGAATGTGACACCCCCTCCTGACAGACACTCCTGCAGTGGGGCAGAGCAGCCATATTACCTTGTTCCTCTCTGTTAGTGACTAACGCTGTCTTGGAAGCTTACAAGGAATTCCACTGTTCCACACGATTCATTTCAGGCCACTTCGGGTGCGGAATTGAAACTTGGGTAAACCATGATCAAATCTCAAGTGCCCCAAGGGGAAGGGGGCATGAAATAATTTAAAAAGCAATGAGAAGTGAATAGATGCCATCTTTTATTCTCAGAAACAACCCGCACGGCTCAATCTGAAGAGTGCAAGTTTTAAAAAAAAAAAAGGTAAGAAGAGAAAGCAAATAAATAGCAAAGGCTGAGGAGCAAATCCACCTTGCTATCAGGTCTCTTTTAGCATTCCACTTGGTTGAAACGCTCACCTAGTTCCTCTGAATTTCTTGGGGCCTTTTTTGTCACTGTCAGGGAGGGAGAAAACAAAGTGGGAAAACAGGCTAAAAGAAATGTTCACTAGGAGCCAGCGCAGAGTTCCCTGAGAAGGGAAAAATTATACATGCTGATTTTTTTGCACCTCTTAATAGTTAGTGGAGACAGAACTAAAGTCCCCGTGAACACTTCTTTTTCATTGGGTCTCTCCAGAAGAGACTTCTAAATTCCTTTCTCCCCCAAGCTTTTGGCTTTCAGTAGTGTCCAGCCAGCTCATCAACTTCGATGTGTTGAAAACAAGGTTCCGTGTGCCTTTTTTCTTAGGGAACAGTCGTGCTCGCTAAGCTGTTAAAAGGACCACTTGACCCAGATGCAGGAGAAGTCGGAAGAGGGAACAAAGCTTTGAAAAGTCATCTCCACTAGATGGATTCTTTTTTTAAAAAGATCATAGATAATTGCAGATCTTGAGATTTGACTCCTTCTAGAACAGCAGCTTGCCTTTTCCAAAAGCTTTCTTCATGTGCAAGCAACTCCCCGCTGCCACAAGATCTGGAATAGTGTGATTCTTCTCTGATCTGTGCAAGCAGTTCCTACAAAGTCCATGCCTACAACTGTGGAGCTTCTTCCTCCAGATGTTTTGGATCATATCATTCCCCACCAGTGTGCCCTGTTGCAGAGTTCCAGTCAAATACACATGAAGAGGGGTACTTGATTGAGGAAGGTTTGGAGGAGCTACTGCCAGAAAGTGGACCTGTTAGGTGGAAAACAAATAGCTTAATTGTCGATCTGCCTTTGTGCAGCTTTTGCAGGTTTTGAGTAGATCAGGATTCTGCCTCCATAACCTATGCTTTGTAGGTTACTCCTGCATGATCATCACTCACTCTGGCTGGGTTTACAGCTTGTAGTAAGTCACAGTTTGCTTCAGCACAGTTTTCTGAACAATCTAAGTTTGACCAGGGGCATCCAAAACACTAAAGTATAAACCACAATTTGCACAGTACCCTGGTTGAATCCACACCCTATGCAAAGTCAAGGCCAACCCGCATTAGGGATTGGTGTAACATGTAAATGCAACTACTGATTTTGAAAGGGAAGATAGTTGTATGGCCCAAGTCCTTACCTGATTGTGATGCAAGAGCATCCACAGTGTGTATCAAACAAAAATTAACATGGTTGTCTCTCTTTTTGACCACCACCCACAAACCCCTGATGTGAAGTGTGGATGTGAAGCTCTTGGCACCCAATTCAGTAAAAAGCACGATTCTCCCCCAGTTTCTTTTAACAAGATTTATCGAAAGAAGATACAGAAAAGTTACAGGATCATAGCAACTAGATTGCTTTCACTTGAGAAGGCAGTTGACCTCCTGGGTTGCTCTGACTTTTTCAGTGTTTCACAGAGACTGTGAGTAAAATAGTGAAGAGGATGTTTCCTTAACTGATAAGTGAGGGATGTCCCCTTAGACAGCATGTGAACCCCGCTCAGTCTCTGAACATATCAATACAGTGGAGGTAGGAGGCATGAATTGTGTTATAAGCTCTGTCTAGGCCAGTGTTTCTCAACCTTGGCAACGTGAAGATGTGTGGACTTCAGCTCCCAGAATTCCCCAGCCAGTGCTGGCTGGGGAATTCTGGGAGCTGAAGTCCACACATCTTCACGTTGCCAAGGTTGAGAAACACTGGCCTAGACAGAAGCATGCTTACATTGCCTTAAAAAGCCACAAGTGTGTGCAAGACCCAAAGGTGCACTTCAGTCTCTTCAAGCGATGCATTCATTCATGAATGGTAAGAAAAGGGGAGGGGTAAAAAGGGGAGGGATCTGAAAGAGGCAGGAAAAGAAAGTTGGGTAAACTACTCCCCTTTCCACTGGATATCCAGGCAAAATTGTGCTTGTGCATCTTTCAGACCCATGCTTCATGATTAGTTGCACAAGCCTAACTTCAGTTAGAGTTACTTCTGCACATAATCAAAGTCTGCATGGTTGGTTTGTGGCTCCTTGGCCAAATCCTGGATGGTTGTTCTTATTTTTAGACACTGATGCCTTGCACTTCTGGGGATGCATAGAACCAGAAAACTATGAAGAATCCGTGCATCCCTGTTAACCTCACCTTCAAGCCACAGTTTCAATCAGAAAGCTAAAAACTGCCCCCTTCAACCCATGGTTTATTCATTGAGTCTTCATGCCTCATACGAAACCAAGAATTAACTACCCACATTTTGATTTGATGCAATATATGAACCAATTTACCCCCAAACTGTTCACTGGCAAGGATGCCCTTTTCTTCTGTAAAATCAGAGGCACATTCTACCGTTGGATTATTCCGCAAAAGGTTTCAAGTAAAATATGCGTCTGAGGGATCCCTAGCCCGCTTTTATATTTACGGCATCTTTCAGGTCACTGAGACTAACATAACTTAAGCAACTTCCTTTCCTCTTATTTTCAGAAAATATTTTAACGTTTGGGCAGGTACTGAGCCAAGACACAGTTACCGATTATGTTCTTTTTCCACCATGAAACAGGGCTTATCCCCAAAGCGGGTGTATTAAACATCAGGACAGCAGAAGCAAGTTTTGTTTTATTCTCATAGTCATCTTATTGATATGATTTATGTAAATATGAAAGCCACAGTCAGTTGGACGGATGCTCTTAAGGGCCATCTTAGTGCAGCGTTCTGTTCTGTTCTTTATACTATTCTATTATTCTCTTGCTATATTTTGTTCTATTCTATTCACTCACAATGCTACAACTGCCATGATGTAGATTTTTGATCCTTGCCCTGCAAACCCTCCTGTCTCCTGCAACTGGTTTCTGGAGGCATGCTGCCCCTACCCCCACTCCTCGCTCAGCAGCCACTTCAGTTACTGACCATTCGCAAATATGATGGTAATAAAAAATTGGTCTTCCAACCATTGTTGCCCATTTATGACCAAATTTTGTGCACCTGACAACGATGCACTCCAGAGTAAGAGTAATGTTGGTGGTGCTGTATGACAGAACTTTATCTGAATGAGACAGCAGCAACCAGTGAACTTCGCAGCATCTCTCTCTGTCTCTGTAATGGTATGTGGGAAGGACCTTGGGAGATGGGAAGGAAGAGATGCTGCCTAGGGAACAATCAGATAAGAGAGGGCATAGCCTGCAACTGCATAAATAGGCAGAGAAAGAAACTCAGAAAGGAACCTCCTTCACTTATCAGGCTGTAAAAGGCAGCGGGAGATTTGTACTATCAGACTTGCAAGATTCTGTTGCTGTAGCCTTACATTGAAGTAGAATTAGCTCATCTGGTTGTGCTTGCTGTCTGATCTACCTGGGAAGGCTGACAGCTTCTCTCTCTGTCATGTGTCCACTGAGCGACCATTTCACTTAATGACTTGGTCGTTGGAATAGAACTTGGTCACTAAATGAGGAGTGGGTATTTGCCAGTGGTTCCATTAAGTCTTCCAGACTAATAGTCCTCAGTAGGCCTGTCCTCCACAAGTCCCCTTTGAAAACCATCAAAGTGAGTGGTCCTCACACATTTTATGGGAATGAATTCCATAGGTTAATTACATGCTGCATAAAAATCTTCTTCCAGTCAGCGTCATGGGAGAATCCCTAGGTCCTAGTGTTTGAAGAGAGGGAGAAAAACATCTCTCTGTCCACTTTTTCCATGGTATGCATGATTTTATATCCATTCGATCATATCCGTCTTTTCTTCCAAGCTAAAGAATGCCCTACATTCCAGCCTTCTCTCATATGGAAAGAATCTGGACCCCTGATTATTTGGTTACCACCTTCTGCACTTTTTTCTAGCAACATTATATTCTCTTTTTCGACTAGGGGCATCAGAGCTACACACAGTATTCCAGATGAAGATCTGCCATAGATTTAGACCATGAAAAGGCATTAATGAAATGTTTATTGTGTGTTTTGCAACTAAAGTAATAGAACACAAGATCTAAGGCTGCCTCTTTAAAAACACATCTCAACAGGCATCTTTTTCTAAGGGCAGGTAATTTGGAGCATTTTCTCCTTTTCATCCATCCCTTCCTTTTTGCAAAATTTCGCCTGATGGAAAATGCTGAAGAACTCAAAACCTTGCTGGCCCTTTTCTGCCATTCAGTTCCTCCAAATAAAGATACTACCCAACTCTAGATCTTCCTTCCTTCCTTCCTTCCTTCCTTCCTTCCTTCCTTCCTTCCTTCCTTCCTTCCTTGTGAGTAGGGCTGTCACTTTTTTTTCCTGCTTGATTCAAATTCAAGTTGGCTTACAAGTGGAGTGGAGCAAGTTAATTGATCCAGTTATCATACAATTGGGTTACCAGCCGTGACACGGTCCTGAAAAAGGCCTGTGAGATAGATTGCTAGGGCATGTACTAACCATTTTAAAAATCTTTTGTAAACATTCATAATCTTTGGGCAAAGCTTCAACCTTTGGGCAAAACCAGTCCATCCAAAAATCAAATCTTTGGGCAAAATCATTTGTAATCTTTGGGCAAAGCTAAAACATATAGAACGGCTTCACTCTGCTCTTTGTTGTAGTTGTCATTCTGTTTGGGGCTCACGCACGTCAACACCAGATCAGGATTTTTATTCCAAACTTTATTATGAAGGAGTGACCTGAATTTTGCCTTGAGGTCATTTTTTTAAGTTCAGCTTTTATTCAGGGTGTCTTTCCAGAAATCACTCTGGCTCTTCCTGTTGTAGGCCGCGAGCAGTGCTGGGCTTTCTTTAGAAACTCTTATCTCACTCTGAGTTTTATTTTTCACCTACATGGGCTGGTAAACTGTTGGAAAAAATGGAAATGAGCAGAAACATTTCTTTCGCCTGCCTTTTCACCAAATATTTAACTGTAAAATGATTTTATTGTCTGTTTTCTTCTGTCTTTTTAGCCTTTCATGGTCTGTTTTGGTTTTAAATTTTTACTAGCTGCCTTCGGCATGTACCAGAATAGAAAGGCAGTACCAGACAGTAAATCAAATGCATAAATTAAAAAAAGCAAGCAAGCAAGCATGCCAGCTTCCCCCCTTCCCAGTGCAGTATCACCAACCCTTTTCTGCAATTTCTTTCCTCTATTTCCAAGTTGGTTGCATTTGACTGGGGTGTCTTTGAACACTGCAACCAGGAGGGGTGAGTGTCTGGGCCTGGCACGCCATACACACACCACTAGAGGTTTTCCAATAATAGACCTGGCTCAGTTGGAATTGAGGAAGGAAAGTGCTTAGTCCAAGTTGTTTAGGCTTAGAGGTTTAAGTCCCCCAAACACTCAAACCCCAACAGCTGCCAAAGTCAGATAGTGGAGGCACAGAAAAATCTGCAGTTCGGTTTCTTGATGGATCATTCATAGGTGTCAACCAACAGCAATATGAAGGATTTTTCATTGGGTGAATCCATGTTCTTCGTCAGGTACACACCAAGATGCACATGGAAAATATTAATTTCAATGTCTCAGCTTCTGTGGCCACGACTTACTGTCTTCCAGTGTGGGCATAGGCGTTGATTCATAACTGTGATGATGCCAAAGTGATGAAAAGTGTATTGTGATGTCACAGGGCAAGCCCTGCCCTTTTGTACTTGCATTGTGATGTCACCCACATGGATCTAAGGAGCATAGTGATGCAAGTTTTCCTGTTTTCCCCTGTTCCTTCCTCTAAGTACAGATACTGCTGTGACTTGGTGGCCTCTCCTGCAGCTCTAATTCTCACTCTCATGAGTAAGAGAAAAAGCATCAGTAAACGTTTCCTGAGATTGGTAATTGCCGTATTAACATTTGAATGCAAAGCATTTTCTGTTCAGTTCAGAGTCTTTCCATCTTTCAACTCACTAGCATGAAGAAAGGCAGCCAATCTCTTTTGATACTAGAAAGTCCTGATGTATTTAGAAACATAGCATTTACCTATAAATAAATGTATCACTCAGCCCCATTAGCTCTCGAAACTTATCAGAAGCAGATAAGATTATTTATGGACTGTGAACCACAGAGAAAAACATTCTGACAGCAACTTTTCCTCCTCAAAATGATCACAGCACAAAAGCTAGGGCGAAAATGAATTTGCAGCATAATTTAGCATTTTCTGAAAATGATATGGCTAAGCTATTATTATTATTATATTATTGAGTTGATCTTCAGGGAGATTGGGTGGAGCAGGAAAAAAAGAAGGGGGCAGTGTGGTTCCCCAGGCAAGTCAATTTCTTACTGTATGTAATAGTGTTCCAAAAACTGATTTTTCCCCCCAGCCATTCTCATGTAGTTTGATGGGGGGGGAAAACTATATTTTTTTTCCAAAGGAGGAGAGAGTTTTAGTGAGACACTCATGTGAACTGGTGTGTGGTTCTTGCTCTTCATTAGTTACAAGGTGGTCAAGGCATCTGTGTGAATATCCTGCCTTTCATTGTATAATCAGTCTGCAGTCTCCCCAACTCTTCGGACTTCAGTAAAATCCCAAGGGAACATGGGTGTCTGCAGCAAATGGGCTTTCATCAAAACAGCTAAATGTGGGTTGTGATGTCACAGTGCAAGCCCCATCCTTTAGTTGTACTCACAGTGTGAGTACAGAAGGGGCGGAGTTTGCATCATGACATCACAATGCAAGTTAGGTCATTTTCCTTCCCTGGTCCTCCACCTCTGCAGATGTTCATGCAAAGGAAGATATTGTGTATCAGGCAGAAGGAATAACCTTGAGGAACAGGAGGAAGAGCCGCAACCAAGACAACGGTCAGATAAAAGAAATCTGAGTCCAAGGTAGAAAGATAATGTCTCAGACATGACCTTCCCTAGTTCTCATGAAGATAAAAGGAAGGAGGGGGGAAGCGCATTCAGACTTGCAAGGTTCTGTTACTATAACCTTATAATAAAAGCAGTATTAGCTTGCGTGTCTTTGGTTTCCAAGTTGGGTCTACCTTGGAGGGCTGACATATTGCCAAGAAAGTGCCAAGGGGCTTTTTGTGATTGGGAAGTATGAACAGCCATGATAGCTGCACCATGGACACCCACAGGAGGCACAAGAGACCTAAGTGATGAAACATGGCTTGCCACATCGTCATGCAAACTCTGCCCCTTTTGTGCTTACATTGCAATGTTGCATACAAACACATCCGCAGCTGGGTTTGTGTCCTGATGACACAGGCACACTTCATAGTGCTGATATCATCATGGCTAGCTGTGGACTTCTGGGGCTCCAGAGTGATGGAAAGATGCCGGAAACCATCACACTAGTAAGAATCCCCTCAAGCCTCTCAACAATTAAGAAAGCTTAAAAACACCAGGAGAAATCTGAAAAGAGATTTTTAAAATGCCCTCAGAACAAAATTTAGGATTTGCAATTATAATTTGGCTGGAGCAGACTTACACAAAAGGCCTTTGAGGAAAATGAAAATGTTCACTGAAATATAATTGGTAGACAATGATGCTGTTGTGAGGTTGAGTTTCTTGAAACATGTCAGTGCCCTGAACGTTTTTGTGGCAGCTTTTCCAGGGAAGGTCATGGTGGAAGAGGATGAATGTGGGTTCATGACTGTAAGCATTAGAAAGAAGAGAAGAAGGGGAAAAAATGAGAGATTTCTATATTGGAACCTATCCCCAAAGTATTTGCTTGAACGTTTCAGAACACATTTGGGCTAGATCAGAGCAGAGGCATCTGATAAAAGCCATAGTGCTGTCACGTGCATGATGATGTCATTGGACATGATGTCACTTGCTTCCCCTACTTCATGGATCCCATGGATCCAGATACATGAGACTGCAACTCCTGCCAACAAGGCTTATAGCTAGGAGTTGTGAGAGTTGAAGTGATCGGGTAAAAAATTCCACAGGCCTCAGTTAGTCACACAGTAGTAAGTTCTCTATTTCATTGTGGGTGAGAATTTCCTGGTGTGTTACTGAATGTTAAGGATGGTATGAACCTGATCTTTGATTTTCTTAACTATTTCCACTTTCCCACATGATTCATTGCATTTTCCTGGTCCAAAACCATGAGAGTAGGTATTTGATTTTTATAGTAAGGATCTTCACTAATGTTGTACAGATATCTTTATTTTCCATACTGGTCCTGCTTCAGAAATCTGGAACCTTCACCTATGGAGAAGGAGAGGAAGAACTGGGTTCACTGTGGCTCCTGTCCCGACAGAGTATGGGAAGGAAAAGCCAGATTTGATATTTTTCAGGGAGGGAGGGAGGGAGGAAGGAAGCAAGGAAGCAAGGAAGGAAGCAAGGAAGGAAGCAAGGAAGGAAGCAAGGAAGATAGATGGGCTTTGTCCAGCATTGCAAAGTAAAGTTTGAAAGGGTGCACTACCCATATCATCTCTAATTCCAAGATTAACTATCGTTGTGAGAAAGTTAGCGAGATGACAACAAAGCAAATCCCTCAGTACCCAAGACATTTTGGATGTGTTCAGACAATACACTAAACTAGATCAGGAAAGAAACAATTTTCACAACATGGTAGTTAAATTAGCTTTAATTTTGATTAGTTGTTTTGTGGGTTAGATGGTATAGCATCACCAAGAATGCCAAGGACAAATTTTTTCAGCCTATTTTTTGGCTTGGGGAGAAGAAAAATAAGGATTGGAGCAGGAGGTCACACAGAAGCACACCACTCCTGTTTCCTTCTCAAAACCCAGAAAGCCGACTTTTTATTTGTTTATTGCTAAAATGTATATGTCACTCCATTTCTTACAATACCTACAATATCTCATGCACAGTGAGACTGAGAGAACTTACTACAGCGCAACTGACTGAGGCCTTAACTGTAGCTGTTTATCCAATCTGTATCTCATCCATGACTCCTGAGAATACCATGGGCAGCCAAGAAAACAAACCAATGGATCATCAACAAATCAACCCAGAGGTCTCCCTTGAGGCACAAAAGACCAGGTTTAAAGTGTCCTACTTTGACACATTATGCGAAGACCCAGCTCTCTGGAATAGGCTCTAATACTGGGAATGGTGGAAGGAAAGAGAAGAAGAGGACAACCAGCCACAAGGTGGATGGACTCAGTTAAAGTGGTGATGGGGCATTGCTGGAAGACCTGAAGGACCAGGTTGGGGATATCATCCCAGAGAAGGTCTATCTATGTGGCCACTAAGAGTTGGCACCAACTTGATGGAACATAATCTCATCTATCTTCATATATTGTGCTAGTTTACAAGTTTTAAAAAGTTAATATTGTAACAGCAGTGCAGAACTAAGAAAGCCAAATTCACACAGTCTCATGAATCAGGTTTAAAGCCAGGAAAAAGGAGTTCAGTTACAGAATCTTGGAAACTAGATAAGAGTAAGTGTTCATTTATTAGTGAGAACATTAATGGTCTCTGCAAATCGTTTGATCCTCTGTCTCATGGACCTCCTAACAGTTGGACTGATGCCTTGATTAAAAGATAAGGTTGAAATGTCCATCTGGTCCTTGACTGCCATCTTTCCCAGGCCCCAAGCATGTTTTTGGAAAAAATCGATCAATATAATTATAACCTGATTAGGAAACCTATAAATCTCACAGATAAATATATCTGATTAGGGAGTAGTATGATGTTACTCATTCTCAAGTGCTTCTCTGAAGAGCCATGGTTTTACAGCTCCCTAAAAACGTAGTAAAGAACAGATGGTCTGGATATTTGGGGCTAGGTTGTTTCAAAGGAGGGGAGTCATTACCCAGAAGACCTGAGGCTATAACTGGGTGTTTTACAGCCACATACAACTCAAACAATAACACACCCATTTGTAAGGCATGCAGAAAATAATTATAATTCTGATTCACCCTAATCTTCACCAAAACTCTTAAAGGTAGAGAGTTAGGGTTATTTGTTGCATTCTACAGATTTCATTGTAGTAGGCCAGAGCTGGGGGGTGGAATTGTAGCCTGGACATCTTTAGCATGTAGTTTGCCTTACAACCTATGAGATTCCTAGATGGGATCCTACATCATAACCAAGCAGCAAATTGCCCTTGCTTGGTGTCACCATCCTGAAGAAGCAACCTTTCAAGGTCATTGCTAGAAAGTTCTCCATTCCTTGCCTGGGTTGCAAAAATATGGATGAGGAATAGATGGCAGTAAAGAGATTACAGGAACACTAACTCTTTGCTGTCATCTAGTGTTTGGATTTCTGCAGCCTAGATGGGTAGTCCTCATCTTGGAGGCATGACCATGTAGAGAACCTCCTAGAATGCTACTATCTGGGATGGCCTTCAGCAAGAATAAAGTTCATGCTTAGCTCTGTAGTGTCTGGGAACCACTGGTACACCCTGATAAGTGTGTGTACCACGATAGAGGTGAATGTGGGATTACTCTTTCTGGCTTCAGCTCAACAGGGGAAGAGACTTATGTCTCAGCCTTGTCCTGTTCTGATCCTTATTCTGGGCAAGAATAGGAATCCTTAGGTCTTTTCTGCTAGTGAGCCTGACAAATGTCATCCTTTCTCCATTACATGCAGAATACACTAGACCTTGCAGGAGCAAAAGCTATTTCAACCACAAGCTGAACTTCTCCTGGACTGTTCCAGCTGTTCTGCCAGTGGGACACTTGCTCACACAACTGTAACCATGGCAGTTGCATCTTTGTTCAGCCTTTACTCTGCTTTCTTAAATTTCTGCAAGTTTTCTGCAATTTTAAACTCTAGCATAAGGGTGTGGCAGTGGGTGGCCCTCTAGATGTTTCTGGATTATAAATCCCATCATCCTATACTGTGTTCCATGCTAGAAGTGATGGGAAATATAATGCATCTTCAGAAGGGCCTCCCTTTGACCAAGTCTTCCCTATCAAAAATCATTTAAAAAAGAAAATGAAAGATATATTCTGCAAAAACCATCCTGCAAAACTACCTCGTACTGGTTTTATTCCCACTGCATTAAACCATAATGTGATTGGTTTGATTTTGGTTTATCCTGCTGGGTCACCTCAGACAGTGTGGTTCGTAAACCATGGCTTAGCAGTAGTGAACAGCCTTTTGGAGGCTGGAGGCTGCACTTAATATGGTTTGGTTGGATGGTTGGGTGAATTCAGACAGTGCTCGCTTATTCAGCAGCCTGGATGATAAGAAATCATAGTGTAGCATGAATAGTCAACCCAGCTATTAAATCAGCCAATGGACTCATTAAAACCTAGCTTGATTGCTACTTAGAGCATTAAAGATTCATAAGGGTTCAAGCAGTATTTTCTTCCCAACTTCCCCACTGCAAGAAGGTTTCAAGCAGCGTGGCGGAGAATCTAAACTGGCTTGCAACACAGCCTGTTCCTAGCTTCCTCCCTCTGTGTCCATAGCAATTTCTGTGAATGTGAGAGGTGAGAAGGAATTACAGACAGCATCCGATGTCAACCAGGAGGTGTTTTTTTTACTGCAGAAATGGTTGAAAGCAACAGACCGCTAACCTTAGAGTATAGCTTGGTTTCTTAGATTTTCTGAGAGTCCTTTCCCATCATCTTGACCTCACACCAATGGGGGGTGGGTCAAAAAAGTCAAGATGGTATCTGCAATCCCATGATGAAAGTCCATGACCTCCTTGCCATCTTGACCTGCCCCCCATGGATGCCTCTATCTTAGGCAATGGGATATGAGATACCAAATTGCTTCAGTTGCATGCTTATTTTTTTTTAATGGTGCTCCCTGGATCCCCTGCTTTATCTGGAGGCTGTGTCTTCATCATCCTTTCGCTTTCCGAACCCAGCAGCTGATTTGTAATGATGTTGTTTGTCAGACATGTTTGTTCACATCGGCCTGTTGGCAGTTTTTATAAATCAATTAGGACTTCAAAAGTTAACATGCTGTAGTTGCACTGGGTTCCCCCAGATGTTGCTTACTCATCAACCGGGAATTTGTTTATTTTTTTCTTTTTCCGCTCAAAAATATGTTCCACCAAGTCTTGGCCGTTGGCTGATTCATGCCCATGCGCAAAAGCTAATTAAAATGTTTTAAATTGGCTCTTTGGTTCACATCTATCAATAGTCAGTATATCCGCTGGGTTTCCTGGCAACCATTGGCAGCTGTGATAGGAGGCCCTGCACTTATTTTAAAATAGGAAAGAATGCATGTTTGCAAATATTTTGTTTTTGTTTTTATTTTTTAATGCTGCTGCAAATCAGGGAATACTGGAGTTCTTCTAAGGAAATAGCCTTGAATGGGATCCTTCATGGAGACTGGACGGTTTGCGTCTAAGTCAGTGTTTTTGTGAAGGAATGGTTGGATGAAGGCCACGCTCGAGGAGATAAGCATTCCCACGCTCTTGTTGAGGGCTAAGGGAATGCTTATCTCCTCGAGCACGGCCTTCATCCAACCATTCCTTCACAGTTTCTCAACCTTGGCAAATTTAAGCTGGGTGCACTTCAACTCCCAGAATTCCCCAGCCAGCAACAGAGACTAAGTATACAATTATGGCCAAAAGTAAGCTCTAGGGAACCACCATCTTCTCTTCCACTGTGTCTTGGGGAAGGAGGTATATCCACCATTTGCAGAAATCCAAGGTCAGTCTGGTGTAGGGGTTAAGGTATTAAATTAGGATTGGGGAGACCTCAACCACCGGAGTTCACTTGGTGAATTTAGGCCTCTCTTTCCCTGTCCACCCTTCTTCACAGAGTTGTTGCAGTGGGTTAAAATAGGAGCAGGGAGCACTATGTGCACCATCATGAGCTCCTGAAGGAAAAGCATGATATCAGTCAAACAAGAGAGCCAGTGGGGGGTCATGGTGAAGGTGCTTGACTAAGATCAGGAAGACCCACGTTCTATTCCATGCTTAGCTACAGGAGCTCCCTGCATGACTTTGGACCCCTTACTAACTGTCAAGTCAACATACCCCACAGGGTTGATGTTGTGGGAAAAATTGCAGGAAGGAACGCTGTCTGTAGCACCGTGAACTGCTGGAGGAAAGGCAGTATACAAACCAAATGAACATAAAACTCAGATGAGAACTTATTTGAAAACATGGTTGCAACGGTTTTGATCCATCTGGCACCTGTTTTAGTAAATAAGGTACAGTAAAGTTTCTTTTGAATTCAGCTCAGTTTCCAATTCAAATTCCAGTTTTCTTAATAAAAGTATGGAAGTCATTTACTGTTTGCATCTTCCAGGACCTTCCCAGTCTTGCCTCCAACCCTGGGGTTGTCTGGTGGTCTCTCATCCAAGCACTAACCAGATTAAATCCCGCTTAGCTTTTTTGCCATCCTCAAACACTCCAAACAGCCATTTTAAAGGTTCTTTTATGACCACCAACCATGACAGGCCCAAGGTTCTTTGAAACGGCTGTTAATCTTCTTCAAAGCTAGTTCTTCTCTCTGTCCAGTATGAGTTGGGATCTGAAAACAGTTCGACTGCTATTTTCTGGAGTCACAACTTTTTAACAAGATGAAAAGAGTACTCAAAATGTCAGTCTCTTCCATTCCCTGTTGTGTAATGGCTTGCAGCAACCCTCCCTTTAACAGAAGGGTGGAAGAATTCAGCTTTGCCATAGTGTGGGTTTAACCGGGGAGGGGGGGAGAGAAAGGGAGAAAAACATTAATTCAGAATCGTGCAAGTAATTTGGTTGGCTTGGCTTTACTTAAGCTCGAATTGATGGGAGTGAAAACAAAGTGGCGCTTAAACTAAAGCCATATTGCTGTCATTCATCAAAAAAATCTGCTGTGAGTAATATTTTGTGTTTGTTTTTCTAATGGGAAAGTAGACTTTGAAAAGCCTTATTCACAGTGACTCATGCAGTAGTCACCTCCTGTTTGGACTACTGTGGTGCGCTGCATGTGGGGCTGCCCTTGAAGAGCATTTGAAAGCTGCATCTGGTCCAGACTCCAGTGGCGTGGGCAGCGTTGGGCATGCCACACTATGCCCGTATGCCCCCACTACTCTGTGAACTGCACTGGCCCCAAGTAGGCTTCTGGGTGCAATTCAAGGTCCAGTTATCACCTATAAAGCCATGTATGGCATAGGGCTGATTATTCGAAGGACCACCTATCTCCACTTGTCTCCAGGTGCAAGCAGTCAGACTGGGTGCACTCGGGGTCCCGTCACTTAAGTAGTGTCACCTTGTGGAGCCCACAAAGCACACCTTCTCTCTCACAGTGTCTGCCCTCTGGAACGATCTGCCCCCAGAGATCTGAACGGCTCCCACCTTGATGACGTTCATCAAACTATGGAAGACACAATTCAGAGTGAAGGCTGAGGCCCTGTTGGATGGATTTTCTTTGGTTATATTGCCCCCCCTTGCCCCTGGGGCTGTTCATGATTCTTTGTTGTCCTTCGTATTTTTCCACTGGAACTGTAAGCTGCCTGGAGTCTTTGGGAGCCCGGCGGCCTATACATCGTTATGTAGAAATAATTAAATAAATCCATTTGTGGGACAAGATTGGTTCTCAGGGCTATGAAATGGCCTAGCTTGAATCCTCTGATAGGTTCCCCAGTTGTACAAGGGATAGGCAGCTTCCTTCGTTCCTGTCCAGGCCTCGTGTTTCTCGTGACAAAGGACGGTGGGGCAGTCTTGTTAGAGATCAAAGGGAACGCAGTGATGGAAGATGACCTGCAGGAATGCATAAGCATTTCTCGCCTCGGCTTTGGATTCCATTAATATTAACATTAACATTAACCTGATGCATTAGACACCCTGTTAGCTTGAGAGGTAATTACAAGACAGAGAATCCATCTGCAGTCAAATGTGAATATAGGAATGGAGAGCAGCCTGCGTTCAGGAAAATTTCATTATAGTTGCTCAGAAAGTTGGTGACATGTTGGCAGGTGCTGGTTAGGAGGTTAAGCCAGGTATATGCTTTCTGTCCGCTGAATTATTTATTTTGCAAACATGCTTATTTTTCAAATGCATATTTTGCTTTCTGCAATCAACCTTGAGAGAGTTAGATGCAATCAAAGCTCATAAATCTGTATTTCTCTGTGTGTGTGCGCGCATGCACAAACATACAGAGACGTATGGTGTGTAATTAAGATTTAACGCCTCCTGCAAGCACCACATCAGGATGCCGGAGAAATGTGACTTTTACACATTTAGAAAAGGAATTATTAACATCCCCGTCTTGTATGCATATCCCAATACAGTTATGCTGCAAATGTGAGTTTCTCTGCATTTTGCAGAGCTGTTTTCAACCCAAAACTGTGTCTGAATCAATTAAGAAATGATTAATTTGTGGGAAAAAAAATAGATTGGGAAAATGTATTTTAGTTTATATTGGGGGAGTCAAAAATAATAAGTCTGGATTTTCAGGCAGATTAATTTAGAAAAATCCATAGAGGCATGGATGTATATAAAGTATTGCACGCTAGGATCAAGTTGTCCATTAACCTCTTGTCCATGCTGGTGCTCTGAGTAAAAACAGATCTTAGTGCTTGGGTGGTTAAATCTGCCATTCACACAAGAGCTATTGTATTTGTACTATTGGCCAGAGTTCAAACTAAGCCTTCTCTTATAGACACATCCTTTTTGGCATCACTGAAGATGAAGTGTGTTGTATTTAAATTTGTACTTGGGATGGGCCAAGCACATGTTTTGCATGCTTCTATCCCCAGGACCGTCCCTCCTCTCCTTTCTTGAAGATCACAATGATTAGGGCTTGGAAGACCTTGGTGCCAGGCTTGAGCTGGAGAAAGTGGGAGCCAGCAGTCCCCAAGCCACAGGTTGTTGTTACATAGACATACAATAACTGCTCAGGTTCAGAGCCATCAAGAACTGTGCCAGATGTCCCAGATCAGTTGTCTGGGCAGCTGGATTGTGTCAGCGGAGAACTGGAGAGCAGTTTTGGAACGAGAGAGATGGCTGGAGTGTTCCTTCATGGAACATGTGGCAGCCTCAGTAGGACCATCATTCCACTATCTGCTGATCAGTAGTCGGCTGGAGTTATGGGAGCTCAGAGAAGAGAGCTATGTGACGAAGCTGGGGGTGGCTTCCATGTTATCTGTGACAGCAGCACCTGCTTGATTGAGGTGGCTGTTCTTGTCACCCAACATCTAGTACATCTTTCTGGCAAAGGTCTGCCCTCTGGTGAGATGTCCGGGAACCCACATCAGTGTAGAAGGCAGAGGGAATGGCCTTGAAGGACAGGAGAAAGAGCCACAACCAAAGCAATGGTCATATAAAAGGGACTTGATCCCGGCTCAAGAAAGTAACTTGAGAAAACAACTCAGACAAGCCCTTCTCTAGTTCACACAAAGATAAAGGGAGGAAGGTTGAGGAAAGGGAGGAAGAAACTTGCAAGATTCTGTGTTAGTTTGGCCTACCTTGTAGAGCTAACAATTAGGCACAGAAGCAGAAGTGGGAGCAGGTCAGTGGTCCTGTGAGAGAACCAGCCTGCGTCCTGAAGCTGTTGCATGCTTGGCCACGTAGGACAGCCACCCCCATGAGTTTTCTTTTTACTCTGTGCTGTGAACATGGGACTCGTATGGGCCAGTATTAGCCACAGTTGTGATGGTTGCAGCTTGTGGTGCCTCTTTTGGGACCACTGCTTTGTCTCTGATGACAGGAGAGAGATCTGGGACTGGCACTGGGAACAGTTGGGAGAGAGGTGTTGGGAGGACACTTCTCAGGTCTAGCCCAAGGAACTCCAGGAAACCATGTAGATTCAGTTCAGCAATGTTTATTAGCTACAACCTCTAGCAAGAATCTTCCCAGACTGAAACTCAGTTCCCAAAGTCAGCCAGTCAAAACAGAGTGAATTCCTCAGGGAGGTGCCAGCGTCATCCTCTTATCTCTTCCTCGCCCCTCAGGAGACAAAAGAGTATGTTTCCCTCCCTGAGTCTGGCCCACATAATTCCATTCCATCACAACACTGGAGCCTTTGGGGGCTCTGGCTGGGTCTGATTTTTTCCCTTCTCCTCTTGGTCTTATGGGGTGAGATCAGGGAAGGGGGATGAGTGGCTGGATGGGAGGTGGCAAATAGCTGGGCTAGCTAGTTGTTGGGTGCTGAGTGCTGGGCAGAAGCACTCAAGTTCTAGAACTGGCTGTTTATTGTCTGGTGGTGAGGTGGGTGTGGTGGGGCCCCCAGACCAGGGGCAGAGAGGACAAGCATTGGGGCTGATGAGTGTTGTTAGGTGGAGGAGATAGGCAGAACCATTATGGTGGTGACAGGCATGGGGGATATGGCAGGAGACGGGGACAGGACAGTCTTAGGGAAGGTGGAGCCAGTGTATGGTATCAGTGCCATGTTCCAGTCCCCTGTGCTCAACCCCAAGACCTGGTCATCAGAACATCAGGTTTTGGCAGCTCCTGCTGCTGCTGAAAGCCAGTTCAGTTTTCAGTAAGGTCTCCCTTATCCATGATGCCATAAGGCAGGCGCCACAGCAGAGAAGGACCGCTTCCTGGAACCCACCAAATGTAGATTCCTGGCAGACGGGACCCGCAGCATGCCCTCTCTGCTGGACCTGATGAGATGGGCAGATGTAATCGGGGAAAGCCCTTCAAATCAGCACCTTGAATTGAACCTGGAAGCAGGCTGTTAATCAGTGGAGCCTGTGGAGCAGAGGCGTAACATGCTGTTCTAGAAGCACACATAACTGCTCGTGCCGCTATATTTTGCACCACCTGAAACTTCTGGATACTCCTCAAGGGCAGCCCCATGTAGAGCACATTACAGTAATCTAATCAGGAGGTGACTAGGGCATGAGTGACTATGAGCAGAGCCCCCCAATCCAGGAATGGGTGCAACTGTCACACAACATGAAGCAAAGGCCATCCTAGCCACAACTGACACCTGCTCTTTGATCAGGAGTCATGAGTCCAGGAAGACCCCCGGATTGCACATTGGGTCTGTCTGGGGCCATACAACCCCATCCAGCACCAAAGATGGCATAGTCCTGGAACCGACAGACCCAAAACCCAAAGCCTCTCAGTCTTGATAGGGTTCAGCTGAAGCCTGTTGTTCCCCATCCAGACTGTCATAGCCTCCAGACACCTGGATAAGACATCCATAGCATCGCTTAATTCGCCAGGGGCAAAGATGTATAATTGGGTATCATCAGCGTGCTGGTACCTCACCCCATGGCAATGGATTATCGCACCCAGCAGCCTCATGTACGTATTAAATAAGATTAGAAAGAGCACTGAACCCCACAGCACCCCACATAGTAGGGCTGGCATAAGTGGTGCTGAGTCTTGTCCTGTTATCTGGGCTGAGTTTGATATAGTGACTCCTAAGGAAATGGACAGAGTCTTTACGATTGTGAGTTTTGCTCTTGGTGTATTAGACACCTGTCCTTCCTGGCTGTTGAAGGCCTCCCAAGCAGTGACATGCAGCTGGGTCCAAGCGGCAGTGAACTCTTTCTTGCAAGAAAGGGTGTTTCCACCTGCTTGGTTCTCCCTCTCCTCAAGAAGCCATCCTTGGACAATTTTCATCCAGTCTCCAACATTCCTTTTAAGGGGAAGGTTGTTGAGAAGGTAGTAGGCCTGCAACTTCAAGGGGCTCTGGAAGAAGCAGATAATATGGACCCACTGCAGTCAGGTTTCAGGCCAGGATATAGTACCAAGATGGCAATGATCATACTTAGATCAACGGCCAGAGTCACTGACAGTTGGGTGGCATACAAGTTTAATAAATTATGGTTGGTTGCAGTCAGCCAGATGTTTAGACTGGATTTGGCATTTTTATCCACCTATCAAATCCTTCCCAAGGACAATGGATAGGCAGATGTTGTTTGATGGTGTTAAAGGTATTATTATCATTGTCATTGTCATTATCACCACCACCACCACCACCACCTTCTGGTAGGACCAGGATGGAGGTAGGGTATCCAGTCTAGTCCTCATTGCTATCTTCCCAATAGTAAAGACAGCTCTACTCAAAACAGTTTTCTGATCATTTTTACTGTGATGAGTGACACAGCTGGAAGAAGCATGCTGATTAGGATCATTCTTATTTTACTGGGTGGTTGGCTTCCAAAAATGGTATTAAATAACTCCAAGCTTTAGGTTTCCTTCCATATTCCCTCCCCTTGTCTATGACTGCCTAGGATTATTAATTTATGGATAAGACCACATCAAAGAAATTCCTCTTCCACTGATCTGATTCATAGTACAGGATAATTAGTTTTAATAACAGCATTGTCATTTGTTCAGAGGGGAAGAAGGATCAGAAATTCCAAGCTGAATAGAATGCCTTTCTCACATCCATGGAAGTTGGCTTTATTTAGACCCAGCTGACTTCATCATCAACTCTTCCAATTCAAATAAGCTTGTATAAGATAGCTTATCTAGTTAATATTGAAGGAACTAGCCTTAATTGCGTTCCAGTGATAATTCAATTATTTTAGTTCTGGATCTGTCCCTAAATGGAATGGAACCCCAGTGAGGTCCTCCATTCATTTTAAAGGTTCAGTGAGAAACCTGATAATTTCATACAGAGGTTAAAGAAACTTGGTATATAGCCTAAAGAAGAAGCTGAGGGGAGACGTGATAGCCATCTTCCAATACTTGAAGGAATGTCACAGGGTAGGGGGTGGGCATTGATTCTTCATAACTCCTGAAGGTGGGATGAGAACCCATGGCTGGAAGCACGGCTGAAATATATATTTATTTAAGATACAATGTATGGTTTTTGGCGGGAGGGTGGTTTTAGTGACTTCTGCTATTTAATAGAGGCTGACAGGAAGAAATGAAAGAGAACACGAGGGAGACAAAATGGATGGTTATTTTTTTTAAAAAAAATGCTTGACTGAGCGGTTTCAGCCATTTGATCTGGGAAGAGAGAGACAGACAAGAAGTATAAAAGATTGGGTGTTTCCTTTCTTTTGTTTTTTCCTAATGTCTAGATTGTAATGTCTCTCCCGCTACCTATAATCAGTAGTTCAAGACTGTGGGTCCCTTAGGACATGAAAGTGCAGAAGTTCCTTTTCAGAAAGTCAAAGAAGCAGCAGAAAGCACTTATTTGCTATTGTTTTCCCCAACCTAGTGACCTCCAGAGCTGTTGATCTTCATATCCAAGAACATAATCTTGAATGTCTAAAATTACTTGGAGTTTACATTCCAAATTGCACAATCCTGCAGGACAGATAAAAATTGGTTCCTGGTTCCTAGGTGGCTTCCTACAGCATTAATTTCACCCTTGGACATGTGTCATGTTTCAGTTCATGAGGGAAGGTGAATAAAGTAATAATGTGTATTGTGAGAAAATGTAATAGCTTAATCTTAATCTCTAGTTGTTTTGCGTAGTAGATTCTGAGTTTAAACCTCAGCATCTCTTTGCCAAGGGGGAAAAGAAGTATTCTGAAATCCTAAAGATAGTCTATCAGGATGGAAAACCTTATTCTGGCTTGAGGGCTATGTGAACCAGCTGATAGGCTGGAAGTATACAACTAAACAGGCTCACATTTAGTTGTATTTGCACACCCACTCACTTTTCACCACATAATCCATTTCTAATTATTCATTCTTATCTACACCCTACTCAAATCACATATACACACATAGTTTACTAATAGAATACTCTAGAAGGTCAGAGATGAATGATCCCAACAGCTGAAATTCAGCAAATGAAAGCTAACATTTGAGCTTTGTCCTCCAACTGAAAACGAGGATGAAAGTTCTGGCATTAACGACAAGTAGGCCCAATATTTTTGACACCTTAAAAAGTGTGATAGAAATGTTGATTTTTATCAGCCATACAGGAATCCGACTCCAACTTTGCGACTTTTTTTCATTGCTTTTATTGCTACCTAGGGTGCAACTCACCAGAGGGTTTGTTAAATAGAAACACCAAGAATTGTATAATCAATTTTTTTTATATTACCTTTTCAAAACAATATGGTGAATGGTTGTATAGGTGGAAGATGTGGTTTGCAGTACAGAGGGAGACTGACCGCTTCATTTTAAAGAAACTAGAAATGAACCCAATGTGTTGTCTTCTTTGTGTAAATCACTCAAGTTGTCTCAGCAAACTGAGAAGACATCAAAATGATGCCATGTCCACGGTGACCTCATGACCATCCTTGCTTATGTGCACACATCCTGATTTAAGTATGTGTATAAGGTTTCTTGCATTGTGTTTCATCACTTTAAATTGCTATAGGATTTGGCATTTGGGGAGTTTCTAGTGATCGTACCCCAAAATCTTCATGATTTTCCCTAAGTGGTGACTCTTCATTGTCCCATGTACATTTCCGTTATAGATTACGGGCTCCTGTTGTTTGGTTAGACTTCACAGCTTGCTTGCTTCAGAACAGAACTTCAGTGGGATTACTCTGGAGCAAATGAGCTGTAACTGATAACTAACCTCACATGTTTTCTAGCAAGTCTTTCTGTATTTTGCAACTCTCCCAGAGAATTTGATTATATATGTGTATATATGGAGGTGTAGTTTTATTGGATAGCTTCGTTTCAAGGTGGAGTTAATTATTTGTTCTAAAAATAACACTCAAGTAGCTTGGCAGATGCATTATTGATAATCACTTGCATTTATGATTATGGCTGCAAAGTCCTGGCCAACAGTACACCTTCATTAAGAGCTCATCCAGATAATGGTGGGGGATGGAATGATGGAGTTTCACATTTAGCATTTTTCTGGCATTGCAGCCAATATTTCATGCTGGCTGCAAGTTCAAAGGATAATTTTTGGCCGAATTGTTCATCCATAGAGCAGAAGAGACTGTCTTTCTCATTTTGATGTTCAAGGTGGAGGTGAAGGACATGGAGAGCCACATATTCACATTTCAGTAGTTTCTGATCATTCAACAGTGATGCCTTAGAATTCGGCTTATGTATCTTTGAGGTTGCATGCTGAGAAAAAAATATCCTCCTCTTTTCCTTTTTGGAGATAACTCTTTGGGAAATTACTGTGTCTTGAGCTTGTTTCCAGGCATATTAAAAAATTAAAATAAAGGATGTTCCTCCACTCTGAGCAGGCTTTCTGTGGGGCATGGAGGTGGGAGGTCAGAAAAATCAGGATGGTGAACACATGTCAAGAGGGGCCAGGGGTTGATCGCAGAGTCATGGCTTCTATCTTGACTTTTTTGACATCCCACGGGCATGGTGGTTCCTGAGATCCTGGAATTTAAACTTTTCCAAACTGTACCTTCCAACTGCAATGTCAGCAAACCACCCTGAATTTCCTATCAGACTGGCCAAATCAGCAGCAAATTTGGGAAGTGCATGTATAAGTGCATGAGGAATTGGATTGACTTATGGTGGTTTGGACCAGCAACCTCAGGTTCTTGTCTTCTCTGTTCAGCTGCATATCCTTTTTTTGAGAACCATCCCCATCTCCTGTTCCAAACCGTTTGTTTGTTTTTTAATTATTTCTTAATTCATTCGATTCATATAGCTGCCCATCTCACATGCGTGACTCTGGGTGGCTCACAAACTCAAAAAAACAAAAACAAAAAAAAAACCCAATAAATAATTACAAATAAACCACTAAAATGAAAACCATTAAAAAATCCATTAAAAGGGTTAAAATTTGCAGGAGAGTGCAATCCCTACAATAACTAACAATACAGCCAGCTAATAGGCTCCATACCACCACTGGATCACCAGGCATGATGGCAAAGCCATGAATTGAGAGCCTTATGAAAGGCCAACAGGGTTAGGGCCAATCTAACCTCGAGGGGGGAAGGTGTCCCAAAGGGCGGGCTATGTAGCAGAAAGGATCTCCTCTTGGGTCCCCTCACATGACATTCCTTGGTAGATGGGACCCGTAACATGCCTCTTCTGCCAGCTTTGATGGGAAAGGTAGATGTAACCAGGGAGAAGTGCTTCCTCAGATAACCTGGCCCTGTGCCATGTTACTGCTGAACTCCTCATTGGTAGGCAGTGATGTCCCCAGTGTGTGATCAAGGTGGTGGCCACACTGATATAGTGGAAGCTCCATCTGTTTTCTATGTGCAGTGCATTGCACATTTAAAAAATGGAGCTTTGATTGCACCAGCGTGGCCATCATTTGGACGTGTTGGACTACACTTTGCAGATACCCATTGGTAGGGTTTACCAAGTCCTGCCTCCATTACTGATCACCAGATGAATAAGAGATTTATTTTTTTTAATTAAAAAAAAAGTAGCATGGTGTATATTTCCTCTGATGATAGAAAAGGGTAGAGACTAGTGCTGAAACCAAAAATAGGTTTTAAGAAGGAAAGGAGGGGAAAGGTAGGGAAGAATTATCACATTAATTCTTTCATTGAAAGAAGGGAGTTGCTTTCCTTGTCTTCTCTTGCTTTAGCTTGGAGACTATATTTGGGATTCACACATTGTTCTAAACCATGGTTTGCTTAACCATAGTTTGTAGGATAAACCACCATCAGCTAAGACAATGCCAAACAAAGTCAAAACTAAACAAACTGCATTGCAGTTTTGTGCAGGGAGTGAATGGGGTATCTCTCGTTTTAAGCATTCAGCACGGAGCACTATTGGGTGGGGTTTCGAAAAGATTCAAGTAAACCATGGGGGGGTTTAAAGGTCCAGATGTGACAGACGTTGCTTCCAAACTGCCGATCACAGTACAGGGGCACTGCAACCATGCGTTGTGAAATTGAAGTGTACGTGCTTAAGCATTCTCCGGAGTGCATCAAGAGGAAGATTCTTGACTTCCTTGGCAGTGTAGTAATACAATTACACACTCTAATGGCATCATATGGTGTACCTTGACATGAATGTAAATACATCTGTGCTGCTGACTCTTGCTTTTTCGCCCATTCTCTTCATCTACAGCAGTGTTTTTCAAACTTGGCATCTTTAAGATGAGTGGACCTCAATTCCCAGAATTCTCCAGCAAGCTTGCTGGCTGGGGAACTCTGGGAGTTGAAGTCCACACATCTTAAAATTGCCAAGTTTGAAAAACACTGATCTACAGTAAGAAAAGCCCCAGTGCTACATTGCTGATCAAGTGTAATGGTATATGGGAAAGACCTTGGGAGACAGGGCAAAGAAACACAGCCAAGGGAACGGTCAGATAAGAGACAGCGTAGCCCGCAGCTGGATATTGGGCAGGGCAAGAGGTACAGAAGAGACCCTTTCAGATTTGCAAGATTGATGTTGGCCTCACTGGGTAAACTAGATAGGAACAACAACCAGATGAGCTAAATCCAGGTTATGGTAAAGCTACATTGACAGAATCTTGCAAATCTGAAAGTACAATTCTCCCCCCATCTCCTTTACAGCCTGAGAAACTAGGGAAGCTCTCTTGCCCTGTCCACTATCCAGCTGTGGGCCATGCTGTCTCTTATATGACCATTCCCTTGGCAGCATCTCTTTGCCCAGTCTCCCAAGGTCTTTCCCACATACCATTACATCAAGCTATATCAGGCTTCAAGGCTCGCTTCTTCCTTCCTTCCTTCCTTCCTTCCTTCCTTCCTTCCTTCCTTCCTTCCTTCCTTCCTTCCTTCCTTCCTTCCTTCCTTCCTTCCTTCCTTCCTTCCTTCCTTCCTTCCTTCCTTCCTTCCAGAACCCTATTATCTTCCTTCTGTTTGTTAGCCTTCACACTAAGGCAACAGACACACCACAGAATCTGTTATAAGCACATCAGCTTCTGTCCCCTTAAGCAATTTTCCAAGTGAACCCCACTCCAACATCTTTTTGGCCTCTCTGCCTGGGACCTTCCATCACTCCCTTTCAGGGTCACAGAACAGCTTCTCCCCCTGTAGTCGGTTTGATGGTAGAAGAGCCAGGCTTTTGCGCTGAACCCCATTGCTGCCACACTGGCATTGGCACAGACTGCCTAGAATCTGCAGAGATGTTTTCTGGACTCACGTTGAAATTATCAAGGCTATCAGCACAAGTGAGCTGTCCTGGCAGTCCTATTACAGCCTCCCCACCCTAGATTAGCACATTAGCTTAGTTCCTTTGCACCAAGCCTTGCAAGAAAACCATGCCCTTGATAACACCATGATAACATTCAGCAATGCTTCCCGTTGTGGCTTTTCATGCCAGAAAACAACCAGGTTAGTGTAATAGAAGATAATATATGTAGCTCAGGGTTGAATTGTGGAGTCCTTGGTGTTCTCTGAGTTTAAGCTCAGAGACACCAAGGACTCCATGGGTTGGTTTAAGCAGATATAGGATACGACCAGTGCTGGATTTAGGCAGAAGTTAACAAGGGCATCACAGTCCGTAGGGCCTCACAAAATTTCAGAATATCCGTTTTCTGATTTTTCAAAGAGTTCATTATTACTTATATTAATAAAAGTGATCCTGGTTACTTATTTTGTCAGCATTTTGTATATATATATTAATGAATCTTAAATTTATTTTAAAAATTACATTTTAGTATTGTTTCCAGGGTATACTATATTATAGTCTATGAGAGAGATTGAGCCAGACAAATGATAAATATGTAATCAGTAAATACATTCATTTGAAAATAATTTGTATTTTTCTCTTTAAATAACTTGCCATTAAATAATCAAAAGGCATATATATGTTTTCACTTTTTTTGTGGTGACCCAAGGTCCTGTTTTGGTACACACCTCAGTGAGTCCTTCTGGTATAACTTTTTAACAAGGGGCCTCCAAGCTTTCTATAGCTTAGGGCCTCACCAAGTCTAACTCTGACACTGGATATGACTGTATGAGGAAAATGAACAAAGGAAGAACTTGAAGATAATTGAAGTAGTCTGGGAGGTTGGCTTCCAAAGCTGTTTGAGCTTGGATGCACTCTCTGCAGAAGAAGGAACAGAGTTTGGAGCTCTTTGATTGTGAAGCCCACAAGGCCCCAGAAATACCCAGAAAGAAGTTTTCATACCATCCATTGGATGTTGTCCTGTGAATGAACTGTACCCCTAATCACAAAGACTTGCTTAGTTACTTCCTGATTTACTTTCCCAAAAGCAGTCTAAGCCACCTGAGAAAGGGGTGCAGGTGGGGGGAGGTTGAAGGGCTATAAAACATACTCACTTTGGTTCACCATGACATGCCTCTCTTACTGCTCCCCATGGCTGATTGGGAAGGGGACCCTCCTATGCAGGTATCCAGAATTATTCAATGCATTTGTGTTAAGTTGTTTTATTCTGCCATCTCTTGTTCATTCCTTCTTCGGTGTCCGACCAGTAGCTGGCAACGGATTCATACGTGCATATCTGCCCATTCAGGATAACCAAGGTTATGCAAAGTGCAAAAAAATGAAGAGGTAGCAGGCAAAAGAAATTCAAGGCAGGAGATAAGGGGAAAGAAAAAGGAGTATAACCAAACCTCAATAACATCAATAATCATTAGACTTCTCCATGACTTTGTCTCCTTGCTGACCATTTTTGTTTCCCCCAAATCCATACACTGCTTCATACATTGTCTTGTTCTTTCTTCCATCTTCCATCTCATCAACTCCATCCAACCACAGCTGCTCCATCTTCCCCATGCTCTTGACTAATTCATACTTCCTCATATATTTATTTTGCAACTGATTTTCAAATAAGTAAAGGAAGAGGGAATTCTGTTCTCTTTTATGCTCAGGCTGCCCTTGAAGGTGCCTAGCTTCTGCTAGGGAAGAATTTGGTTGCCTTAATTATAACTTGTTAAATTATTTCCAGGTTGAATGATCTTCTTGGGGTGCCTGTTTGCTTTAAGAATCAATTCAAAGGGGTGCTGGTATTTACCCTTTTAATGGTAAATGGATGTAAATACTGGTCAGTCCATTCCAGGTTGCCTTGTTCTATGATATTTGTTATTTTTAAAAATATATATATATATAGCTTACATTAAGCTAATTAACAAAAGGAAAGTATAAGTACATCATGGTATTTATGAAAGAATATAACATCAAAATTAGGTTGTAGTAATTGTAAAGAAAATCAAAGAGGGAAAGGGCCTTGGGAAAATATTATAGACAGAAAAACTGTCAAAAGTTTGGCCATATTTATTTTATTTATTAGATTTATATGTTGCCAACTCCATTGAGACTCACAGTGGCTTAAAAATGAAATTAAAACATCCATGGGATTTCATAAATGCATAGTGGTACAATAAAACATCCATGGGAAAAGATATCAATAAAATATCCATGAAAAAGCATGGAGATGTTCACAAACAGTACTAACTATAAATCATCATAATCCATTGTGAACCATCACTAACATGGCATAATATTCAGCACCAAAGGTTCTAGCACCCATTATGGTTGTTCCATAACTTTGAACACATACCCAAAGCTTCATGGTTTCAGCCTCCTTACCCCATCTCATGCCAATGTGTGATCCCTTGGAGCTGGTCCCCTGTGAACATACAGAACAGATCAGTTCTGGTTGGAAGGGCCAATCCTGAAGATACCTTAGCTGTAAAGTCTTCCATTCTACTTTGTTGAAAAGACACAGATCCAAATATTTCCACCAACTGTTCTTGCAGATCTCTTGTGGATGTCTCCTTCCCATGCAGTATGATATTCCTCTAGCCAACCCTGTGCCTTCCATGGATCATCAGTATTGGGTTGATGCCTTCTCTGAAGTCCCTTCCCCAGGAGAGATGCCTTTTGGATGCCTTCATTGGCATTGTTCCCGACTGCAGAATGCCAGCTAAGCTCAAGACAAGGCAATGCAAGGAGCAGAATTCTGTAATGCAAGGTCTGAAGCTGGAGGAGAAAAGATACAGTGGTACCTCGGGTGACGAACTTAATTCGTTCCGCGACTCTGGTCGCGACCCGAATTGGTTGCGACCCGAATCAAATTTTCCCATAAGGTTCAATGTAAATACGGTTAATCCGTTCTGAACCATATGTTTTTTTTTTAAACCACAAAAATATGAAACAAAGTACAGTACAGTACAGTACGAAGAGAGAGGACACTAACCTTGCTTGAGGCGACTTCTGGCGTGGACAGGAAGGCAGGTGGGGAGGCAGTTATTGCTTGGAGGGAGAGTCCCCCTCCCTACAGGAAGCCACGACCACGTGTCACGGCAGGGAAAATGGCCGCGGATCCTGTTCGTCACCCGATGCGGCGTTCACGAATGGAAGCAAAATTTTGCGAACGGTGCTGTTCGTGACCCGAATTGGTCGTGAACAGAAGCGTTCATGACCCAAGGTACCACTGTACAAGCTTTCTATAATGCTTTCTGTTCAGGGGCCAGCTGAGCTCATTAATAGACACCTAATTTGGTGGTCCAGTCCAGGTCTGGACATTCTTGTTCCTTTTCACCATAAGAACTGTCTGCAACAAGGGTGGGTGTAGGCCAAACTTGATGTATCTCAACTTCATCTTTTAAATATGATGAGGAGAGTGTGTCTCCAAGGTATCTGATTGGTGATAGGTCTCAGAGACTTACTGACCCCTCAATTATCCTTACAATCAGATCTTGATATGAAGGAATCAGCATCAGAAAACACAACAAGAGTAATGAAATGTTTCCAGCATGGTTCAGATTTTACTATGGCAGCTTAAAAACCTAAGCCAAATTAGCATACTGGCATTTTGTTTTCCTTTTTTTAAAACATCCTTTTCAGGTTACATCCATTTCAAGTGATAAAGGCTACTCTTGCTTATATCTTTGTTACAAAAACATTTTAGAAGAGAAGAGACTTTTGTCTTATAACTGTGAGTGGGAAGAGAGTAGAACCTGGGGAGTGAGGAATGAATTGTCAAAAGGTGGGTGGAGGATGAAACAATTGTGCATTGAAGAAAACATCACAGCAGGTTCTTAAACAGAAAACATTAAAGCAGGTTCTCAAACAAACTGTGCTTTGGGTTCAATATCACAGTACCCTTCTGAACAATCCTGAAGACCAAGTTTACATGAAGAGAGACATGAGCGTGGAAAATTAAGAAGAATGCCCATTCCATAGCCACCTTCCAAGAACTGGGTGATGCCAGAATGTGGGGCTATTCTGAGGAGGTCTTGCCTCTGGAAAACACCCACCTCCATATCTGCCTTCCATTGTGAAAAGGCATTTCTCCACAAGTGAATCTTCTCCCCACCCCATCCCACCCCTCAGAATGTTTCTGAGAACTGTGCTTCTTAACTTCAGTCAGTTGCTGATGATAGCAGCTTAGTGCCATAAGCATTTTGTTCTTAAGCACAGCTGTAGGAATTGCCACCTCACTCAGAAATGGGCTGCATTCAGGAGATATTTGTTTCCTTGGATTTAGCAGGCCACCCAGCTCCATAAGGTCTGATAAAGACTTTGCAGCAGCATTTGCACAATGGGCTAAGGTTTGTTGGGTTCATCATAATTAGTTACATTTTTCTGTATGAATGTATTGTGTGAATCCTGCTAGTTTGGTTAGTTTATTGTTTGAGCCCCAAATGTGGGTTAACACTCCCATGCAAAGGTTCTGTGCCAATGTGAAGGTATCTCTGGCCTTTTTCAATTCCCATAATCTTAGCATTTTAGAAAGCTGAGTTGATTTGCTTCTGGCTCCTCTGTGACGTCATTGAAACATTGTGACTCCAGTTTCCCATTGGAGGGAACAGTAAACTTAACTTTCTGCTGGCTCCAGAACTATAGGTCCTGTAAGAGGAATGCTGGCCTGACAGCTTTGCAGCTTTCCCTCAGTAGCTTGGATAGAAAGGACCAGGCATGCAAATGTTTGGTCAGTTTCTCTTTTCCCTTTAGCACCACATGAATCAGCTACGCACACAAACATGAGACTGCTGGAGGGTTGTTTTTCCTGCGTTTCTTTACCTCTGTAATGTGGAGTGGATGTGAAGGAATTTTCTTACTGTGCAATTTTCAGTAACTCAAGATGGGAGACAGATTTTGCTCCATGATTGCAACATTTCTTTTGGCAGAAATGAAGATAATATGGGGTGTGTGCAAACTGCTTCCGAGGGTTTAAGGAGTAAAATCAGCAATGGTGTAGAAGTGGCATCAGACACCAGGTTAAGTATGTTGTGGAAATGTAGTCAGTGGGTACTAAAGAGGAGCATTACAAGCCAGTCAGGTAACCTTTGCTAGCCCTATTTGGCTAGTAGATTAGAATTTCCCATAGCTGATACATTTAAAGCAGTGATTCTCCAAGTGTAGTCCATGGTCCACTGATGATCCACCAGATGCTCTGGTGTATCCTTGACATCATTGCTAGGTAGACGAGACCAGGAAATCAACTCCATAGGAAGACTAGAACTATCCTTTATTGAGATGAGAATCTTGCAAGTCTGATTGTGCTGGACCTCCTCCTTCTTATACACCTGTGAATCAGGGAGGTTCTGCCTGACCCACTTCCAAATGTGATCTTGTTGTTCTGGACTTAAAAAATGTTTTTGCCTAGGTAAGAGTCCCTACATATCTCCATCAAGGTCATCTTCCTTACTCTCTACACTCCTCTCCATGTTTATTAGCAGAGCCCATTCACCACCTCAGCAATTATAATTATTTTATTTGCCAACAAACATGAACTCCCACCTCTTAAATTAAAAAAAGTAGGGAGAATGTTAATAATTGAATTGGGTGGTTTCTGCATCTTTTTCAAAATTTTATTCAGTAGTCCATAATTGTATAAAGTTAGATAAATGCTAATTATAACTACCAGTAGTCCTCGACTTACGATCATTTGTTTAAAAACTGTTCAAAGTTACGATGGCGCTTAAAAAAATGGTGACTGGTCCTCACACTTATGACCATTGCAGCATCCCTGTGGTCATGTGATCAAAATTTGGGAGCTTGGCAACCGGCATGTATTTATGACAGTTGCAGCATCCCAGGATCATGTCTGGAGGTTGAGTCATGGCAACTGGACTTTTCTTTTCTTTTCTTTTCTTTTTTTCTTTTCTTTTTAGAGATGTTTCGCTACTTGTCCAAGCAGCTTCTTCAGCGAAACGTCTCTAACTAAAAAGAAAAGAACGCCAGTTGCCATGACTCAACCTCCAGACAATTCCACCTGGATGACTGAAAATCTTCATAAACATCCCAGGATCATGTGATCACCATGTATGACCTTCCCAGGGGGCTTCTGACAAGCAAAGTCAATGGGGAAAGCCAGATTTGCTTAATGACAACATGATTCGCTTAACAACCATGGCAAAAAAGGTCATAAAATCAGGTGCGACTCACTTAACAACCGCATTGCTTAGTGATGGAAGTTCTGGTCCCAATTATGGTTGTAAGTCAAGGACTACCTGTACCTGATATTGTGACATATTCACTTCATCATTATTGTCAACTTGATTGGAAGCAGCAATATGTTCTCTGGGCTCAGATTTTTCCAATCCTTTTGTCTCAGCTCCTCTAACTGGAAATTCCAAAAAAGTGAACTTTTCCTTTCTTGGCCAAAAACATCTTATTCCAGACTTTTGGCCTGTCCTGTTGATGATCTCCTTTTTCAGAAAGGGACTTATAAAGAGGTCAGCCTTGTGGACTGAGTAAGGCTAAGGCTCTAGTTAACTTTTTGGAGGCTGTTTTTCATATTTTTGTTTTGCTTATTGCTTCTGAAGGCTGAAAACTATTGGTTAACTGCTTTGTATGAAAAATACAAAAGGAACCATTTTATTTATTTATTTATTTATTTATTTATTTATTCAAATTCATTGGCCGCCCAACTCCAGTGGACTCAAACTATCATTAAAGCAGGTCTCCAGAGAGTCAACGTGTGACTTACAAATGACATTTCAGGTTGAGGCACCTAAATTATATATATGTCAAATTATGGAGGAGAAGACTTCAGTGTGACACTCATTTTCTCAGATTTTCATCTTTGCTCTCCTGGCTTCAAAATCCCTCCCTGCTTTCTCCTGTTTTTACACAATTGTGTTCTGAGGCTGGAGGTAACTTTCAGTGCAGCAGAGGGACAATTACGCAAACCTGTTGATTCCAAGGGAGATGGGAGGTTCTCTGGTAGAAGAAGAGAAAATTCACTGATGCAATAAGTCCCTAATACAAGGCCAGGAGTGTTTCACCGTACTTACAAGGGCAAGGCGCTTAGAATCCCATCACGGTGGTGGCTGTAAAGGCATCTCTGTAATGGTATGTGGGAATGACCTTGAGAGGCAAGGGGACGAGGTGCTGCCTAGGGAACGATCAGATAAAAGTGGGAGGAGCCCACAGCTGAATAGAAAAGAGAAAGAAACTTAGAAAGGATCTGCCCTAACTTATCAGTCTGTAAAAAGTGATGGCAGGAGATCTGTACTTTCAGACTTCCAAGATTCTGTTAATGTAGCCTTACAATAAAGTAGAATTAGCTGATCTTGTCAAGTTTTCTGTCTGGTCTACCCGGGAGGCCGACATCAATCTTGCAAGTCTGAAAGTGCAAATCTCCTGCCGTCTCTTTTTGCAGCCTGATAAGTTAGGGCAGATCCTTTCTAAGTTTCTTTCTCTGCCCATTATTCAGCTGCGGGCTTCTCCCCCTTTTATCTGATCGTTCCCTAGGCAGCATCTCATCCCCTCGCCTCTCAAGGTCATTCCCACATCCCATTACAATCTCTGATCGACAGAGAATGGAATGGCGCATCATTAGCTGATCTCAGCATCACAAAAAGAGAAGAAAATGCCTGCCTCTTGTTAAGTATATTGCATGCATTGCACACACATAAAAAAGGCTTCAATCACTCAAATGCACCCTTCAGTCTGAACTTACCTACTGTCACTGCCAATGCCCCTGATCTTCACAAGGTTCTAAAATATAGAGGACAAAAGGTAACCTGAAAAAATTATCTCACATAGCACCCATTTCCTGCTTCGTGTCCAGATCAAGAATATTAAACAAGTATATTAAACAGTGGTACAAAAACATCCAGCCTTCCATTTTAGAGCAACATTGCCATCGTCATCCACAATTTGCCATAATGCCCGCAGCTCAGAGGAAGCTCTGAAATCACAATGGCAGAATTGGCCAATTGTTGCATGATTAGATCTATTTACTTAACAAATTATCTCACTTATGCCGTTTGCACAATAGACCAAAAACAATACAGCGATAGTATAAAACTGGAGACAAATATAATTTGTTGGTATCCAAATAATGTCATCTTATTATTTGAGATAGTATATTATTTTCTAAAGATAGAACATTTAAACTAAAATAGCCATCTCCCCCCCAAAAAAACCATGGTGAAATTCACAGTTCTTTTCCTAACATCTGAGCATGAGGCTTCCATTTAAGCTGTTGTATCAGATGACATTGTTAATCAGTAGGGGATTCTGAAATCTACTAAGCCTTAAACTAGCAATTCCACATTTTCAATTTATGTTTATTATTATCATCATTGTCATCAATGATGTCAGGGGGTTAAAAAAAGTCAAGAAGTATATTTCACCAATATAATATGTTTTTAAAAAACAACTGCCACCTTGACAATTTCAGCATCTCCCTGGGATGCCCTGATCTTCTCCTTCTCCTTCTCCTTCTCCTTCTCCTTCTCCTTCTCCTTCTCCTTCTCCTTCTCCACCATCATCATCATCATCTGATAAAATTCACATCATACCTTTCCTCTAGGAGTTCAAGACAGTTTAGGTGGCTCTCTCATTTCATTTCATGACCACCATGTGAGGTAGGCTGGGTATATATAGAGTGCAATGAGTTTCTGTGGGTGAGGCTAGACTTGAATATTGTCTCTCTGTTCCTAGACCAACACTTTAATTTCTACACAACCCCAGGTTTTGGGATTCTCCTCTTTGATTGTATCCAGTTTATGAACTTCATGTACCATGACCCTTTGGGAATGCAAGATGCTTCTCCATGTGGAGTGAATGCAGCCTGTTGATCCAGCATGTCATTCTAATTCTTGGTATCGTCAAGCCATTGGCTTGGAAGGCAGGGAGGTCCTCCAGGTGAAAAACCTGGAAGAGGCAGGAGATAAGTCCACAAATATTCTTTCCTTCCTCAGCAAAAGAGCCAAATGTCTTTGCAGTATTTGCAGACTGAGCTGGAATTTTTAATTCCGCATCGCAAACCATCCCCAGATTTCATGAAAGGACATGTCTAGGTGTACAGTCATCTACCTGTGTGATAGCACTTGCTTAGAATCAGCAGATAGAACAAGTTGGCTTGCCCCAAAACTTCCTCTCCTGCCCTTCCTCAAATATCTTTGCCCTTGGGGTAGAGCTCACAAATTCTCTCCACAGGTTGCCACCACTTGGGGTGTTGATGTGTGCATGTATGTATGTTCGTGTGTCCACAATTTTTTTAAAAAATGGAGGTGTTCTATGGTTTAAAAGCCAGTTTGAGAATACAGTTAAATTGAACTTAAAAGTTTGCCTTCAAACCAGAGGTTAAACTTAAAGTTAATGGAAACCCATGCATTCAAAATATTCTATTTTATTTAAAAATAATTTAAAGCATGTTTCCACATGTGGAAACTGAGGAACTCTGGCGACTGTATGTTTGCTGTTGAAGTTGAGGGAAAGACTGTCACAAATAGGTTTCGTGTCCAAGTTTGTTTCAGCCAAGAGATAAATTCTGTTGTTGTTTTTTAAAATTGCATAATTATCAATGGAAAGGATGCTTGCGGGGTGGTGGTCAAAAAAGTCAAGATGGCCATGTTAATCACATAACTGAAGCCCCACCCCCTTTTTAAATGTTTTGCACATAATAATGATAGGGCTTTGATTGCATGGCTACATATTCCACTGTGACTTTTTAAACCCCCTGCCGATGCCTCTGGTCAGTGACTTCATAGATCTAAACAAAATTAACAGCATTAATCTGTAATTTGTTTACTATTTCCCATGATCTTGTATTTTTTTAGTGGAATGGGCTTCTCAGCACAATTACATCTTCACTAAATATCAAACCCTTAGAAGTTCTCCCTCGTGACAGGTTGAATTCTCTCTTAAGACAGATCCAAATTATAGTCAAATTATACTTGACTATGAAAAACCAGCTTGGAAACTGGCTGGAAGCTTAGCTGTGTTTTAACACTTGTACTAAAGCGCTCCAAGGTGTGTTCTCAGTCTACTGAAGTATTTCCCAATCTCATTAAATGGACTTCAACTCCCAGAATTCCCTCGCCAGCTGGGACTTGAAGTCCACACATCTTAAAGCTGCTGAAGTTGGAAAATGCTGGTCTGGTGAATCCATCTGCAGCCCAGATATCAACTGAGTCCATCCACCTTGCTGCTGACTGTTTCTTTTTCTCTTTCCTTGCACTCTTAGATACAGGTGAAACTTGAAAAATTAGAATATCGTGCAAATGTTCATTTATGTCAGTATGGCAACTCAAAAGGTGAAACCAATATATGAGATAGACGCATTACATGCAAAGCGAGATACGTCAAGCCTTACTTTGGTATAATTGTGATGATTATGGCGTACAGCTTATGAAAACCCCAAATTCACAATCTCAGAAAATTAGAATATTACATGACATCAATAACACAAGGATTGGAAATAGGACAATATCGGACCTCTGCAAGGTATAAGCATGCATATGTACTCAGTACTTGGTTTGGGCCCCTTTTGCAGCAATGACTGCCACAGTGCGGCGTGGCATGGATGCTATCAGCCTGTGGCACTGCTGAGGTGTTATGGAAGACCAGGATGCTTCAATAGCAACCTTCATCTCCACTGCATTGTTCGGTCTCATGTCCCTCATCTTTCTCTTGGCAATGCCCCATAGATTCTCTACAGGGTTCAGGTCAGGCGAGTTTGCTGGCCAATCAAGCACAGTAATCCCATGGTCATTGAACCAGGTTTTGGTACTTTTGGCAGTGTGGGCAGGTGCCAAGTCCTGCTGGAAAATGAAGTCAGCATCCCCATAAAGCTCGTCTGCGGAAGGAAGCATGAAGTGCTCCAAAATCTCCTGGTAGACGGCTGCGTTGACCCTGGACTTAATGAAGCACAGTGGACCAACACCAGCAGATGACATGGCTCCCCAAATCAACACAGACTGTGGAAACTTCACACTGGACTTCAAGCATCGTGCATTGTGTGCCTCTCCATTCTTCCTCCAGACTCTGGGTCCTTGGTTCCCAAATGAGATGCAAAAGTTGCTCTCATCAGAAAAGAGGACTTTGGACCACTGGGCAACAGACCAGTTCTTTTTTTCTGTAGCCCAGGTAAGACGCTTCTGACGTTGTTTGTTGTTCAGGAGCGGCTTGACAAGAGGAATATGATATTTGAAGCCCATGTCCGGGATCCGTCTGTGTGTGGTGGCTCTTGACGCACTAACTCCAGCCTCAGTCCACTCCTTGTGAAAGTCCCCAACACTTTTGAATGGCCTTTTCCTGACAATCCTCTCCAGGCTGCGGTATCCCTGCTGCTTGTGCACCTTTTTCTACCACACTTTTCCCTTCCACATAACCTTCTATTGATGTGCTTTGATATAGCACTTTGGGAACATCCAACTTCTTTTGCAATTACCTTTTGGGCCTTTCCCTCCTTATGGAGGGTGTCAATGATGGTTTTCTGCACAACTGTCAGGTCAGCAGTCTTTCCCATGCTTGTGATTCCTACTGAACCAGCCTGAGAGACCATTGAAAGGCTCAGGAACCCTTTGCAGCTGTTATGGATTCAGTAGCTGATTAGGGTGGGACACTTTGAGCCTAGAATATTGAACCTTTTCACACTATTCTAATTTTCTGAGATTGTGAATTTGGGGTTTTCATAAGCTGTACGCCATAATCATCACAATTATACCAAAGTAAGGCTTGACATATCTCACTTTGCATGTAATGCGTCTATCTCATATATTGGTTTCACCTTTTGAGTTGCCATACTGACATAAATGAACATTTGCACGATATTCTAATTTTTTGAGTTTCACCTGTACAATAAAGCAATTTTCAGAGCTAATTTAGGGAAAAGCCAAACCCAAGGAAATCTGAAACTGTCCAAACCTCCTAAATAGGAAAGAGTTCAGGCTATTTCACACTCCACTTTTGCGAGTAATAGACTCACCTTCTAAATATTCAGAAATAGATTCCAGTTCCAATTCTATTCCAAATGTCCTCTGACTTCAACCTTAGTCCCTTGTCTATTTCAGTGCTGGAAAGAACCAGAAATCAGAAGGAGATTAAATTCTGTACATAATCCAGGCCTGCACTGCTATTGTACAGTCCCCCGAGAACCCATTACAATGATTTCTTACGGCATGGCTTGACGGCCCCAGAGAGAAAACACAAAACTTGCCACTGGAAGAGTCGTACAGCTCTGTGCTTTTGATTTTTAAATGCAAACTATCTGCTTCTGGAGGTGGACGTTGTTGTGATTTCCCCATGCGATATAATTGGGTTTATAGATCTCTATGAGGGTTTTTATGGCAACGCTTGATTATACAGTGCCCCAAATGATTTATCAAAGGCACTGATGTAAAAGACGAGCGAGAAAGGCTGGGGGATTAACTATCCAATTCTTTCTGGGAAATAAACAAACAGGCAGGAAACTTAGAAACCCAGCCTAACCGAAAAGCAACTCCGGCCTTAGTTTCCCCCCTCTTTGATGAGTGTCCTTTGTGCTAGGTAACAATGATAAATTCACCACTGATGACAGGTGGGATGAGTGCAGAAGGAAAGCATGTCATTATTACCATCCCCTAATTGCTTGCAGATTGAGTCATCTACCAGACAGGCTACTGGGGCCTAAATTGCTTTTTGCACTTAAATGGGTAACCAAAAAGAAAAAAAAAAAGCTATTTTTTCAGCACTGCTGCCTGAGCAATTGTTACTCCCTGGTAGATTGCTTGAGGAACAATAGATTGTTAGGAATGAACTGGAGATGAATTGCATCGGTGGACTCATTTGGAATCTTGGAAGGATGTCTTGGTCACACCCTCAAAATGGCTGCCCTGGGAAAGCTGGACCAATCAGAAAACAGCTGCCATGGTGGGTTTGGCCAGTCACAAACTCCCATTGTTTCTCACCATCCCCTCTCACTTTCTAGGTGGATCCTATTACCCCCATCCTGACCAAGGGTGTCTGGGAGGCCGTGGGTTAAAAACAGTCAAGATGGTGGCCAACGACGGAAGCCTCACCCCTTTTTTGCGCATTGTTTGTACCGCACACATAAAAAAGGGGTCAGGGCTTCAATCATGGGGTGCAGATGCCATCTTGACTTTTTGGATCCCCCTCTGGATGCCTCAGGGCTTAACTTTATCTCTCTCTGATTAGGTAGACAGGCCCCTATACAAAAAAGTGATGCTACCCAAACATTTTCTAAGAAAAGCTGGAGGCCCGATTTGGAGCCCAGAGGTGCTCTTCAAAACAAAGAGGGCAGTGGCATCTGGTGTTTCGCTCTGCCACATGATAGCTTCCTATGTAACTTTTTAAAAACTACAGTATTTTAAAGACAGCTGGTGAAGTTGGACCCTGGCAGGGACCAAGAGCGTGCCTCTGCTCACAGAGATGCCCCACAGTGGCCTGCCCCCTATGACCCATACCTTCTTCACTCCCTCCATTCAAGATGAAATGTTCTTCACCTCAAGCTCAGTTCCTAGTGTCTTTGCAGACACCTCCTTGACATTTTCTTGGGAGTAGCACTGAAGTAGTTTGCCAGTATGTTCTTCTGGTATGCTTTTCAACTTCTCAATCTAGCCTACAAACCTTGGGTTTCCTTGTGGTTTCTTGTCCATGTCCTTACCAGACCCAACGCTGCTGAACTTCCTAGCATGGAAAAGGTCAGCTGAAGGCTACCAATCCTCTGTAAAAGCTATCTATGAAAACTGGACTTTGAAGAAGCAGGTGTGATGCAATGGACGTATGAAGGCCAGGCTCAGGGAGATAAGCGTGTTCTTAGCCCCCAACAGGAGCGTGGGAAGTTCAAGAAGATGAGGCTGGCACCTCCCTAAGGAATTCACGGTGTGCTGGCTGGCTGGCTGGCTGGCTGGCTGGCTGGCTTGGGAACTAGGGTTCAGTCTGGGGAGATTTCTGTCCTGATGTTGAAGCTAATAAATGCAACAGAACTGTATTTGTATTGTCTCTTGGAGTTCTTTGGGCCAACCTGACATCAATCTCCCCAGACTGAACCCTAGTTCCCAAGCCAGCCAGCCACAACACCGTGAATTCCTTAGGGAGGTGCCAGCCTCATCTTCTTGAACTTCCCACACTCCTGTTGGGGGCTAAGAACACGCTTATCTCCCTGAGCATGGCCTTCATACATCCATTCCATCACAGCAGGAGAGCAAGAGTATTGATGCTTATGAAATTTGTTGTGAGAGAAGCTTCTGAGAAGACCATGGATGTACTGGCATAGGCCATGGATAACCAAGAAAACAAACCAATGTATCACCAAACAAATCAACACAGGGTGTCAGGCCCAGCCCAAGAACAACAGGGAAACAGTCCAGTCATATTAATTTCTTTTATTGCTTACACCATATAGACAGAATCTTGCCAGACTAAATCTGTACTACTCTTACCTAGTGGATATACCCTGGGAGATTCTAGGGAGTGGCTATCCTAACTCTCTTCCTCTTCCCACGCTCCTGCTCCAGACTGTGCTGTCTCTTGTCTCACCTCCCCGCCTTCCTGGAATGTGCTCCCTCCTTCCTGAAAGCCTGCTGCGCTATTGCCGTCCATCACACAGGATTCTTTCTCCATGCACAAATGATCAGGCTCCAATTATTATATCTTTTAGACATTATATGACATTCATAATGCTGGAAAGGTGGAAGGAAAGAGAAGGAGAGGATGACCAGCAGCAAGGTGGATGACTCAGTTACAGTGGTAATGGGTATAGAAGACTAGGTTGGGGACAGGTTGTCCTGGAGAAGGTCAATCTATGTGGTCACTAAGTTGACACCAACCTGATGGCACATAATAATAATTTAAAAAGCCAATGGCCAGCAACAATATTGTGGTAGCAGATTTCATATCATTTTGCAAAGATGATTTGGCCTTCCTGATCTGCTGTAGATCACCGAGTATCCACATATGTGTGAGAGATGCAGAAAATGTCTCTATTCATTTACACTCAGCTCCATAAAAGATGGAGCAGTCTTATTCCCACCACGTGTTAAGATTGGTTAGTTTTAATCCAGCTTGGTGGATTAGCTGACATTTCAGCGTATTATGTGAACCTCAGAATTGGGTATATTCAGTCACTGGCTTAAACATGTCAGACAAACACAGTTGACGTCTATCCAACCTTTCCATGCTTCATAGTTTGCCCCTCTATCACAGCCTTCCTTGACCGGTTTTGCCCCAAAGATGCCAGACTACAGCTATCTCAGTTCCCCAGATGGCATGATCATAACTTCCTTTTGAGTTACAGTTTTGTTTTGATCAAATCTCTGCTGGGAATGTCATGCAGATTCCATATCTGCAGCTGGGTCATAAGCACAAGGATCGATTCTGACGAGGCGAGACAGTCTGTCTCTTGTTCCTGTCATATAGTATTTCATGAGGAAGTGAGGTATTTATGGCCACATACAGAATTTAGCGATGAGTTTCATATTGCAGAATAGTTGCATCTTGTATGCTGTTTCTGGGTATAGCAAAGGCTCAACCATTTCCACCCTGCATTTTCCTGCACAAAATAAGTCACTTGTCAGAGAATTGTTTTTTCTGCAACTCAACTTTTTATCGGAACTTTTTTCAGTTAATTACAATTCTGCTGCATCTAAGCTAAGAAAATCCACATGTTTCCTAAAAATTCCGGGTTAAGATCTATGACCTTAATACTACAAACCATGGTTTATGAAACCAAGAAGGCGCATTAGGCCATACACAGTTCCCTTTCACTTCCCCTTTCCCCTCTCCTCTTTTTATACTAGTTTATTCTTGGTTTCTTTTCAGCCAGAATGCCCCATGAGTCTGAAAGAAAGGAATGGTGATTTGCTGGTCACTGATTAACTAGGACTGCAGTCTAGTACCTGAGTTCTCCAGTGTGAACCTATGAAGCCCTACATGGCTTGGTGTCTGGTTACCTTCAGGACCAGCTTCTCTGACTAGAATCCACCTCACCTATGTGGTCCTCCCAAAGGGGATGCTTAGGATCACCCCTCAAGAAGTGAAGGGGATGGAGGTCCAGAGGTGGACCTTCTCAGCGGCATCCCTGATGCTATGGAAGGGATTTCCCACCCAAACTGGCTTTTTGTAAAGCCATTTAAAACAATCCCATTCCGGTGGGTACTTGGACAGAAGTGGTGCTCCTGGGATGCCTTTGTTGTAGTTAAATCTTATTTGAGGTTATTTGTGTTCAGGTTCTTGGATGTTGATTTTTGCTGAGGGATGCTCTCTTTTTATGCTGTGATATAAATCCTTGGTCTTGTAAACCATCTGCAGTCTTTGTGAAGGGGTGGTGTACCTAGTGGGATGGATGGGTGGGTGGGTGGGTGGGTGGATGGATGGTTGGATGGATGATGTGCCATCAAATTGGTGTTACCTTTTAGTGACCACATAGGTAGACATTCTCTAGGATGATCTGTCCTCAACCTGCACCTATTGCTGCTGTAATCAAGTCCATCCACCTGGCTGCTGGCCGTCCTCTTCTCTTTCCTTCCACCTTTCCCAGCATCAGAGCCTTCTCCAGGGAGTACACATTACTAAATAATTAATAAACAAACAAACAATGAGTAGGCTTGGGAGAACATGGTGGGCTTTCCTCTCTTCCATGTATCCATTCATAGGCTTGAATGGATTATCCAGTTATCAAGGATGATTTAACTTAGATTCCTGTACAGAGTAAGGCTTTGGAATTAAGGGTCTACGTGTCCCTTTGGAATTATATGATGTTATGATAATATAGTCATTTTTGGCCTCAGATTCCATGAATTTATCCAGCCCCCTTTTCACGGTCATCCACACCCACCAGCCAAAGCAGCATCCAGTTGTTCAATGAGATCCTTCGGATTTTTGGCTTCATCAGATGATCATGACTCTCAGCTAAACCTCTTAGCAAGTCTTGCTCCAGCCTTCACATCTGGAACAAGGTCTGAACAACTCTCTTGTGTCCAGGAACTGTACTTTATTTACTGAATATATTATTGGCCATACCAGAGCCTCAAAAGACATGGCCAATGACATCACTGGAGTTAGGAGGGCCAAAAAAGTTTGCCCCTTTTTTCTGGGTTTAAGGGAACACTAATTTTATTCCATTAGCCCCCAACAGCAGAAAACCCCAAAAGGGGCTTGAGTGAATCCTGCACTAGCGCTCTCTGCTTATGCAACCAAGAGCCACACAGAAGGAGCTACATTGTCACTCAGTGATTCTAGGAAGACTAGCTAATCCAGGATCTTTGCTTTCTTGTTTAACCAAAGACCTGATGTTCCATCCCTCGGTCCTCTCCTAATCCTGAAGAAGGCTCTGGCACTCACATATTATGATATCTTGGGTCCCAGCCACTGGCTAAGAGGTTCCTAAGCCACAGCAAGAAAAGATCCCAAGAAAAATCCATTATAGAACTATTGATCTCCTCTGGTTCTGTAGAGCTGAGAGCCAAGGCTGAGATCCAGACTAGGAAATGCTGGGTCACTCCATTGATTCTGTCTTTTGAAAACAAATATAAACCTAAGGTCAGCCTTCAGCCTCTGGAGGATTTGAAGACATTCCAAGGGACTTGGGCATTTGGCTGGTTTCTTTCCATTTCCAATACGTTTGTAAAACTGAAGTTAAATTCCATGCAAACACAAGGGAGATATTAAGAGCTGCATTGATTGAGAAAGCTGGAGGAGTTGAAAGTAAATGATTGGATACCTCTGTGCAGTTTTATTTTGTTTTGAGGTTGTGGTTGTTGTTTTTTTTGACAACATTGCTTTGCCCTTATCTTCTGAGATTTTTTTTTAACTTCCCAATTTTTTTCTGAAGCCCTGGTTTCCTTGGCAGTTTCTCATCCAAATACTAACCTGGTCTGACCCTGCTTAGCTTCCAATCAGGCAAAGTAGGTTAGGTACAGGCCATCTGCCAAGATAAATACATTTTTCCGCCAGTATGCTTGTTCAACTGCATAGATCTCCCACTCTGTTCATCCTCTTTCTTTCAAATGAAAAACTCCCATGAACAGGTAACCATGAATCTGTTCTCAGTAAACTAATACATCAAACAATGATAAAGCCACTTGCTGTTGCATAATCCCATCGAGAGTGAAGGTTTTTCATACAATGTATAGATATATTCCCCAAGCACATCAATCTTCTACACACCCTGAATAATAAGACTTACCCAACATAAAGTCAAATAAACAACAATGAGTGTGCTGATGGCACCTTGTTTCACAAATTGCAGTTCTGTTCAGCATAACATCCAAACCGGGCCACAATCACTATTGTGAATTCTAGCTGAAGTGCACTACAATAGCTCTGTAGCCCCAGCATTCAGTTCATCTATACATCCCATCACGGTTATTTGAAATCAAATTATGACTAAAATGCAGGAAGACTGTAGAGTACTGCTTGCTGGCTGAGGAATTCTGGGAGTTGAAGTCCGTACATCTTAAAGTTGCTAAGGTTGAGAAACACTGGATAAGAGAGATTTAGTTAGTATTATTAATTTAGTGAATGTTGGTGAGAGGAAGGGAATGTTACAGGGAGTTGTAAATATACTTCATGCAAACTTAAGTATAGATATAAATGCTAATGTTTAGGGAACAGGTAGTGTAGCTTAAAAGGCACATTATATTGTCTACAAAACATTCCATGTTCAATCACTGTTATCTCCAGGAGATGTAGAAAAGCTCCTGAAAACACAGCTGGACAGTGTCCATCGGGGATTGTTTTCATGGAATATAAGAGTTGGAGGGTGTCTTAATCCAAACCCCAGTATAGCATCCCTGATGGATGGTGATCCAACCTCTGTTTAAATACTTCAGGATGTGAACTACTTCACATCTTGCAGTAAGTCTGGTTTACTTAACCTTTGTTGAGTAAATAAACTGGAATTATCTGGTTTCACAACATACCCTAAGCCAGGAACCATGGCAGCTTTCACCAATGTGCTGAGTCAAAAGTATACCATGTAATGGCTCAGCACAGCCTATGAACCTAGCTAAGTGAAAGCACGGACGTGAGTAGACCAGGTTTCTCTGCAGAGTATGGCTCAGAAAGTCAAGATGGCAGCCACAATTGGCAATCGAAGCTCCAAGGTGGCCACCATCTTGACTTTTTTGACCACAACTTGTGGACATCCTTGGGATGGATCAGAGACTGACTCATTGTAAAGCATTATCAGAACCCTTGAAGGTGAGATCAAAGTGGTGAGGAAAGGGTGATGTGGGAGGGAAAAAAGGGGTTGTGGGAGTGTCCCAACATACCGTCATCTCCTAAACATGATTGACCATGTTTATATTTTTATTAGAGCTCAATATTGGGAAGCAGATATATATTGCACATCTTAGTTAGAGAAGGACATGCACAGATACTCCCACTGTTTCATGCCTCCCAACATGGTTCACATAACACCTTCTCCTGACTGATTTCCCTGTATCCTGTCCTGAAGTCAACCAGAGCTGTTATGAAGGAACTATGGATTCTTGCTGCGTTCCAGCGTTTATCTCCAGCAGATGGGAAGGGCCATGGTTTTGACCCCCAACCCACACACTGGCAATGTAGAAGTAAACAAGGCTGTGCTGTCGTCCAAAAGCTCTCATTGCAATGCCTGCTTAGCAGCTGGCGAGCAGTACGAAGTCTTCCTGAATGCTGGGTCTCTGTCTCACCCCACACTGTACAATCTGATGCTAATAAGAGGTTTTGGGGGGGAGGAGGAGGAGGAGGAAAAAGAAAGGAGGACATTGAAATGGACTTCCATGGTGAAAAACAAAATAGAGAATCAAAGGAAGAAGTGGTAAGGACGGATCATCCCTTTATTGCCTAAGAATGAATTCCAGAAGAGCCAGTGTTTTAACAGACAAATCCATAGATTTTCTTTTTAACTGATTATAAGCTTCAGAACCTGGTTCCCCCCATGTGCTTCTTGTAGACTGGTTAGCTTTGAGAGGTTCTTTAATCCCTCCAGATGTTTGAATTCCCAAGCAAACTGGGTCTTGCAGGAGTTAGAATCATTGCATGCTAGTGGTGGAAGGGGTCCTTGAGGCTGCCAGATTCAACCCTCTGCTCAGTGCTGGGATCCAAATTAAAGCAGGGCTGTCCAGCCTCCACCTGAGCACATAATGAACGGGTGTCCACTGCTTCTCTGAGTAAATGGTTGTGTTGCTAGAAGGTTTTTCTTAAAATTCAACTGAAATAATCCTTCTGGTAATTGCAGTCCATTAACGTGTGTCCTCCATTCTGGAACAATGGAAAACAGGTTTTGGATTTCTTCTGGATGTTATCCTTTCATATTTTTGGAAGTGCCACCATACATTTCCTCCATCTTCTCTTCTCCAATCCATAGATTCCCAGCTTAGGCAAATTCCCAGTTAAAACATTCCACAGGCATGGTCTGTCTGAAAGTGAGTCTCACATCCTGAAGTCCCAGGACCATGGGCAGCCCAGAAAGTTTTGTCTGTGGCCCTTAGACACTTCCAAAAATTATTAAGGTAAAGACAGTCTCAAATTGACCTTATCCTACCTGTGTGCCAGAGATAAACTCTGGAACATGGCAGAAAGTTAATTCACAGCACATGAATGTAGTTTTCTTGGTAGCAGAACTGGGATCCTTCTGAGATGTATCTCATCTTCCCAGTCTAGTCTAGTCTTGGGATATCCTGCTGGTCTCTCATTCACGTAGTGACCGCCAGGGCCAACTCTCTTAATTTCATATATCCTGCCATCTGCTGAGTTCCAGACATTATAACCAAAATGTAATTTGTACTGTGATATAAGGAGGAAATTATTAAATACATGACTGGAGAGTAATCATAATAGTTATACTTAATCAAATATAGTTTTTGTCCAAGTCCCTCTTGCACATCACTTAAAAGTTAAGTATGGACATTGGCTGGAGAGAATACTGCACTCCTGGTCTAGAAAGCCATTATGAATGGGAATAAGTAATCCTGGGATAAAAGGATGTGGAATTGACCCAACAGAAGGAAGCTTCATAGATTTAAGTATTGTCTTGTAGTGTTGTCCAGAGGGAGCAGTGATTCTCTTAGAATAGGAGGCACCAAAGATCTTCAAGGAAGAGGGAACATCACTAACGCTAAACACAATCTGTTGCAATGGGAAAACTTCATGGATAATGTTTTGAGCTTTTTGGACAAAGACTGCAACAGGAAGTCAATAAATGTCTACATTTATGATAAAGGCAGTAGTTATGATGCTAGCCAATTAGGAATCTTTGGAACCAAAGCCTATTCAGAGTGAAAGTCATGTTTCCCACACTGACTCTTCGATTCTTGCAACTGCACATTTTTGTACAATCGTAGGAAGCATACCTATTGGTCCTAATGAAAATGTTCTTGAAAAATCCCTTCTTTTAAGTTCAGCTTGAATTTAATAAGATGCCGCCTGGTTCAAAAGCAGACTCTACATCCAAAGGTAATTCAGAAGAAATGGGCCAAAAGTCATGAAATAGAATATGAACTGGGTCAGTGCAATAGTAGTGGATTTTATGGAGAAATAACTAGTATGCAAACATCCGGCAGACGGGATGGATCAGTTCAAAAAGAATAACAGAGTTCTAAAAGGATTTCTCCAAACTGGAAGAACAAAGTTTTAGAATTAAGAGAGGTAAATGGATTTAGTTACCCAGTAAAAGCTCCCTGTATCAGTTTTGTGGCAGTATATTTCATACATTAATTGTACATTGTAGGAAGATGATTTGAATCACTGGTGTCCACACACTGATGAGAGCCAAGAAGATGATGCATCCATGAGAGACACAGGTCAACATTTAATGCACTTAATTCCAGAAGGATCTCATTGCCTTTGGCTGGGACCCCACTTAGCTTTTTGACGATCAACAAGCTTGGCTAAGTGTTGCCATAAGAACAGCTTCAAGAGAGCTCTTAAATAGTTAAGCCTGAGACCATTTCTTAGACTCACTGATTAGATCCGCATCATCTTAACCCACAAGCTTAAAAACTGGGCTTTACTGACTAAACCATGATTGACTGAGTTCAGACATTGCACTACACCTGTCTTAACAGATGCAGTGCTGGTTGAGACATCAGGAAAGGATCAGCTGAAAGCCTTCACTAAACCATAAATTATGATGCATAAGCTACAGGAACCGAATTCACATTACCCTGATCCAGACCCAAATATAGCACATCCTGCTTTAGGGTGATGTATGAACCCAGTCACATTACTGTTCAGCCCCTAGTTTTGATGCTTCCTCTGCCCTCAGTTTCTGTGCTTTTATATGCTTATAATAAGTGCCATAAAACAGACTAATGTTACACTAGATTTATTTTTCTGTAGATTTATTGGCCATTTTTCCCAAGACGTATAAAATGGTGCAACAAAAGAAATTAATTAAATTTATGTTGTTAGCTGCCACATTTCCTATAACAAATCACTGGAAAAGTAAAGTACATCTTTCTTTGCTTTGTTGAGCCCTGTCTTCTCGAAAGCTTAGCCATCAGTACGAGTGGGGAAATGGGTCCCCCAAATTATTTAACGCAGACTGACGCATGACAGCTTAAGGTTACGGATCACGCTCCCACCCCCCGCCTTTGGCCTTTGAACTTGGCTTGAAATGTCATTATTGTTTTTTAACTGGTTAGTGGTTTATCATTGTAGGCTAATCGGGGGAAAAGACAGAATCAGGATGAAAACTACTGTTTAATTCTTATAGTCAAGATAACTGCAGGGTAGCAATTCTGAAGAGAGAGCACTATGTAATATTAGCTCTCATTACAAAGATGGATTTTTAATGAAAATTAATTACATTTTTAATTAGAGTAAAAACACAATGGATGCTGGCATTGCCAAGAATGCGCTAATTTTTATTTTATTTTGCAATTATACAGGCTGGTTTTGATAACACTCCTGCTCTGTGTCAGTATTTCGACTTGCCCGAGTAGGTGCCCACTAGATATCTATAGTTAGTCCTTGTTGAGCAACCACAATTGGGACTGGCCACTCAGTCATTAAGTGAAGCAGTGGTTAAGTGAAACTGTGACTGTGCTTACAATCGTCCTTCTGCTTTCCTTTGCTTTACAGATCTGCAAAGGTAATAAATGCAAGGATTGGGAACAAAGTTCCTTTTTCATCACCGTTGTAACTGCAAATGGTTGCTAAATGAGGTGGTCGCGAAACGAGGACGACCTGTAATGCCTCTAATCCCCAGCCCTGCCTGGCATTGATAACCAGGAAATCGTGACAGTTGCATTTGAACACACCCATGTGCATATGTGTCAGCAGGGGGGTCAAGATGGTGGCCATGACCATGCGAGTGAAACCCAGCCTCTTTTTTATATGCATCTATGCACATAAAAAGAAGGTGGGTTCAACTGTGTGATCACCATCTTGACTTTCTGACCCACTGCCAACACCCCTGCCCATCTGCTTTTCTTACTATTCTTCCTTTCTTCAGATTGCACAAACCTGTACAAACTTTATGATGTTTCTTCTCTGTGTAAAAAATGGCACCCCTGCTGGATTGTACCATGCCATTTTACTGGTCCAAAGAAGAAAAGACAGCATGATTTCCTATTCTCATGCCTTTATTGTGAAGCCTGTGTTGGAAAGTGATGCTTAAAAGGTTTAATTCTTTTGGAAACCCCTTATGGACTTTTTGCAGAAAACAGAAAAAAATGAACTTATGATTTATGGTTTTGATGATTAGACAGGATAGATTATAGAAAGAAGAGAGATATGATGTAACTTTAAAGAAAGAGGTGAATTTATGATTGTACTTACAACTGCTGTAAAGAAGATTGGAAGCCTCCTCTTTGTATCTTTTTTCTTTCTTTTCTATTCTTTTTCTTTTTTTCTTTCTTGCACTTTTAGCTTTCTCCTTGACCTCTTTCTTTTTCTTTTTTCTTCCTTAGTTTGATTTAGTTTTTATCTTCTTTTTTAAAACTTTTAATAAAATTATTTTAAAAAGGTTTAATTCTTTTGAATGATGAGGAGTTGAGGCCATAGAGTTTTCACAGTGCAACCTCCTTAAAAAGGAATTCCTTGTGGTTTAAGTGGTTAAGAGGAGGCAGTATATTTGCAATTACAGGGCAGTATGACAAGTTCCATTTTGTTAAGCAAACAATATTACTAACAGTTACCTTTGCAATGAAACATAAAAGGATTTTGCTGAACTCAGTAAATGTAATGTAGATTATTATACAGGGAATGGTTCCCTGCCCATCTGGCACATTTAATAAGGTCCCACCCATTCATCCATGGGTCTTTTAGAAAGCCATAACTAATTAATAGCAGAGTCACTGCTAAGTTTATGAAGTTGAAAATGTCCTGGACCTGCTGACAGTTGCAATAAGATGCCATTTAATGGCTTACACTCACCTTGTTGGAGACTGTCACAGCTAATGGCGCTTGCTGCTTTTGCAAAGTTTCTCCTTCTGTCTAAGATTCAAAAGGATCTGTAGGCCTAAGTGCTCAATTTCTGAAACGCAGATCACTCTAGATTCAAGAGGAATTGTCAGTTCCGTTCAAGCATCAGTTGGACTCAGTGAACCAAGTCAGTTAGGTTCGCATCCTCAAATGGTACCCTTGATTCAGTATGAAAAAAATATTAAAAGATAATCTCCCAATCGAATGAATAACAAGTGTATGTAAAGAGAGAGTTTCAGCTGCTTGGGACGGAATAAAAAGAATTATGCTAGAGAATTATGCCGTGTGCTGAGTTATGCTAATGGGAAAAATGAAAAAAGGTGCTTGATGGAAAGAGTCTGTGGCTGAGAAAAAATGCACGTGAAGATAATGATTGCCACAAAAATGAGGATGAGAGAAAGATGTTGTCAAATTTATAGAGAGGAGAAAATATAATTGCAAAAACTGTAGTCGAAGATAGTGAAGACCAGTTAAGGTTAACAGAGGCAGAAAAAAATGCAGAAAGATGGAAATTAAAAACTGTTTGGGAAGCAGATGACGAAGGCTAAACAAGGAGCCTTCTGCCAAACAAATGGAATTTTAAACAAAGTGGTGAAATGATTTAAGAGTAAGGCAATGCAGGAGGGCATTCATTAGAGATTTGTATAGGAATAGCAGTATGTCAAAGAATGGCATTGAAATGAATGCTTGGGGTCTAAGAAAAATTATGGAAAATATTTTGCAGAGGTTGTGAGCATGTTAAAGCATGGTAAGGCTATGCCTGATGATTGCACAAATGACATTATTGTTCTTCTCAACAGAGGGAAAGTTAGCAAGAGTGAATACAGGGGGTTGTTAGTGAAATGCCCCTGAGATGTGTTTGGAAGATTTCTGTTTGAAAAGATAGAAGAGGTGACCACAAACTGAATTTGTGGTTGTGGGAGATGGCATGTGGTTTTATGTTGGACAGGAACAATGTAGAACAAAGTTTTGTCCTTCAGCAAGTTATGATGAAATGTTAATGAATCTGAGGAAAAAAAAAACTTCATTGTAAACAGGCTGGAATTATGGAATGTTTTGCATAAATATGGAGTTGAAGGTTGATTGCTGGATATGATAAGAGTGGTATATGATGGAAGTAAATCCTGTGTGAGAATAAATGGAATGCTTAGTGAATGATTCAACAATGAATAAAGGACGTGTGATGGCCCCTTGGTTGTTTAATGTATTTATGGATAAATATTTAAGGCATGCTTGCAGTGATTTTAATGATGTGTTGCTTGGGAACATGAATGTGCTGTATTTTTATATACAGATTATGCCACATTGTTGGCTGAATTACCAAAATATTTGCAGCAAATGTTAGCTAGATTATATGTTGCAAGGGGTGGATCTGAAATATCCATGGATGGATATATGGATCTGAAAATTAATGTGTCAAAGATGGAGGTTTGGCAGGGAAAATTGAACGAACAACTGCAAATTATACTTAAAACGCAAAACACTAGATCAAGTAGATTGATTTGTTTATCTTGGTCGAACGTCTGCTAAAGATGGAGAATTTTTAATATTTGCAACTGCTGATAAGGAGGTGAGATTAGTGTGTGGCCTCATGGAAAGAAAGCATATTTCTTCAAGGAATCAAAAATGGTTCTGTGTAAGAGTGCGCTTCATTCACTTAGTTATATGGAAGTATGAATTGTGTATGATAGGAGAAACATAAAAGTAATCTGAGTGTCATAGGAATGGGAAACTTCAGGAGTGTGTGTGGCAAAACGAGATGGAATCAAGAATGAATGGGACTGAATGAATGGGAATTCAGGTAGGTTGCGATTAGTGCAAGTGCGGATGGTGCAAAATTCGATTTAGTGCAATTTATAAATTGATACCAGGTCACGTTTAATGGGAGCCAAAATTCAGTTTTTTGTTGTTCAGTCGTTAAGTCGTGTCCGACTCTTCGTGACCCCATGAACCATATTGCGCCAGGCCTTCCTATCTTTCACTGCCTCCCTGAGTTTGCTCAGTTTCATGCTCATTGCTTCAGTGATGCTACCTAGCCATCTCATCCTCTGCCGTCCTCTTCTCCTTTTGCCTTCCATCTTTCCCAGCATCAGGGTCTTTTCCAAAGAGTCCTGTCTTCGCATTAGGTGACCAAAGTATCTGAGCTTGAGCTTCATTATCAATCCTTCCAATGAGCAGTCAGGGTTGATTTCCTTTAAGATTGACTGGTTTGACCTCCTAGCAGTCCAGGGGACTCTTAAGAGTCTTCTCCAGCACCACAGTTCAAAGGCATCAATTCTTCGGCGTTCAGCCTTCTTTATGGTCCAGCTCTCACAGCCATACATTACTACTGGAAAAACCATAGCGTTGACTATGCGGATCTTTGTCGGCAACGTGATGTTTCTGCTTTTTAATATGCTATCTAGGTTTGCCATAGCTTTCCTCCCAAGGAGCAAGCGAAAATTCAGTTAGTGTGAGGCTATTATATGCACGGTGGAGGCTAGCACGTGTGTAATTGCCACTGAGATGTTAGATGCTAATCATCATTTGTGCAAAATGGAGAAAACAAAGATGCCATTTGTTGTTGTTGTTCAGTCATTAAGTCGAGTCCGACTCTTCATGACCCCATGAACCGTATCGCGCCAGGCCTTCCTATCTTTCACTGCCTCCCTGAGTTTGCTCAATTTCATGCTCATTGCTTCAGTGATGCTATCTAGCCATCTCATCCTCTGCCGTCCTCTTCTCCTTTGGCCTTCCATCTTTCCCAGCATCAGGGTCTTTTCCAAAGAGTCCTCTCTTCGCATTAGGTGACCAAAGTATCTGAGCTTGAGCTTCATTATCAATCCTTCCAATGAGCAGTCAGGGTTGATTTCCTTTAAGATTGACTGGTTTGACCATTTGAGGAAAGCTCAAAAACAAAAGAGGCTCATTTTGAAGAACTACAGCAGAATACAGGAGAGGGCAGGTTTGCTTTGCATAAGGGTGTGTCCTCTTTTAATACAGTATTTCATTAATAACATATATGTTTAAACAGTTTTCATTGCCCATGTCCATCAAGCTGGAACCGATTGCCCTATCACTTTGAGTAGTGTGAATTTGAATCATGCGACCATTTTGTGGGATTCATTAACCGCACTCATCCAGTCCTCCCTGTACAGAAGGGAGGGATCAATAGTTGAGAAGCACCAGAGGTAATCTGGACATCAAGAATGAATGAAAGTCAAATCGGAAAAGAAATCAGAGAAAAAATAGGATTGAGAAGGCTGGGGTTGGATGGAGCTGATGAGTTCTTCAAAAAGTGAGAGGTGAGACATTAAAAGAACAAAACACAGACAGTGTATGAAGCAGTATAAATATGTGGTGGAAGCAGGAATGGTTTCCAAGGTTGGGAAGATACGGAGAGGCACAGTTTAGTGAATGATGTTGGCATCAACTAGTTTTAGCCAACATCATTTCTTTTTCTGTTCTTGTTCCTTTCATTGGGGGGTAGGGGGGGGTTACTATTTCTTGTTCCTTTTTTGCATTCTGCATAATGATATTCACCCTGAAAGGAAATAGCATGATGGGCCTGTATAAATGCATGCCTCAGTATTTAGGGACCTCCGGTGAGGACTAGTGAAAGCAGTTGCAAGTGGGTATACGTGTCAGTGCACCCTTTGTACATCATTATGTATGGGCACAGTTTTATTTGTTCTGTATCTATGGAGCACCTAAGTGAACTTCAGAACAGCCGTCCATCCCATCCCCCCCCCTTTTATTCTTGGGAGTCAGATTATTTTCATGAATCAGTGCAAACTCCATAATTTTATTTAGTTATTTAAATGTATTCCCCTTTCTAGCCCATTGCCTTAGGATAGTCCCTGGTTTTGGAAAAGGGAGACATTAATTCATTGGCTCATCTAGTAAGGAACTTGCAGGGCCCAGTATTCATGAAATGCATTTATTATTCGCACGTAACGGAGGCAATTAAACACGGCTCATCAAAAGTGTCCTTAAAAGTCAGAGAATAAAAGCCTGAAAAAGATGTTGACATGGTCATTAAGGACCAAGGTCTGAATTGGAAACTGACTGGGAACCAGTGAAAATACCGTATTTTTCCGACAATAAGACGCCCCCATGTACAAGACAACCCCCATTTTTCCAACCCCAAATTAAGAAATCAATATTTTAAAGATAGTGCAGAACACATTTTTATTCAGTAATTAGGTAACATTGACCTGATACACTCGGTGGGAGGAGGTCCAAACCGTCTCTCTGCAGCTCTATTTCCATGCTCTTTTGCATAACTGATTACATTCAAGCACGAGTGAAACTGCTGATAGCTTCTCTCTGCAAACAGCCTTCTCTAATTGGTTTGTTCAGCATCAGCTGACGTCAGTTACATCAGGCTCGTGATTGGAGGAAGTCTGTTTGGGAGACAAGCTATTTCACTCGTGATTGGAGGCTAGCAATAGGAGGAAGCCTCTCTGCAGAAACAAAGTATGGGCAGTTTTGCCACCGCGTGGTTCTCTCCTCGCTGACTTCCTTGAATAAGACGCCCTTCAATTTTTAGGGTAAGGATTTTAGAAAAAAGTATCGTCTTATAGTTGGAAAAATACGGTATGCCTATTGTGTGGAATATCTGTAATGTTTAGAATGGCTGGAGGTGGGGGAAGGGTGGATGTTCCTCCTTCAAGGCCAGAAACATTTGTTAGAGGCCAGATCTACATTTGTTAGAGGAAATGTGAGCAGAATTTCTCCTGGGAAGGAGAGCTCCTTTGTCAAGAGGACCTGGCTGGCTTTCCTGGCAGGATGGTGAAGCTCTAAGCAGCTCTGAAAAGCGGAGCCTAGCCATTTTTTTAATGTCCCAGTGTCCCCAAAACAGTATAAGGAAATTGTGGGAAATTATAAAGATGAGGACATCTAAGCAAGCATAAAAAATGAACCCTCTCTGGTCTCTGGAGTGGTGACATCTATTCGAAAGGCTCAAATGCTGGTGTTCTTAATGATTTTTTTCCCAATACTTATGGTTTGATCATTGTATCTAGTATGCTACAAACATTCTGCACCATGTGACAGTTTTCAACTTACATAGTTCATTTCATCAGTGGCTTGAAAATGTGGTGGCACGCAAAGAATGTCGGTCCATAGATCTGGAGGCAACATCAGTCCTAACTTGCACTCTTCTCTGACTCTATCTCCAGGCTGAATATTAGTGTGAATCCCACTAGCCAGGCCTCCCAGGAGGTCTGAGTTGTGATGTGGACTGGCAATGTAGAAGTGATTTGCCATTACCTTATTTGGGATGTTCTTTCAGTTTCCTAGTCCAATGAACAACCTTGGAATTTCCTGAAGATCTCCCGTTCACATATGAACTAGACCTGACTCTTCACTTTTTTGAAATCAGAGACAGTTAGCTAGGTTCTGTTGCCTAGATCAGGGTTCCTCAACCTTGGCCACTTGAAGATGGGTGGACTTCAACTCCCAGAATTCCCCAGCCAGCCATATCTTCAAGTGGCCAAGGTTGAGGAACCCTGGCCTAGATGAACCAATTGTCTCATTCAGCATAAGGTCATGCTCTTCTTGTTCTTGTTTTTGTTTTGTTGTTGTTGTTTGTTTGTGTTCTTGGGAACCAGTAGGTGTGCTGAATAGATAACAAACTGAGTTAGGAGGAGGAGGAGGAGGTCAAAAAAAGAGAGAGATAGTTTAGGAAATGAAAGGCAAGGGCAGGGAGTTGGCATGGTGAATTAAGCTATTTTTCTATTCCATGCAACATATTTTGTTGACCCCCACTCTCACTTGCATAACAGTGTTGCTGTTGTTATCAAAATTTATATCACATTTTATTATAAATATCCCGTTAGCTTGCCAAAAATATATTATCAACAAACAACAGCAATGCAATAATAAAAGCCTGATTACAGTGATTCAACCAGATGAAAAGAACCTTAAAAAAAATTACAGATGTCTTTGTTGTTCATTCTTGGCTAATTTTCCCCACTTTCACAAAGGTCAGGTCAGCATCCTTGCAAAGCGTGCGCAACGTGAGGCAAAAATCCTTGAAAGAGGTATTATAAAAGATTTAAGGCAAGATGTCCAAGATAGGGGAAGGAAAGTGCAATGTGAGACTCAGCCAAAGAGTGGGGGTTTGGGGCATGGGGGGAGGGCGGGGTGGTGGGAACCCAAGCTAATAAATTTCAGAAAATAATGTAAAACACAGATATTCATCCAGTCAAGGCAGAGCCTAGACAGAAATCATGGCAAAAAAAGACCTTGGGGGTTTGGCAGACAGCACGTATAATATATATAAGCTTAAAATGTTCTAAGATGACAAAAAAGGACAAGTGTGATCTGAGGCAATATGAGTGTGTAAGAAAACACGCTTTCTCGATCCACAGGGAGGTGATACGTCTCCCCCTGCTACACCAGCAGCCTGACTCGAGGGTGCGGCTGACAGATGTTGACAAATTGGTGAGGATTCTAACAGCAGTGAAGATCATTATGGAGCTTGGAGACAAATCTCACTTGGGAAACAGAGACTTGAAGATGACAGAGGCCCTTGATGGCATCTTCAGGCGTTAATGACAGGAGAGTTGGAATTGCTTGTTTCATAGGGTAATGAGGGTTGAAACTTCTCCAGTGTACAAGAACTTGATTTTTAGAACAGCTTCCCAAGAGAAGCCAGGGATGATTGAAAGAGACTTGAAAATCACTTTACAGCCCATTCGCTTTGCAGCCCAAAGGATCACGGCTGGGGCGCAGTCTCCCCAGCTTCAAGGAGTTGTGTGAAAAATCCCTTCCCAGATCAGTACCGAAGGCCAAGGGGAAAGCTGTGACAGATTTGCAGAAGTGGGGATCTAGAGGTCTTACAGCATACAGGCCAAAAATCTATTCAAAAGAGGGTGCAGGATGGGATATTTGGTAAGAGGAGAACGGAATAGGGAGGTTGGTGAACAAAGATCGGAGAGCTAAATGGACCTCAGAAATGGCAGTGCTTGTCATATGCATGGACTCACTGGGCAGACGGTATCCGGAACAGGCAGCAAGAGAGTGACCAAAGACACTGAGTCAAATTCCCAGGAAAGGTCTTTGCAGCTTGGAATTCTGAGATAAGAATCGCAGGAGGCCTTCAGAGTTTGGCCTTGTCCCAGCAAGCAGGTTGTTCCCTAAATACCAGCTTTGGCTTCCTCTAGCTGGTTAATCCCATGTTCTCTACACTTGTCTGTATTTTGTTATTCCCCCTTCAAGGGATGGTGGGGGAGGCTCCTGGCCTCAGTCAGCATCTGCTGGGTCCAAGGCAGGAATAGTGGAACTAGTTGCTGGCTTGGTGTGATTATGAGGCTGGCAGCCAAGAGTCTGCCTTTCAGGATGCATCCTTCTAGTCCTCTTTGTCATCTGAGAAGATCAGTCCATGACAATGAACTAGGTGGTGTTGGAAGCAAAGATTTTTGTTAGATTAGAAGGAACTGGCAAGGGGCTTTGTAAGCCTTGTCCTTTCATCCCCCATTTTGTATCCTTGAGTGGCAAGCCAAGTAGATAGCTTGAGTCTCAGTTCATAAGACAGACAAGAAGCCAACGGTTGCCTCCTCAGCGGTTTTCTGAAGCACGTCAGCTCTTGAAACTGGCTCCAAAGCCATTAGTATGTAACGGCGGACAGTCATCAGCATCTTTTGATGCTCAGTACCATTTCACACTGCTACAGCAACAGAAGCTGGGAGCTTTCCAGTAAACCAGATTTGCATACAAAATCTGCTCTGCTGGGATGAATACCTAGATGTTTTGCAGATGTTCCCTGAACTTTTGTGAGGTGTAAACACTTATCAAACAAAATCTCAAAAGTCTGTTTTCCCCCGAATCTCCTTCAAGCCAGTTTCAGCTACAGGTCAACAGGTCCATTTAGGGTGATTAATCATGGTCAGATGTCTTCTCACAGACCATAATGAGGTTGTTACTTTTAAAGAGGCCAAATTCTGTTTCTGAGCTTGTGTGATTAGGAAATAACTGATGGAACATGGCAATTCTGACTCAATCTGACTATATTAATGTGCCAGTTTATAAATTAACTGCCATAAATCAATGGTGGGTTGGTTGACATGTTTCTCTGCTGATGGTTTTTGTCTTCTGGTCATACACCATAATAAACTAAACTAAACTAAACTAGTCACTGGTATAGGCTACATAAATGTTAAACATGATTATGTATTCACTTCTCTACAGACCCTCCAAGAAATATATACATCAGAATCCTACTTTTGCTGCAGAGCAGCGTTACAAAAAGGAAAGGGTGTGACATATTAACAAAAATTAAGAAATGGTGCCAAATAGTAAGGCAAAACAGATGAATTAATTAATGAGGGAAAAGTGCTACGTTTTTAAATGGAACCTCTCTAATAGGGTGGTAGCTTTCCTCTTTTCAAAACTGGAAATTAACATGTACCTAGGCATTACGTGTTATGAAAATGCCGAGGAAAAATGCAAGCTGTTAAAAGGCTCGTGTAAAGGACGCTGCTGAATTTCAGTGCAAGATAGCCCCCGTGGGGCACCCACAGTTTTGTTGGCTGCTTTGTCCTGTGGACTAAGAGGGGGGTTGCTGATTAGTGGGTAACATAAAACGAAGAGTGGATTCTCCAAAGATCTGGAGAACCTGCTGAGGTTTATTCTCCCCAGTCTTGAACATTCAGAGACAAAGTTTGGAAACAGACACAGATGGACCTCAACAGTCCAAACCAGAACTCAAAATAAGGTTCAAAGAAATGTCTCACCAAGGAGGCAAATGGATCTAGCAACAATTTGGGGCTTGTTTTCTGTTCTTATACTTAACAATCTCAGTACATCTTCATCAGAGCAATCTTTATGCCCCACGGGCACTGAGTGTGCAAATACTCATGGTCTGCTGTTGTGGTTTACTCACAAGGAAGCTGGTGTTTCCCCTTCACCACCAGGGGCCAATGATATGAATTGGTCCTGCAAAGGAGTGCTTGTTGAATTGAGTTGCATTGTTCCCTTAGTAAAGAGAATTAAAGTGGTACCTCGGGTTACGAACGCCCCTCCTTACGAATTTTTCAAGATACGGCCAGCTCCGGCCCCAAAAATTTACCTTGACATGCGAGCTCTGCCTTGAACTACGAACCGGATCTGCGGCCATTTGCCCTGCTGCCACGCGGTCGCGGCTTCCTGTGGACGAGATCGCAGTAGCAAGGAGACGTTCGGTGAGGCTTGTGGTGTGTTTTGGGGGAAATTTGCCTCGTGGTGCGACCAAATTCAGAGGGCGGATTAGCTGTATTTACATTGAACCTTATGGGGAAATTTGCCTCGTGGTGCGACCAAATTCGGAGGGCGGAACGGATTAACCGTATTTACATTGAACCTTATGGGAAAATTTACCTTGCGTTGCGACCAACTCGAGTTGCAATCAGCGTCACGGAACGGATTAAGTTCGTAACCCGAGGTACCACTGTATTATGATGATTGAGGCATTTGAGTTGTCTTTATTTTCATAATGCTTTAAAGAAAATTCCCATTTTTAAAATGGTTTTAATCCTTAAGGATACGCCTAGTAGTGAAATAAACAATCAATCAATACATTTAAATTCTTTGGATTTCCTAGTGGTCTCCCATCCAAGTACCAATGAAATCTATCTCTTATTATTTTCCAAGCCCAAATAAGATTGGCCACATCCAGACTAACTCAGACTTCATTCTGTGTGTGTATACAGTGGAAACCAAGGTTTTGTCCTTGGGTTTGGGTTGAATTGGGTTTAATGTGGAACTATGCTTTTCCTTATTTATTTAATGAATTTATTTATTTATTGAATTTATAAAGCCACCCATCTCACTTGCATGTGACTCTTGGGTGGTGTAGACAATTAAAACAAAACTAAACAATTGATGTAATTTATCCGTTAAAACAGTTAAAACAATTAAAAATATATTAAACAATTGAGGGGAGAAAAAGAAAAGAAGACCAACAGGATTGACAGAGTAAGGCATTTACTGTGATGATCTCCATATTAACTGGTTTCTTTGGCATATTTATTAACTGCATTTCGGGACAATATTCTTTCCTGACCCACAGCTTTTTCACCCCGAAAGACAAGGAGGCATTAGATAGAAGAGGTGGGAAAAGTATGTTGTAAAACATTAAATTAACACCCCCCCCAACTTCCTTAATAACTATTGCTGAGATAAATTTTGCACCAGTGACAAGGCACGCAGACAGGCAAAAATATATATCTTGCGAGTCGGAATGAAAACAGTGAGCTTCCTTGCAAAAGTGTCTGCCTTTGGTGAATGTGCTTTGCAGCTGTTTCAGCTGCCTGTACAAGGCGAATCTCTGTCGATCATTTCTTCTGGTTCCACAGGTTCAGAGTAAGGGGTTGTAAGACCAAACAGGCAGAGGTTATTGTTTAAATCAAAGGCAACATGTTTATGTTGGCTTATATGATTCGGATTTCTCCTCCCACCTCTTTAGCAGATTTCTTTCCCTTCCTCCTTGATCTTGGTTTAATTCCCTCGGTGACCATTTGGAGCAGGGGGGTAGGAAAAGATGTCTGACAGGGAAGCCCTAACTCACCCGTGAAGCAACAGTGTGCATGAAATGTGTCAATGTGGAAGGGGGGACTCCTCACCCTCCCAGAAGTCTAGTTAGCCCAATTCATCCCCACAGTGGCAATCCATTATTACCGGACGTAGCTTTGAGTCTCTTGTGATTTGGTAAAGAGAAAGTATTAAAAACACCGGTCAGCCAGGCTTCAGAACAATTGGCCCTAACTTCACGAGTAGGTTGGGCCAATCGAAAGCTTAGTAACTTATTACTGCTGCTTGAAGAGAGTGTGTGCCAGATTGGTCTCACTAAAGGGAAGAAGAGATGGATTTCGGATACTCGGTGTACGCAGACTGCGCGTGCCTCTGCAGAACAGAGAGATTTTATGCAGCTTCTTCACACTTGGGGAACTGGCTTAAAATAGATGGGCTTCTTAGCCCCCATGATAAATTCACAAATAGGTTGGATTTGTACAAGACCCTAGACTGGTTGTGAGAGATTGTAGGGGGGCTGGAAAAGGCATGGAGGGGAGAGCAGACATAAACCATCAAGAGGGAGAAGGTGAGTCAGCTGATTTCTGAAGCAGCAACTGAACCCGGGTGGTGAGGAACCTGGGAAGAAGCATTTCAAAGCATTCCCAGAGACTCCACCTTAATGAATTCACTATAAATAAGGCTGGGAAATTTCTCTTACAGTTTCCAAGATTCTGTATTTCTCCTAAGACTACCGTTAAATATGCCTTACTGAAGTTGAATAGTTCTGGGTACTTCGATCTAGCCCAGGAGCATAGGGCTTGACACTGCATTAAAATGGGGAGGAGACCTTACGATTCTGTGTATGGTGGGAACCAGCCGTGGTCACCAGCTAAGACAATGTGAACCATTATTACATTGTGTGAACCAGGCCATCCTATGTCTTTGTGGTTTAGGCACCAGGTGTCAGTGCAATCATAGTGATTAAGTGTCATTAACATGGAGTTGGGGATTTAGTTACAATCTTCACCACTACCCCACACTGTCTCTCATGTTCTAAACCCCCAACTCCACTCCCAGAAGCTGGTAATTCCCTTTCTTACACATGTAGCGAATTTCCAATCCTGTTCTGGAGATCTGGTCTGGGAGGAGCAGACTTTCAGATGCGATGGACACCATGCTATGAGTGTGAAATGAGTTTACGCTCCCTTACAGTGTCAACGTGTTCCAGGCACATTGGCAAAATAGAATCATAGAATCATAGAGTTGGAAGTAGAAAAAGGACCTTCGTGGGAAGTTGAATGCGTTGTTTTTCTACAGTCAAGTCAGAGTTTGTCTGTTAGGGCTGGATGGTCTACTCTTGCTTCAACTGAGGTGTAAAGTGTTCAGCTTATACGAGTGTTTCTCAACCTTGGCAATTTGAAGATGTGTGGACTTCAACTCTCAGAATTCCCCAGCCAGACATGGCTGGGGAATTCTGGGAGTTGAAGTCCTCACATCTTGAAAGTTGCCAAAGTTGAGAAACACTGGCTTATACTGTTGACATATATTTTTAATTTCATTTTTATTAAGCATTTGGAAGAAAAAAAGATAAACAAAGGAAAGAAATGACACAAAAGAAAAATAAAACAGAAAGTGAATACTGTAAACAGATAGTTTCCAAGCATCATAGAAGTAGACTAAAATTTTCACGATGTCATTAATTTGGTTTAAATAGCTGAATATATTAAATTGCTTTGAAAAGTACAGCTCATTGTTAACATCCAAGCAATACATAAATTTCAAGAGCAGTAATCAGCACAGCGTAAACCACCGAATAAGCTTAAAAGTTACAGTAAATTCTATCTAAGCTACTGAAGATCTATTCTGATTTAACGTATCCTTCAGAGGTAGAATCTTAAGACTTTATGTTAAAGAGAAACCCAAATTAGCTTATAGTGTTTAGAAAGGAGGAGATGAATGACCATGTGGAAGTCTCCTGGAGGGCCACTGATGTTGCTGGTAGCTGGTGCCACCGCCTCTACTGGGATGAGCACAATTTATTCCAAGATGGGCTTATTCTGAATCATGTAAGCTAGTTGGATGCAAACCTTGATCTACCTGGAGATCATGGCTGAGGAGAGAAGTCTAGGTTGTTTATCCCATGGGGCAAGGACTGGTTGACCCTTCTTTATTTGATGGCCTCTCTCTTCCCTTTGCAGAATGGGTCTATTCCTAGCCCTTTACAATGGGGTTGGGGGAGAACCTTCCAAGAAAGATGGGGGAGATGTGGAATGAACATGACACACTAGATTCAGCTCAAGAAACTGGCTTCAACTTGGCACCCTACAAGTGTGCCGAGGTAGGGAAAGCTGATGTAGGGAGAGTACTGTACCTTGGAATCATTGGAACTGTGGCAATAATTAATTGTGGCAACAAGTTCTAGTAACCAATTTTGGTGATCTAAAGCTCAGAGCTTGCAGCTGTTCGGCCAATAATCAGAAGCCTGGTTTTGTTTCTGCAAACTGGTTGGGAGAAGCTTGAGAATGCTCTGGGCTTTGACCTGGCTTCCTTCTGCATGGGAAGTTGGATCTGTTGGATCCTCTGCAATACTCAGAGAAGGGAGAGCAAAGCGGAACTAAGTGGCGACTTAGCCTTTTAAAAGGAGCATAATTACACTTTTGATTGCAGTAAGAGGCCATCCCTTCCCCACTCGGTGTCCGGTTCAATTGCGCCAGCTCTTCATTGGCTTTTCTGCCGAGATTCTTCTTCCCCTCCCTCCCCTGCCCATTGATTTTTAACTCTGTCCCCAAACTTTTCAGCATTACTTCCAAAAGCAGGTTTATCTGATCTCTCCTCAGTTTGGGCTGGAGATCTATTCAAAGCTTGTTTGCTGAAGTTTCATGCCCGTGGCAGAAAGGAGTGATTGGGTTTCTTACATCACTCCAGTGATAACATTCAGCTCTTTGTTTGGACTAAGTTCAGGGGAAAGATAAGATGTGCCTCTCTCTTCCTCCTGCCTCTCACCTTCATAAAGGGTTATTTAGTACCCACACTAAACAAAACATGTTCCTGTGATCTCTTTTTCCAGCTCAACCTTTTCCCTTTGGGTTACATGTTTCTCCACCCACCCACAATGTCCGAAATGGTAGATGTGTATGTTCTCTTGAAATATGACCTCCCCTCCTTGACCTTCACAGCTGCAGGATGTAAACTATTCCCATCATCTTTGTTTCTTGCGCACAGCAAGTTCCAAAGTTGCTTATTTGAGCAGGAAATGAATTCTACAGGGCCTTAAACAATCCTGCTATCAAAAATATAAATGTAATCAGAATGGCTCTTGATTTGGGTGACTACATAGTCCTGTGTTCAGTGGTCTTTCAGTAGTCAAAATAAAGCCTTGTGATCTCAGCAATCTTCTCGTCTTCATGAGTCTGGATCAGCACATGTCTTTCTAGGTTTTGTGGCACATCTAGCTGTCTCAGTACATTTACATTAACTGTATGTGTGGACTTAAGTGTGGGCATGTTTACTCCTGGTCAGAAATGCAGCAACCGAAAATACCATGGGAGCTGATTGGATAAGCCGCAGGCCTGTCAATGTTACTCAAATGCTGTCATCTTCCAAAAGGTTTCCACAGAGATATAGTCGTGGTCATCTTTGGAAGAGCCTTTGCATGTACAACTGTGTGAACACTGGCTGCCATGCAAGCAAGAACCTTGGCTGTCAAACTCCCTTGCATGATAACCAGTACACATAAGACATTGCAAATAAAAATTTCCCTTCTACTGGTATCTGCATCATATTCATGTGAACGTTCAGGGCAGTTTTGGAGGACAGAAGCAAGGCTGAAGTTTACAGAGACAGTTCATGTTGTAAGCATTTAATGAGTGCCTGAATTGGGGTGGATTCATATAGTGTAACAGTGTTAATATAGGTATGGATCAGGAAAAGCAATTCCACCCCCACCCCCCACCCCAAGAATAGGCTGCTAAAATTCAGCATCAAATTGCCAAGTTTTGACAAGGCCATTCTTTTTTAAAACTTTTTTTTTTAAGAACTAAAAAAGAGATGTTGAGCCTTGAATAGATGTAATGTAATACTCCCCAAATTCCCCCCAAATGGGAAAAGGTAGAAAATACAATCTCAGCATCCTTCAGCAGTGTCAACACAACACCACCAGATAATGTCAAGGGAAAAGATAAAATAAATGCCTTTTTAAAAAACAAAAAGGTATGTGCCACTTTACCAATAGATTGCTCCTTTTTGATACCGAGATATATGAAAGTGATCCAGATAACTTTAGTAGAACTTTGGCCCAATTGGAAGAATTTAGTTAGGTCTTAAGTTGTGGCTAACATTCCAGGGATTCCCCATAGCAGAAGATCAGGGCATTGCTGGTCTTCCTGAAAAGTTTTGCAGGGATCACACTCCTGCCCCAAACACAACTGATATTTCAAAATTATAAGTGATTATGTGGATTAATCACTTAATACTGAGAGTTGCTCCATTCATACTGGGACCTTGGCAGAGATGTCTGAATAAAGTCACATAAAGCTAGATTAATTTATATCCAACTATGGGATGGGTGAGAAGAAAAGGTGCACCAGAACTGGCAACCTGACATTTGAAGGAACCTTACTGATCATCATTTTCCATCTGGTCCAGATGCAAGCTGGTACCTATATCATAGATTTATTTATTTATTTAGTCAATCTATATAGCCACCCATCTCACGTACATGATCCTGGGTGGCTTACAATAGTATAGATAAAACACATACAATACAAAAATTAAAAACACACAACAACCGGGAATCATAAAACCGCCATTAACATAGCCAGGAGGCAGGCTCCGTCACACACCTGGGGCCCCAGGCTTGGGCACCGAACCATGTTTTCAAAGCCTTACTTCTAGTTGGTAGAGATACCAGTGGCTCCATTTCTCTGTGTTTGGTTAAATTTAGGTTTCAGAAGGAGCAAAACATTGTAACCTAGCTGCTATGGCATTATGTGGGAAGACTGATGTGCAGATGCCAATTCAGCCATGAAGTTCATATTGGCTGCCTTTGGGCTCTCTGCTTACAGAATGACCCATTTTCTGGGATTCCACAACATAGTGAACAATAGACTAATCGAATGGTCTGCGGTTACACAATATGCTAATCCAGAAAGAAAAACCTAACGAAGCTTAATCCTATCTAGGGATGCTATGCAAATGTTAAGTATTGGGCCCGGAATTGAGATATGCAAAACATTCCATGCAGACACTGATCAAACATGGAACAGCTAGTTGAGGTGGTCCATGTTCAGACCAAAACATGACATCTACCAAAATACTCCTATCCTGGGCCGATGTGGTAGCGGTGGAAGAAGGGGAAAAAGTCAGGTGATAGCGCATGGTAGTGGCAGCTGAGGGAAAAAGATGGATGGGTAAGCTGGTCCACAGTCCATGCAGTGGAAGGGAAAAGAGGATCAAATCTTAAGCTATTCATCCTATAAGTGTAGAGCAGTATGGAGCTAGCCTTGAAGAAAGTATGGGGCAACTATTATAAAAACATCAGCTTAGTCCGGAAAGGCAGAAACAGGTGAGAAAGAAACTCAAGACTGGCCTGCCTTGGCTTTCTTTCGCATAAGAGGGAAGGAAGGGGAAACTCTATTAGGCTGTCAAGACTCTGCTGTTATAGCCTTTTATTTATTTATTTATTTATTTATTAATCAAATTTATATGGCTGCCCCCCTCACAAAAAGTGACTCTGGGTGGCGTACAGCAGTCTGGTAAAAAGAATACGTAAATAAAGTAATCATGATAAAAATATAAAAATCAGTGTTAAATATTAAATATTATTAAAAGCAAAATATACAAACCCCAGGCAAAGACAGAGTGAGTATATCCACCTCAGTCATGGAGCCATCTTAACATGTCTTTGGTTCCCTGCGACCCCCAGGCCTGATGACATAACCAGATCTTGAGGGACTTCCAGAACATCAAGAGGGATGGAACTAACCTGATTTTGGTGGGGGGCGGGGGGGGGGAGATTGTTCCATAAGGCGGGTGCCACAGCAGAGAAGACCCATCGCCTGGGACCCACCAAATGCATGTTCCTGGAAGATGGGACCCGCAGCATGCCAGATCTAATGGGGCAGGCTGATGTAATCAGGGAGAAGTGGTCCTTCAGATAACCTGGTCCCATCCATGAAGGGCTATTTTATATCAATAAAGAAGAGTTTCAGTATTTTTGTACTGTTTCCTAACCTGATCTACCTCAACAGGCTAACAATAAGATTGCTATGGATTTATTTTTTTTTAACCTAAAAGTGTTCTGGAATAGTTTGGCCAGATTTCTGAAATGTGGTGCATTTCTCCAGAATTCAGAACAAACATCCATTTCGTGCACAACCTTTGCCTCTGACTGTCCTGGTTAAGTATGTTATGTGACCATAGCCAATGAATTTCCCAGTTTCAGGAAACTAAGTCCGGAGCCAGATGAGAAGTCCTTTCTCATCCTTTTCTCCATAAGCAGGAGAGATTTTTCACAGCTTCCCTTGAATACAGTTATGCCAAATGAGAACATCTTTCTTGCTTGTTTGTCTAAAATCAGGAGGAATGAGGTCAGTTACTTCTCAGGACTGGAAGTTGGTAGACAGTTTAAATCCTCGCATAAGGCAAAGGTGGACATGAAGAATGGCGCATTCTGCAGTTGGAACACCCTGCAAGGAAAGAACGTAGAGATGGATGACTGGATATTTGTGTGTTGGTGTGTGCATGGAATATCCTCTCACTTAATAGTAGAGAGATTCAGGATACGGCAGACAAACACACACAGTGCCAAGGAGCATCAGCCTTCCAATAACTTGGGGTTCTCCAAAGAAGTTGAAACTACAACTCCCAGAATTCCCAGGCAGCCATGGCAGTGCTGACTGAGAATTCTGGGAGTTCTAGTCCCAGCCCATCTGGAGGGGACCGGATTGAGGAAGGCTGATGCATGAGATCAACAATGTGGGGAAAATGCCCATGTTCTGGAAAGATTGCATTACCTTTGATTTTTTTTAACCCAATGGCTTTTTACTTATCCTAGTTAGTGTCCAGATTGGTCAGTATAACCAAAGGTTTTTATCAAAATGAGGGGAGCAGTGTTGCACCATTGTGATGCAAGCTTTGACCCTTTCATAAGTATGTGTGTGGTGTCATGATACACACAACAAAGGGGTGGAGCTTCCATCACAGCAGTGCGATACTGCTTCTGTAATTGTGAAGAAAGCCTTTGATCTTGCAGGTGCCTCTGTTTGTACCCATTTTCCCAACCTTTTCACTCCCCTGTTTTTTCTTGTATGTGTTATGTTTTATTCACCTCTCCATCCAAAGATCTCAAGGGGACATACAGGTAGTCCTCATTTAGCGACTGCCTCATACAGCAACCATTTGCAGTTATGATGGTGATAAAAAAGTATCTTTATGACCAGTGCTTGTATTTATGACCTTTGCAAGTCTATAAAGCAAAGGAAAGCTGTATTAAACACAATTGTGGTTTCACTTAGCAACCTCTTCTCTTAACGACCGAGATGCCAGTCCCAAAGGCGGTCACTAAATGAGGGCTACCTGTATAGAGTTCTCCCTTCCCTACATTAACCTTCACAACAATCCTGTGAAGTTGGTATGCAGTGTGGTGACTCCTTCAAATTCACCTTGCCCTTGTTCACCCAACGCAGTAACCTCAATCAATGAAAGACCCGAAAACTGCATACATAAAGCATGTTAAGTGTACTTAACAACCTTGGATAGGATTAGCATGTTGGGCAAAGGAATCCACTCCTTAAGGAACCCACTCCATAATGTGACTCTGGAAACAACAGGTTGCATGGATGCCTGGAAGATGTCGGGCAACTTGAATCGATAGGAAGGAGTTGCCATATTCATGCAAGGTCTGAGGAGCTCATTCGCAACTATTTTAGAAGCCTGCACAGTCTGCATATCCATAATGCTGTCATTTGTGTGTCATTCTTCTCTTTGGGTAGGACTCAGCAGACCCTTTTCGGTTTTGTTTCACGTTTGGTCTGATGCCATCAGCCTTGTTAACACAGCATTTGGGCTCTTTGAGGCACTGAGATCTCCTAGCCTTGTTTAGATGACAGGTAGAGGCTGGGGGATTTCCCTTCACCACCCACCATCTGCCACCTCTCAACTACCATGCAGTCAAGGCAGACTTATCCTTGATAATCATTCACTTGGGAAGGAAACAACAAGCAAGTGCAAAAGAAAAAAGAATACCGAGGTGTCCCCCCCCCCCCCTCAAGACAGGAAATAGAAGGGGAGCGGTTTTCCATCAGCATCTTCTCTTCTTGAGAAGAACACGTCGAGTTCAGTACTGTAATATTTAAAGGACATCCGCATTTTTCTACCTAATCAGAGGCCTCTTCAAGATGGAAGACTTTGCTCAAAATGACAACAGTGGTGTGATGCCATTGTGTGCTTGTATGAAAAGGGTGGAGCTTTTGTTGCAAGGACCCAATGCTGTTTTCATCATTTTGATGGACACCTTCAATCCCAGGGATACCTCTGTACATAATGCTGAGTTTGGGGCCTGCAAACATAGTTCAGGTTCATGGCAGTATTTGCACAACAGGCTTAACCAACCACCAACAGCTGTAGGTGCACACCATACTAAGCTCGGCTTGTGTGAACCAAGGTTAGTTTTTTTTTCTAGCTGAACTTGTGAGAACTCAACTCACTTGTTTGGTTTACAGTTCAGTGTATCGTATAAACCAGAAAATAGGTTCATTCAGAAAACAAGCTTAGTATAATTGTGGGAACACAGCCATTATGGGTTGGGGAAGACACACAACTCTTAAAAGCTACATAGAAACAGGTGTGATGGTTATGTACAACACATTACAAGTGTGTTGCTTTGGGGAGGAGTGTGAATTCGGACTTCCAGGCATACTGAGCTGTGATTCCTAGCAGTCCCAGCCAGTGGCCAGGAATACTGGGAGTGATTGTTCAGAAGTGTCACAAAGCCCACAGTTTTATTTATTTATGTATTTATTATTTATTTATCATATTTATATAGCCGCCCATCTCACATGAGATTTCCACCTCAAATGCATGGAAGACCAGAACAGTTCTTCTGGTGACCTTCTGGAAAGATTTCAAGGGCTTCCTGTTCACTAGGTAGGACTTCAGATAGCCATCTATGAAATAATATCAGTGCTCAAATATCCTTATGGTAAATAGTGTATTTTCCAGCACAGTGTAGAATATGGTTCATTGCTGCACATGCTGACATCAAAGAGGGCAAACTCAGACCCACTGAAGGATCCATTTTCCAAACTGTCTGACCTTTCATGAAATATAAAGCTGATCTGAAATTTGATGATTAAATCAAATTGCCTTCCTTCCTTCCCCCCTCCCCCATCTCTCTCCTTCCTCCCTCCCTTCCCATCTCTGTCCTTCTTTCCTCCCTTCCTCCCTCACTCCCTCCCCCATCTCTGTCCGTCCTTCCTTCCTTCCTTCCTTCCTTCCTTCCTTGCTCCCCATCTCTGTCCTTCTTTCCTCCCTTCCTTCCTCCCTCACTCCCTCCCCCATCTCTGTCCGTCCTTCCTTCCTTCCTTCCTTCCTTCCTTCCTTCCTTCCTTCCTTGCTCCCCATCTCTGTCCTTCTTTCCTCCCTTCCTTCCTCCCTCACTCCCTCCCCCATCTCTGTCCTTCCTTCCTTCCTTCCTTCCTTCCTTGCTCCCCATCTCTGTCATTCTTTCCTCCCTTCCTTCCTCCCTCACTCCCTCCCCCATCTCCTTCCTTCCTTCCTTCCTTCCTTCCTTCCTTCCTTCCTTCCTTCCTTCCTTCCTTGCTCCCCATCTCTGTCCTTCTTTCCTCCCTTCCTTCCTCCCTCACTCCCTCCCCCATCTCTGTCCTTCCTTCCTTCCTTCCTTCCTTGCCTTTTGCACTGCCATCACTTCCCCCTCATGGTCTGTCCTTAAGCCAGACCTGCTTTACTGGACAATATCATGATGCCCCTGGGTGTTGTAGATGACTGACAGTATTTGCTGCCGTAAGTCTGGGGCCAGCCCTGCTGTTTAAAAAAAGTGAGGCCACCTGCAGCCAATTTCCAGGGCTGTGAAATGACAGTGAATCAGCTGCGATTTTTGTGCTTTTACTTGCCACGACAAGGAAGCGTTTGTAGGATTTGCTGCTTTGTGGGTCAAAATTCCTTTTTTAGGCTTTGCTTACTGCACAGTTTGGCTTGGTGTGGGGGGGGGAAGCTGTGATTAGATGCTCTGTTTCAGGTGGCGGATTTGGGACAATGACAGGCAACATTTTTGGAACAATGGGCACCTGTGGAATTTTGAGAACGTGCCACGGGCACCCTCACAAAATAGTCGCTCTGGTGGTACGATCACTCACCAAATGATCAGTTACTAGTCATCATCATCTTCTTCTTCTTCATCATCATATTTTTACCCTCTATCTATCTCTATCTATTTATCTACCTACCTACCTTCCTACCAGTGGGATGGGTCAAAATGGCATAATCAAGGCAGGTGAACAGGGGGTGGGGTTTGTTCGCATGTCTGTGGTAACCATCTTGACCTCCCTTCTCACAGATGCACCTGATACTGACTTTACCAAATTTAACCTTGTACCGCAGCTCCACCTCGCTCTTACATGAAGCCTATGTGGGCTCGGAAGACATTTTTGCAAATCAGAATGACCTAGTGACTAACACGTCACTTTACAACATGCCAGTTTCCTGTTTCAATTATTAATTTAAAAAAAAAACTTTAAGAATATTAAAATTGGGTGCAGCTGGAAACCTATGAAGAATCAGAGGAAATCTCCACTAATATATTGGGGCTTGTGCATATTTATTTATTTATTTATTTAATTCATTAATTAATTAATTTGTCCCCTGCCCATCTCCCCCCAGTGGGGGACTCTGGGCGGCTCACAACACATTAAAACAATAAATAATATTATAAATATACATGCCTAGCCATGGTTTATGGAGTTTTTTAGAAGCAGCTGAGCAGTTTGGGCAGTTGAACTAAGAGGCTGAGAAACCTTGCAAAGAAATGAACATTCACACAATTGTGGTATGTTTTCATGAAAAACCTATACCCAGTTTAAGTATACTTGACCGAAAATCGAAAACTGGAGAATATCCAGGGCTGAAGATTACCTCATGATTAAATTACATGTTGAATAGCTAATGTGCTGGATTTGTATTAAAAGCATTTGTGGATAGCAATAATCTTTAATTAGACTTTGGGAGAGGGAATACTGAACCAAACATAGTATTAAATGGCACATTATCTCCAGACCCAAAAAGATGTATAAAATGACTGCAAAATGTTTTAAAAATTTCTTTCTGCTTGCTTTAGTGAAGATGTGGAAGGGTGGAAAATGTCACGAAGCAGCAATGTCTTTGTTTACTGTTTGCTGCTCACTGGTTGAAGAAATTGTTATATCGTGAGGAATATCTGTTAGAAGATCGAGCTGGGAATTTAGAGATACTTTCTTATAGAACTAATAATGTTGATATTGGACCCCCAGGTTATTTTTGCTCTCCATTCTGGCTGCGCACGGTAATCACTTTATAGCCAAGGAGGAGCTGGGAAAATTTAGCACTAATGGACTTCACAATCTTTTCTCATTGGGGGTTCATGGAATTATTGCAATGAATAATTATTTAGTCTCGGTATAGAGTGAATTACACAAACAGATGAGTGCATTTTTAAGAACCCTGAGTGCAATTTGTTCCTTTCTGTCCCACCATAGAGACAGATGCATTAAAAACCAGTATGCTTTACAGTTAGGCTAAAACCAAGGGATAAAATAAGACATCTTAAATATGATTCTAATTAATTAATCAATCAGTCCCCCTGCCTTTGTATTCTGGCAGATACTATCCATTTAAAAAAAATATGAACCGTTCAAATTAATTCTCAATTGGATAGAACAGATATATTTGGTCTAATGAGTACAACAAAATGCATGATCCTATATAAAGAAGGCAAAGATGAATTTTGCAAAATTCACCTTCCCCAGCCCCCAGAAAACTGAGCTTTTATATTTTTTATGTTTGCTGAGAACCTTTCTCATTCCACTTATATTTCCAAGGTAGGAGGTATTCCTTTAGGCATGAGCAAACTTCGATCCAATTTGATTTGATTTGATTTGGACCATGAAAATGTGTGTCTGCATAAAGTAAAAGCATTCAAAGAGGTCTGGGTTGATTTAGATGCAATTCAGCTGATTCATCAAATCAAATACAGTGGAGGCTGCAAATCAGCTTGAAGGGGTTCAGAGTTTTGAATATTTGCACAGGCCTATTATTTTGCATGGATTCAATCAACAGGAGACTACCTCCCTCTTTGCTCTTTTTCAGTCAATAGCTTGTTATGCTTCTTCTGCACCATTCCTTCAGTTTCATGTCTCTGAGCTGCCTTTCACTTCATTTCTCAGTATCTTTCCAAGTCCTCACCTGCCTTCTTCCTTCTCCTTCTCCTCCTTCTCCATCTCCTTTGATCTCTATCTTACCTTCCTACCCAGAGAGCACTCAATGCAATTAAAAAATCAAACCTAAACAGTTGAAATCTGATAAAGACAGTTATCCTTCACTATTAATTAATTCGGGCTGGAAAAAAAACAGGCTAAATAAGAAAGTCTTCAGTCTTTTCGTACATTGAGAAAGGAGGAGCTGACTGCAAGTTCTGAGGGCACACATTGCTTAAAAGAAGAAGGCCTGCTCCTACATCTCCAGAAACGAACCTCAGAAAGAAAGGCATCTTAAAGAGGGTTTTTCCTATAGCTTTACCTAGTATATTTGTATGCATGTATATTTTATGTATAAGTAGAACTGTTAGACCACTTCCATCAGATGATTCCAGGCAGTATTCAATGGCAGTGGCATCAAAGCAATACCCTTTAATAAATTTCCTACCTCATAAAGATGGTATTAGACTTTGAAGAAGCAGGATAGAAAGTGAAATGATGTCTTTGAACATTGATGTTGGAGAAAACTCCTGAGAATACTCTGGACAGCCAAGAAAACAAAGTGATGGATCATTGAAGTTCTCACTCAAGGCACAAATGGCCAGGCCCACATTATCCTACTTAGGGCACATTCTGCAAAGACCCAGCTCTTTAGAAAGGGCTCTGATGCTTGGAAAGGTAGAAGGAGAGAGAAGAGGATGACCAGCACCAAGGTGGAGGGGCTCAGTTACAGCAGCAATGGATGTACCATTAGAAGATCAAACTGGACACAAATCAACCTGGAGAAGGTCTATCTCTGTGATCATTAAGAGTCAAAACTGCCTTGATAGAACATTATCTATCTATCATCTATCTATCTATCTATCATTTTTATTAACACTTTTTTAAAAAGAAGATAAAAACAATCTAATATAAAGTAAGAAAAAAAAGAAAAAAGAAATCAAAGAGAAAGCTGAAAGTGCGAGAAAAGGGGGAAAAAGTAAAAGAAAAATAGAAAAGAAAGAAAAACAATACGAAGAAGTAGCTTCTGATCTCCTTTACTGCAGTTATAAGTACAATTATAAATGTACTTCTTACTATATGGTTATGACATAACTCTCTTCTTTCAATAATCTATCCTGTCCAATCATCAAAACCATAAATCATAAGTTCATTTTTTTCTGTTTTAAGCAAAAAGTCCATAAGGGGTTTCCAGTCAGCAATAAACATAGATATTGTCTCTTTCTCTGATCAAAGAAGTCAATTTAGCCATCGATAAAACATAATCTATCAGTCAATGCAAAGACCTGGCTCCCTGGAGAAGCCTATAATGCTGGGAAAACTAGAAGGAAGGAGAAGAAGAGGATGACCAGCAGCAAGGTGGAGAGACTTACTTACAGGGGCGATGGGGACACCATTGGAAGTCCTGAAAGAACAGGTTAGGAGTAGATCATCATGGAGAAAATCTATCTGTGTAGTCACAAAGAGTTGACACCAACTTGATGGTACATAATCAAACAAGCATGGTATACACAAGTTGGTACTTTTTCATCTATCCAAACAGATAATGCCCCATCTCTCAAAGTCCACAAACAGAACTGCAAATTCCTGGAATTCCTAAGCTGCTAAACGCTCTAGGTCCACCACACCAACTGAGCCAATCCCTAGGAAGCTTTCTCCCTACTATTACAATGCAGGCCAGATGGTCCTCAATCACAGGCTGGCGTTCGTGAGATTTTCAGCATTCCATGAAACGGATGTTAAAGCAGAGCCACGGCTCTGTGATCTCCGATTCTGAAAGTCCTACGGTTTCCATGGTGGGCTGGAGGAGTGAGATCTGTAATGGATCTGCCAAGCTAGAGACATCTTAATGACTGAAGTATCCATAAATAATTGAGTTCTCTTAGCCGAAGCAGAGCGACCTCTGGCCCTTGTATTATTCATCTCGTTTAATAAAATGTTCTGGTGGTACATAGAGAATCAACAAGGGTTTAGTCAATGCTGCAGGACGGTGCTGATATTGGAACCGATTAATGCGCCTGCTGCTAACAAATGATAAATGGGCTTCTTGTCAGCCTGTCTGGCTTGGCGCCTGCAGCATTACATAATCATTTGTATATAAACCGAAGAGTTTTTAGTAGCTTGCCACCCTGCTGTTATGTATCATCATCAATTCTTTGCAAAAGATAGAGTTGGTAAATAGTGACATGCCGCTGAAAGCCAACAAGATATTTCTTGGGGTGGGGGGGGGGGGAATTGCAAAGGTCAATTATGCATATTTGATCTGGATTGCTCCCGAACTGTTGCAAAACAGCCTGAAATTTTAAGGTTGTAATTTGACAGTATGGCAGTATCCTTTTTTTTATCCCAAGCAGCTACGCAAGAGCTCCCCGAGTAGTGTCCAAAACAAAAAAGAAGAAAATCCCATCTTTTGGGAGGCCGTGAAAAAGCAATACTAAACCTGGAAGGCTTTGAATAAGCAAAGGATCTATTCTAGGATTTCATTCAGGTGTATCCTACTGGGGTTAGTAGCGGACAGAGTCATGCGCTGGTCTGGAATGAAGCCCTTTTCATTCACTTAACTTTGAAGCATCGTAGCACATTCTTCCGTAATGAAACAGCCCCGTTCTAAGTCATTTCATTTTTTTAAGGTGTGCTGTGGCAGAACTGTGGCTGATGTGCGTGAAAGAGCTGTAGGCAGCCATGTTTGTTTGTTTGTTTAATTTATAAGCCGCCTGACTCACAAGTGACTCAGGGCAGCTTACAACTAAGTATGTGTCAAGATAGATCAGTGTTTCTCAACCTTGGCAACTTGAAGATGGGTGGACTTCAACTCCCAGAATTGGGAGTTCTGGGAACTGAAGTCCATGTATCTTAACATTGCCAAGGTTGAGAAACACTGAGATAGATGACGATAGATGGTAGGTAGGTAGGTTGGTAGGTAGATAGACAGAGGCAGACAGACAAAAACACTCACAGAGAGAAAGCATATAAAAGATACAACTTAAAGCTGCTTGTCAACCACACTCTCCAATACCTTAAATGGGATATTTGCAACTGAGTGGTGTGAGAGACTGTGAGGAGGCTGAAAAAGGATTGGAAATTGTCTTTGAGATGTAAGGGGAGCTGGCTGGGATGCTTTGAGTTGTAAGCATGGCTGGCTGGGGAATTCCGGGAGCTGAAGTCCACCCATCTTAAAGTTGCTAAGGTTGAGGAACCCTGTTTTAGGCAGCTGACCTCCTAAACATCAACTTAGTCCAGGTGTCAAGACACCTGAGAAGAAGCATTTCAAATAATTTAAAGAGACTGTGCTTTCATGAACTTGCTATAAATAAGGCAGGGAAAATCCTCTTGCAGTTTCCAAAATTCTGTATTTGCTCTGGAGTAGTATGAAATATGAGAGCTGGTTTGGTGTAGTGGTTAAAGACAACTGGCTAGAAATGAGGAGACCACAAGGCTTAACCATTGGTTGATGGCCAAACCTAGCACAGTAGGCTTCTAAGTGGTTAACCAGATCTGTTCAGGACTATCTTGAACAGCCCAGCCACTTCCCAAGGAAGCCTCGCTGTGTAGTTTGATGAGGCCGCAGTGATAGTGAAATATGCCCACTGCCACCACTGACATAGACTAGGTACAGTTGTAGTCTACTGTTGTACTAGCTGTAGAGTCCACACCACGTGTGGTCTTCATTACTAGAATTCCTTTGTAATTGGTCATTCTAAGTTCCTCATTAACATAGAGGGTGCTCAGGAGTGATGGTATCACAGGACCTTCCTATCTTCTGCAGCAAGACGAAGCCTCCACATTGTTCTTGGAACAAAACCCATGGTGTTCAGCAGACCCTCTTATTCCATTTGTCTTTGAGGACTGATAATCATATTGACCCTTCATCTTTTTAGGCAGGTCAACCACATTTACCCCAAATTGTATCAGGATATGTCCATTTGTCCATAATAATAGGATGACTCTGACTCTACCAACCGCCAGCTCATTTCCAGTACATCCTGTCCTGGAGATAAAATCAATGGTATGCCTTGCAACATGTGTTGGACCAATGATGTTCTGAGACAGCTTTGTGGTTGTTATTGTAGTCATGAAGTCCTGAGTTGTATTTGAGTGACAGCTTTTGGCATGGATGTGGAGGCCTCCTCCCAAATTAGTCCAGAGAGTTGAGAGAAAGAATACTGGAACATCAAAGTCCTTGTTCTCTCTCTGGACCTATCACCACAAACCTTCAAAGCAAACTCCCATAAATACTAGTTTTTGAGGGATACAGAATTCAGATAGATGATGCATTTTCTCACTTCTGCCCTTCCAGCTGATGCTGGTGCTGTACCAGGTTCCCAACTGGTCAGAGTGAGGCAAAGTCCAGTCCTTTCAGTTCACCCAGCCAAACCTCAATGAGGCAAACAAGGTCAGCCTTTCCATCCATGATCAAATTGTAGGTGGATGCTGTTTTATTCTGGACTGACTTGACCTCGACCAAGACAAAGGCAAGGTCATGCTAGTGGAGCAGTAGGGTGAAGAAAAGAACAGCATCAACCTCCAATCTCCCCCATGGATTCCAAGCTGTGCTAAACTTTTTCCTGGACATTATCTTGCTTTGTAAAATGTTTGAGATATATACAAGCCCAACATGACTTCTGGCAAACAACAAAACAGCTTTTTGGAGGTAGAAGGGGAGAAATGCAAGATAATTCTCTCTGGGTTCTACTGTGGAGGTGTTAGCCATTGTTTCCTTCAAAAACTAAGGCTTTTTATGTGCTTGTGAGCAGGAAGAGAGCTGGTTGCTTGAAGATCCTGTCTCTCTCTTTCTCAATTCCTCCTTCACATTGTTGTGAAGTTTTGCCAGTCCAGCCTTAACCGCACACTGATTTCATCTTGGATAACCAACACAGAAAAGGATTTGGAAATGAGAAACAAACGGACTTCTTTGGCAAACATATTGTAGATAACATTCAAATCTTTTCTGTTTCTGGGGTAAGGAGTTGGGACAGAAAGATATTCAACTATCTACTACTTTACTCCTACTTTGGCAGCACAACTCTCCAGTCTGGTATTATCTTCTGAAGATTAAAGAAAAAGATCTGCTGCAGACAGGATTGCATTATTTTTTAACAAATGCACAAGATGTCTAAGAGATCTTTCCCTATTTGGTTTAACCTCTGAAAAGCTCAGTGCCTTTACAGCAATACTAAGCTCTTTGTAAAAAAAAAAAAAATGACTTCCTTTCTCCAGTGTTTTCTCAACTGACCACGTGAGCTTGCAAAATTGCATTGTTTCTTGAGATTTCTGTAGCAGCATGGTTGCTAGGTATCCCAAAACCATCATCCCAGGCAGCTAAACCAATGCACCTTTGTCCTCACACCAAAGTGGTTACTTTCCAGCAGTGGGAGCCAATGGTGGATCAGCTCAGCTTAGGTACCACCTGGCAACTGGCCAGGAAGAGGCCACATGCCAGGTGACACAATGGCTGGTAGAATTTGCTGTCCTATGCCAGCCAATGTAAAAAAGACAACCAGATGGTTCCAAGTTTTGAAGGCTTTCTTGCTTGCTGTAAATTTCCTGATAATGGCCAGGAATTGAAGTAATGAGCTAGAACATTTGCCTTGTAAGTTGAGTTGGGAGCAGAGAGAGGGAGAGAGCAGCTTCAGAGTCACGAGAGTTGCCTATAACAGTCCAGGTTTGAGAGCTAGAGAATCCTACAAGTTGGTCCAAATGTTGAGCTGAAGATCTCAATGTAGGGCAGGAAGCAAGAGGAAGAGGAATGAAGATCTGGAGTTGGACAGTTGTTTCCAACAGAAGGGCAAGAAGAGCTTGGAGGCTTCTTTTACATAGCCCCAAGTGCTGGAGGGTCTTCTTCATGGCCATTGCAGTCATCAAGAAGGCATACTGGTTGCCTCTGCTCAGCACTTCATAGCTGCTGGCATGTTCTTAAGCTTGGTGCCCCATCAAGATTTAGCCATTCATTATCTGAATAAGCTTTTACTTGCTTGGGCTCCTTTTCTCCTGGAGCAGCTGCTGATATCCAATTGCCTGCTGGTTCTTTGGGATGTCAGTCTCTGATTCAAAGGGTTCAGGTGGGACCATAACAGGCTGTCAGCGTTAGGTTTATTTCTTCACTCTCAACCCCATTCTAGCTGTTTCTTTTGGTGGAACAGAGGACCAAGGGAAGTTCCTACCTTGCATCAGAAGAAGCAGGTGATCAACAGGCGTGTCAGTTTTTGCTTAGGCCATGCAAACTTCTGATGGTAAATCCTCACAAGCCCTGTTATCAGGAATTATGGAGTAAGAATTAGACACAGGGGATGCATCAGCATTACTGATTGGAACATCTCCCAAGGGAATGTATTGGATGATGTAGCACTTAGAAAAAAAATCTTAAAGTTCTCTTAGTCTCAAGTTTATTTGTGACCGTTTTTACTGCATCAAGTCTTTACTGACTTCTGGCTTCTAATGATTGATTTTGGCATGTCCCAAGTTCATTGGGTTGAGAAGAAGCAGGATTTTCATGGGCAGCAATCTGATTCTCAGATTTTATGGTCAACCATCTCTTTCATTTCATCCTAGTTACCCCTTGTTCTGTTGCTCTGTAACAGGAACAATATCAGGCCCATAAGAGACTATACCAATTTAGGAGGTATGTGAAACATACCTCCTAAATTGAACCAAGCAAGAACCAAGTATCTCACTGAAGTAGCCTTCCACATCTCAGTGTCAAGTATTAGGAGTTTAACTTACAGAGTTCCAGTGCATTGGCCTTTAGAGAAGATCCCTGCAGGAGCATGGGAAGACCCATAGCAAGAGCAGAAACGTAGCTTCTAGACATCGTTCTGAAAAGGAGGAACTTAGTTCTGAGAGTTGGATAGGCAAGGCCAGCTCTGGCTCTGTCAGAACCTGCATCAATCAAATGTCAATTTAAAAAACTATAGCAGTCAATGGGTGTTTGCTTGATTTGATTCTGCCATTTGTACCTAAGGAGGGGATGGTAGTTTATAGTTGTTTATAGGCTCATACAACTACTTGTTTTGCCAGATAGAAAGTCAAAAAACCTGTAACAGTTATGGAATGGTATCAACTCTACTCATTCCCTTTTAGCAAGTGTTTTCTTCTGTGTAACCCATATCCATCCAGAGCTTTGGGTCTGCTTAAAGTGTGTGCCCAGCTAAGCCTAATTCGCAGTGTTACAACATCTGCTGGAGGAGGGTGGTTAGTATTGTGTCATTTTGGGGTAGGGAGTTCTGACTGGGAGATGGATGAAGGAGATGAGAAAGAAGTCTTGTAAATTGGTAGGAATTCAGTTTTGCCTTTGTAATTTAATACATTGAGATACTAGAACCTAGAAGCAGCTGAGAAATTGTATAGATGCCACTTGAAAGTGACATGTGGTATTATGTTGCAATGGGTGCCATGTAAACAAAAGTGGAAATCCAGGTGAAACACAGTCAATGCAGCACTTTGAAAGCCTTTGATCAAGGCTTCCTTAATGAAGTCCCTTACAACTCTTTCATCGCTTCTGGCCTTCTTGGTGCTGAGTACAAAGTGAAAGACATAACCCAGTGGCAATTCACACGGTCTGCAAGAGGATGATCTCTCATGTCCAAGTATCATCTGGAGAACTTCTACTGGCCAAAGAGGATCAAGTGGACTACTGGTCTGGCTCTTTGTCAACCAGCTGTCTAGCTTTTTCTAACCTTGTGGAAATGGCTGTTCCACTAAGACCTCAATTGTCTGAGCATCTCACACCTTGGTGTCAACAGTGCCAATAGAAGAGCTATTTTCACTTCTTGCTCTCAGTGTTTCAAGTTGGCAGGAAGGAGGATGATCACAGAGTTGAGTCCAAACTGCTTTTGAGTGGTTGAGAAAGTGGCATCAATAGCCTGTGTGGTATAGCAATATAGCCTGGGTTATTGAGAAAAGGGGGAAGAAGCTGGTAAGCTAGACAGACTCTCTTTGCTAGCAAGGTTTTCCATAGGTGGATGGATTCAATTACAGTGGGTTGAAAGACCTGAAAGACCAGCTTAGGAGCACATCATTATGGAGAAAATCTATCTATGCAGTCGCGAAGAGTCAACAAAGACTTGATGGCGCATAATCAATCAATCAAAAATATATTTTTTAATTTATTAAATTTATATCCCGGCTTTCTCAGGAGCTCATAGTGGCATATATAGCACAGCCTCCTCCTCCCCCCCCCCCCGCACAACAACAATCCGGTGGGATAAGCTGGCTGTGAGAGAGATTGGCTCAAAGTCAATGGCTGAGGAGGAACTAGAACCGAGGTCTCCCCTACCCTAGTCCAACACCTTACCACTACACCACACTGGCTCTTAGTTGGAGTCTTGTGATTGATCTTAGTCATTGTGATCAACTTGACTAGGAACAGCCATCCATGCTCCCAGACTTAGGGTTTTTTCTAACCCTTCTGTCTCCCTACTTCTAACTAGAAGTTAGTTGTCTTGTCTTACTGGCCTTCCACAAATAGCAAAAATTGGCTTATTTCAGACTTTTGATATACCGTGTTGATGATTTCCATTTTTAAAATTTCATGTAAAGAACTGAAAGAATATATAAGGAATTCAAACTGTGAGGGGCTTCTCATGAGTGAAGACAGAGTAATGTATTGGATAGCTGCCTCTGCATAGAATATTCAAAAGGTAAAATTTATATTAATAATTTGACAAAAAAAAAATCAATCTCAGTCAATAAAGCAGGTCTCCAGAGAATTAATGTGTGAATCACAAATGGCATTTCAGGTGGCCAAGACTGATTTAAGGATGGCAGTATCTGTATTATGAATGTCAAATGATGAAGGAAGAGACTTCAATATGACACTCATTTTCTCAGTTTTTCATCTTCTTCTGGCTTCAAAATCCCTCCCTGCTTTCTCCCGTTTTTACAAAACTGTGTTCTGAGGCTGGAGATAACTTCCAGTGCAGCAGAGGGACAGTTGCACAAACCTGTTGATTCCAGGGGAGATGGGAAGTTGTCTGGTAGAAGAAGGGAAAATTCACTGATGCAATAAGGCCATAATACAAGGCCAGGAGTGTTTCAGCGTTCTTACAAGGGCAAGGCGCTTAGAATCCCATCACGGTGGTAGCCGTAAAAATGACTCTGATTGACAGAGAATGGAGTAGCACATCATTAGCTGATCTCAGCATCACAAAAAGGAGGACACATCACTGAATGGTAAAAAGGAGGAGGAGGGGGAGGAGGAGGGGGAGAGGGACACCCACATTTCTTGAAGTGTAAACCATTCCTGTTTTTAGGAAGGCCACTACAGCATGGTTATTCCAGTGGGTCTTGTAGGCTGGAATGTTGTGATTGTGTTTCCTTTGGTAGTGAAAAGTCCTTTGATTTTTAGATATATTGATGCGTGTTCTTGATGCTATATGTAGGTTGTATAACAGTTCTGATTTGTTTTCTTGTTATTGTATTCTTGATTGTTTTTAAGCCACTTTGCAGAGGTTGGAATGTACAGTGCTCAGAATTGTTCATGATGGTAGGTAGGTAGGTAGGTAGGTAGAGAGAGAGAGAGAGAGAGAGAGAGAGAGAGAGAGAGAGAGAGACTAATAGTGGAATGGGAAGGAAAGAGAGAAAGAGGATGACCAGCAGCAAAATGGATGGATTTAATTTACTGTGGCGATGGGCCATCTTTGGAAGACTGAAGGACCAGGCTGGGACAGTTCATCCTGGGGAACGTCTTATCTTAACAGATAAGAGTCAACACCAGCTTGATAGCACATAATCAATCAATAGTGGAATGTTCAAAGTTCAGATCAGGAAACAAATGTAAAAATAGGGATACATCTGGACAAGCGAAATTCCATTGCTAGATGGCCTTTAGGTATTAAAATATGCAGGAGTGAGAAAACTCATTAGAAAATCTACTTGTTTGCTCTTCCAAAGGGGACCTGAGCACCACTAGTAGCTTCAAAACAACCGCTGGATATATTTCCATAAAGGTTGCAGATTTCTCCAAAGAAACCCACAGAGTTTCTGCCACAAAAGGCTGCAATGTTGCAGGCTTCTTTCTGTGGTCCAATCAGTTACCTGTGCTCCATACCGGTAAATTATATCCCTCCCATCCAGTGTTATGTCCACCTTCAGCTTCTCCCACTCCAGTGAGTCACCATTTTCTAGCCATTATTTCCCACCCCACAATACACATCTCCTGGTTAATGAACTAACCCATTTTTCTGGGTTTGTACAGTATATTGAGCCAGCTGGAGTCCCACCACACCCAAAAAAGCTAACTGAAATGGATAGTAACTGAGCTTGCATGCAGTACCCGTGTATCTGCTAGTACATTTACTCCTCTGGTTAACAGTGCTGCCTAAGCGCTTCTTTTAAGAAGGATGAAAAAGGATTTAATTTCAGCTGGTTTACATTCTTCATTTTTAGAGTGTGAGAATGGTTTTGTGTCTATTTTATGAGGATTGCCAGCTTTCCCACACAAGTCTGAGGCAAAGCAGGTGGGGATATTAAACACAGGCTGATCAAAATGAGACAATTAGGTATCAGGATCTCCTGCCAAGGAATTTTGAAAATTAAGGTGTTTTTCCCTAAATATTTTTGCACTTCTGTAAGGGCAAAAACATCTTGACTCTCTCTTTTCTCTGACCTTTGGAAATAAAAAGAATTATAGTCATTAACACTTGCAGGAATAATAATTAAACCACACTTAGAATAATAATTATTAATGGGGATGGAACTAAATCAAGCCTTTTCCTTTTCTTTCTGCAAGGCAAAATACCTGCATATATTCTCTTACCCATTTGGTAACATCTAAAGTACTTCTGTTTTAGGAGAAAGAGTTGTATGTAAAACAAGAAGGAATAATACTTTTTGCAATAGCAGGAACCTCTCTGCACTAGCTGCAGAACAGAGAGAGAGAGGGTGGTAATTTTATTCACATCTCAATCCAGAAAGTAACTTAATAAATGCTTATTCAGAAGCAAGTTCCACTGTGTTTGGCTGAGCTGATCCCCAGTTAAGCACAGAACTGATTTGTCTGACTTAAAAAAAAAAAAACACGGTCTATCATAGTATGAATCTCCAGGCAGTGCAGAATATTAAAATATCTTTTCTAATTTTTTGAAATGCAATAAAATGTGCAAAGCTATAAACCAGGTGGCCAGGAGTCATAAAGAACTAGCATAATAATAATTACAATTAATAATTTATTAAATTCATATGCCACCTGACTCCCAACGACTCCAAGCGGTGTACAAAATGTTTAAAGCATTAGAAACCAGAAAAAATAAGAGAAAGAAGGGTAAAGATAGCAGGATGACAAAGCCAGATGGGAAGGAAGGAAAACAAACCAACGTAGTCTAGACCAGTGTTTCTCAACCTTAGCAACTTTAAGATATGTGGACTTCAACTCCCAGAATTCCCCAGCCAGCATGGGGAATTCTGGGAGTTGAAGTCCACACATCTTAAAGTTGCCAGGGTTGAGAAACACTGGTCTATAAGGAGGCTTCAGTCATCCTCATCCAAGTGAAGAACATTGTTGTGATCATCACTGTGATGTAGTGTAATGTGGTGGGCAAGGAAGTGGCCCGAGTTCAAGACTGTAAAAGCTCATTGGGTGACTTTGGACCATTTTGTCCCTCACAGGGTTGTTGTCTGGGGGCAAAAAAAAATGGAGGAAGAAGTGCTGTGTAGGGCTCCTTGTGGTCTTGGAGGAAAGGCAGGATACTACTGTAACCAACAAAGAAATAAAATGAAGCATTATGTGCCAAAGCGAATATTTTCAGCATTTAGGAATGAACCTTGCAGTACTGAGAACAAAGGGGCAAAGGAAGGTGTGAGATAGTTATTCCAGCATGGTTGCCACAACCTTTACTCTGCTGTAGAAGCTATGCTGCTTCTGTTGAAGTTCCATCCTGCAACATTCCAGGTTAGTCAAAGAAAAGATTCCCTTCCGACGGGGTGGGAAGCTTGACTCTGCAAGACTAACCCAGTTAGTCACCCAGTTAGTAACCCAATGTGGCCACGACTGTTGGTCTGAGAGCAGGTTCCTCTTCTGCATCCTTCCCCAATACTTTTTCTTCAGCTGGTGCTTGGCTAGCAGAACTGACGAAGAATTGATCTGTAAAGCATAAATGTGTTGCTTTTCATCATACAGAGCAAGGGGGATGGAGATACCCGTACTACGTGTCTGTCCAAAATCCACATTAGAAAGATGCAACACCCATGCCTTCTCTGCTTTGTTAGTGTTTTGGAGAAAGAGGGGGGCTGTTTGTAAAACTTGGGATTATGTAAGTCCCATACTAACGAAATTAGTACAGTAAGTTAAAATGTAACATACCCATGGATAGCAGTGGCATGATGCAGAGAAGAGCCCCAAGGAGGAACTCATCCTTGAGAGATGCAGTGACCTGGTTATGTCTCCAAGGGAGACGGATGCCGGGTAGGAAACCATTTGAGAAATCTCCAAGAGAGGGCGAGCTCTCGCCTTGTTACCTAGCAGCATTAATCACTCTTGTTTCTCTTGGCTATCTCGGGTCCAGCCAAAGATCAGGAAAGTGAGAGAAACGGGATGTCTTTCCAGACCATGAACTAAAGACACCATCTGTGACTGGAGAGGCCCTTGTTAACAAATCAACAAAACAAGCCTGCATGCCCTCATCTCTCCCTGGACGCATCGATATCATCTAGCATTCATTCTGCATGTCACTTTAAGAACTAATATTTACATGAATTTGAAACCCACAATTTGGACTTTCAGAGCGTTCACATTTTGAATCTGATTGCTTGGGGGAAATCATTCAGCATCCATTTGATTTAGCCTTGTCACCTCTTGATTATTTTGAAATTTCGGTCCATGTTATGGTATTGAATGCTTCAGGGTAAATATATATTACTGCCTTTAAAGTATCCAATGCTGTCAAATCTGAAGTGTAGGTGTGTGTGTTCCAGGGCATTTAGTATAACGTGAATTTCCCATTATTATGACTCATATCACAGCTCCTCTGTTTGCACTGAATGGGGATCAGACTAGATGTTCTCTAAGGTCCCTTCCAGTTCTGTGATTCTGTGAACTTTAAATGTCAAAAGTATTGCATGAGCAACGGTCACATTGTTTTCACTCTCCTTTCTTTCCTTTCCCACCCATAGTTCCGATTGCATTCTGTCACATATTTCATTTATATTTTGTTTGGTGCTTCTATTTCCAATAAATAGAAAAGACACCCTTCTTCTCCTTCCTTGAAACTCTCCTTATCAAACCCAATAAGCCAAAAGTTATTTCTTACCTTGCATTCTTGAGCTAATACCTCGAAGTCTTTGATGCCCCACGGAAGCACCCGCTGATAAGGATTCCTTTGAAGTCAGTGATGAAAGGCAGTGGAGCTAGGCAAGATGGGAGTGGAGAATCTGTAATGTCAACTCTTATGGTCTTGAAAGCGATGGTGCTCAAAAAGGGGAAAGACATGGTTCTCATAGCAGTAGTCTAAGTAAAAAGGATCCACCAATCCTTGCTGACCACAACTTAAGCATAAGCCAGCAGCATGACACAGCTGCTAAAAAGGCCAGTGCTATCTTGGGGTGCATTAATATGAGCTTAGAGTCCAAGTCATAGGAAAAAATGGTTCCATTCTAATTTGACCTGTTCAGACTCCATATGGAGAACTGTGTCCTATTCTGGTCACCACTCTTCAAAAATAACAATAACAAACTGGAGCAAGTTCAGTTGAGGGCTACCAAGGTGGTGAATGATCAGAAACAAGCTCTGTGTGGAACAATTGAAGGATCTGGGTATGTTTAGCCTACAGAAGAGATTACTAAGAGGGGATATGAGAGGAGCCTTCAAGTATCTGCAAGATGGTCTCCTAGAAGAGAGAATGGGTTTATTCTCTGTGGCCCCAGAGGGTTGGAACCAGTGGGTTAAAATGACAAGGATGGAGATTCAGCCTAGAAATCAGGAGGAATATCCTGACTGTACCAGCTGTCAACCAGTTGAAGAAGCTGCCACAAGTTGGTAACATAGAACTAGTTTGTCATTGCTTTTTTTCAGTTTTCTTTTTCAACTTCCCAGTATAACTTGTAGTTCTGGGGTTTCTGGTGGTCTTCTAGCCAGGTATGCACCAATCCTGACCTTATCAAGTTTCTGGGTCCAGACAGTGGTAGTAAAAGTTACTGCTTAGTCTCTAGAAAATATGCTCTCAATATTTTCTGATGCTTTTTTTAAGCAAAACACAGTGATTCCTGATCTTATCTTCTTATGGTCTGTTTCAAATGTACAAAACCATTGGAATGAATCCAAAGAAACTGTTCTTACTTAAGATGTGCGGGGGGTGGGGGGACCCATTTTGGAATATATATCCTCGGTATGATGTCCATGGGCTCCTGAGTGCATAGCAACACCTTCTCTGGTGCCTTCCAGGTTCTCCTAATGGAACAATTTTCCAATGTTTTTAAAATAAAAAAAAGGGGAAGCCACTTTGTAAGTGTGTTCTCAACATGCTTCTGAATTCTCAGTGTGCCACCACCCTAGAAAAGTTAGGTATTCTTGCACTGAGTCACCAACTTCAGCTTCTTTTGCAAAAAAATCCAACATCTAGCACTTAGAGGCAAAACCTGGAGAACATGTTCAGTTATTTGTGATCAGATCTCCAATTGCTTTGAATTCCTGTTAAAAACAGCTCCAGAGGGTGGGCAGCCATTGGGAAATTTCTGTCTTTTTATGAGGAAGTTAAATTGGCCCCCAGTTGATATTTGCCTGGAGTTTTTAGATGGGGAAAGATTCTAGAATAATGTCCCCTGCCTTCAGCCTGAACGTGTATGGTCAGCTTCATCACTCCAGGCTTCTTCTCTGCCCTCCGCTATGCTGATTTGTGTTAGCAAATATTATTTGCTATCTTGGAACAAATGTTTGGCTCTGGACCAGAAAACATAAAAAGATAAGCTCTTGCTTTGCTAGAAGAGTAAACGCAAAGAAGGAATATTGATATCAAACCAGTTCTATTGCTCCGAGGGCTCAAACTAATTACCCAGAGGATGAACATTTCTTCAGATTTAATTGCAGGTCTAGGGAAATAAAAAACATTGGCAGAAGAGGGAAAAATGTCCCCATATATTAGACCTCTGTAGCAATAATATCCTTCCAGCCAGTGATGTAAAATTGCTCTGAAAGGGAGCCAAACATTTCTGGATCTTACAAACATTTTCTGGCCTTCCCAGTTTTCAAAGGCCTCCTTTTCAGATGTCAGTCTGTCAGATCCCTCTATTTCCTTCCTCAGTTACCTGCTTTGGGACAGCTAAATTGAAAGTTTTTCCTCTTCCACATGGTTGTTTCCTAAAATTGTCTCTTTGGCCCATGAATACATTGATCAATGGCTGGGAACAGCCTCTTCAGCTGATCTAGCCCACACCTTTGAAACCCTTGAAGACCCTGGTGAGTCTTCATGTAATGAATCTTATCTCCAGGTTCAGCTTTTCTACCTTAAGTGGGCTCTTCCTTTCAATAATTGCTGTTTTGTGGTTTTTGAGAGGTGTTGGGAGGGCAGGCATGCCTTGAAAGCATATTTTGGAGTCTACCACTGATTTCTCTATGTCTCTGGTCCTGGCTAATTCCAAGAGGAGGGTTGATGTGTGGTAGAGAAGTCATTTTTACTCTACTTTATAGTTTAGCTTTATTTTTGCTATCAGTCCTGCTTTCTCCAATCTGAGGTCTCCAGTATTAGAGCATCTCTCATAACATTCCCAGGAGCAGGACATCAAGTTGGAAGAAGCTGTATTATACTGTATGGTATCCATACAGGTTACACAAAGTTTGAAACTCTTAGTCTTGGAGATTCTGTTGAGGTGTGCTCTACCCCCTTCCTTCCTCTTGGATAAGCTTCTTCATCAAGGTAAACATCTAGTTCCACCTTTGTTAAGATGGCTATCACCTTCATTAGAGAAAGTGAAATTGGTTACCTGTTTTGTTCTGATAGGCCGCTGATAACAAGCAGATGGAAAGTGGTTCCAATTTAATACATGTTCCTCTGCCCAACTGTTTCCCATTACTTCTGTGCTAGTTAATCCTGTGGTGAATAAATTGTGGGCAGCGTATCTTCAACAGAACTTAAGAGGCCCCATGATTTAGCATGGATGCTTCTAAACAAGCTGTGCCTTGCCAATTTTTCTCCCAAAATCTTTCAGGCTGCAGCTTTCTGTGGTTCTTTTTAATATGGATATTCTTTATTTAAACCCTCATGGACTCCCCGGGCCAAACATGGAAGGAACACTTTAGCTTCAAACAGAAGAAAGCCAGGTCTATCCATCACATTATTTTAGTTTCAGATTGCTGGAATTCAGTAACACAGAATGTCTGCTTGGGAGCATTTCTCTTTTTATAAAAGGAATCCTTCCATTGTAAATTTGTGATGCTTGGTCAAAGGTAAATGAGGGCTTCCGTGTGTCTGCATGCTTTGACTACAGAGACACTTCACAAGAGTCTTTTCGGTCTTTAAGTGCAGAAGAAAACAAGTTGTGGATTTCAGAAGCAGGAGGAAAATACCCATGTAACTGGGAGAGAATCTTCCATTTTAAAAAATAAATTCCCTTTTGTTTTACTGCTTCTCTTTTATAGTTTCTGTTGGTTCTCCATGGTTTTAACAAGCTGTTTATCCATTTTTTAGAAATTTGTAGAGGCTGTGTGCTTAATCTGGATTTGCTGCCAATAGCAGCTTTAAAGTGTAATTCTCCTGTCATAGAATCACAGAATTCTGGAGTTGAAGGGCACTGTGAGGATCATTCCATGCAACTCTTTGTAATGTGTAGGTAAACCAACTGAACCATCCTTCAGAGCTGCCCATCCAGCCTCTTCTTAATATCTCCAGAGATGGAGAACCCATAATCTCCATAGGAGTTGGTTCCACTGTTCTGCAGATCTTACTGTCAGGAAGTTTTTCCTTATATTTAAATGAAATTGAGGGAGCTGCAATTTAGATGGGTTCTTTCTGCTGTTCATTTTAATGGCCATGGAAAATAGTTCATGACCATCTTCCCTGTAGCTTCCCTTTATGTATCTGAACAGGGTTATCATATCTCCCCTCCATCTTCTTATCTCCAGACTGTAGGAAGGATCATGTTAAAGATCATTAGGAAAGGAAAATAAATCTGCCAACGTTGTAATGCCTGCATGAAAATTTTGCTGTGCATCAGGAGTGTGACGCACTTCTTGGAAAAGCAGTTTAGAGCTAGAAAAAGGGCTAAAAAGGGCTCAAAGACTACAATCCCCCAGCAATATAGGATTGCTAATTTGTTGAGAGCAAAGTTCTTTGGCATGGCAAAGGTGAAGGCTGTTTCTGTGTTGGAGGATGATGATGATGACGATGATGATGGTTGATAATTATTGTTTTATCTACAGTATTGGAGTATACACCACCATTTGCAGTTGAAACATCCTTTCAGCTGAAATAAGGAAATAAATAGAATAGGCAAGAGAAAGCATTTGTTCAAAAAATGCATTGGTAACCTGTGGAATTCACTTCTGTAAGACATGGTGCTGATTCCCACAAGCTTAGATGGCTTTCAGAGGGCCTGGATACCTTCATGGAGGGCAGGCCTATCAAAGGCAACTTGTCTTAAGGATTCCAGATTACTTTCGGTTGGGGTGGGGAGGGGGCTGATGTCACTGAATACCAGTTGCAGGGGAACGTTGACTGTTTTTATTGTTGTTAGCTGCCCAGAGTCACTGGCCTGAGATGGGCGGCTATATAGAATGAATGAATGAATGAATGAATGAATGAATGAATGAATGAATGAATGAATGAATGAAACAAGTGTGGGAGAGGGACATGTCTCCACCTTCTGCTGGTGAGCCCCCCAGAGGCATCTGGTTGGCCACAGTGAGAAACAAAATGCTGGAATAAGTGATCCAGCAGGACTATTCTTGTGTCCCTATTTTTCTAGGAAAAAAGTGACACTTTTATTTCTCCTATAGGGCTGGTAACATAAAGTCTTGCTTACCCAAAAAGTGCAGCCAGGTCAGTTAAAAACCTAGCAATTATATTGGTATAAGATGTGAAGCTTTTTGGTAAGCTTAAAGCTTGGCTTAGGTACGTATGCCCTTCAAGTGTTCTCTTTGCAGCCCTTAGAGCAGTGTTTCTCAACCTTGGCAACTTTAAGATGTGAGGACTCAAACTCCCAGAATTCCCCAGCCAGCAATTCTGGGAGTTGAAGTCCACACATCTTAAAGTTGCCAAGGTTGAGAAACACTGCTTAGAGCCTCCTCAGAGATTGCTGAAAACTGGTGGCGTGGTTTTCTGCAATTCTGTGGAGGCTGGTATCCATGTAGTCTTCAGCAGTGAAGTCAGTGTGTCTTTGCCTTTATACAAGCTCTAAAATAGGCTTAATATAACTTTTAAAAAACAAAAACCTCCCCAAAACCCAAGGGAGAAACAATCAAAATGTGATTTGCACCATTTTATTTGCACCATCATCCTTGTACTCTTCCCAAATGTTAAGTATGTAAAGCCTCTTGCCGTTGAAGAACTGGATGGGACCTCAGAACTGTGAGACCAACCATCTGTTTAATAGACCCATGTCTCTCCTAGTGGGTCAAGACTTCCTGAGGGATGGTGTGTGGTTGGACACAGGCAGTGCTGAATGCATTCTTGAGTGAGGGTTGGTTCTCCCTGTGCTCTGCCCCCTCCTCAAAAAGCCATCTCTGGACCCAACCAAGTTGGATCATTTCCAGCCTGTCTCCAACCTTCCGTTTTAGGGTAAGATGGTTGAGAAAGTGGTCAACTTGCAACTTTAGAGGGCCCTGGAGGAAACAGATTATTCTGACCTCTTTTACTCAGGTTTCAAGCCTGGGCGTAGTAGTGAGATGGCATTGTTTGTGCTTGCAGATAACTGTTGGCAGGACCAGGATACGAGTGTGCATCCATGCTGGTGCTCCTTGATCTCTTGGCAGCCTTTGACACCGTTGATCATGGTATCCTTCTGGACTGGCTCAAAGGGTTAGGAGTGGAAGGCACAGTGTTTCAGTGGTTATCCAGGGCCAATTCCAGTCAGTGTTGATTTGGGGAGGGGGGGAATCCAGCCCTGAGTCAGAGCTTAATTCTGCCTCTACTCCTTGTTTAACGTGGTATAAGGCCACTGGCTGAGGTCATCTGTCAGCATGGGCTTAGATATCAACAGTACACTGATGATGCCCAATTATACCCTTGGTTGCCCAAAGATGTCATCAAAGGTTCTGATTAAGGTTCTGGAGATGATGGGGCTCTGGATGGGGAGAAGCAGACTCAGACATTAATGTGGCTTTCAGTTGCTTCTTCTTTGTATGATTATGTTTTTATTCATCAGAGAATAACCCAGTACAAAGAGCAAACAAAAAGAATCACAGCTTTGACTGGCATTATTTGGAAATTTGACTTTCAGACCAGAACCTATTATCCAAGTAACCTATTAAGATACAACACCGGCCTACCAAAACGGCTTTATTGTAAATGCATAGTTGACATAGCAGATATATTTAGTTCTTGTAAAACCTTGTTTAATCTGTTTGTTGTTCCACCTAATATGCCAATAACTAGAGGGATGCATACGCAAGACCTTTTCCATAATCTGGCCGTTTCGATCGTTAGATCTCTATATTTTTTCTAATTCTTTTTCCACAATTCTGTGGTCACTGTGCATTATATAAAAAATATCCTTTTCAATTACTGTTATATCTGTTGTGTTGTGTTCAAGTCGGCAGCCAGTTTGTATGCGAAAATCCCATTATTATTTTCAACAACTTTTTCAGTTTTCTGGTATACCACACTCAGGAAATTTGGAAAGTATACAGATACCAGTGGATCATAGCGGCTACCCTATCATGACTCCATTAGTCAATCTGACCAATTCTCTTGCTTCCACGAATTACGTATTATTACTATTGTTATTGTTAGCTGTGGTTTTGTTATAATATGTGTGTTATTTTTTTTCTTGTATTTCTTTTCACATAAATTTGTAAGCCGCTTGGAGTCTTTTGGGTGACCAAGCAGCAAATAAATTGCAGGATGGATGGATGGACAGACAGACAGACAGACAGACAGATAAGCAACTGAGCAAGCTGGGGAAATTTTCAATTAAAATTTAGAGCAGTGTTTCTCAACCTTGGCAACTTTCAGATGTGTGGACTAAAACGCCCAGAAATCCCCTGGGGAATCATGCTGGCTGGGGAATTCTGGGAGTTGAAGTCCACCCATCTTCCAGCTGCCAAGGTTGAGAAACCCTGCACTGGCGTAGAAGAAGGAAGAGGAGGTCCAGGAGAGTCAGACCTCCATGATTCTGTTATTAAAGCCAATCACAGGACCTCTAGTTTTAGCCGTCCTGTGTAGTTGATTCTGTGGTTTGGTATTCCTAGCGGGGTTGACATCGAGCCACAATCTCTCAGGCAGGGGCAAAAAGTCAAAATGGCAGCTGCAAACATGCCATTGAAGCCCTTCCCCTTTTACGCACGTGTTAAAAAGGGGGCGGTCTCCAATCCCATGTTCTCCTGACCTTTTTGACACTCCCTGTCCTTGGGAAAAGAAAAGCATCGGAGGGCAGGAGACAGAGTAGGTATAGCACTCTTGTTTATTATCCCAGAATTCAGACTGTGATCTAAGGTTTGCTTGCTTGCTTGTTTCTTTCTTTCTTTATTACGTTTCTGTGCCGCCCATCTCCCCCAGAGGGGGACTCTGGGCAGCCCCCAGTTAAAATAAAACCTCAAAAACAGCTAAACATATAAATATCCACATTCATTTAGTTTGAGAGTCGAACTATATAAAAAGACCATATACGTAAAAAGACTAAAAACATTCGGAAGGCAGACCTGTTGGGAAATATTTCCGAATCGTAAGGGCAAGTCAACAGTGGAATGAATTAGCCAGGAAAACGAGAAGCTGGATTGTCATTACCTGCAAGGTTTAATTTGGATTCCTGCCTTGTGGGAGGGGTTGGACCATGGGTGTCTGTGGGGGAGTGGTCAAAAAGTCAAGATGGCAAGGAAGACTATACAGCTGCAGTGCCGCCCTTTCTTTACATGTGTTGCAAAAGACATAAAGGGGCGGGGCTTCCGTCATCTGGTTGTGGCTGCCATTTTGACTCTTTTGACCCTCCCAGATGCCCTGGGTTGAATTCAGTGTGCCTTTCCAACCCTGTGACTTAAAAGGGATAATTCCTAGATGCCCAGCCATGCTGTAAATATAGCCCTTAAACTAAAATGGAAAAAAAAGATGAACTTCAAATTGCTCGGTGCTGTGATTTGCATTAACTGCAGCTTTCGCTTGCACTAAGCCAGCCTTTGAAAATCAAAAGACCTCAAGCTGCAAAATATTGATTTCCAGTGGCTGGTTTCTTGCTCTCTGTGTTTGTCCTTTGGCCTCCTCCTGTGTAAACACAGCAAACCCTCTGGTTGGGTGCGGGGGTAATGCTAATTGAATTCTATAAGCTGAACAAAATTGGGTTTGTTTTCAAAGCCTCTTGGGGGAGCTCTTTTTCCCCTTCTGCAAATTGGTGGTGATGATCCATATAAACCATATGCTAATAAAGGCGACCCAGTGACCCTCCACTGACAATGTGGCAGCATTGACCCAGGAACACTTAAAAGCTGCAAGGCACAAGACCGGTCTAATTTTACACTCATTCGCGTTTTGTGTGCAAACAGCATCTAAATAAGCTGCAGAGCCAGAGCTGTATATTGCACTGATGAAATGGCTTGAGTTGCACGGGGATCTTAGCAAGTGAAAGGCTCACATGTACCATGCTAAGCCTTCATACATGTGCTATGAAAACGATGCTATCTGGTCCCACCCATTACCATTTCTAAACGATGACTTGCAGCATAATGCTTCTGGAGCTCCATCAGTCATGGCTTATTCAACAAGCCATGGCTGACTAAATTAGCATATTAAGCACCAACATAGGTGTTGTGGTTTGTAAACACCACATGTGTAGCACAGATAAACCCAACCATTGTCAGACAACAGAAATGTTGGGAAACAAACTGTAAAGGAATTCAGAGCTGACCTTGGAGAAAGAACTTGGAGAAGTGATTGCACAGTCCAGAGGTAGAAGGAAGGGTGAGAAAGAAACTCAAAATAACCCTACCTTGATTTTGTTTAGTGTAAGATGGGACAGAGAGAAACTTAGACAGGTTTTCAAGATTCTGTTACTATACCCTAAAGCAGTGTTTCTCAACCTTGGCAACTTTAAGATGTGTGGACCTCAACAGTTGAAGTCCACACATCTTAAGGTTGTCATAGTTGAGCAACACTGCCCTAAAGCCTTTCACGATTCTGTTACTATACCCTACAACAATGAAGTAGCATTCCTAGAATCCCTGCAGTGTCCGTTTTTTGACCTGGCCTACCCTGAAGACCTGACACAAACCCTCCTTAGATGTCCCTCAAAGAGTTGATTTCAGTGGGAACTGTAACTTGTTAAACCAGCTAGTCAAAGTTCTTGCCAAAATCTTTCTGGATCGAGACAGGTAACCAGGAGAACACAGCCTCTTCCCATTTCTTCATATGTGATGACTGGGTTTGTGCTTAGGCTTCAGCGTGTTGAAACATTCAAGATCTGCAGCAGTGGGAGAGGGAAGTGATAAAACATGTGCTGCACTCTCTCTCTCTCTCTGCCTCCTACATACTCACACTGCAAGTTTGCAATGGAAGAACAAGAGAGCAGAGCTTGCATCAATGCATACTATGCACTTTTCATCATGAGTATCTTATACCATACCTAGGGACTGCCTTTCCTCAGTAATTTTAGCCTTTCCTACCTGGACAGCTCTGGAGCACTTGCTAAGGATTCTATAGAAACCACAGCCATGACCTTGGAGAACCTATGCAGTGATGGTTACAAAAAGATGCTGTAAGCCTGGGAAGCAAAGAGGATGTTAGGAGGAAACTTGTAGGACATAAGAGAGAGGGAAGGGAAAATCCAGTCAGCCTTTCAAGATTCTGTTGCTATAGCCTACAGCCATAAAGTAGAGTTCCAAGCAAACTTGTAGAGTCATCTGGCCTACCTTAAAGTTCTGCCCCAACTCATGAATGGCCATATATTCTCCCAGGAGAGAGAGGGAGAGAGAGAGAGAGGATGGATGGATGGATGGATGGATGGATGGATGGATGGATGGATGGATAAGAAAGAAAGGATTTATTGTTTTCAGTACACCAGAGAAGTAGAAAAATGTTTATTATATTGTATTATCATACTACATTCTGGATTTTTTTTCCTCCTTCCCACCTTGGTTTTTTTGGATCCTTTTGGTTATTATTTTTTCTCCTCTTTCATTTCTTGTTTCCCACCCCCCCACCCCCCATCCTTTTGCTCTGTTCTTTTTCTCTCCTTTTTCAGTTTATGGCGGAGTTTTCTTTTAGCATATAGCCCCTTTTGAATAGTTGAGTACTGAACTGCCTGAGGATTTTATTCAATTGTTATCTTTGGTCTTGCTTAAATAAAACTCCATCACAATTAAAATTTTAAAATGATCATCTGTTTGGGCTGTGTGCTGCTTCCCATTTGAAGACAGACGGGTATTTGGAAGCACAATGGGGTGTGAAAAAACACCTTATCAGTGGCTCCGCAAACTTCTTCCCAAGATGGTGCATCTGATTCTGGAGCTACTGCATGATCCCTGGAAAAGAGCCATTTGCTTTAAGGAGTTGTGGACTGATGCTACTTTCACATCCTTGGGTACTCCAACCCCCCTATGGCCTTTGAATTCAAAGGACTGCACAGGACTACCATATATGTCAATACCAAAACTTTAAATCTAGTATGTTTGCAAAGAGACAAGCCAGCTCAGTCCTTCAGCCCACAATGGTCTTTCCTTTGAAATTCATCTCCCCAAAGTATGGGGTGGGGGAACTGAAACTAGAGGCAACTGCCAAATCACGATGCAACTGACCCTTCCAGAATGCCAAAGCCGTGACATGTGGCTACAGGTGACAGTGGAAGCCGCCCGCAAGCTATTTTATGATCCCAATTTTTTCCAAAGCTCAGAGCTACTGTTAGTGAGCAAATGGTTTTAGCATGTCCAAGGTAAAAATTTATGTCCAGCTCATCTAAAAGGTCCCCAAGGAGCATCAAAGAAGCTAAAAGTGCCCACGAGTGTCTTTTTTATGTACAATCCATTTAAACTCCACTGGGGCGATAGATGAGTGTCACATCCTGTGGTTTTTACTCTCAGAAAACAGCTGTTTTGCCGGTTCATAAGGATGTGGAATTCTTCCAGTGCTCCCCTCAAACCCCCAACAGCTCCTGAAAGGGTCAGAGGACAATTTAAAAATGAATATTGTTTCTGGATGTGATTGCCTGCTGAGAGAGAAACTTGAATAAATGAAATTTGCATATTCTTCCCCTCCTGTTCAAGTAATGTATTCCACTCACTCTGCCTTTCCTTATGAAAAGTCTCATTTTTTTATTAAAAAATGTAGCAAACCATATGTGCCCATTACAAAATTCAATCAGGAAGAAAGGGTGAGGGGGGGAGATAGATTTTAGACATTTGGGTTATATGCATTTTTATGACCAGCAAGCCTTTGCAGAAATCATGGGGAACAACTTCTTTATCTTAAAAACAAAAGAAACAGCTAAGCCCTCATGGTTCCTGAAATAAAATGTTGATAATACGCTGGCAAAAATAATGTTAAAGGCTGATAACAAAGTGGGAAACTAAATACCATGAAAGTTCACTATCGCTTTCAGCCATTATGAGTTCTCATTTGAGTTTATTGAGGTGGTTCAAGATGACTTCAGTATAATTTCACCCTAAAAGGAAAACAGTTTGGGAACAACAGCAAGAAAAATAGAGCGAAAATAAATAAACCCAAGCGCCTAGCATGGTTTTCCAGCTATGAGGTTGCAAATACATAAATTTTATGCACTGAAACCTTGTCTGATCTAGCAAATGCCGCTAAATGCCAGTCTTGAAACATCCTATTTATCCCGGATTCACATAATAAAATTTTGAGATTGTGTGACGCCCCTCTTAGCAAACCCAGTTTATTCACTATGAATGTGTGTGACAATGCACACATCTGAAAAGTCGAAGTTCTTTCGAAGAATGAAAGCAATTAAAACAAGGTAAGCTGCTTTAATGATTAACCGAGAGGTGCTGCGCTTCTGCGAGATCCAGTTCACTTTCAGAACAAACCCATTCCTTCTTTTTAAGAGAGGGTTCGATTTCATTGACATCACCTATCAAAGGCCATTGAGGAATGTACCATTTAACATCAGGTAAAGGAGTATCAAAAGGGAACTAACACAGCAAAAATGAGAATCTTACTCCCTGGTAAGCTAGTTTTCTGATGGGTGGGAGATAAACGGGAAGATCTCCATCAAGGCCAGAAGGAGCACAGAGTGCAAAGAAAAATCTAAGTTTCTTCTATGGGTCAGTGGAACATATGAAAATTTTAGAGCATATCATCAGTGTGTTCACAAAATGGGGCTTTGCCTTTTCTAAAAATAGCTGTCAATAAGGCATGGCCAATTACAGAACATTCATTTAGCCAAAGGCAAATGAATTTAAGTAGTTCTCTGACACCTCTTGTAGGCATCCCCTCCAACAATCTTCCATACCCTAGTTTGAGTTTACATATAATCTCTTTTTCCAGGCAGGTGGGCCCATTTTCAAACCAAGTTTGGAGCATAGCCATCCACAATTTTGATTTTTCTCTGCTTCAGGGTTAGGTAGATGAAGCTAGGGACTGGAGCTTTATAGCATATGCCAGCTTCCTGTTGAATTGGTTTTTTAAAAATTAAAAAACACATTTTTTAAAAAATTCAGGTGGCAGAGAGAGCCTAGTGGGAACCAAGGGAGATGTTGGAAGACATCCTGGAACTTGCTCAGCTGTACAAAAAGGGCTGTTGTAGAAACATATGGGTTAGATATCTGTGACTTTTCAAGTTCAGTTTAGGTGAAATTAACTGTGAAGCAGTAGGAAGGAAATGGCAGTCTGTCATAAGCAAAAACTGGGCAAGGTGACCAGTTGGGTTGATGCATTAGTTTGACCCATTGGCTTGACTCCTTCAGGTCTCCATTGCGTGACATGCCCAGTAGAAGCAGGGAAAAATGGGGCTCTGTGTGGTATTTGGCTTGCTTTCTTTAAGAAGTAGGACTAGCACATAAAGGAGAAAGCTGGATGGAGATCTGGAGAAGTATTCAGCCATCCATCATTAGATGTAATTTAATACTTAATGATGTTTGCAATCATCACGTCATGTTCATAATTGAAAATGAATAATTGAAATTCCAATTATGCTAGGGGTCAAGCTAAGGGGAAACCTTAGAACACCTCACCAAACAAGAGTCCAGAAAGTCTTCTAACGGCACACAGGATGATGAGCTCTTCCATTATTAACTGAAAATGGAGTCTTTAGCTTTTATAGTTCTCCTTTGTGTTTTCTTGAGAAGCCTTTTTGGGAGGATCATGATATTAAAGGAATAAACCAGGGGAGATATTTTCACTTCCCTGTGCCCAGAATGTTAAACATTTATAATGTTTGCAGAGATTTTGCATGGAAGAGAGACAGAACAGAGCTGAAAAATAGGACTTGGGATTCATTTCTCGTTGAGAAAATGAAGAAACGGAAAGCTGCAAAAGTGGATTAAACCTTGAGAAGCAGTAATCTAGGCCTGGTGGTCTTTTAGGGCTGGGGGTAGCTGTGGAATTTGTGGAGACGTGGTTGATGCACTCACAAAATGGAGGGAACTCACAAAACACCCCATTTACCAGAAGTTTGGCCCTCTCTCCTCCCAAGGTATTCTTTAAGCTCCAGTGATAAATTTGTGGACTCTGAAACCGTTCCTAGAAGTAAATAGGATAACGGAGGCTAGTATTTTGCTCTGCAATGTGCCAGCATCTTAATTATTTATTTTATTAAAATACTCCTTAAAAAAATAAATGGTGAGGCAGATTGCCTGCTTGGGGGCGGGGGGGTTCCTTGCCTTCTCCTGAAACTAGATCATGATTCTAAAGCCAGATAAACACTTCTGGAAAGTGAATCACATGCCAACAGATGGGGGGGGACACCACCCTCCTTGTTCCTCCCCCAAAGGAGCGTCTGATTATAACACGCTCCATCCAGATTAAATCCGTCCTTCCACTCATGATTGTCTCCAGTGTGGCCTGCTAGCAATGAAATAATTTAGGTGATCTGGTAATCAAGGAAGGGAGAAGCCAGGGCCATTTTTAAACCTTTTAGCCCACGGCAACATTTCCAGACTTCCCCTGGAATCTGATTCCCTGTTGAGAGGGTCTAAAGAGAGCCAGGATGGAAGATGATTGCTGTCTGACGGACGGTTTGGTGTCCAGCTCTCTGCACGGTCAAGCAGATGGTGTCAAGAATTCGACCCCGGGGAGCACAGACAGTCTGGAAGACCCATCCAAGTCCTCTGTAGAGTGTCTTTCCACTGATCAATGTCTTCAAGGGAACAACCCTTAGCAGCTGAAACGTGTTTGATTAGTACATCTAATCCCTGATTGATTAGGGACTCTAAATAATTAATTGCCGTGTTCACATCATGGTAATGGAAGGGGGGCATGGGGAAGGAGCCAAATAAATCTTTAATAGGCAACAAGGTTCTTGACATCTGCATAACGGGCCCATGAACGGCTCATCAGGACCGTTAGTAAACGACATTCTACCTCTCTGTTATTCGCTTGGACAGATTTACCGTATTTTGGGGTTATTTGTGCATCTATGACTAATGGATTCAGACACATGAGGCGATGACCTAGCTCTCTGGAGAAGGTGTAAAAAAAAAAAGAAGAAGTAAAAAGCAGCTCTGAGCTGTAAAAAGCCCCTTTGTGCTGTGGCTCAGGGGCTGCTTTTTATCTATTTATTTTTTTTGCAGTGCAAAGCCCAGCCCCAGCCAGGCCAGGCATGCCTCAGCAGCAGCGGGAGCAAGAAGATGGTGAAGGTCAACCAGGGCAGCAGAGCGAAGGGTGGCAGGGGTCTCGGAGTGCAGGGTGGTGAGGGCGACTGTGGCTGAGATTGGGCTGGGGCAGCTGCGGCTTCCGGGGGCGTGGTAAGCAGCCCCAGAGCCACGCGGTTCTGTGGCTGCTCGCCACCCTTCAAGGCAGATTGTAAGGTGGCCAAAAAGGGCAGAGATGGAGGGGAGATAAGCGGGTGGGGGGAGTTGGAGGCAGTCCTTTACCTTACTGACACTCAGGGCTGGGAGGGACCAAGCCCAGAATGGCTTGGATTGGGGTGGGGACTCCTTTAACAACTCACAATTCTCAGTTAAGGACAGCAACCAGGATTGCCAGGATTGCCATCCCTAGGTGATGCAGTCATGTGACATCTCGCTTTACGACCGCATCACTTAGCGACAGAAATTCTGGTCCTCATTGTGGTCGTAAGTCGAGGACTACCTGTAACATTGCCTGGAATACACCACCTCCTCTGCTGTTTTGATTAGATTCCCCAGGTCACGTCAGTTTTAGGAATGGCTCCTGAAATGCATCTTCGTGCGACAGTAATGGTGGTAGCAATAATACCCAATAATCCTAGCTGTTGTGCAGCATGCAAATCCTCCAAGTGTTTCTGATGGAATTAATAAAAAGCTGGAGCTTTGGCCCGAAGTAATGTTAGAGTTGGATCAGTTTGCATATCATTCTATGCAGTGGGTTGCACAAATACACAAAGCAGACTGACCCAGAAAGTGTTCATTTTCCTAGTTCAGATTGTCACATCCTAGTGGGAATTTTGGAGGACACCAGTTCTGGAGGACACCAATGAAGAAAGACTACCCTACCAATCTCCACCTAATCCAGATATATTTATGCCTTTGTTTTACTTTATTTACTCCAATCCAAGAGGTGTTCTAGGGAAGAGACCCTGAGCAGTTTACCATCTGCTACGCAGTAATGGTATTAAAACCATACAAATAACAGGAGGGTGAGGAACACCAAACACCCCAAACTTGCTATTCCAACAATATGAAGAGGTGGGGAGCTAACAGTTCAAAAGAAAAGAAAGAAAAAAGATAGAAAGAAGCAGCTTCCGATCTTCTTTCCCGCAGTTCGTATAATTATAAAATTACCTTTTGCTCTATGATTACAACATGACTCTCTTTTTGCTGCAGTGTGTTCTTTCTAATCATCAATTCCATAAATCTTAAGTTTATGTTTTTCTGTTTCACGCAAAAAGTCCATAAGGGGTTTCAGGCAGCAATAAATGTAGATATTGTTTTTTCTCTGGTCAAAAAAGTCAACTTAGCCATCTGAGCAAGTTCCATCATCTTCACCAACCGTCCTTCCATTGTGAGCAGTACCAAATCTTTCCATCTTTGTGTATACAATAATCTCGCTGCAGTTATCATATATAAAAATAAAGCTCCATGACTTTTTTCCAACCGTTGGTCCATCAGTCGGACAACTTCACAGGGAGGAGTCGGTCCTTATTTCTGTACAGGGAGGCTATTCCAAAGGAGGGTTGCCATCAGCAAAAAGACACAAGAAGGGTATGTCTAAAAATGGTGTTTTCTTGGTGGAAGGATCCTTAGCATGCTACTTTGGAGTAGTGAACCCTTAGCCTGTGCAAATGTTGCTCTATGGAAGAAAGCAAAAGAGAAAGAACTTGTGCAGTATCTCTGTGACTGTGTCCAAAAATGAATGCACAGGGTTTCAGGTGTGTGTGTTGTGTGCTGAGCTCTCTGCCATGAGAGCCACCAGCCATTCTTGGTGGTAGCTACCATTTCTGTCCTACCTTGCCATGTATTGTTAGATTTAAAATAGTGCTGGGTGGTCTCCAGACCACGGACTCTATCCTTTCAACCTTCAGAGCATGAATTTAGAATTGCATTCCAATGTCCCCAGTGACATGACATGCCCACTGTGGCCTCCTGCTTTCAAGGCAATCCCCATCTTTTGTGGTCTGAAGACGACACATCTTAGATTGCCCACGGTTGTGTGGTCAGTGCTGGAGAAAGCCTAATCTTCAGAGCAAGCTGTCTAAGGTGAAAGCCTTCTTACACTTTCTACCTACAGAAGACAACTATCGGACTATCAGTTCAATTTTATTTTAAAACCCATGGCTGGACAGGTGCTTTCTTATAGCTGAAGGTAGCAGTTGAACCTATGGTATGTCACAAGTTTCCCGTTCCTTTTAATTTGCCTTACTAAGAGTAAATCTAGTTGGGTTTCACAACCATAGGACTGAGTTTCCCAAGCTTTGTTCTATCACGTCTCTCCGCAAATTGCAGGAATGAGAATAAATCTTGCAAATTGCATGCAAAGTGTTTAATTTCCATACCACCAGCTTTTATTGAATAGGTCCAGGTGTATAGTTTGATTTATTTTAGGTGCAGAAAGAGCAAGCTTCTGAGCAAAAAGCTGGAAAGCTTCCCACCCCCCTCCCCCCATTCTCATTCATGGCTAAATCTTCTAGGGGAGGAACGAGATAGAAAAATAGGGGACCTCTTGTGGACTGTTAATTTTTCCTGGGCCGTGTTCCAAAACAGCATTAAGCACAGTTGATGTATCCTTTGAAGGTTTGTGGGGATGCTGAGATAAACAAAGAGAGAGAGCAAATGAGTTCTTCTTTATTTTTGTTTTCAGACTGGATGCTACTACTGTACTTAACATTCTAGCAAGGAAACAGAATTAAATGGTTTGGGCATTTGATGGTCCATTGTTTTGAGAAAGCTATTAAGAAGCCACCATCAAGTAGAGGACAACCTCCTTGACCCCCCTTAGCTGGCTTATCTTTTTGGACTCCTGTTGGACTCCATCTACCACCACCAGATAGAACAAGGAAAGAAACTGTGATTAGCCCTGCTTTCCAATAGGTGCCAGTTTTATGAGTAGCTAGGAGGAAACATGAAGCGTTTGCTGGGATCCAAAGTATACAGATCAGCTTCTAACCTATATACAGGTAGTCCTCATTTTCTGACCACTCATTCAGCAACCATTCGAAGTTACAACAGTACTGAAAAAGACTTACATCTGGTCCTCAAAGTTGTGGCCGTCACAGTGTCCCTGCAGTCATGTGATCATGATTTGGGCGCTTGGCAATCAGTGCACATTTATGACAGTCGCAATGTCCCATGGTCATGTGATCACCATTTCCAACCTTCACTGCCAGCTTCCGACAAGCAAAGTCAATGGGAAAGCTGGCAGGGGGTCACAAGCTGTGGTCATATGATATTGCACTTAATGACCCATGGTGATTCATTTAATTACCACAGCCAGAACTGATGTGGTAAGTCAGCATGGTCACATGATGTTTCACTTAATGATTGCACCACTTAGTGATGGAGTTGCCAGTCCCAATTGTGGTTGGTAAGTGAGGATACCCTATTTGGGATGTTTTCAAGTTAACCCAGAAAAGATTGTCACTCATTTTGATAGCAATCATTATCATCCACACCAACCTTTCCTTAACTGGGTGCCAGTCAACTGTGCAGATTTAAAGTCCCAGAATTCCCTATGCAGCTCAGCCATGGCTGAGAATTCTGGGAATTGAAGTCCACGTGTCTGAAGTTAGGTATTCTGGTCCTTACTTTTCATAACGATGGATAAGCCTGACTGTTGAGCGGAAGTCATGTTTCTGTCTCATTACTGATCGAAACCAGAGTCAGCAGTGCCTGTGAAGAAAAGCCAAGGTTTCAGACGAGATAACCTTTTCAGAGTGGTAATATTGGGTTTTTTAAAACATATTTTCATATTTGTTCCATCCAAAGATATTTGTGTTCTTGGAATTTAATGTCTGTTTAGACTCAGAATGGACTGAAATCCACCACCACCCCTTACCCACAACCTCTGTTGAGACTGGACTATTGCAATGTTTCAAGATGGAAGTAAATTTTAAATGATGGTTTTTATACTTTTGACTTCTTTATCTTTCCATTTCTTAAAGCCATCAGTCTCCTGGGGTCGCCACCCTTCGCTGACCTCGACAAATCTAATCAGGGTAGAAAACCGAATTAATATTTGGATGGGAGATACCCAGAAAGCTGCAGAACATTTTGAGAGCCAGGTACTGCTTTAAAGCAAGGTGTTTCACCTGTGTTACTCTTAAACTGCATATGAAATTTAGCAGTTTAATTTGGAAAACATCCCACAGTTGCTCCACGGTACAGTTTTACTCTCTTCCATCGGTCAGTGTTGAGGTTGAATACGTTGAAACATAAACATTTGCAGGACCCCAAATCCCAAGTCACAGTTTTGCTATTTTCAAAATACCTGAGGCACATTGTAATAGAGAGGTGCCTTTTACTTGAATGGTTCAAATTGCCTCTTTCATAAAGTTCATTTGAACAGGGCTGGAGACACAACATCTGTCTTTTATGAAGGATTTTGCAGATGTTCACCAATGATTGGGACACCAGGGTTGCTTGTATTCTGTATTGAGTCTTGGGTTTTTAATGATCCTCAGTTTTTTTATTCTTGCAACCTCTTGCCAACTGCTGAGAGTCCGGGGGAACAGTGGGGCACAAATCTTGTGGATTAATAAATAAATGAATTTGTCCAGAATCATCAGTATTGGATAGAATGGAGCAGAGGGAATGAAATGCCAAGAACCCCTGACAGTCAGATTGTAGCACTGAGATTTATGCACATGGATTTTGTTAAGCTTGGTCTAGATGGCCTTTTCTTCAAGTTTGCTGTCTCATCAGACTCATTTTCAGTTTAGGTTCAGTGTTTGTACCCCTTCATTCTCACAATGACACCCTAGATATGAGATAAATGGGGGCTTCCAAAAGCTTTTCAAAATAGGCACCTCTGCCCTTTCTATCGCAGCAGCGACAACAGAAGCAAAGCTCAGAAAATACTCTGACAATCTCTTGCAATGAACCGAAAGGAGACTTCCTCTCTCCCCAAAGGCAGATCATGGTTCTGATGCAATGAAAGGACATTACATTGGTTTCAATGGCTGCCTTGTTTAATTCCTTGCTTACCGATGAAGGTTTTGCAAATAAAGAAAAGGATTTTAAAAAAAAAGGAAAGTGATCTTTTCCAGAAGGAAAGCTGATGGTGAATCACATGTGCACCATTCAGGGCAGAAATTCTCTCTTGAGTCATTTCATAACAGCTTCATTGGCATAACACACTCGGTGGGGGAGATAGCCCACTTTCCAGGTTTGCACAGTGCTCATCAACTAACAACTTTGATCATCAACTAACAGATTGCTAATGTTCACTAAGCAACAAAAAAAAAGTTTACAAAGGTTAAGACCAGTGTTTCTCAACCTTGGGAACTTTAAGATGTGTGGACTTCAACTCCCAGAATTCCCCATGCTGGCTGGGGAATTCTGGGAGTTGAAGTCCACACATCTTAAAGTTCCCAAGGTTGAGAAACACTGGTTCAGACTAACCTAATGTGGCATGTGAATGGAACTGTGACATGCTTTACCAGCCACTAAGTTCTAGCTTGGCTTTCTCTGATACAGAACATGAGCATCTGTTTGGAAGGTGGGATAAAGGTACTAGGATCTTCCTTGGAAATCTTCTTATACTAGGGGAGAAAATTCATGTAGGCTTTTTTCCCACCTAGCCATCTGGATATGAAAGAATGAAAGAAAAAGTGAGGGATAGCAAAAGACAAAGAAAAAAGAAAGAAAAGATATCTAAAGAAGCGACTTCTGATCTTCTTCATAGCAGTTATAGATATAATTGTTACCATCTCCACCCTCCCCAATTACATATCTTGGTTCCTTTCCTCCCATAAACAACCCCTTTTGAATCAGTAAATCCAGAAATCACCAGTTCATTTTTATCCCTTTCCAGCAAAGAGTCCATAAAGGGTTTCCAGTCTTTTAGAAAAGTAATTATTGTTCAATCCAACGAGTCAATTCCACCACCTTCACAACCTGTTATGGGTATTTCTGTAGTCTTCCATCTTTTCCCATAAACTTTTTTTGAGAGGCTTTTTTACCTCACCTCATGGAGCCATCACGATGATTACTGGCCATATCAAACTGGTAGCGCCAACCAGGGGCAACTGCCAGGGGAGGTCAAAAATGTCAAGATGGTGGCTGTGACCACCTGATTGAAGCCTCAGCCCTTTTTATGTCTGTCCCACTGCACATAAAAAGGGGCAGGGCTACAATCACAAGGTCACATTTTTAAACTTCTCCCTGGCGCCAGAAGCATCATGGGGAGTGGCAAAGAGCAGTTATGAGGCCACTGATAGCAACAAAGAACAAAGAGTTTCTCCTCCTCCAACCAAAGCAACCCCAGGAGACATTTTGGAGAACTTTCTGCTTCCTCCAAGAGGGCTTTGGAAAATTGCAAATGACCATAGAAAGGAAGCAGAGATGGGAAAATTCCCTTGCATTGCAACGCTGAGGTTTGAGAGAATGCTTTGATGAAATTTGTTCGCCAGATTGTACAAAATCTATGTTAGTTTATTCATGTCACTTCCTATCTTAAAAATGAAATTGCGTGCATAATTGCAGTTTTCTATCTCAGAAGTCAACCGAAGTGTTCACTGCAAATTCTTCAGCTATATAAAAGGGGGAAAAGAATACTGTGGTTCATTCAAGAATATGTGGAGAGGGCCGTTTACGCACCTCTGTGTTTTTTTCCCCTGCCAAATCATTCAAAATCTGCAAAAACGTTGGGAGAACGTGGTTGAAATAACTAAGTAGACTGTAGGCTACAAGATCCCCTTACGCCCAAAATTAATCTTGTTGAATGATGACTAGAAAGACACTCTGTGGAGTTGTATACTTCAAAATGATCATAATAATTCATTTGCTAATGGTGTAGCAAAATTATGTGTACCCAAACTGGAAAAATATCCTGGCCTTGACAATTATATAGAGGGCATATAAATATTAGGACAGGGCAACCATGCAGAAGTTCACAGATCTTAGGTAGGTATCTCAAGATCTTTAGAAGGAGAAAACATTTTGAGAAAATTGGTTTCCTTTTCCAAGTTGGGAAGAAATAGAAAAAGGAGGTCAGGGTAAACATGCCAAAAAAATAGTCAGGGACTTTTTTCTGGCAATGGTTAGTGAATTATAATAGATGATTTAACATTTTAAAGCCTTTATTATAGATAGAGTCCTAATGTTTTACAAGCTGCACATAAGAATGTTTTTCTCAGCCAGATGAAATAGGAGAAAAACAGAAGTTCAAAAGAACCGTCTAGGCTGTAACTCAACTTAAGTGTTTTGAACTGGGCAGGAGAAAGGTTAGCAGTGATCATACATCTCCCAGGTAGCTATGGGTTAAACTACAGATGTTATGTGTAGACTGTGTGCTGATGTATCATTTCGTTTTCATTTGGGGAAGCGTGCAAGTTCCAGTGCAGGTTGGGAACATTGTACACAGTTTGGGAGGGTTATGCGTTGTCCCAGCGTTGTCCCACAGCTCTCATGCCATGAAAAAGAAAGTCCCCCCCCCCCACAACCAATAAATAGATAATGTGTTGTTTCTCTATCAGTTACATTCAGAGAAATGAACATGAATTCGGCAGGTCAGTATGGCCTGCCTAGAAGGGCTCTGCAGTCCTACCTAGGTTTTGTCCCTCTGTCACCCAAAGTGAGCAAATTGAAAGAAGAGAAGTAGTAAAGAATTTGCAGAGGAAAAGGACAGGGGTGGTCAGGCCTCCAAGCTGTGGAGATGCCCCTCAGTAGAGGTTTAAGCAATGGAGATCTGGTAGAAGGGACACAAATGAATTTAGCTACTTTTGGGGTGGAATTCACGAAGGAACAAAAACTGCCGTAAACTAAGAAGGGTTGGATTTGTCCTCCTTTGGCAAAAGTCCATGGAGGATAGCAATGCACTTACTTTAAAGAGAATAGCCCAGGTTCTCCTTCATTTCACTTTCAGGACGTCTTGTGTGCTTATATTTGCAGAATGGTGTTGGTGTTCCCTGGAATAAACATGCAATGTAAACCGTACGGGAGAAAATGCCAATTTTGAAACATTTGCCATGGTGAAGATTGTTGAGGTTCCTCACAGCTCTGTACCCCAAGTCTTTCTGTTCCTGCCTGCCACCTATTTCAGGGGATCACATCCTACATCCATACATATAAACATGTGGAAGGTATCCCTGTCCAATGGCTGCCTAGCCTTTACTTGAACACATTCAATGAAGGAGAGCTTACCAGCTCTCTGAATAATTGGTTCCACTGTCAAACTGTTCTTACAAAATGTTTCCTAACATTCAACCAGGATCTGTCTTCATGTAACTTAAATCCATTATTCCATGTCCTGTATCCCAGAACCCAAGAGAAGAGGTCCTGACCTTCTGTGTGACATCCTTTGGGGTATTTCAAGACTGCTACATTTATCTCCCCTTAGTCATTTTTCTCAAGACTAAACATATCCACCTTCTTCAACCTTTCTTTGTAGGACTTAATTTCTAGTTCCCAATCTTCTTGCCCTTTACTGATCTGTTCTGTTTTCTATGACTCCTTCTTGAAGTGCCAGAACTGGGCACAGGACTCAAGTGTCATTAGAGCTATTGTAGCCTTTGCTTTTCCTTCTACGACCTTCCAACTTCCTCCCAACTTGAGTGATGTGGTTTCTTTGATATTTTCAGAGAATCAAGTGGGAGCAAAAAAGAACTTTATTCAAACAGCATGAAAATTTGTCCATGGGTCCATGGCAGTTGTTTGAAAGGAAAGCAGACTCAGTATTTTGTAAGCTGTAAAGGCAAGAGGATGATTTTGAGTTAACCTATCAGTCCTGTTGAATTGTTCAACTACATATGACAAACCTCTTGCCTTTTTTCTTTGAGCCCAGCATTCACCAAACTCCATCTAGGATGCTATTTCACAGACGTCAATGTACATAAATAATAATTCATGTTTTTTTAATTAAAAAAAAAAGCAGCTTTGCCCTCTAATTTCCTCACTCTGCTTTTTCTTTTCCAAATAGTTCTTCCTAAAAATCCAAATCAACCACACTGATCAGCCTGAGTCCTTGGAGTTCTAGAAGCACCCCAGTGTGGAACTGTTCTTGAAAGCTACTTGGAGAAGAAAATAATTATCACCTTGTTGAAAACAGAATGTTCTCACTGGTGCATGTATGGGAAACCATTTTCAACAAGCATTTTTAATTAAATCTAAATAGGAGAAGACTTGATAAGCCAGGTTTCTCAGCCTTCCCAGGTAGACCAGACAGGAAACACAACCAGATGAGGTAATTCTACTTTATTGTAAAGCTACATTAATCTTGCAAGTCTGAAAATACACATCTCCCACTGTCTCTTTTACAACCTAATAAGTTAGGGAGGTTCTTTTCTGAGTTTCTTTCTCTTCCTATTATGCAGCTGCGGGCTATGCCCCCTCTTATCTGGTCATTCCCTAGGCAGCATGTCTCCCCCCCACCATCTCCCAAGGTCATTCCCACATACCATAACAATGTTGGAGTGCAATCTTTCCTCTCCCTCACACTAAGCTGTTTCCCCAGCTTTCTTCAAAGGCATGAGAACTGAAGTCCTGTTTGAAGAATCCTGGTTGGTAGGCAGCTGTGCAGAAGTGACTGCAACCAAAGAAGGAAGGCAGATAGAAAACAGCTTGGGGTTGCAGTCCCATTGTGACCAACTTTGATACTCATGGCTATCTGCAAAAGTATTTGCCAGCAAGAAAGTACAGGATCCGCAATTAACCTGCACGGTGGTGACTAGCTTTGGAAGAACTTTGAAAATGATTAGGGAAGAGCATTACTACCTGTTACTACTGTAACACCATGTTAGCTAAATGCAGCGGCCAAGTGTGCAGCCGTAAAGTCTGAATTCACATCTCATACTGAAATCGCGCTGATTGCCTCAGTGTTCCCACTCCATGCAGATGCAGGACAATTCAGAACATTTTGCCCTGTGAGAGAGCAGGGAACAGATGCTATGGTGGTCATAGGTACCTTCCTACTGACTCCTAACCTAGACTGAGATGGTCACAGCAAAGGGGTGTTTGAATCTGGGGAATAACGTGGAGACAAAGCAGGAAGGGTGATGATGAACAATGTGGAGTTCCTATGTATTGCTTGGAGAGAGACATTTCTAAGAATTAGATGACTGCTGCTTAAACTTTCTCCAAAATAAACAGATTGTGAAGGGCCATGAATATAATAATCTTGCTGAGTAGGTCTTTGTAGACCTCCTACAAAATATGCCTTAAGAATCTGTCTGAAGTTCAGAGCAGGGGCCATTCATTTTCATTAGGAACAAAAAGATTGCTTGCATCTGAGTTGATTGGAGCAGGCAAATGCTGGCCTTGGGAGTTTGATTAAAGAGCCCGTTTGCAAAATTGGGGTTTGATGGTCTGCAAAACACTTGACGATCTTTGAAGATTAGGCACTCTTTCAGAAATAAACTTTGCGATAATTAACTGGACGTATTAGCTCGCTACCTCACAGTGGTAAAGCTTGGATTAATTAAAGTTTTGGTAATGGAATGGGGAGATCATCAGATGAAAGGTAAGAGAAAGGGAGTGAATCATGGCATATTTTCATACATCTTTGGCCTCTTTAAACGGTGTTTTTCTGGCTCCATCGTAAGCTCTGAGTGTTCAGGAAAGGAAATGTGGATGGGTGCATTTATTTGTTAATACATTAATAGAAGCTTCATTTCCTCCTCTTTTTTCCTCTGTTGAATTTGAGATCTTCCAAGTTACAAACAGCTCTCAGCACTGTTAATTACCATGGAAACCAGCAAGGCGCCTCCAAATTTTTTAAAAAGGCACTATTTATTCATGATTTAATGTTATTATTACTGTTAGGCTACTGTGTTTTGACGTTGTTGGTCTTTTTCATATGTGTGTGGTGGAAAAAAAACATAACTGTGCAATTCCAAATGATTCTAAAAGCCAGCTCATATTTCTGTCATCACCCACACAAGTACAGCAGAACTTTTGGCTCAACAATGTGGGTCCTGCTGGGACCAGCAAATTCCTTGACCTCACATCCCTCCCAAAGAGAAAAGATAATAAGAACTTGTAATAGCTCTTAGACAAATGGGAATCCCAGAAATGGTTTACATCAGGGTTGGTCATCAGCATTCTCCCTAGATCAAGAGTTTTCTGCTTTCCAATTACGACAGTCTTCCAAAATTGCCGAACTCTTGCAACATCTTAACAAAATCTTACATTAGTCTCACATGAGTTGTCTCAAGATCTCAGTAATCTGCATTAATGCCATAGGAAGTGAAGCCAAAAGCTTCTTTTCAGAGATGACAATCCACGTGAAGGAGCCCTCACCAGAAGTTCTCCATTGTCCCTTCTGAGGCCCCTTTTCCTTTGATCCTAGAAGGTCTTGAGTGCTGTGGTGCCAAAGTGCCCATGAGAAGCTCAAACACAGAGAGAGGGTTCAATGTCCCAGATCTGTTGTCTTCACAGAAGGGCATCTTTTGAACTCTTCTGCATCTCTCCTACACAAATACCTTCCATTCTCACCACTGGACCATTAACTTCTTTTCTCCTACAATACCACTTTTGTAATAGTTTTCCTGTCCCTCCCTCCCAGAATCCAGTGAAGATTGGATTCATTTGTGGGAATTTTTTCTGTCACATGAAATCCATCATATCAGCTGTTATTATGGTTTCTTGAGCCAGAAAAGAGGCAGGAAACATGGAAAATTTCAGCAGAAAAAAGGAGTAAGAAATAGTAACTCAAATACATTAAAGGTATGAGATAAGGAAAAGGAAAGGAAATACAACTAAACCTAGTTTACACCAGCACCATTCACTATAGCTCTCCATACATATTTATTTATCCTTGCAATTCATACCTTTTGTTCATCCATTCCCTCTTGTTCTTCTTTTTGAGGACCTCATCAATTCCATCCAACCATGGCTTGCTTGATCTTCCTCTGTTCCTTGACCCACTCAATTTCTTTCATATATTTGTTTTGCAGTTCAACCCACATTCATTCTCTCTGCCTGACCGAAGTGCCTCAACATACTTGTATTGTCCTAGTCATTCCACTTTGTATTCAGTCCACATTCGTTCAGCACCTATTCATCAGTGACCCTCTCTCCTTGTTTTGCCACATGCACTTCTTCAATTACCCAGCCCCACCGCGTTCCACTTGCTCCTATGTTTCTTCTGGCACACCAAATTCTCACTTCCACGTAACAAAGTGGGCAAAAGCACACTCTTATTCACAGCCGTTTTCACATCTTGGAGATTCTTGGAGAGCAGGAATCCCCAGACCATCCCAGACAAATGGCTGTCCAGTCTTTTCTTCAAAACCTCCAGTGATGGAGCACCCACAACTTCAGGAGGCAGAAGCTTTCATGAGCTACAGTTCACTTCATCATCACTCAGAAAAGGTTCTACCAGGTAACTTCTGATCTTGGACTTCCACGGAGTAACACGGCTCTCATCCTACAGAGCCCTTTCACGTATTTGTTTATTTTTGTTTACTTTATCTGTTTACTATACTTTTAATCTGCTCAATAAGCAAAGTTACTGAAAACATTAAACCCCCACAAACACATCCGCATCCAGAGAAAGAGAAAAATGAAACAAATAAAGGTATAGCCTTAATAAATAAATAATAATAAAACCACCCAGCGTTGTTGAGAATCGGGTGACATATTATTATGAACAAGAACAATAGTGGACAAAAGTCTGGAAAAATATGGGCTCTTCAAATCAATTAATAAACTATCAAAATCCTTGGGAGAAAAGGAATGTCTCAGCTTGCAGCCCCACATGTGAATGGGTGCCATGGGACAAGCATTTCATGCTAAAAGGGAAAACATTTCCTCCCCTGTAGCCACCAATCTCACATCATTTGGTGAGACCACCAAAGATATTTGAGGTCTCCCTCAGCAAAACCATGTTTGTGTCTTGCTATGTGTGTTGTAGCAATCAATCGAAGCTGGAGCCCTTTCTTTTAATCATGGCTTCCTGAAGAAGCCATGATCCACAGGGATCAGGGAAACGTTAAACCATGGTTTGCCAACTACAGTCACAATGATTACACAGCGCACTAAGCCAAACCAAAGAAACCACAACATGGTTTAGAGGAATGTGTGAACCCAACCCAGAGTTTCTACCACTTCTAGTTCTGATCAGTAAAATGAACCTGTGAATCCTTTTTCAGGGGACCCTGTTCAGTAGACCATAGGCACAATGTAATCATAGTAGAATGCTGGTCTAATTCTGAAATTTCACTTATGATTGGGTTTTCATAGTATGCTAGCATTTGGCTGGATAGTTTGTGGTTCAGGAAATTTTGGGAAGCCAGCTGCTTTCTCTACCCAGTCAAATATCCTGATGTTGTGCCCAATCATGAGTATACTCTAATTTGTGTATATCTATAAAGACAGATTGTAACCCCCCCCCTCATTAACCTGTCTTTGCCCCCCCCCCCCCCCCGGGCTTCTATGTAATGTGTCCTGATCTCTGGTTCAAATTTTCGTGGGGAAATTCTCCATACATTTTTTTAGAATGCTATTTGAACTAGGACATAACAGTGGACCAAAATATGGTTTATGTGTTTGGGTAGAGCATAGTATAAGCACTTGTTAACTTGGGACAGGGTTTAGTGTGTTGCCAGAACCCAGATATTAAATTAAGTGAAAATCAGGATTTCAGGTATGGGTTATTGATGGCTTTGTGTGCAATCTTTTTTTAAAAAAAATGCAACACAGCTGATGGGGAGAAGAATAGGAGAACCTTGGGGATGTGGTCTTCTAAGACCAGGTGGACATTCATCTGTCGCACCTAGACAGAAGAGGTGATTGCTGTCACTAACTTCTCCCCAGTTAGACAGAGAGTTGATTAGGTCAAGGAGAAGAACTGGGAGCTGTGAGTGAATCTATTTGAACTAATCATCTCTTATGGTTAAGTCTGATATGCACATATAGTCAGTACACTCAGAATAATAAATGTCCAGTAAGGCTTCTTTTTTAGAGTACGAGGGAAGCCCTTCAAAAAAATCTGAATGGCTTTAGGACCTTTTGTCTTTCCTGGACACCATAAACTGGATTATGTCTCTCCAGTAAAAAAAAACAACAACCAGCAGTTAAAAAAAGAGAGAGCAAGCAAAATGAAATGGGAATTGTAATGAAAGTAATCAGAAGCTGGTCTAAGCCAGCGTCCATAGCTCCTTTTTTTTTTTTTTTTAATGTTTTAAAAGTCCTGGATTAGCTCCCTTGCCCTGAGATATTCAGGACTCGTGTGCATCTATAATTTATTGGTTGCATTGGTGACAAAGAAATGGATGGGGTTGCATCTCTTATTTCAGGCCCTCGAAGCTGAGATACCAAGGGGTTGAGACCTTTGCGAGCCCCCAGCTTTAGAGCATCGTGACTTCTTCTATTCATCAACCATGATGATCTGACCCTGTGCATAAGAAGGGGATTATAGGGCAAAACACAAGAAAAGGTTAACACTGGAGGCCATTGAACGCAGCAGTGAAGTCCTGCCCCAAAGTATTAGTTTAGCTGGAGGAATGAATTGGCCTAAGTTCATTAAGACTGGGTTTAAGCTCCAGTGAGAGGTCAATCTCCTTTCTCTCCCCCCTCCCCACTTCATAAGTCACGAATCTATTGCATGATAAATACAGAATGGGATTATCGATTGATTGATTGATTTAGGAAAAGAAGCTGTCTGGGAGGTTGAGAACTTGGTTGTGATGTCATCTTCAAGGTGGACAGAACAGAGGGTGGGGAAACCACATCGGGGACATTTCCGAACCGTGAATGGAAGACTTGAGAAAAATCCCTTTTGTTCTTTTCTTCTTCCCCCACAAAAGGGAGACAGTCTGATCCGCTGACCCATTTATTTCTTTGCCCTCTGAAAAGACGCAAACTGCCCTGGCTTTCACAAAATTCCCTTTCTTTTACAGTTTTCTCAGGATCATTAAATGCCCCAGGCTGCTGTTTTAAGGGCTGTCCAACACTGGTGCCTTGTTGAACTGGGCAGAATCTATTTTGACTCTTCAGAGCAAAAAATTCCTTTTTTTTTTTTAGCCTCTGCATTGTTGGCCTCAAGATCCATGCAGAGCCTGTAGATTTGCCTCAAGATAAGAGAAGTGTGTTTAATGGGGGTGATGGGCCTGGGGTGTTTTTTTTACTAGTGGCTTCTCTATCTCACCACCTCAAAGTGTTTTACAAGTGAGACATTTCAGGACACGAATTAGCAATGTTCATCCACTCCTTCCTGGCGCACTCACAGACAAAGCTGGGTTAGCCCCCACCCACTTAGATGGTTGCAAATGTGTTAATTGCAGGTTTAAATCCTTTCCATGTCAAAACAAGGTGCTGGAGTGCTTCTTTCAAAGCAGATAGGAGGTTGGCATTTGATTCAGGGACTTGATAAAAAAATTTTATCAGGCTTGTGCTTGTGTTTTGTTTTTCAAAGAGTTTATGGGTCTCCCCATAACTCTTCATAGAACTTCGCTGTAGTTTTCAAGGAGGGTTGCCTGCAGTTTGAAGGGGGCTCTTGGCCAAGGATCTTCTCCTGTGTCCACACACCCACCCATCCCAGAAATTGGTGGGCTGTGATTGTCCCAGCAGCAGGGAACAACTGTAGACAGTTTCATATCCTCAATACAGTGTTTTCCCAAGTCTCTGTGAAATTGCAAGGGTGGTGTTCACTAGGTGCTACTATTCTAGATTCCCACTTTGCTTGTGAATGGGGCTGTAGGTTTTTTTAATGGGACTTTTTCAATGGTAAAAAATAGGAATGCTTAAGGCTGACAGAGGTTTAACAGTCATATTTTCTGGGTTTTCCCCTTTAAAAAATACCAAAAGGGTACATGAGTGATTGCCAGCGTGTTGCTGTTGGATTTGCTGGTTCCGTCAAGTTGCCTGCAACAAAGAGGTAGTGGAGGAGAGCTAGAAGTTGATCCTGATGGCCATAAGTGATTTTCTTAAGGGCTAAGCTCTTAGCTGCTAACTCCAGCTTTTAGCTACTGTGATTTTAGGATAGTTGGAGGATGGGATCATGGTATCAGAGGTGGGATTCTAACCTGATGGGGTGAGCCAACATGGGAATAGGAGGCCACTGTGTATTTTAAATCTACTATAAATCAATATAAAGCAAGAAACAAGAATATGTCCAAAGTAGAGCAAGCTGCAGGCAGGGTCAAGAAAGTCAAGGTGGCCATGACCAAGTTACATGATCTTGGCCACCATCTTCCCTATTTTGACCTCCCCTGTGGATGCCCCTGGTCCAGAGCCAAGAATTCAAAACTTCATCCCACCTCTGAGTGATACCTCAACCCAAACAGTGTATTGTCAAGCAATTTTAAAGCTCATAATTCTACCCCTTTTTGGTCTGTAAGCAGGAATTACTGGTGGATCTTGGTGGGCCCTTAACAGATGTTTGGACATGCCACATGACTTAGGAGGGTTTGCACCCAAGTATCTAGCTTAAATTTGCAAGGACATGGGGAATGACCACCCATGATCCTTTGCAAACTTTCAGGGATGTGGAAGCAAGAATAACTTTGCAGGCTTTCTTGCCTTAGCTACAGTGTAAAACAGATTTTCCCAACTTGGTGCCTTCCAAAACAATAGCTCCAATGTTTTATTAAGTTTCTTATTAATTTTGATATCACCACTCTCTTTACGGACATGGGAGCTGGAATTCAGTGCATCTAATCGGGAAGGCTAACCTAAAAGTTGTGAATAGTTTTTGCCTAAAATTGGCCACTTTTAGGGTTTCAAAGTAAAAACAATTTATTTCTTTGAGCTTCTTGGGTTCTACAATCTGAGCCAGTGAGTGTAATATTTAAAACAGTGTTTCTCAACCTTAGCAACTTTAAGATGAGTGGACTTCAACTCCCAGAATTCCCCAGCCACCCATGCTGGCTGGGGAATTCTGGGAGTTGAAGTCCACTCATCTTAAAGTTGCTAAGGTTGAGAAACACTGATTTCAAACATATTGAACCTTTGCCAGGGAGCAACGGGAGGGACCTAAATGATCACCTCTTGGTGAATTATTATTTTCACAAGATCTTAAAAACTAACTACTGTGAAATGGACTCTAACTGATTTAATTGGGATGGGGAAAACGTTTTGAAATATTGCTGAGGAACACCAGACACGTTTTGCTGTCTCAGCTGCAAGATGTAACATGCACGTAACTGCTCTCAAGATTGTGTAGCTGTCATGTAGGCAAAGTCATTCATCCTGTAATTAAGCGGTGTTAGGCCTTTTATCAGAACAGGCAGACTTTTGCGTCTCATCCCGAAACTAAATGGCATTCATTGTAATCCTTTCCACCCTGGTGCAAAATGGCCTCTTCAAGTTCTTCCGGAGACCACCTTGATCATAAAATTTTATCAAGACTCCATTTAACACTGACAGAACGGCCTTCGTATTTGAGAGAATTTGCACAAATCAAGCTTTTCTCAGGCATTTAAATGGAAGTGGCAAAAACCTTTGAAACAGCAGCATCCATGGGGGAAGATCAAAAGAGGCAAGATGGAAGTTGCAGCCTCTTTTGACATACACACACGCACACTCCATGGACACTGCTGCAAACAGTGTGAGAAGATTGAGTCTAAACGCCATTTTACTTTCTCACAGTGCAATCAACAAACATGGTGGAATTTAAAATGGCAGCAGGTTGGTTTGAATGCCCAGGATACAGTGCTGGATTTTATTTTATTTTATTTTATTTTATTTTATTTTATTTTATTTTATTTTATTTTATTTTATTTTATTTTATTTTATACAGGACTAGAGCAGAACATCAGTTTTAGCTTTTGTTGGAGTTCTAATGTTCTGGCCATTGTCCAAGTGAATTTGATCCTGTTCCATGAGGTGCCAAAACGAAGTACTCAGGTTGACGATGCAAGACCTTAAGAAGATGCTGCTTGATTAAGCAAAGGGACCATCCAGTTGAGTAATATTTTCATGTAGGAGTCAACCACGTGCATGCAAGATGCTTGTAACTATAGAAAAGACTTGCTTGGTGAATATATTATATATATTGGTAAATTATTATTAACCGTTCTCTTACACCAAGGGTTTTAACCTTTTTGTGCCACAGACCCCTTTAAGAGTCTGGTGAAACCTACAGACTCCTTCTCAGGAAAACGTATTTATATGCATAAAATGAAATGCATAAATATAGATTGCATTACAAAAGAAAGCAATTGCAATCAGATTCACTTATGAAAATAGTAAGAAATAACAAATCTGTAATACAGTAATATATGTGCTTTTTGTTAATCCATTAAATCAATCACAAAATAATACGCCTTTTAAAGGTATAATTATTATATTATAATAATTGTAAATAGCGAAAATTATTGAAGTTAAGTTTGGGGAGTCTAGAGGCCATAAGTTACTTTGTTGCCTACATACATTTTTGAACAAAAAGCTTAATTTCAGTTAGAGGTTAGTGAAAAATATGTACTTTTTTTCCCCCCATCCAAGTTCACACAACCTCTGAAATTTATCCACGAACCCCCAAGGAGTCCATGGACCTCAGGTTAAAAACCCCTGTTGTACACTGTTGTCCCTAATGGGTGGCCTTTAAGGGATGCTCCCAGGGACTCAGGAAATGGAAACAATACCTGATCATGGTGAGCCTGGTTGTTTGCTTGCAGACGTTTCATTGCCCAACTTGTAACATCATCTGTGTGAATGAGTGTGGGGTTTGTTGCTTGTTTATATACAGTAGCTTGCCCTGCCTGTTTTGGTGGCAGGGCAAGCTACTATATATTATCTATCTATCTAACTATCTATCATCTATCTATCATCTATCAATCATCTATTTGTCTGTCTATCTATCATCTCTATCATCTGTCTATCTATCTATCATCTATCATCTATCATCTATCTATCTATCATCTCTATCATCTGTCTGTCTGTCTATCTGTCTATCTGTCTATCTATCTATCCATCCATCCATCCATCCATCCATCCATCTATCCAACATCTATCTATCTACCTATCTATCACTATCATCTATCTAAACAGACAGCAAACACTCATTCACATTGATGACGTTACCTAGTTGGGCAGTGAAACATCTGCAAGCAAACAACCAGGCTCAGAGCACCCCAAAACTTCCACAGTTCAATGCTGAGCTACAGATGTTCTCTTCTATTAAAACCTACTGCATCTTCCATGAATCTGCCAGTCCCTTTTTCACACCAGCCGAACTGGCCAGCCTCACATTGGGAAGCTGTGAATTCCACAGCTTACGAGTATGATTTCTAAATGCACCATTTACGGCCTAGTGCAGAGCCGGAAACAAAGAGGCATTCTGGGTAACTGCAGCCTAGATTTGTCAGCACGATATTCCCCGCGATGGTGAGGTTTCCCTCCAGATGGCCCAAGCCATTTTATGACAAACATTCCTGTGTTTTGGTTTCATTACCCAACCGAAGGAGTGGAGCATGACAGGCAATTGCAGAAGGCAACCTGCAAGCATCTGCCAATGTATTAATCTGTGGGGGCTAATATCATAATGTAATTACTACAACAGAGCTTTCTGACTTAATTGAAAAATCTCTGGGTCTGGGCCATTAATGAGAAATGCATGATTTGGCAATTCAAAACAGAGGAAGCTGCGGGACAGAGGGCGAACAGCTAGGGAGGGCACTTTGGTTGATTCTAATTCTCTGCCTTTTTTTTCCCAGCGACAATGAACACTTTCTGAGACAAAGAATCCTATGTGGTATTTTATGGTTAATGCTAGGCTGCATTTGCACAATGCCCTTAACTCAGTTACTGAGTTAACTTCTTCTTTGGGTTCATGCAATATAGTGGAACAAAACCTATCCCAGCAGGCTGGGTTCCCACGACCAGTTAAGCCCTGTGCACACAGAGTCAAGCTGAACGTTATCATGGGATGGGAGTGCCACTATTAGATCTTTAACAGGCCTGTCCAAGCAAATTTTTCTTTTGCTTAATGGCTGATCTGCAAAAGTTAAGTAGAGTCAGAAGGTTAGTACTTGAGTGGGAGACCACCAAGAAATTTTAGAGCTGTTAGCTAGATTGTCAAGCTGAAAAAAGTCATGAGAAACAAGGGCAAACCCCTTCCTCATTGTTGCCAATATTTTCGAGGTACCCTTTGACAGACAGACAGACAGACAGACAGACAGACAGACAGACACTCTTATCACACCCTTTTTATGACTGCTGATTGATTACTGATACGTTTCCAGGTGCAATACACAGTCCTTCATTTGACTTACTCAGCTCATCCAAGGCAAATGTCCCATCAACATTTTTTTATTCCAACAGAATAAAAAGAGTCCAAGAGAAGGACCAAGGGCCCACAAGTCTACTGAACACTTAGCTGTTCTGCGGGGACATTTGGGGACCAAGGTTGCATCTGCATCTATTGGTTTTGGAGTTATTTTAAGGTGTCTTTATATTTGATAATAGTTTCTATTTCATGATATAAACCACCAGGATTTGCCATTGGAGTCCTGCAATGTCAACTCAAAAAAAAATAATAATTCAGTAAAGCAGATGGCAGTCAACCTTGGACGATCTTGAAAAGCTCGGAAGGATTGGGTCTAGTTAAGATTTGGGTAGAAGACAGCTATGAAATCCCAGGGCTGTTGGCTGGGTGTGGAAGTCAGGAAACCATCACAGAAGAAGGCAACACCTACAGTAAGTCACTTCTATATTGTCACCAACAAAATGATGTAGGTGTGCTCACGGAGTCAATAGGTAGGAAGTCAAGATGATACAAATTGGTGCTTGTTCTGGTGTCTAACCAGCTTCTTTTTATAGCTTTGCTTAAAATCAAAGCAATCTTTGAACATTTTCAAATACAGAGGTGGGTAGGAGATTTGGTGGGTGCCTTGGGGAGGGGGGGGTCTCGTAGGAGCAACTGTCTAGCTCAGTAATTGACAGTGATGATTAAGGATCCAGTTTTCCCTTGACTGAATGAGGAAAGGGAAGAGATTTAAATCTGGGATTCCAATAGGAAGAGATGGGAAAACCGTGACCCGCCAGATTTTGCTAAATATCTTCTCCCAGCATCCTTGACCATAAGAATGATGTCGTTGGCATGGTGTCATCATGATGCTCATGGCGTCTGTTGCCCCGCCCTCCCCAGGGCCCATCCGTTCGCTTCCTCCCCATTTTGTGATTGGGAAAGAGAAAAATGTGCAGCATTTCAGAAAGAGCCGTGGCACATTCCTCTGACACGCGATGTGGCGTTTGCCTCCCTGTGCGTGGCTGCTTTTCCTAAGTGCTTTTGCTCCTGTTTTCTTAATCCCAGTCTTTCTTTGAACTTTTGCAAACATGCGCAGCAAACAATCAGCCTTGGTGTTTTAGTGAACAATAGTGCTCAACAGCCAGTTCTCCTGCTTGCTCATAGGCAAGGACAGTGCACACCTTCGGCCCTTTACTCTCCCCTTGTTGGTTCCCGCCAAGGGTGGAGGGTGGGCCTGTTGCTGTCAAGCATCCCTGCTTGTGGGTTTTGTGCGTGTGTTTCTGTGTGTGTGTTTGATCTGGATTTGCATGACAAAGGACAGAGTGCTGGGAATACCTTGTTCCGCGCTGTGTTTCTTTGATTGTTTCCCTGTTCTGCTTGTCTCCAACAAAAGCTGTTGCTGTTGAAGGAGAAATCTTACCATCCTTGACCTGAAACGTGGAACTGTGTTGATTGCAAGGCATTGTTCCTTGCTCCCCTTTTTCTCTCTCTTTCTGAGGTGTACATACATTTCAAAGGAGTCTGTCCTTTAAGTTAATTGGAGCTGCAGTAGTGATTATGTTCTTATGCATATGTAGATGTAAGATGAGTTTCTTCATTATATCCCTCGGAGGGCAAGCTGGTTTATGTGGCATGGAAGGAAGAAGAGTTCTAGGTTGAGAGAAACATGAATTTGCATTTGAATTCAACCGCTCATGGGATGAATTTTTTGCACATTTGGGATTTTTGGCAAGCTGTGGCTTTCAAAGGATGGGTGCTAGACTGGCCTGGCTGAATGCGAAGTTCATAATGGTGGTTCTTGGTCTGGTTTGTGCTCCATCCTTCTGTTAAGGTGCTTAAAGTACCGTTAATGGGGTTACGCCCTGCAGAATCCATAACAAGATGCAGTGACATCAAATGATGGCACGTGCTTTGTGGCATCATCATGCAAGTAGCATGATGATGTCATAAAGTCTGTCATAATTGTATGAGTCATGTCATTGGAGTGATAATGTGATGATGTCATTTGTCCCCTTGCTGCCCTCCCTGCAGATATCCATGGTTATGTATTAAAGTGTTGTTGCAACAACTCAGCATCATTGTACATTTGAAAACACATCCTTGGCACTTCCCCACTTGGATCTGGGCTTTGGACCTTCAACTGCATACAGCCCCATTTTTTTTTTTTTTTGAGACCTCAGTGGAGGCAATGGCTAGGTCCACAATCATGAAACCATTTCTTCATTTGGGATTAGTGCATTATGTAAACCTATCAGCTGTGGTTTCTAAATAATAATTCTTGTAACTAATAATTAGTTACAAACTATGGTTTGTGGCTAAGCTTTCCCCAGCCTAGTTCTCTTTTAGAACTTTTGGGACAGAAGCTCCATGCTGGCTAGGAGCTTCGGGAATTGCAGTTGTGTTTCATTTACAGAGGACCAGATTGGAGGCAGATGATTGTTTATTGCACGTACCCAGCTAATGGTGGTTTGTTCAACAAACTATGGGTAATTATCCATAGTTGTCATGAGGAGTGAATTTTGTCATTAACAGATCTTAAGCAATTGATAAGAACTTCATGCTAACTGGGAATTTCAGTTTTTATCTCCCCAAATTTAGATTGAGGCTTCATCAACTGTTCCACCCACTGCCTCAGCTAGCAGATAATGATGGCATCAGAAATTTATTTCTTTATTATTTTCTTAGGCATCATCAGGAGAGTTGACTAAAAAGGAGTACACAAAGTATCACATGGAGCAATTGTGTTCTCCTTCCTCTGAAAACCCCCAGAATTTTGCCTGACTTCTTAGTTTAAGGTACAGTCGCATCCATGGCATTTCCTTGGCAGCAATACTGAAGGGGATTGCCATTGTTTCTTCTGAGATTTTCTGGTGGCCTTCCATCCAAGGTCTAATAAGTTCCAACCCTGCTTAGCTTTCTTTAAGGTCGGTGAGGAGCTTTCAAACTTCAAATATTCCAAACAAAATGTTTTTCAAGCATTTCAAACGTGGCATGAAAATGCCACGTTCTGAAGCTTTGTCCCAGACTCGGTCAAAATGGAGTGTTTTTGGTGTTTGGAGGACCTGCAATGGGCATGTTTTAAAAAGCCAAACCCTTCTGCCACCGAGAGAGCACTGTGGCCAGTGAAACAGTGAGCCCTACTTTTCTGGCAGGTGTTGGCTGGTGGTAGTTGAGAGAGGAAGGGAGGGGGGTGAACGAAAGTAATTTAAGCACGTGTTCAGAGACAGGGAAGTATAATAGAGCACTTCCTGCTGTTTTTAAATGCTTTGTGAGGAAGAGGTGTGTGTTCTGGAGATGTTGTGCTTTTTTAAAGACAAAAGCAAGTTGCTAATGCAAATATGCGCATTATGCCAGCGTCAAGCCAGAGAAGTAATTTTGCGTTGTCCTTTTTTCATTTATTGATCTGTATGATTTATATAGCCACCCATCTCACACAAATGACTCTGGGCAGCTTAGAAGGATTAAAGCACAGAAAAACCCACCCCGAGTGGCCAAGGATCAGCCGTACCCCCACTCACAGAAAAAGCACATCGCTGTCAGCAGAGCTCATCTACCCCCTGACCCAAAAGCCTGGGGAAACAGCCGGCCTTGTGAAAGGCTAACAGGGGTGAGGAGACTCGAATATCCAGGGGATATAGTTGGGTCTCCTCAACTCTGTTACCCTTTCATAAGAAGGAGGGATACTGTTCCATAGGGCAGGCATTACCACTGAGAAGTCCTGATTCCAGGGTCCAACAAGGTGGCATTGTTGATAGAAGGGACCCAGAGCATGCCTTTTCTGTTGTTCTGTTACTCAGATGGCTTTATTGAAGTTGCATCCAGCTAGGTTTACAGATGACCAGCAAAAACAGGACATGTCCTCCTTTTCATCCTCATGCCCTCCCTCTGGCAGACCTATCCTTAAAATTAAATATTGTCTGTCTTTCTGAGTGTCTTTTTCAAAAAAATCTGGTATCCCTCTGGCAGGCCTATCCTTAAAATCAAATATTGCCTGGATTCTTGAGTGTCTTTTTCAAAAATATATGGACTGTTTTCAGAAGCGTAGTCGTTCAAACTTTCATGCATTGTGACCTTGTAAATTGCCCACTCCTTTTTTTTTCCCTCACCGGCCAACCGACTCGACAGCCTAGATACACATTATTTAATTCCTGTCCTGATTCCAGCAATCAGCGTCAATCCAGCCCCTTCAAATCTATGGTCACTGTTGTCTGGAGATCCCGTGGCTCGTCCCATGTTTCTATGGTGAAATTTGAAGAGGGCATTTTCATCAGTTCTATGTTATCTGTAGTAGAGGTTCTTGAAAATAAAATTTCGATGGACAAATATTGCAGTTGAAAACCCAGTCTTTCTGATGCTGGAAAAAGTAATTTCCTAGACATGTAGGCCGGAGTATTTTTTTTTTTCAGTTTTTTGCTGTACTTTTTTTGTCACGGGTGCCAAGCAAGTTAAACAGTTTGTGTGTCCTTCTTCCCACCCCCTCCATTTGTCCTCCTTTCCAATTGTCCATGTCCTCCTTTGCCTGTTCAGGTACCTGATAACCCTACATCCAGCTCTATTGGTTCCTTCCTGGACCACCAGCACCCCTAATTTTCCCCCTTTGTAAGCTTTGTGTGCAGCTTTGGCTGCTGCAGTCAGACACTTGTAATAATAGGGAAACTTGATGCAGTTTTATAAAGTGAATTAGAGTGGGCAAAATAGTCTGGTACAACCCCCTTAGAAATCTGAGGAAGGCTGCTCTTACTGAAAAGGGGCCACTCAAATGCTGGCCTTTATGCATTAAGCATTTTCCTTAAACAACAAAAATTGCAGGCCTGGTAACTATGACTACATTATGCAAAATCAAAGCTGCGATATGGAGCACTGAATTTACCAGGATAAGAAAGGCCCAGCTACTGTAGATGCAGCACTTAGCCAACCTTGGCTGATTTTAGAAAGCTAAGCAGGGTTAGAAATGGATAGGACGTGGATGAGGAACCACTAGGACAGTGTGTGAGAGTATGTGGGAAAGACCTTGGGAGACAGGGCAAAGAGACGCTGCCTAAGGAAGGGTCAGATAAGAGGCAGCATAGTCCGCAGCTGCATAATGGGTGGAGAAAGAGGCTTAGAAGGGACCCTCCCTAGTTTCTCAGGCTGTAAAGGAGATAGGGGAAGAACTTTATCTTCAGACTTGCAAGATTAATGTCAGCCTTACTAGGCAGACCAGACAGAAAACACAACCAAATAAGCTAATTCTACTTTATTGTAAAGCTACATTAACAGAATCTTGCGAGTCTGAAGGTACAATTCTCCCACCATCTCCTTTACAGCCCGAGAAACTAGGGAAGGTCCATTCTGAACCTCTTGCCCCACCCACTATCATCTGTGGGGTACGCTGCCTCTTATCTGACCGTTCCCTAGGCAGCAACTCCTCCCGTCTCCCAACGTCTTTCCCACATACCATTATACAGTGTTTCTCAACCTCAACAACTTTAAGATCTGTGGACTCCAACTCCCAGAATTCCCCAGCCAGCATGCTGGCTGGGGAATTCTGGGAGTTGGAGTCCACACATCTTAAAGTTGCCGAGGTTGCGAAACACTGCACTAGGAAGTCAAAAAGAATCCTTGGAAAAGATCCTAGCAAACCATTTTTTATTGTTTCTAAAAAACCCAGGGATCGAGACTTTTTCCTGCAGAAGAAAAACTGTAAATCAAATCTTGCTGCTAGTCCTTTCCTTCTGTTTGCTCTGGAGCTTCTTGAGACTGAAAAATGTTCACCCCGACTCTCTAGCATCTACATGCAGCTGAACCAAGTTCAAAATCCTGTAACGCAAAAGGGATCCAAAGAGAAGACCATTTTGTGGGCTGTGTTGCTAAGAAGAAGTGGAGTCACGTGCTCAATGCTGCTCTGTTGTCTTTCTTTTGAGATCTCCTGCGTTACTTATTTATTAAACGCTGGCTGGAGAAGATTTTCTCTAAAAATAACCCCGTGTCCCGGTGGATTGTTCAAAGTTGCCTAAGTTGCTTCTGTGCCACTCAAGTGTGCATCCTGTGTGCCACAAACAGGCACATCACAAATTATGGGGCTGCTCTCAAAATACATGCCTTTAAGGCATCGTTCCTACCAGTGCCAGATGTCTGTCAACCTGATTTTTCTATCAACAGCTCCTTAACCTTTATGCTCCTGGCTTTGCCATGCTTTTAGAATAAGTTCTCCTCCTATAGTCTGGTGAGGAAAAAAAAAAAGAGGAATTAATCCAAAGAGTTTACAGCGTTCCTCACCAGATTTGCAAATGTTGATCATCTGAATCTGTTTGGATCTTCCCAACAATTTCAGCTTCTGAAACATGGGTCTCTTGCCCAAGGTTTTGGGTAAATCTTTGAAAATACAGATGTTTTCTGAACTCTTCCTTATAGCTCCATCCTGGCTTCCATGAAAACCAATCTATTTGCAGTTGGGTACATAAAGACCTCCTTAATGCAGACAACTGTACCATTTGCAGGAAAACAGCTTCTGATATGATCTCATAGGAACATGAATGGGTATGAAGGGTATGAGATCAACCATGGTTGTCTAAGTGCTGCCACTTGCTGTGACCAACTCTTAATGAAAAGTAGACCCCCTTGAATCAAGCTGAAGTCCTGGTGAACTCATGGACATGACACATCATATATGATGAACATGACACATCCCAAAGTGGCAGGGCAAGCTACTATATATAAACAGGGAGAAAACCCCATGCTTACTAGCACTGATGATGTTACCTAGTCAGGTCATGAAACGTCTGCAAGCAAAAACCCAAGCTCAGAGACCACCAAGGACTCCACTGTTCAACCCTGAGCTACAGATATTGTCTTCTATTACATCCATATATTTTTCTTGGCAATGATATGGAAATGGCTTGCTGTTGCCCTCTTCCAGATATTGTTTCAAATTCCCAGCTTAGCCTGCAGTCCTGGGATGTCCTGGTGGTCTCCTATCCAACAACTAGCTAGATCTGACCTACCTCTTAACTTTTCCCAGATCAGCTAAGGTTAGCTAGGTGTTGCCCCTGGTCTCAATATTAGCTAGTAAGCCATAAAACAGGCTTTCCTGTTGCTGAACCTCAATAACATAGCTGTCTCTCTGCAGCAGGACAATCCAGGGGATGCTAAACTGGGAGTCTTAAACCAGGGAGTACTGTTAAAAAAAGCTCTTTCAGTCTGACATGAATGAGGACACTCCATTTAAAAATTCATTCCAAGATTACATCAAGCCATATGTTGACTCTCTCTTCCTCTCTCCTTCTCCTTCTCCTTCTCCTTCTCCTTCTCCTTCTCTCTCATTTTAGATCCCTGCCTTCTCTTTTGCATTAAAACATTGTAGAAGATCATTCCATTAGTGGACAAGATGTGAGATCAGGACTTTGCAGTTAAAAAGAGGGAAAAGGAAAGTGTTTGGACCACTGGCCACATCTGATGCTTCTCTGAAATGGCACCAACACTAAGCATATCAAGATTTTTGCAGTACAAGGAATGAGGAAGCTGACATGATGTTGCAGGTGGATGGGTGTCTATTTTTGCAAAAAACAAACTGTTTTATCTCCCTGCTTCCTGTTCCCCACTCTCCACCATTGTTAGTTGAGCTGAAGAGCACTGGCTTTTTCAAGTACAGTTCCAAAGCAACTAATTTTGTGAAATAGTTCTAGAAAATCTCTTTAGTAACTTTAGTAGATTCTCTTTAAGATTTCTAGAACTGTTGTCTGAGACCAAATCTTCCATGTAGAAGAACACAGGTGAGATAGCTGGCAGGGTCCCTAGTAGGGATGGACATTTTTAAAGCTGTTAACCAGAAAGTGTCAGTGTTTTTGCTCCAGAGAAGCTGATCCTTAACACCATGTCACAAAAGTGGGTGGTGCTGTAATCTCCCCACCGCCATTTCTTTTTAAAAATCAGTATTGCCAATTCTTCTAAAAACAGGAAGTTGATGGTGTGGGATCAAAACGCAGGACACAAATGCAGAATAATCAAGGCTTCACTGCAGTGTTTATGGAGCAGTACGTACTGGAGGGGGACCCCACCAGAAGTTAGTGGGAGGCACTCCGCTACAGACAAAATGGATGCTCTGATATTTATGCAGTTCTACAAGAAGGGGAAGGGAAAAAGAATGTATACGCATACATATTCATATGATGATGCAGGCATACCTAAATAAGCAATAGTTCTCAAGTTACTCTCTGCCCCTCTGTTATCTGCTAGTAAAACAATAGTGTCACAAAGAAGAAACAAATTAGTTCAAGGTGCCAAATGCCAGGAAGAAGGCATCCTCCCTCAGGGCAGATGCCCAGGTTGCTATGGGAAAGTTTGTGATAAAGAGTTTACAACCGGCCTGGTTCACATCAGCTTCAAGGATGCTTCCACATGCCTTTATGTTTCAATCTTATTAAGGCGATCCCATTCATCTGAGGCCTCTAAAAACTTGTCTTTTTCACCCAAAGATTCATTTTTCTCACAATGGCTTGAACCTTCTAGAAGTATTAACAGATTGGCTTTAAGCTTTACATCATTTCAACATGACCAAAATGTTATGGCACCAACATTGACTGTTTTGTCACTGAAATTTGGTTGCGTGATCTTGGGGGTGTCACATTACAAAAAGATTGGGTGAGGTGACTGTGAGAAATGAGTTGCTCACCCCTGCCCTAAACCCAAGCTGAGAGACCACCAAGGTAACTAAACCATGACTTTTGTTGCAGCTGGAATTTCAGCTTGAGAGAACATCAGGAAAAAAAAAGTCCTTTCAAGTAGACTTGGCTGAACTATGATGTCCTGATCAAAGTTACCAGTTTCTGTACTCCTGTACTCTAATCTGCACCGAAAAACACTGTATTGCTTTGTAAGACCAGAACTATGTCCTTTGAGGTTCGCACATGCACTGAGTTGAAAGAAGCTTTAGTTATATCTGACTTTGTATCCTGGCTGAGCCCAACTATGTGTGCTTGTGAACCATTGTTTATAATTTAGTGTGTTGGATGAGTTTAGTCAATAGTAGTGGATTCAGTAAATGAAGTTGAAGTCAACAACCAAATTGTGCTGTTGGGCAGGGCTGGCTCTTGGTTAAAAATTGAACTCTGGGGTTGAAGCTCTGTAAATCAATGTTTCTCAAAACTTGGCAGTTTTAAGATGTGTGGACTTCAGCTCCCAGAAACCCCAGCCAGCATGCTGGCTGGAGAATTCTGGAAGTTGAAGTCCACCCATCTTAAAGTTGCCATGTTTGAGAAACACTGATTTAAGAGGTGTTGTAGTGACCTACAAAAGCCTAAAATTGAACTCTGTCTGAGGCACCTGTCTGAGGCACATCTCTTAGTTGTTATGGTCTGCCAGAGAGAATCCTTCAAAGATATCCCCATGCCAGAAAATCATCTGACTGATATGCAGGACAGAGGCTTCATCTATCCTTGCTCCCAGGTTATGAAATGCCCTTTGGGAGCTGCATAGGAGTGCTCCACTCTCAACTGTTAGGAACTCCATAAGGAGGCATCAGTTCTGCCAAGCAGCTTCTAAATGTTAATTGATTTTAGAATTAATGTCATGCACCCCACTTTTCTTTTCTTTAATTTTGTTAGCGTCTTAGTGCTCACCTGAGCAGAAAGGCTGAGTCTACCCTGAAGAAAGCAATAAATCACGTGCTGTCTGATTGCATCCTTCTATCCTACAGGTCCCTTCGATGTAAAATGGGAAGGCTGGTAGATGGGGTCAGGGGTAGTACCGTTTTATTCTGCAGCCCTGCTGAGTGATGCAATATGCAGCCTTTGGGGAAATTTAAATGGCGACTGGACTTGACCTGCAGCTACTGGGCAAGAAAAAGAAGTAAAAATGAAAGTGCATTAAAATCCAAACTCAAGGATTCAATAGTTGTCTCTGGCAGGAATCCAAGAAGCCAGGGGCTGTCCTTGTCCTGCTATCAAGCGGGGAGTCCACTGGGGATGGGGGCACACAGTCCTGACATGCTTTCCCAAAGCTAACTTTATTCTGTACCAGGATTAAATAGGTGAGGCGGGTGTGGAATGATCCGTCTGATTTGGCACCCAGAACAATGAAACTAAAATAATTCAGAATTAATCAGGGGCCCCAGTGGTGATGCCGCAAGCTCTGTGCCCCTAGGAGAGGCGAGGAGGCCAAACTTTGCATGAAAACATCAAGATGTGTTTTTGACATCCAGCGATCTGTGGATTGGGCTACATGATTCATTAAACACACTGTGTGTGCCTTGCTAACCAAATGAAGGCGGGGGGGGGGGGGGGAATCGACCTAAGATTCTAGATGTGAAGGATGCTAAGCAACCAGAACATAAAAGCACGTTAAAACATCTTATTTAAATTAAAGGCAGCAGGGGCAGTTTTGAAAAGAAATGGGTTTTCTCAGACAGGTTTCCTGTTGATTTGATTTTTCCCCCGCCTGAAAGCGCTACAAATTGTATGTGCCAAGGACTGAAAATGTGGACCGTTTTTGAAAGTCCTTGTCCAGTCTGATGAATTCCAGCTCCCCAAAAGAGCTGGCTTCGAAGACAAAGATCAAGCTGGTTCCAAATCAAGCAGAGGTTGAATCCCCAGATCAGTGCTAGGAAACGGCACTGAATCTCAGAGCTTCTGTCCCCCCAAAATCCATGCATTTATACAGAGGATCCAATTCGGAAGCTGAAGTTTGATTGGGCCAAGTGGGTTGGGTCAGCTGACAAAGAGGTCAGGTAGAGTGGTCTTGCAGCCTAGATACTTATCTGGTTATCCAACTTATATTGCTACCCATCTATGCAGGAAGCTCAGGGTGGCAAAGTTATTTGGTAGCACACGCACCAATTGTATGTATTGACCTTCATAATGAGATACAATTGATCACTTGTGCTGTGGAGTTCGAAGAGGGCAACCAGTCTTTCTGGCTCGTGAGTTGATAAACCGTTCAGTTCTCTAAATTGTCAGGCTTCTGATAACAGCTTGTACCGGAAGTGGTTAATCCCAAAACCAGTGTTTCAGAGTTTTGGTTACTGACATTTATTAAGAAGGTTAAAGTAGCAATGAGCACTCCAGCTAGGACTCTCATGTCCAACAAGAAACTATATATAGGCAGATGAAGACAGGAAGATTCTGCTTTCTTTTTCTCATTCTCTTTCGATGTAAAAGAGAGGAAGAATGTTTCTTTTGAGAAGATGGGACAGTCTGTAGCTCTTGAGGGTTTTGGAAATGGCTATGGGACTTCTTATAATGTAAAAATTAGCTCCCTCTCAAAAAAAAAAAAGAAAGCCAATTTTATCAAGTACTTGCTGGTCTTGTCAGATATTAAGCCATTTTATGCAGCTGGATCGTCTAAAGGATGGGTGGCTACCACTGAAACCAGCACCAGTCACAGCATCCCTGATTAGTACAATTTCTTTCTGTAAAGTAAGGAAAATGGCCCCAATTATAATGGTCAGGGATAGGATTTGGGTTAGGAAAATAATGTGTAAGGATTTTTAAAAATTGATACAAGGACATGCCACGCAATCTTGTAATACAACTGATGAAAGCTGATTACATAAGTTTTGTAACCGTTTGCACACTTGCAAAACATGAACCCTTTGCTTACTAATTTTGGTAACCTTGTTTTACGCATTGTTCATGTTTCCACCGTTGAAAATTCCATTATGTGCATTTACCCAAGCTGACAACTCAATTGCGTGTGTTTACACTCTTTACAGAACCAACAGAAACAAGATGGTTCAAGTTTGGAATAGGAACAAATTATTGTTATTTGAATTAAATGCACAATCATGGGGTCAGGATTAGGGCCAGGAGCTGGGCCACCAGACAGAGTGGAGATTGACAGTCCAGAGGGCCTGAAAGCATAGTAACCCTACTATTATCCTGTGCCCAGTGCCGTGTTTCTCAGCCTTAGGAACTTTAAGATGAGTGGACTTCAACTCCCAGAATTCCTCAGCCAGCATGCTGGCTGGAGAATTCTGGGAGTTGAAGTCCACTCATCTTAAAGTTCCTAAGGTTGAAAAACACTAGTCTAGTAGTTTTGTTGTCCCGTCCCAGAGACAGAGATGGATAATGGGGGGGGAAAGGTGGGGTAGAAAACATGAACAACCATTGGGAGAATGTATACCTCCAGAGAGCATTTTTTGCCCTGCATCTTGGTGCTGGCAATAAGAATATATATCTCTTAGTACATATTTCCAAGCAAAAGAAATTTTAATTAAACAGGCCCCATTCAATCCATGTTTTCATTTGCTACGAAAGGAGGACCTGCACATAGCTAGGGCACAATCAACTGGAAATTCTTCAGCTGGTTTCTTTTTCTCCTGGTGTAATGGAGCTAGTGCCTAATCTTTCTAAGCGATTCTAAGTAATGAATGTGCTTTTTTTTAACCATTGATCCTTGGAAATCTTTCCAGAAGCGCAACTTTCTCAAGTGGTGCTTCCTCCTTCAAACAAATTCTACTCCTGTTGCTTTATCATCATCAAGAATAATGTCTGGAAGTTTGATGGCAACAAATCCTTGAAATTTTATTTAGTTAGTTAGGGCTCAGTTCTGTTTAGAATTCCTCAAAAAATGAAAGGGATATTAATTCTGACTTAGAAAGATGGGAGCTTGCTTCCTTGTTCTACAGAGTGCCTAACGCTGATACAATCTTAGAAAATCTACTTTTTTTCGCTGTAAGAGATAAACAGCTGGAGCCCTTGCCTAATTCTAAGATAGTTGTTTCTGATAGGATTGAGTGATTTACTAATTTATTTCTTTGCAAGACCAACATCTCCTGCTTGGCTTGACACTACCCAGTTGCTGTTGATCTGACAGCTCATGAGCTCAGTTGATGGTGATGATGTTGACAATCAACCTTAATAATCCTAATATCTAGAAAGTATTTGCCGTGCAAAGAACTCCAGCCAGCTATTTCTCCTCCTAATTAATTGGTTAATTTTGTGTTTCATTTGCTTGCAAAAAGACTGCTGAGTTTAATTGTTTGTGCCTTCTGATGGTCTACCATGCACTGCATTCCTTGCTGTCTTTCTTAGAATGGCTTTCTGCACTGCCGTCAAAAGTAGAAGAGCAGAGGACGCCAAGAAGAGATCCGCCGAGTTTCTGGCCATCGCTGTTCCTGAGTCTGCTGTAATGGAGACAGGTATCCAGTCTTTGTCAGTCCTTTGAATCCTTGTGAAATCTGTATTCCCTAAGGAATGCCTTCACTTCTACGAAGAGAAATCTCTCTGTAGGTGATTAAAAAGGTTTCTTTATGGGAAGAAGGGAACCATGATATCTAATTTGGGAGGGTGAGGATTACAATTATTATGTTTTTAACAGCCGCAAAGAAGATTAGAAGTTGCTTCTTCAGATCTCTTTCTCTCTTTTTTCTTCTTCTTTTTCTCTTGTTTTTGTTACCTTTCGCTTTTTCTTTTATTCTTCTATATTTTCTGCTTTCTGTTTTTCCTTTTTGGTTTCTGAAGTTTTTTAAGCTTGTGTAAAATCTTTTCTTTTAATAAAAGTTATATTTTTTTTAAAAAAGAAAGAAATCTCTCTACAGGTATCAAGATAACTTTGAGATTATTACTTAGCAGTATAAGCTACTGTTCAGAATTGAGGAGAAGGACAATTTTGATTAAAATATCTGTCACTACCCATATCTAGCAGGGGGTCCAGAAATGCCTTACCAGGCAGGCAGTGGTGATCAAATTTTTTTTAGTGTGACAAGCATCTTCCTGAGTTGGAAATGAAAGATAGAAGACTATTTGTCTGGCCCTGTTGTGGTTTGGCTGTGGATAAGCCATAAGACCCCTAAAGGACTGAAATCTAGGGAGCTGTTAAGATCAAGTCAGACTAATGCTTGGTTAGTCTACCACAGTGTTTCTCAACTTTGGCAGCTTAAAGATGTGTGGACTGGCTGGGGAACTCTGTGAGTTGAAGTCCACACATCTTTAAGCTGCCAAGGTTGAGAAACACTGGTCTAACACTGAATACTTTGCTGGGAATAGATCTCTAAAATCTCAAGCTTAACATCCTGGGGTAAAGTTTCCTCTTGCAACTCTATGGTTCTCTGATCACATGACAGCCTTTTAACTAGGAATTTGGAAATTAAAATTGAAATCTTTTATGTGCCAAATGTGGACTCAACTTCTAAGCCATGGTCTTGGATTATGTTTGAAGGCTTATTGAGCTAGAGAGCAGATGTTCCAAGGCTTCTTATGGGTCTGGTTATCCTGACCCAGTGCTGACAAAGTCAATATTTTAATATATCCATTGAATATATGGGAATCTAACCTACCTTCTGAATAATACATGTTACTGAATTAGGGTCATTCCTTAACATAGAACATGGGAAACACCTTCACCTGGGGGCTTGATGCCAACCAGAATAGCCAACATTGTGCTCAAACAACTGAGTTTACAATGAGGTGTGAGGTGACTGAATTGAGCTGAGACAGACTTTGCTCCCAACCAAAAAGTTCTTACCTTAGCTTTGACACCTAGGCATTTGGAGCAATCACATCCAGATGTCAAGACTGAGATTTTGCAAAACGGTTGTCCTAAATATCCCTTTGCTTCCCTGATGTTGTTAGTAAAAGCAAGCTAATGGTAATCATTAGTTACCTGTTCCTTGTCCTCTCAGCAGTACCATGTCGAATTGCCATATATGGGCAATTGGAATTAATGCAAACAGCATTTACAAGCTGAACGCCTAGTTTATTTCCAGATGGGAAGGTCAACATTGTTATCCTTGGTGAATTCAATTACCAAATCCTCTAGAATCATGGCACTTGTTTCCTGCTTGTTAGTTACCCAAGCAGTACACAAGGTTGCTGCTTTGGCATGGGGTGTTTATGCTTGTTGAAAAAAATATATATACCACAACAAGAGAATGCATTCCCCCCCCCCCCCACACACACACACACAGACATGCACTGTAATCCTCTTACCAGTGAAAACTGGACTTTTCTAGCCTTAACGTTGTTTGTTTTAGTATGAAATGGCTTTTCTATTCAAAGGAAACAGGTAGAAATTACAATACTCACAAATATGCATGATACAGAGAAATGGGGGGAAACGTTTGCATGCAACGAACCCTTTGCATTTATTTACCTTCTCCCCCCATCTGCAAAAGTAAAGGTAGGTTTACTGTAAGTTGTCACAAATGAACTTTGAGATGGAACCTGCACTTTTGCTCCTGTTTGAGGATCTAACCATCATGGGACGATAATCTTACATTTCAGGAATCTGTTTGGACTGTGTACAAAGCCAGTTCTTTCCCCTCTGTTCCTAAAGACCTTCTTTCCGTGGTCTGAATAGTCTTAAGGAGATGCAATTTCTGACATACAACCTTGCAACTTGAACATGAGTGTTTTATTGTTATAGAATAGTACCAAGAAAATATAGAACATCACAAGATTCTGTGATGAACAATGTGTGTCACATACCCTTAAAGGTATGATAAAATGCAGTGAATCCTGAAGGAATTCCTTCACTCAGATATTTTCCCTTTCTGTCTTTTGGATTTTTTTCCCCAACAGATATGTTCAACATTGAATCTCAGCTGCCATTAAATGTTGTTTCACCTGCCAAAGTAAGACAGTCATCCCAACCTTTAGATCTTTTAAACCCCATTTATTTTGTGACTTCTGAACAGAAATCAGAAACTTGATATTTCCTTTTGACAAGGGACCAAAAATAGTTTTCTTTCAACAAATGGTAGCCCAAGGACCTTGGAGTGTCTGCAGAGGGGGTCAAGAAAGTCAGAGGACAGTTGCAACCAAGTGACCAAAGCCCCACCCCTTTTTATGTGCAACTTTGATTGTGTGATTGTGGCTGCCATATTGACCTTTTCAACTACTCACTCCCCCCGCCCCAAGGATGCATCTGTAAAGGCCAATTCTTTCTGCTATAGATATTTGCTCTGAACTCAGAAATTCTCTCTCTAGAATATATGTCAATGTAGGTTTTCCTACTTCTCATTTTGCAAGACTGGAAGACTTACAGATTCTAATAGTTCATTAAACTGTTTGACATATTTACACTTTAAAATTGTATATACATTTATTTCCTGAGAGAATAGAACTTTTCTAGCTGGATGGAAAATACCACCTTAATTTTGAGTGGCCTTACTTTGATTTTGCAGTCAACCCAGGCAGTTGATCAACCCAGGTAAAGAGTGGAAAAAATGATATAGAACTTCTGAAATCATAGCCCATATATAACTGACTACTAGATGTGGGCCTCTATGCTAACCTGGGCTGCAATTTGGTTCATGGTTTCTGAAACGTGAAAAGCCCATGTTCTCCAAAGAACTTGAAGATGTTACATGAGCTGGTCCTAACACCCCAGAGATTTCTTTTGGAGTTCTAGATCCATTCAGTTTCACTAGCTAGTCCTCTGCCCATGAACACAGGGATGTTGGAAAATCCTCAGGCATCATGTGAAAACAACTAAACAAAAATTCATCCCTAGAAGAGACAGTGGCAGCCCATTGACAGCAGGAGCCTTTAAGGAAAAAGGCACTGGAAGTCCTATTAGTTTTCTCTTCAACAGTTGTTGATGTGAAAATGGATTTTTAGCATTACCAAGAACAAACATCAAAATTACGCTGAAGCCCAACACTGCTGAAACATCAGAATAGGCTGAATTTTATGCTAAGTCCAAGGCAAGATTGAATCTTGCCCCAGACATTGATAGGCAAGCTCATATCTCCTGTTAGGATTTCTAATCAATGCATTAAATGTAAGTAAAAAATGAATAAGACTACTAAAGATGTTTTATTTCAATATTCCTTTTATTTTCCCCCTTTTTAGAGAAACGGTGATAGGCATTCCTCATTTTAAAAAGAAACATAGTTGGTGTTCTACTGTGTAGAAATTTTTAAGGTACAGTTTTGTAGATCACATGCTAGAAAACAAAATGCTGGGTAAAATAGTTTTAGGGTCTCATCAACCTCAGCTCTAACTTTTCATTAAGACTACAACATGTTAAATTGCAAGCCTTGATAAATTTAGATTAAGTTTATATAAAAAAACAGCTTCACTCATACAATAATTTGCCGATACTCTGAAGTCAATAGCAGATGCAAGAAGATTTAGACACAAGAGATAAGCAATGGCTTTCTACTTGTTGAGCTCTGTTCACTTGACATTCCTCAAGCAAGACCATTTACAGGTTTGCAAGAAGAATCTCATTAGTTTATCTTGGCTTGTAAGTGAGTTTGGATTTGGGGGGTAGGGGGGACATTGTGAATATAGTACCATCTGATTTTAAACATTAATTCTGATACCACCATGGTTATTACTGTTAATTAGATATATATTTTGTCTTTACTCCATGAGGTCAAGTTAATGTACTTAATACTTTCCAGTTTTTCCATATAATTTGTCTCCCCAGTTTTTACTGTAGGGTAAGGTAAGCAAAGTCACTCAGTGATCTTCCATAGCTAAGGTTGAACTTGACTCCAACACCATAACCACAACATCACTTTGATTATTGTTTTTATTGCCTTTCATATTAACCATGGTCACAGAGCATTTTTATTAGCAGCTGCATCTTTGCACAGCGTGTTAGTGCTAATCTTTGCTTAGTTTTGTTCTGGGCTGAGGGAGGATAATGTGTTATGTGAATCCAGAATAATAGGTTGGTTTATGGTTCAGTAGATTGTGTAAACACAGAAAATGGGTTAATTCAGTAAGCCGGTAAAGCTTGTTGTGTGAACGCACAGCTAAAGCACTATTTTTTGAATTCTAGGTTGCGTGGTATACTGCTCTGGGAAGGTCATGAATCATTTAATTAAGTAAAGAGATAAAGTTGCAAGGAAGTGCAATCTCTTTTGATGCAGAGTTGTTCTTCCTTCCATTTTGAAATCCCATGAAGCTTGGCCTTATCTTGGTGTTACGAATGAGTCCAAAGAACAAGACTTGCATTTATTCTTGAACTTTGCTTTGAGCGCCTCTCCACCTTCACAACCCCCCATAGATTTGTTTCTACTTCAAAGTGAAACTTTCATCTCCCTCTAGATAGGCTTATGTGTGACTGCTGTCACTTTTATTTTATAACAAAAATTTGGTGACACATCCCGTAATCCCAGGTTTTCATTCTGGCGGGTCTGAGAACATTTTCGAAATCCGCAAGCAGTGCCTTTATGCAAAATCAAATCCATCATGTTCCTTTTTGATCTTCACTTTTCCCAATGGATTTAGACAAAGCTCATACACAAAGGAGTTATGAAAATGAAGTAAGAATACATTTCTAAAGGTAAAGAAGAAATCTGAGATGGAATATTTTGAGAATGGGAGGTTCCCATAAATTTCAGGTGAATTTTCTCTTGGGATCCCTTCAACCAACCTCTTGCTATTTTCCTATATTACTTAAAGTTGTGGGTTTCAAAGTTCTTGTCTCCAGAGAACCCTCTTTTTTGGGGGGGGGGGATTAACCTTCCTGCAGAGGGCTTCTTTGGCAACTCTAATGGAATCACTGCTTACTACAGAAGATTCATTTTGGATACTCAGCTTGTTTCCATATAATTGACAGGACATCATGGTTAATATCTAATCTCCCCTATAAACATATTTTGAGAATGGGAGGTTCCCATAAATTTCAGGTGAATTTTCTCTTGGGATCCCTTCAACCAACCTCTTGCTATTTTCCTATATTACTTAAAGTTGTGGGTTTCAAAGTTCTTGTCTCCAGAGAACCCTCTTTTTTTGGGGGGGGGGGATTAACCTTCCTGCAGAGGGCTTCTTTGGCAACTCTAATGGAATCACTGCTTACTACAGAAGATTCATTTTGGATACTCAGCTTGTTTCCATATAATTGACAGGACATCATGGTTAATATCTAATCTCCCCTATAAACATAGATGGTTGGGGAAGATTGATGGTGAAAAAAATGTTATCTTTCATCTAAGCTCTTCCACCATGATCTCTTCCTTTGTCATGACTTCTTGTCCTCACATCTTACAGTATGCAAAAGACTCTGAGAAAGATGAGGCTAGTTTCTCAAGAGAAGGAGAGTCAGTTCTGGATTCAGGGATTCCACAAAGAAGGGACACAGCTTTCCCAGTTTCTTCTGATTCAGAATCTCCATCTTCCCATCTTTGCAGAAATTGAAACTGCAGAATCGGACAAGGATTCATAAACAGTCCAAAGAGCCAACTATATTATACTTTGTGATTCCCTGAGGAGGCATCAGTAACTTTAAGTATTGCTAATAGGTCCTCCTATTGTCCTATTTGGAAGACCATGACCCAACAGGACACTCATAGAGCTCTTCAAGATCCTGTTTTGCTCTGCCCTCTTCACCCAAGGACCTATGTTTGACTACGCCTAGGGGTTGTTATATGCCATAATTTGGTTAGATTTAATTTGGTTTAGTATATTGGTAGACTCATGCCATAATAATTTATTTAATTAAACACAATTAAACAAAAGATGGTTATTTACTTATTTTTATTTTAAAGATTTTTTATCCCGCCTATTATTTTTTATAAATAAGGCAGCAAACACACCTAATACTCCTTCCTTCTGTTTTCCCCACAACAATGACTCTGTGAGATGAGATGGGCTGAGAGAGAGTGTTAGAACAATGGGTGAACCCAGTCTTCGCTAGTGTATCCATTCCAAGGAGATACCATTCTTAAGAACTTGGGCACATTCTATTTTCTCCTGATTCCAGCTCTTCAAAATAGATCAGACTTTGAATCCAATATCATGTAGGTCAGTACTACTCTTATTGTAAAGCTATAGTAACAGAATCTGGCAAATCTGAATGCTCTTCCCCCTCCCTCCCTTTATCTTGGTGAGAACTAGGGATGGTCTTGTCTGAGATGTTTACTCAAGTTACATTCTTGCCCTGGGCTCAGGCTTCTTTTATCTCACTGTTGTCTTGGTAGTGGCTCTTCCTCCTGTCCCTCAAGGCCATTCCCTCTTTCCTCTACCTCAAACCATGCCAATCTAGCCATGGGGGTGGGGGTGGGGGAGAGGTCCAGTTGTTTCCCAGAAGTAAATCTTCCAGAGCAGGAGATGGCTTGTAGTGTTCCATGTGTGATTTGTGGTCCAGAAAGGCAACACCACAAATTACTCCTTGTGCAAGAAAACTGCCAGACCACATCTGAATGACTGGATAGGAGTGATCTAAGCAGTGTTTTTCAACCTCGGCAACTTTTACATGGATGGACTTCAACTCCCAGAATTCCCCAGCCAACATGCTGGCTGGAGAATTCTGGGAGTAGAAGTTCACCCATCTTGAAGTTGCTGAGATTGAGAAACAGTGAGATAGAAGGTGAAAGATGTTGCCCAAGACAATGGCCAGTCAGAAGAGAGACCACCAGGAGTTCAAATGCAGCTACAACCTGGATGACAGATATTGCTAGGGGAAACACAAGCCCATTTGAAATCCTTCACCAAATTTGTATGGTGGATTTACCATACAATGAAGGCCATCTGCTGGGAGGCCAGTGGGCTTCTTTGGTCAGTTGATTGGCCAGTGTGAGAACAAAATGTTGGGCTTGATGGGCCAGGGGTCCGATCCAGCAGGGCACAGCTTATGTTCTTATGTGTGCTGAGCAGTTGGGTAGACAACCTCTCCCCATTTCTTTATGCAAAAGAGATTCTCGAACATTTCTGAAGGCCTTTCCCTTAACAGCGATAATAGCAACCCTACTGAAAAGTCTCCATGGGGACCTTCTAGGACAACAGCTGTGTTCTCAGAATATGCTGAACCACAGATTAAAGATGAAAGTTCCCTTGAAATAAGGGATTTCATGAATATGCCCAGGCTGGTTTTTTGGGAAGAATACAGAGGTGGTTTCTTATTCCCTCCTTACGGGGTATTTTGTCAACTTCACAGACTGGTCCACAGCCCTGAGATTTCCTAGTGGTCTCCCATCCAAATAATAATCCGGCCCAACCCTATTTAATTTGTCTGAGCCTGGTCAGGAAATGAACAGTTCCTCAAAACCCCATTTTTCTTTTATTGCTTGTCTTGCTATTAGAAAAAAAAGGCCTATATGCAGAAGATGTTGAGACATCAGAGGATGTATATTTATTCTGAATATATGAGGTGGCTAAGGATTTTCTTTAGAGTTTCATGAGGTCATGGGGACAATCTACTGTATGAAGCCAATCTACTGTCAATGCATGGGGCAATTTAGAAGTTAATAAAAAAAAAATTAGAAGACACCTTTTGGCTACTTTGTACCCTAAAAAACGATTAGGAAACCTTTAATCAACTCTGCAAACTTTTAGGGAGGAATCAAATGCTTAATACATTTTGCTTGTGAGTGGCAATACTGCAACACTGCTATGGATTCTGGTGGCAACAGAACATCCCTGTTAATTCTCAGTGGAATTCATTGTGAAATTATTTGGCATACATACAGGACAAGATTGAAGGAGCTTCTGCAAAGGGTTCATTTAATAGTTGCAACTAGGAAATATTGGTGTAAAACCTTCAATCTGAAGCCCTCAATTAAACATGTTGGATGACCTCCTCCATCATCTTCAGATAGCCTGGGAATTGGAGTTAGGAGTACAGGTTGGGAAGGATTGTGGTGGAGATATACCTTTCATGTTATGTTATGTTATGTTATGTTATGTTATGTTATGTTATGTTATGTTATGTTATGTTATGTTATGTTATGTTATGTTATGTTAGGCCAGGTTATCCTAAAAGCATGGAATCATAGAATGGTGGAGATGGAAGGAACCACAGCGCTCATCTAACCAGCCCTTTGCAACATACAGGGAAACCAGTTAAATCTCATGAGAGGACCAGCATCATTAGTGCAGCATATGAGATTTTGTGGTTCTTGGAGGAGATTCCATGACATCTTGGGAAGAGACTGCCAAAATATTGCAATATTTAAGTAATGAGCACACAGGGGTAAGTTGCAAATCCCTGCCTTGATAGGTATGTGTGAATCTCTGGGAAGGCCAAATGTGATATGTACCATCAAAACAAGTTTTTCCCCTCCAAGTTTAAGAATTCATAACTTCATATTTATAATCCTTTCCTCTTCCACTTCTTCTTTTTCTTCTTTTTCTTCTTCTTCTTCTTCTTCTTCTTCTTCTTCTTCTGCTCCTCCTCCTCCTCCTCCTCCTCCTCCTCCTCTTTGTTTCTGGGGGAGACGGAATTGAATCCCATTGGGACAGGCACTTACAAGTGATCCAATGAGGTGATCCAACACTATAGAGATGGAAAGAAGGATGCCCTGTGATCAGTCTATCTTGTTATAAAGCAGCTTCTTATGTATTCTTAGTTATTCAACTCCTCTGTTCGACATTGACAAGGACTCTTTGTTCTGCTTGCTAATTCGGTATTGATTTCCTCCACAATGGACTCTCCAGCCTGTTCTGGAAAGTTAGAAGTTAATTGAAGCGAAGATCCACAAATCTGAACAGGGCCTACCATTTGTGATTGCCACCAACCTCTCAAATCCATTCTCTCTCATTGCATCTTGCAAAAGTCCAAGAGGAAGTAAGAGGACCTAACAGTCTCCTTTTTGATATTCTCTGTGTAGTCTTGCTAAGCTGCAGTTTCCCTGAAGGCAAGCAAATAAAGAGGAATGGGGGTATGGAAAGGTTGGTAGAAATCAATGTTCCTACCCTGCAAAAGGCAAGGTTCTGATCTCTTTTGACATGTAGAGTTCTGCTTTCATTATTTATGGCCATGCTGTAGAAGCCCATTTGCACAAGCTGTCAACATGTTGCAACAGGGGACAGTTTCACACCGAAGGAAAAAGGAGACTGGAAACAGGTCTGGGGAAATCATCTTTGGTATGGGATTCTATTAGACAGTTGAGGAATGGTGTTAGATGTCTTGTGATTACCTAAGAAGAGAAAATGCAGTGTCTCTGTTCTTCCTGTTCCTGCAGCTTTCATAGCTTTCTGCCCAAAAGATGTCTGGGAAGCATGTCTGGCATGAATGGCCACTGAAAATTCTCCATTAATTTTTGGTCCGAAAAATTGGATGGATGATTTCTCCTTTGGTTGATTGCTTAAGTGCCATCGCTCAATGTCAGCTCTTAGCAACCACACAGATAGACTTTCTCCAGGATGATCTGTCTTCAACTTGGCCTTTTAGATCTCTCAGTCAAGTGTTCAATGCCGTTGTAACGGAGTCCATCCATCTTGCAGCAGGTTGTCCTCTTCTCTTTCCTTCCACTTTTTGCAGTCTTACAGACTTCTCAAAGGACCCAAGTCTCTCCATGATGTGTCCAAGATATGCTAGAGAAAACTATCATAGAAGTCTATCCAGAAGCCACTTCAAGTCTACAAACACCTACATACATCAAAATACATCAAATCTAGCACTGTTTTCAGAGTATTGGAGAGAGAGGATGATTATAGTCTTGCCCACCACTGTCTGTCCTAAGAGGTAGACCAGATCAGGAAACCAACTCAGACTTTGTTGAGATAGGCTATAGTAACAGAAACTTGCAAGTCTGCTTGTGTTTTATCTTACCTGCCTCTTATAGCCCACTGAGTCAGGGAAGAGCCAGCCTGAGCCTCTTTCTAACACTATCTCCTCCCCCATGGCTTAACGAATGCTCCTGCCCTTGTTTCTGTAATGGCTTCTGAATATTTCCTTCAGTGCCATCTCCATGGTTTTCTACAACCTCTGAGATGGTTTACTGTTGCTGCCAAAGGAACATGCAGCATTAGAACAGATTTATGTCACTTCCTTAAATAGTCCATCTTTTTCCCCATCCAAAATCCTGACTCCAAAGTTCTCACTTTTACCCCCACCCCACTAAGGAAGCTTCAGGTGCATCAATTACCTATGAAAAGCCACTCTAGATGGTCTCCTTGGACATGAAATGCCCAGGTGCCATTTTTTGAACAGGCAAGCTCCTCATAGCAACCATTGTGCAAGAAGACCCTCAACCTACTTTCAAAATCGCAAAGGTTGAGGACCTTGACTAGCTAGATACAAGTAGTCCTCATTTAATGACCACAATTGGGACCGGCAACTCCACTGCTAAACGACACGGTTGTTAAGCAAGACTTGAGATTTTACTGCCAGATTTTCCATTGACTCTACTTGTTGGAAGCCAGCTGTAAAGTGTGAAAATGGTGGCCATGTGACCGTGGGAGACTGAAACAGTCATAGGGACCAGTTGTAAAGTTACTTTTTCAATGCCATGATCACACCAAACAGTCACTAAACATGGCAGTCGTTAAATGAGGAAGATAGATAGATAGATAGATAGATAGATAGATAGATAGATAGATAGATAGATAGATAGATAGGCAGGCAGGCAGGCAGGCAGGCAGGCAGGCAGGCAGGCAGGCAGGCAGGCAGGCAGGCAGAGATGATAGATAGATAGATAGATAGATAGATAGATAGATAGATAGATAGATAGATAGATAGGCAGGCAGGCAGGCAGGCAGGCAGGCAGGCAGGCAGGCAGGCAGAAGATAGATAGATAGATAGATAGATAGATAGATAGATAGATAGATAGGCAGGCAAGCAGGCAGGCAGGCAGGCAGGCAGAAGATAGATAGAAGAGACAGACAGACAGACAGACAGACAGACAGACAGACAGATAGATAGATAGATAGGCAGGCAGGCAGGCAGGCAGGCAGGCAGGCAGGCAGGCAGGCAGGCAGAGATGATAGATAGATAGATAGATAGATAGATAGATAGATAGATAGATAGATAGATAGATAGATAGATAGATAGATAGATAGGCAGGCAGGCAGGCAGGCAGGCAGGCAGGCAGGCAGGCAGGCAGGCAGGCAGGCAGGCAGAGATGATAGGTAGGTAGGTAGATAGATAGATAGATAGATAGATAGATAGATAGATAGATAGATAGATAGATAGATAGATCGGACAGACAGAGACTGTGAGAGCTAGAGCAGAGACAGACAGATAGATAGATAGATAGGACAGACAGACAGACAGACAGATAGATCGGACAGACAGACAGACAGACAGACATAGATCAGACAGACAGACAGACAGATAGATAGATAGATAGATCGGACAGACAGACAGATTTTATTGTGGTCACAGACCAGAGTTCGAAATAAAACATGTTAAAAATAAAAAAGAATAAAAACACCAAATAGGATAAGAATGTTACAGTTGGCAGCGGATTCATCAACAGGTAGCAGAATGAGTTTAATTTTATAGACAATATAACATTATTTGGCTAGATTCAAGGAAATTAGGTCATTCTGATTTTGTAACAGTAGCTGTACATAAAAGTGATCAGAATTTCCCGGGTGTTTTAACAGGTGAGGAGTTGTAAGGTGGGTCATAGGATCCTTAGGGGGGTGCAGTGTAAAAGGACATGAGCTGTGCTTTCAATAACTCCTTATGCGCAGGGCACAATCTTAGCTCATAGGGAACTTTTTTATATCAGCCCTCCAAAACTGCTGTGGAAAGAACATTAAAGCATGCTAAAGCTAATGCTCTTCAGAATTTGGAGATGTAAATATCTCACGGGTTTGAAAAAAGGGTAAAACATTATTAGGTAAAGCAGCCTGGTCCTGTTCAGTTTCTAGGTCTTTAATGCATTGCTTAAATGCATTAAGGATGTACTCATGACCCATCATTAAAAACGCCACCCTAGAAAAGCTAAGATGTTGGAGTTTTTGTGAAATTGTCCCAATCCATATTAATTCATAATTGTCCTCAATAAGGAAAGAACTCAAGCCGGGGGCAGAGGGAGGGCATTGACTTCAGCAAGTATGCTATAATTCAAGTCCATGCACCCATTTCGACTTTAGTCAACCCTGCCTGCCTCCTTAATACTTCATCATCACCACCACCACCACCGCTACCATCATCATCATCCTATGGTTGAGAAAAATTCCTGCTCCACAGCAGATCTAGAGGCCTACAAAAGTCCACAATTAATGGACACAGGTAATATAGCCCTTAGGAATTTAGATTGGACCCTTTCAAGAGGAGTAAAGGAAATGTAAGGTCCCAACTGGGCACCTCTTTTTATTCTTTCTTCCCATCCCCCAAATTCCTTGGCCCAACTCAGACATTTTCATCTCTCTTAATTCCAAAGGCAAACTGTTTCTACCCAGCTGGGCATCTGGTGTAAAAGGTAGTAGCCACCAGCTCTTTAAAGAAATTGAGCAAGCTATCAACGCTTACTAAGGAAATCAGTTTCGCAAGGCTTTTTGGGGGGCGGGGGTGTCACTTTAATCTGCTTCCCTCCAAGGAAAGAGGGTTTGGTAGGATTCCTTGCAACAATTCCCTGACGTGGATGATCTGAAAGAGAGTGACAGCTCCAAGGCCAGGGGGAACTTCATCGCTAATGATTTATTGTACGGTCAACAGCTGGTGAATGTCAGAATTAAGGAATTCTGGCTTAATTGGCATCCTAACTTTTTTTTTAAAAAATGGGGTACCTCATTGACTTTTAATACTAACAGAGGGACCACATAAAATGCCCCGTTCACTACATCTCATTGGGTTTCCTTTAATTGTGGACTTTTGTAGGCCTCTAGATCTGCTGTGGAGCAGGATTTTTTCTCAACCAAAGGAGGAGGAGGAGGAGGAGGAGGAGGAGGAGGAGGATCAGGCCATGGGCATGCAAGCAAGCTTCCCTTGTATCTGAAATCTACTAAGAACATTTCAGATAGAAGACAATGGGGGGAAACCCAACCATTAAAGAAGGTGGTCAGGTACAATTTTTTGCTAACCCACTGTCAGAGGAGATTCTTGAATGGCATGCATTTCAATTGCAGCCCCATATTTCAAATTTCAGACAGAAAAACTATTTTTCCCCCTAAAGGCAGTCAGTAACAGCTAATGCTTTTTAAAAAGTCTGACTTTTAAAATTATCATAAAGCTATTGAGTTTCATTTCTTTTATGCAGACGTTTTGATGGAAATGGAGAAAGTCGTCTGCCTGACTGTTGTGGTGGCTGGGCAAAAGTCACTGTTGGAAAATTCAGATCTGGGTTCACCCCCACCTCCCATTGCACTCAGTGTCCCAGATGTTGAAGGCGACACTTTGCTCCTTGTTTTTGTTTCACACAGTTCTTCTGTCTCTCTTTTCCCAACCTAACAATGCCTTTTAAACTGCTCCCCAATTGCTTAACAACGTACTGTTCTGCCAAGACAAAATCGCTTGCAGGGACCATCCACCTTTTATGCCGCGAACATAAAAAATGAAATGTCAGTGGGAAGATGACTTTGGCATGAATTGGCAGTGAAGGATACAGCTGTGATGTACTGCACATAAGTTTTGTAGCCCAGGAAGGCTCTAGAGGGAGGCTGTATCTGAGGATCTAGAATTATATTGGCAACACCTAGGTGTATAAAAGAAGCATATGAAGGGGCATCTGCCAGGCATGGTCCAAAAAGTCAAGGTGGCAGCTGCAATGGCGCAATTGAAGCTTGCTTATTTTTTATGGTAATGATGTGCCAGCCCTTCAAGGTAGACCAGACTAGGAAACTAAGGTCATACATGCTAATACTACTTTTATTACAAGGTTATAGTAACAGAGTCTTGCAAGTTTGAATGTGTTTCCCCCTTCCCTCCCTTTATCTTCGTGAGAACTAGGGAGAGTCATGTCTGAGATGTTTTCTCAGGTTACAGTTCTGCCCTGGACTCAAGTTTCTTTTATCTGACCGCTGTCTTGGTGGCAGCTTTTCCTCTTCTTCCTCAAGGTTATTTCTTTGGCCTATTACATGGTGCTAATTTCCTCCATCACAGCTGCCTGAAGACATAAACCAGATCCGGCACGTGGCTACCTGTGTGAATCAGACTCTCAGTGTTTGGGGATGAACTGGCCATGAACTCCCATAGTGCTTTAGACTCTATGCCACACGAGGGCAATTTGAAGCCCCCCAGAATTGTCTCAGAGACTCTACCACCAACCTCACAAAGGAATCTAACACCTCAGACACTATTTTCCTGGGTTACAGCTGCCACCTCTGCCCTGGGGTCAAGGCTGGTGCCACCCTTGAAATGGTGATTTGTGATAAGACACAATTTTTTTGGACTTTTTGTGAGTTACTGAAAAAAAAATAAAGTTTTATTGTAGGGATCTGATGATTAGAAATGGATTTGATGACTGGAAATAATATGAATTAATAGAAATAATGGAAGTTGTTTTTTAAACTTAGAGTAAGAGTTGGATGTTGTATATTGTTACTTATATCCGTTATGAGAAGGGTCACAAGTCAATTCCTTCCTCCTCTTCTTTCTTTTTCCTTTCTGCACTTTTAATCTTTACTATTTTCTCTCTTTTCAACTTTTCTTTTCTTCTTCGTTTTCTTAATATTAGTTCTTGTTAGTTTGTATTGTTTTTTTTCCAAACTTAATAAAGTTATTATAAAAAAAAAGAAAGAAAGAAACCCGGGTGGATATACCTCAAAGAGCTAAACTGCCCCCACTGATCCACAGCAACACTGCTGGGTATAATTCACCTTCACAGTGTGGATGCCATAACATTAATTTGCTGCTTGTGTTTGATCCTGGACATATTTGAGCCCTGTCTGCATTTGGTTCTGCTTAATATGTGAATGGAGACCTCTAGGAAAATCCCAGGGCTGTAAGCTAGACTGGGAAGTTGAAAAAACATTGTAAAAGAAGGCAGTGGCAGACCATTTCCAAACTATTATGAAGAAATTTCACAAATGGGGCCATCAAATCATCAGGAGTCAAGTTCCACTGAGTGGAGTTCGTTCCCATCAATCACAGGGAATGATAGCACCAAACTGACTTTGTTTGATCTTAAAAAACTCATCAAGATCAGGATGCTGTTTGGTGACCCAACTCGTTGTCCAAGTCTCCATGGCAGGAGAATTTTTGCTTGCTTGTTTTAAGGGTCGTGCACCGGACATCAAAACCTTCAAAGCAATGTCAACCACTCCATTTGGTTTCAAGTTCAGGGCAAAACTTCAGAACATGATACATTTGGTTCTAAGCCTGAAACACTTGGAAGATATTTCATTTGGAACATTTGAAGCTTGGAAGGGTCAGGGCAGGGCCAGCACCTAACACCTTGGCTGATCTCAAAAGAAACCACATGAGGTCAGACCTGGTCTGGTTAATAGCTAGTTAGGAAATCTCAAGCGCATAGCTTAGATCAGTGTTTCTCAACCTTGGCCACTTGAAGACATGTGGACTTCAGCTCCAGAATTCTTCTACTGTAGGCTCTTCTCTGTCATCTTATCAAGAGGGATGCTTTTTCCCAGAAGAAGATGCATCTTTAGCAAAGATTTGCAGAAGTGGCAAAAATTTAGCAGCCACCTTGGCCAGGAATTCTGGGAGTCACATTCTCACCACATTTGGAAAAGGTCTGGATGTGAAGGAACAATCTTGCTAACTTACTTGTGGCTAATTAAAGAGTGAAGAAGAAGCTTTCCCTCACCTTATTTTTTCAGCTCAGCTTTGCATTATTCATATCAACAAAGATACTTCTTCCCTTTCCCGCCTCATTCTTTCGATGCAAGCAGAAACTCTTTCAATTTCCTGCAACGGTAACCCCTCTCCATATAAATTAATTGAACAACCAGGTAACCCTTTTCAGAGGAGGAGATCAAATACAGATGGCTTTTAAAATTGGGTGCTGGTAGAAAATCCTAAGTCAATTGTGTACTGTGACCATATTTTCTTGGGAAAAAAATAAAGGTCAAACCTGAAAAGGGGGCAAATCTGAAAGAGGTTCATAAGGATAAAAAGAAAAAAAAAGAAACTCTTAAGTTTAGAACTCGGCTTGACAAAGGAAAATTCAAGAGCAAAACCCGGAGAATAAAGAATTAAATTAAATAAATCTAAAGGACAGCTTTTTGAAATAAAGGACTGTCTTTATAATAAAGGATGTACGGGCACTGTATGGTAGAGGAAGTCCTGTTTGGAGGACGGATCCTACCCTGGAAAAACGAGGAGAGAGCAATACGTATCTGCAAGCCAAAAGGGAACAGCAGGATCTAGACGAGCCGAATTATACCCTAAGTGTCAGGATCCTCGCAATCAATCACTTGGACTGCTCGTTCGCTTGCTTCGTTTCGGCCATTACAGAGAGAGGGAGGAAGAGGGAGAAGGATGGGAATGTTAACCGTTAGGCGCAGGTGGGCTGTTATCTCACCTCCCAAACGGACTACTGCAATGCGCTCTACATGGGGCTGCCCTTGGAGCATCCAGAAGCTTCAACTGCTGAAAAATATGGCGGTGCCGACAGTTATGTGTGCCCCTAGAATGGCACGTGTTACACCTCTGCTCTGTGAGCTGTGTTGGTTGCCAGTTGGCTTCCGGGTTCAAGTCAAAGTGCTGGTTATGACCTATAAAGCCCTACATGGCATGGGGCCGGGTTATTTGAGGGACTGCCTTTCCCCAGTTATGTCTACCCATCCCGTCAGGTCCGGCAGAAGGAACATGTTACAGGACCCGTCTACTAAGGAGCTTCATCTGATGGGACCCAGGTGGACAGCCTTCTCTGCCGTGACACCCACCTTCTGGAACATCACCCCCTTGAGGTTAGATTGACCCTGACGGTCAGAATCCTCGCAATCAATCACTTACACTGCTAATTCGCTTGCTTCATTTCTGCCATTACAGCAGAGAGGGAGGAAGGGAGGGAGGGAAGGTGAACCGTGAGGCGCAGATGGGCCGTTATCTGGCTCTCAGGAATGCCCAAGGTCGTACCAACGTGGGAACCTGAGGACATCTTCGACATGTGCAAGAGAGATTCCAAGACTGGGGTGGGGGTGAAATGGGAGTGGGGTAAAACTAAGTTTTGGTGCACGCAGGGATCAGTTCCAGCTATGCTTTTAGAGGTGTTCACTACTTTCCAGTACATGAACTTTCCTTTGAACCTGCATTGGCTTCAATGAGAGTTGCTTACATTGGGAACTGAGTACCGCGGTTCTTACACTAAGAATGGTTGCAAAGATCCTTTGAAACAGCAGAGGGGTCGTTTCTGGATGTGAGCGAGGTTAAGGCTCCGGAGTGAGGTACCATCAGACTGAAAGAAAAGGCTACAGATAATCACTAGGCCAGTGTTTCTCAATCTTGGCAACTTGAAGATGGGTGGACTTCAAGCTGCCAAGGTTGAGAAACACTGCTCTAGGCATTTCTAAAAGTTTCCCTGGGAGCCTGAAGGTGTAATCCCTTTTGAAAGAAAGGGGATTAGAAAAAGAATGCACTGTTGCTTAGCAATTGATGAATGTAAAGAGGGGCTAGAGAGAAGCTTAAATTATGTCCAAAAATGTTTTCTTCTTTATGGAATCTCATGGGGCTTCAGAGTGCAAAATAAATATTTTCTTGGTAGGTCCCTGGAAAAAATAAAAACCTGAATGCTCCTGAAAAGCACCATTTGTTTATGTGGTGTCATTTACAGATATATGTAGGTATGTATGTAAGTGGAACTTTTAATCTTCCTTCTCATGGCATTTTCCCCCTCCCTTCTTCCTTCCCTCCCTCCCTCCCTCCCTCCTTCCCTTCCTCCTTCCCTTCTTCCTTCTTTCCTTCTCTCTTCCTTCTTTCTTCCTCCCTTGTTCTTTCTTTATTCTACCTTCCTCCTCTTTCCTTCCTTCCTTCTGTTCCTTTCTTCCTTCTTCCTTCCTTCTTTCTTCATCCTTCCTCCATTCCTTCCTCCCTTATTTCTCATCCCTCCCTCCCTCTATTATTCCTTCCTCCCTTCTCTCTTCATCCTTTCCACCTCCCTCCCTCCTTCCTTCTTTATTCCTCCCTCCCTCCCTTCTTTATTCTTCCTTCCTTCCTTCCTTCCTCCCCTCCCCATTCTCTTTTTCTCCCTGTTCGATGTTTGCAAGAGCCTCTCCTCACACAGGGCGACAACTGGCTCTGAATCACGGTGTACATTTCTGCTGATCTTTCCATGTTTCCAGATGGCTTCCAGAAGCACCCAAGCCCCTCGCCCTCTCCCAGGGAGGGAGGGAGGGAGGGAGGGAGGGAGGGAGGGAGGGAGGGACGAAAGAAAGAAAGAAAGAAAAAGAAAGAAAGAAAGAAAGAAAGAAAGAAAGAAAGAAAGAAAGAAAGAAAGAAAGAAAGAAAGAAAGAAAGAAAGAAAGAAAGAGGGCTTCAGATACTGCAGGAAAACAAACACACGAATAACAAGGGCCCTTTTTCACCGCAGTTGCAATCCAAGCGTGCGCTTGGGGTTGGGATTCTGCGGCATTCAGTACGAAGATTTCCTCCTGCATTCACATGAATGAAACGCGGCCACGGTTAGTTCACCGGGCAGCTCCTCGTGACCTTTTGGTGTTTATTATTGATATATTTATTACCTGCATATTCCAATGTCTCTTTTAAGACGTAGAAGGCAGTATGTACACAAGTGTCGTTCTTACCTCCATGACAGCCCTGTGAGGTAGGTTAGGCTGGCAGACAGTGACTGGCCCGACGTCATCTGGTGAACCTCTAGCTTTGCCATGGTGGGAACTCAGGAATCCCGGGCTTTACAACCAACTTCCACAGCTTCTGTAAAACTCAGGAGGGTTTATTCTTTTCAGCAAAAGCAATAGTATTGAGGTCACAGGTTTGAGGCATTACATAGGTAGGTGCATTAACCGTGTCGCCCTCCAGGACCCTCTGCCTATGCTCCTTGAAACTTTCTCAGGTTTTAAGCTGAATCTTAGGAATGGTGCTGTCCAGAAACACACCACACAATACATTTGATCAGAGCTGAGATTTGGGGGGATTTCAGGATGGATTTTTTTTTTACAATGTTGAACCTATTTTAGTCTGAAGATTGTAGTTTGTACATTTCCTGCCACTCCTCCTCCTCCTCCTCCTCATCTTCTAGTAGCCTAATATTATTATTATTATTATTATTATTATTATTATTATTATTATAATATGAGAACCATCTAGATCCCGCATGATCTCTGGCAGACATTTCTTATTCGAGAGTATGAACCTAGCCAACTGTAGCTTATTCAATAAATCAGAGTTAACAAAATCACAGGGAGTGTAATCTATGAATCCACTACTGAATCATCCAACTTTCTCAGTCTGGCTCAGCAACATGTCCATTTCTTTTACCAAGGGGGAAATTCCACCACCTTCATTTAATAGGCCACTCAGGGGAAATCTTTCCTTGAAGACATGGATTTGCGTTCCTAACTCGGCCTTGTTTCTTGATCACTTGTGGTTAATTATTGACCTTGTCCTGTTTCCAGTGTACTTGTTTGCTCTTCCATGTACCATCATCTGGGCTGGAAACACCAGATCAGGGGAAGCGTTAAACACAGGACTATGGAACAGGAGATCAACCGGTCTCATGGGGAGTTCATATTTCACGCTGCAAAGTTCTCAGGCTTCATGCAGACAGTAGGAATTTAGCAAAGCGGTTGTCACTTCCAACAGTTACAGAAAGGAAAGGGGATTTCATCCATATTGGGTTACACTGCCTACCATCTCTAGCCATGTTAAACAGGGGGACAGAGGAGAACTTTGAAGTCATTTCGGAAGTTAGATCATTTCTGAGTGAGCAACAAGAAGAGATCTTCTGTTGAGTTGCTTTGAAAGGCCTTTTTTAAATCACAGATTCGTCTTTTCATGAATCTGTTTGAAACACACACACACACACACACCCCAAATGAAAGTGTGTATCAAAATAATTCATTTCCAGATGTATTTTCTTCAGGGCTCTGTTTTTGTTTCATTTTACTTGCGAAGTAGGTGGGAATGCTCGTGAGATGGGGAAACCAGATCATCTGTCCCTGTTCCCAGAATCCTCAGTTATCATGGTAGCTGGAAATTCTGGGAGTTTTCCCAATATCTGGAGGACACCAGTAGATGTCCTCCAGACTCCAGCAGATGACTGAATGCCAGCCCAAACGTTCATCCTAGGAAGTGCTGATTAGAATCTTTTGGAGTAGGCCATCATCATCGTTATTGTCATCGTCATCATCCTGTTTGTATCAGAATTTGCAAGTATTGAAATTGATTCCTCTTTTCTAACAGTTCTTTCCTAATGTTGCTTGGGCTGTTGTTTTGGCTCAACCTGTGGGAATCGTATGTTGATTTCACTAGGCATAGGGAGGCTTTTCCACATGCCATCAGGTTCAATATCCTGAAACCATTTACTGGGGCAGGAGTACCCTTAGAGGTTGCTAATGAGTACCAGTTGGGGGCCTGACTTGACAGGTTTTCTACTTCACTGCTTCAGTCCTGCGGATCAAGCTGCCATTTTAATTTCCCACCAGTCCTCCAGTGTAACATCACTCTGACACATGGCTGAACATTAAAATCACAGCTTCCAGCCATCCAGTGTTGCCTTGAGCATCTCTGTCTTGGCTCTTTGTATTTTTGAAAGGGGTTTCCGGTGGACTTAAGTGAGCTCACCTCTTTCTTTGTAACCCACAGGCAGGCTGTTTAGCTCTCTAATCACTCGGTCTTTCGGGATCCAGTTACCACTCTGAGAAAATATGAGGGCCGTGCAAGACTTCAGATTCAAAGGCAAAAATGTGCTTTGGAGAATCCAGAGCATACACAGAGCATTGCTCTGCAGCTCCTTCAGATAAACGCATGTTTTCCCAGGGTCATGCTGCAGCTGCTTAGGGCAACCATACCATTCTGGAAAAAGACATAGCTGCTTTAGAGAGTCGCACATAGGTGCCAGGTCCCTGATTCCCCCCAGGTGCTCCAATGTACCATTTTATCTTTGAATCCAAAGCCCTTCCCAGCTCTTGAAAACGTGCCCTTTTTGCGCGTAGCCATACCTCCCTCAACAAGTCATTCAAGACAGGCTAGAACTAATTTCAGAAATAGAAGACAATGACTTTTCAGAGGAACGTTCTGATTAGTCATCCTCCAAGGGTGGATGGACTATAACCTGCAGAATTATCAGAGCTGCTGCCCCAATATGTCTGGATGACACTGGGAAGAAGGCAACAGATAGTTATAAACCAGAGAAGATTCTTTGGCTGTGTTCACATTGCACACTGAGCTGTGGGTTCCATACCCTAGTTTGTTGAATAGATTTCAGGTGATTGAGTTCAATATGCTAAATCATAAACCATAGTTTACCAACCATGGTAGAAGGGTTTGCACAAAACCACATTAGCACAAGAGGGGACCCCAGTCTTCATGTGTCCCTTTATGTAATGGTATGTGAGGATGACCCTGGGAGACAGGAGAAGAGCCACAGCCAGGGGAAGGGCCAGATAAGAGGCAGCTTAGCCCGCAGAAGGAATGGGGGCATAGCTAACATCTCAGAAGGGGCCCTCCCTAGTTTCTTGGGCTGTAAAGGCGTCGGGGGAGAAATATACTTTCAGACTTGCAAGATTCTGTTACTGTAACCTTACATTAAAGTAGAATTTGTTCATTTGGGTGTGCTTCCTGTCTGGACTACCTCACAAGGCTGACACTTTAAGACTGCATAGGCACAAGTGAACATACCATTTTTGTTATGCATTTTGCATGCCCCTGTTCAGATTCTGGAATGCAGTACAGATAGTCCTCACTTACCAACCATTCATTCAGCGACCATTCAAAATTGCAATAGCGCTGAACAACTGGTACTTATGACTGGTCCTTGAAGTTCCAGCTGTTGCAGCACCCCCAATTCAAGCACTTGGCAACCAGCTTGCACTTACAACAGTTGCAGCATCCCGTGGTCACATGATCACCATTTGCAACCTTCCCTCTCAGCTCCCCACAAGCAAAGTCAATAAGGAAGCTGGCAGGGAAGGTTGCAGGTCACTCTGGTAAGTCCCCCTGCCTTCCTGCACACTTTTCTGCACCCTCCTTCCCTCGGCTTCCCTGCACTTGCCTATGGCCTCCACCACACCACCCCCTTCTGCAACTGGCATGCAGCCTGCGCTGGGCCTCCCAGGGCCTCCCCCACAGCACCCCCGCGCTCCTTACCTGGGACTCCTGCTGCTTCCCGCTTAACAACCTGTGCATCTTGGGGTTATGACAGCAACGGGGACTGCCTGGATTGCCGTCGCTAAGCGATGTGGTCACTTTATGACCGCATCGCTTAACGACAGCAATCCCGGTCTCAACTGCTGTTGTAACCCAAGGACTACCTGTAACTAATAACTTTGTCCATGAGATAGAGCCCCCTCCCCCCCATCCCCATTTTGAAAATCATTTCTTCCTAATTGGTAGATTATTCCATATGGCTTCCTCTGTTATTAGATGGTGAGAAAGCATATCACACTAATGCCCACAGCTGGTGCTCCCTTTTAATACCATATGGATAAACGTGCACGCAAGTCAGCATTATGAACTCCGATAGAAGCATTTATCTTAACAGGCATCGCCCCACAGGGGTTCCTATCTTGTCACATGCTCACAGCAAGAAATGGCCTGAACTTTTCGGAATCGCTGATGCTCTGTGGTTTAAATGAGATTCAGAAATACCGGCTCAGGCCTGAACGCTGCCTGGTCTGAGAAGAGGAATGTTGACAGTCGGAAAAGAGTTCAGAAGAGGAATGCAACTTTGAATTGGTTTCGCTGGAAAACCCTGAGCTTTATAATGGCTGTACTCTATCCTCTAAACGGAGAGGAATTTCAAGAGCTGTCTTTGTCAGAGAGTCGACTGTGATCCATAGAAATTCTTGCAAGGATAAATTAAGGAAGTAGAAGGAGTGCAGGGAAGAATAGGAAAGGTGGCAGGAGGCTTGGAGGCTAAATCATATGAAGAGTGATTAGAGGAATCGGGTATGCTTAGCCTAAAAAAGAGAAGGCTGCAGAGAGACATGATAGTAGTTTCCCAATATGTTAGCCCTTAAAGGTAGCCCAGACAAGAAACTCTGACCATGAATACTAACACTACCTTTACTGTAAGGTTACATTAACAGAATCTTGCAAGTCTGAAAGCACATCTCCCCCCCCCCCCCCGCCTTTACTTTCCAGGGAATGAGGGCAGGTCCCTTCTGAGGTGCTTCCCACATCCCTTTTCCATCTGTGGGCTGAGATGTCCCTTATCTGACCACTGCCCTGGCTGCGGCTCTTCCTCCTGTCTCTCAAGGACATTCTCACAGACCATGACATCATACTGGAAGGGCTGTCCCAAGGAAGAGGACAGGACAAGAACCTGTGTGTAGAAGCTTTATAGATGGAAATCCAAACTCAAAACAAGGAGCAATTTCCTGACCATGAGACCTGTGAAGCAGTGGAACAGCCTGCTAATTGGAGAGATAGGGAGGAGTCATTGGAGGGGTTCAAGCCAAGGTTGGACATCCATTCGTCTGGGATGTTCTGAGGTCTCCAACCCTAGGATTCTGTGATTCCATGTGGAAATCTCTAAGGTAGGCCTCTATAAGGCAGGCCCCCCACAACCCTCCTGAAAACTTCAATGTCACTTGCAGAGCCACTCCAGAAGATACCAGAGTCTATCATTTTTAATAGGAGGGGGCGATTATTTAAATAGGAAAGTTTCATATCAACTACATTTCACTGATTTGCTGTCACAGAATTAAAAGCTAGATTAAATTAAGTCAAAGTTATTCTTGCTTCTGGACCAGCCTCTCTTTTGGAAGAAGGGAGGTCCCTGGTCACTACTCAGACCCTTAGTGCTTTTTGACCGGAAAAAAAGCAGTAGGAAGACCAAGCCAGGAGTTTGTCAGGGCTTTGCAGCAATTGGAGTTTCCTACCTCCTCTTCTGGAGCTCCTGTTCGGGCTGAATGGTCTACAATACCTTAAACTTCCTCCCCCATCTCTTTTGCCCCCTGTAACAATGATCACCGCCTTCCAATAAATGGTTTCATTTTTCAGTTTCTTAAGTCAGCTTTGCCAAAATCAGATGGGCTTAAGGGATCTGCTGGTTGATTTATGAGAAATGTGCCTTGGGAAACAGAGTCTTTTCCACCCATGAGAATGGGGGTGTTGGCTTGTGCAAAGCTGCCTTATGACCCCAGAAATTCTGGGGCTGATTTTCTGCCCATGAAATATGACAAGCCTCAACCCCAGGCTCTGACTCCAATTTGTGTCCAACTGGGTGGAACCTACCGATGATTTACAGCCTGTTCTTGAAATACCATATCAAAAGTGTGTGGTTTTATTCAACTTTGTGACTCTCCATTACAGCCAACTGGGGCCACAGTCCAACCCGGTGCTAAGGGTGGTCTCACACTTAATTCTGCACTGGCTATATTCTCATGGGTTTTCTTGCACATGAATTCCTTCAACAATTCAAAAACTTCTCTTCCTATCAGAGGGGTTCGCAAGAAATCATAAATTCTTGCCGTTGAGTACAGCTGTAAGCCTCATAGCATTTGCATAGAGGTGAGGGCCATTCATTCAACAGGACATTTTCTCAGATGGGTTTAAATGAGCTTTAAATGAGATGTGTATGTGGGTGTGGGTGGGTGTTCTTTTTTTAGTGCACGTGGTTTTACCTGCAAAGAAAATGGGGGGGGGGGGGGGTTGAAATGTTTGATTGATGGAATTTTTTATCCTTAGAACAATGGTGCTTTCTCAACCCTGTTCCCTAAAAGAATCCTGTGAAATGCTGGTAGGCGAAGGATCCTTTAAAAAATAATATTATTGTGCTAAACAGATAACAAAAAGAAAGTATCACTCCATGCAACCACATTAATGAAATAATATCACTTCAAAATTCATCGTTATCATCATAAAAATTGGGATGGGGATAGGGAAGGCTTGGGAAAAAAACAGATTATAAGCAGAACTATTCCGAAAAGATTGACCTAATTGCTCAAAAAACCTGCCCCCTTCTCCTTTTCTCAAAAGGAGATGACATAAACTGCTAATTCAGAAGGTCAAGAAAAAAAAACATCTCAGCAATTCATTGTTGCAAATCCAATGTAGATTTCTTCTTCCAATATTATGTCATCATTATTTTACGATTTCTCCCAAGAATTCAGACTGTTCCTATCATGTCAGAGTCAAACATGGTGTGTGTTTTTTTCCAAGTTGCAAAACATAAGAAATAATCCATGCTTTGATGAAGTAGATATTTGATTTGGGCTTTTCTGTATAAATTGCAAATTATGACCACCGCTAAAAGCAATAGATACTGTATGCTGAAAAATCCAAACATCCATGAAGGCAATATATTTATTAGGCAACCTTAAGATGTGCAATGCTGTTGCAGACTTCTGAGTTTCAATTATTCTTTTGAGGTTATGGGGGGAAAACAGGAGGAAAGCCCGTTTGGTCTAGTGGGGAAGGCCCCAGGCTAGAAAGCAGGAGACTCTGAGTTCTAGTCCTGCCTTAGGCATGAAAGCCGACTGGGTGACTTTGGGCCCGTCCCTCTCTCTCAGCCCAACCCACCTCACAGGGTTGTTGTTGTGGGGAAAAGAGGAGGAGGAAGGCGTATGAGGTTTGTTTGCCGCCTTGAATTAGTTATAAAAATAATAAAGGGATAAAAAATCTAAACAAAAAAGATAAAATTATGACTGGGTGCCATAGCTATAATACATGGCACTGAAAGATTGAATGATGGATTGCCTCCGGTCATGAAAATCAGGGATTAACATGTTGGGAGTTGTGATCGGTTATTATAATGAAACGTTCCAGGAAGAAGAAAGTTGTGGTTTGTAATTTCTCCATCCTGGAAAAGGTACATTCCACTAGTTAGTCAAAACTAGTTCCATCATTCCTAAGATGCACGTATCCTTTAGAAAAAAATCAGGAGTCTAGTAGTCGCTTTTCAAATACATTTTATTAAAAGGCATCAGTTTTGTGAGCTGAAAGTCACTTTATCAGATACAGAGTGGCTAGCCCAGTATTCTTCAACCTTGGCAACTTGAAGATGTGTGGACTTCAGCTCCCAGAATTCCCAGCCAGCATAGCTGGCTGGGGAATTCTGGGAGCTGAAGTCCACACATCTTCAAGTTGCCAAGGTTGAGAAACACTGGGCTAGACTGGTGGAGGATTTAAATTGGCGTGAGGCAGGATGGGGGAAAGACAAGATGGTTATGCAGATGTAGGTTAAGTGTGAGATGGACCACAAGTCCCTATCAATTAACAGTGGTAATGTGTTAAAACCCCATTGTGTTTGTGGAGATATTTGGAGATAGCTTGAAACCTTCTGAAGTTTGGGAGTTCAGCAATTCTCCCTGGATGGTGCTGTGAAAGTCTTATTTTTTTCCACCACGGAGGTCTGCAACAGAGCGTCTTAGGAGGTTGAAATGCTCTGATATTACACTGTCCCAATCTTGAGCCCTGATGTCAAATTTGTGCCCATTAATTCTTCCAGGCAAAGTTTGTCCCATTAACACAGCATCTCCCTGAGTTGATGGAAGACAGAAAAGAAACCAGGTAGGCAAGCTTTATGTTAATAAAACATGGTAGAATTTTAGCTGTTCTACCTAGATAATAAAAATCAAATTGGTAAGTGCCCCACTGCTGGAAATCCTGCTCTAGTAAATGAGGCAACTTTATCTGGTTAGGTTAGGGTTAGTTTTCCTAGAGTTTGCATCATTTTTTGGAAAATAAATTGGATTTTGGAGGCAAAAATAAGGTGGTATTTGGGGGATTCACCCTGACTTTTCATCTCATGCTTCAGCATGAACTGCACACGTGGAACGGAAAAGCAGACCAAAAAATTATCTTTCCAAAATGAGATCCATACCATGGTTTCAGCCTGACTCAAAGCAGAGATCCTTTCCTCCTACTTTGGAAACTGGCCAAAATCATTTCCCTTCATTTCTGTTTCATAAAACGGGTCTACGTTCTACGCCAGCACCTTCAGAGGGTTGGATCCAATAAAAAAATTGGCAAGCATGTGCCAGATATTAAGACAATATGGAGCGGTATTATCTCTCCTTTGCTGTTTTGAAGTACTGGGTGAAATCCATCTTGTTCCACCACCAAAGAGAGGAAGCAAAACACGTTGAGTTTGTGTGTTCGAGCGAAGGAGGCGCTTACAAAAGACAACCAGCCAAAAAAAGGGGGGGGAGCCAAAGTTTCAAGTTAGATAAGAAAGGGTTGAGCTTGTCCTGCAAATAGGCTTTCAAATCCCTCCGTTGAGATAAGAGAGATCAAAGGGTTTAAACACTGCCGAGAGGAATTTAATGCAAAAGAAGAGAGAGAGAAATGAAATAGTGGTTGGGCAGCTGGGACTTCTAACACAGGAGGGGTCTAATTGGCTCAGGTCAAAAAGAAGTCTTGGATGGACTTTTGATCCAGAATTGGCAAGATACAGTAATGTGGGTTTCCTTCCTCCTTTTTAAATTTTTTTTTCCCTTCTTCCTCCTTTACTTTTCCCCTTTAGGGAAATTAATTTGCAGAGGATGGGGGCTAGCTTTAAGGGGGAATCAAGAAAGGACTGGTTTGCTTTTATTCAATTTGCATCTCCCAGAATAAAGATCCTGTCAATTTGTTGAGGATTAGAGCATTAGCTTTCAGATCTCCTCGAGATACATTAAGCAATCCCACCCTCCATTTCATTATTTAAAGTCAAGTGTTAATGTTGTTTATACAGTGTGGTAGAGTTAGTGCCTAGAGGAGTTTAAATAGAAGGAAGGTTCTAGCTCGCAGATCTTTTTTGAAGCATGGGAGATGAAATCTAAGTCTGTAAAAAACATCATTGCAATGCATAGCTGTTTGTAGCCTGTCTCTAGAATAGCGTTTCTCAACCTCAGCAACTTTAAGATGTGTGGACTTCAACTCCCAGCATGCTGCTTGGGGAATTCTGGGAGTTGAAGTCCACACATCTTAAAGTTGCTGAGATTGAGAAACTGTAATCTAGAAGGTTATAATTCAATCTACTGATTTATTTATTTATTTTAATAATAATCGCATTATTGGTGGCTTCATCTATAAAGCTCATGGTTTACTACTCACCGTGGCAACTTCACAACTCTGTGTTAGGCTGAGAGCAAGGACATCCCACAGCGGGATATTAAAAACATTCAAGATGGCAGCCATGACCACATGATTGAAGCCCCACCCCTTTTTAACATGTGTCACAGCTGCTATCTTGACTTTTTTGACTCACTGCAGATGCGTCCGGCTGACTGTGATGGCTGGGTTTACCTACTTACCAAATTACATTGTGGTTAGTTTTGTTTGGCTTAGAATGCTTATGAACCTGGCTTCTATGGTTTGTAAGTCATGGTTTAGAGCTTAACGTTGTGAACTCAGGCTATTGTTGGATATTCAGAAAGGAATGTTTTTAAAAAATCATTATTTAATGCGACAGATTGATTTGGCTGTGTGAGGAAGACTGGAGCCATAGGTATCCATTCCAATATAGGATGATGTCAAAATGATGAAACATGCATCATGACATCAGAGTGCAAATCCTGCCCTTTTGTACCTGCAGAATGATGTCATACACAGGTATGTAAAGGCTGGAGTTTATATCATAACACACTTCATCCCGTGACCTCAGGTTGGCCACACTAAAGATGCCAGTGGTAGGAACCCATGTCTTTCTGATTTAACACACAAGAACGGTGTGTTCCTATGCCATGGTTTGCATTGTTGTAGCTGAATTGATTAATTTCTTGCTTAGCTGCAGTACCACTGTTATAAAAAAAACCACGGGATGCAAGACTCTGGATATCCACTGGAGGGTAACAAAGAGGTACAGAAGACTTTTGCAGTGGCGAAGGTCTGCAGAAGACCCAGTGAGTTGTCTTTTTCTCATGGGTGGGTATGCTGGCCTCAGCACACCTTCTAGCCTTCAACTGGCAAAGCATTCCCAGCAGAGGTCCTTAAAGTGGAGAGGCGACTTTGATGGTATCACATATTCCTCTTCACAACAACATGCTGCACCTGATTTATTGACTTACTTTTTTTCATTTTTCTCTTTTGCATTGAAACAGGCAAATCCCCCCCCCCCCATTCCATTTTAAAATGTACCCAAGATTGTGTTTGGCATTGTTAGAGACACTTGGACACATGCTGGCTGGGGAATTCTGGGAGTTGAAGTCCACACATCTTAAAGTTGCCAAGGTTGAGAAACACTGGTCTAGATCAATAAAGTAGAGTTCTAGTATTTCTTGTGGACTTTGTTTCCTGACCTAGCCTACTTTGAAGATCTGATAGTATATAGGCAATAGGTACCTGGACAGAAACTGGAGTTCCCTCCATTACAAAATCCATGGACTTGAGTTTTAAGAAACTTTTAATATGGTTAGTATGATCTTAAAACAACTTAATTCTTTCAAGGGGCTCTGACAGGTTCCACAAGTGCAAACCTGCCCCTTTGAAGCATCTTTCTTGTTTTGGATCTGGAAAGCTCCATCCTGTCCTTAGTTAGCCGTTCATGGCAGTTGGATCACAGGCTATTTGCACAGCATCATGATGGGGAAAATTCAGCTAGAGCAGTGTTGTCCAAACTTGGCCACTTTAAGATGAGTGGACTTCAACTCCCAGAATTCCCCAGCCAGTAGAGAATAGCCTGTGGTTATTCTCTATGAGAATAACCTCTTCTCTATGAGAATAACCTCTATTCTCTGTGAGCTACAGAATAGCCTGTGGTTGCTTATTCTGGAAGAGAAAGCATGAAGAAGGGGGTCAAACAAATCAAGATGGCAGCTGCAACCCACCCAGACTTGTACACCCAGTTTAAGGACGACCCATAGTTAAGAACGGAACCTATTGTAGCAAAATTGGAGTTAAATACACAATGGTTCGAGTTCATTACACAATATACTTATACAGTATTATACAATAATACTATTCTGGGTTACTTACAAATTCGGCTTAAGAACAGATCTTGGGAATGAATGGAACTTGTTCTTAAACCAGGAACTACCTGTACTTTGTATTAAAAGAGGGGTCAGAAAAACGCCCCAGGTGAGGTGCAGTGCTAAACCATATTATTGAATACAGTTGAATCCATGTAGTAGCACCATAGTTAAATTACAAGTGACAGTGTTTGTTTTTCACAATAGGTGAAGCCGTGATATAGGTTGATCTAGGCTTAGCTAGATATCTACATATTGCAGTTTTATTAATCCAGGCTCCGGAAATCCAGCTTTATCACTTGTCCAAATTGGGCTCGTCTGTTACCAGTCTTCTCCTTCTCCAAGTCAACTTTGTTATACCAAAGTAACTCTTAGAAAAAATAATTTCTTTTGCCTACTGGTTGAGTTTTTTTGTGCATCTCAGTCAAGCTCAGGTTAGGGCTGTTCCAATAACAGATCCATATAAATGAGGTAGAAAGGCATAGCGGGCCCAAAGATGTTCCAGAGTCATGCGAAACTGGTTTTTGATAAGGCTTCAAAGAGTTTGAATTACATTGTCTAATGATTTATGACTATTTGAATCTCGCAGTTCCTGTAATTAATATTGCTGGATGCTTTCTACTTGGAAGAGTGTTGATTGTAACAATGCAAATGCAGAATTTGTATGCCTCTGATTTTACATTGGATGTTGAGTCAAAAAACCTCAGTTTTCAACTCTTTTCTTGGTGAAATATTTGCACGGCGTGGGTACTTCCTGTGCTTTAAAATAACTGAGAGGATGAGGATGAGGATACAAGCTTGGTTTATAGTATCAGTTTCTTCCCATCTTGTTAGGAGACCCTGGTTGTTCTGCCAAATATGTATTATTGCCATACATTTGCTAATTATATTGTATCTGGTATGGTGCAAATTACACTGGGAGTAGATTTGGAATCAATTTTGTTGTTGTTCATGTTTATTTATGGTGCTTTCTGAAAGAGATCTAGTTTTGGCTATAGCACTTAACCTCTAGAGCAGTGTTTCTCAACCTTGGCAACTTTAAGATGTGTGGACTTCAACTCCCAGAATTCCCCAGCCAGCATGAAGTCCACACATCTTAAAGTTGCCAAGGTTGAGAAACACTGCTCTAGAGGTTAAAACCAGGGGCACAACCTGTCCTCTAAAGGTGTTTTTTCTTTATTTTCTTTTTCCTCCACTGACTGATGTCCTATGATTTTCAAAGTTGCAACTCAGACCAGAATCTTAACAGCTCCTGAAGTTTTGCTGGCTATCAAGATGCTTTGTCTCCCACATTTCTGTCTGTTAGAAAGAGTTTAAAGGCAGAGAAGTTTTCCCAGGGTAAAAAGTTGACAGCTCTCTATAATTAAATAAATAACTTAGCGATAGCTTTTAAAAGTAAACAGGGATTGATCCCAGACAGAAATACCACCATTCCATTGGGGTGGGTTGAGAGCATCATTCCAAATGTTGATGGTCTGTTTGTATATCAGATTTTGGCCGCTCCAGTCCCAACACTTTTAGCGCCTAACGAGATACAGAAATAAAATTAAAATAAATTTAAATAAATTTAAAAAATAAAGTATTAAAAACATAAGAATAAGATAGATAAAACCCAAAGAGAACATATGGCATCAGGTCCCCAAGGGAAAAGCTCCATCTTCAGCTTTTTCCAGAAGTCAGTGTTGGAGATGGATGAATCTCCAATGGGAGGTCATTCTAGCAACTGCTTCTGCCAGCATGAACCGAATGGTTGGGCCAGCTGGAGTGGGAAATGCAGCCTTGAAGATAACCAGGCACCTAACCACTTCCAGAATGGTACCAACACTTTCAATTGCCCTCCGATGTATAATTGTGATGATTATGGCATACAGCTTATGAAAACCCCAAATTCACAATCTCAGAAAATTAGAATAGTGTGAAAAGGGTCAATATTCTAGGCTCAAAGTGTCCCCCTCTAATCAGCTAATGAATCCATAACAGCTGCAAAGGGTTCCTGAGCCTTTCAATGGTCTCTCAGGCTGGGTCAGTAGGAATCACAAGCATGGGAAAGACTGCTGACCTGACAGTTGGGCAGAAAACCATCATTGACACCCTCCATAAGGAGGGAAAGCCCCAAAAGGGAATTGCAAAAGAAGTTGGATGTTCCCAAAGTGCTGTATCAAAGCACATCAATAGAAGGTTACGTGGAAGGGAAAAGTGTGGTAGAAAAAGGTGCACAAGCAGCAGGGATGACTGCAGCCTGGAGAGGATTGTCAGGAAAGGGCCATTCAAAAGTGTTGGGGACTTTCACAAGGAGTGGACCGAGGTTGGAGTTAGTGCATCAAGAGCCACCACACACAGACGGATCCTGCACATGGGCTTCAAATGTCGTATTCCTCTTGTCAAGCCGCTCCTGAACAACAAACAACGTCAGAAGCGTCTTACCTGGGCCACAGAAAAAAAGAACTGGTCTGTTGCCAGTCCTCTTTTCTGATGAGAGCAACTTTTGCATCTCATTTGGGAACCAAGGACCCAGAGTCTGGAGGAAGAATGGAGAGGCACACACTGCACGATGCTTGAAGTCCAGTGTGAAGTTTCCACAGTCTGTGTTGATTTGGGGAGCCATGTCATCTGCTGGTGTTGGTCCACTGTGCTTCATTAAGTCCAGGGTCAACGCAGCCATCTACCAGGAGATTTTGGAGCACTTCATGCTTCCTTCCGCAGACGAGCTTTATGGGGATGCTGACTTCATTTTCCAGCAGGACCTGGCACCTGCCCACACTGCCAAAAGTACCAAAACCTGGTTCAATGAGCATGGGATTACTGTGCTTGATTGGCCAGCAAACTCGCCTGACCTGAACCCCATACAGAATCTATGGGGCATTGCCAGGAGAAAGATGAGGGACATGAGACCGAACAATGCAGCGGAGCTGAAGGCTGGTATTGAAGCATCCTGGTCTTCCATAACACCTCAGCAGTGCCACAGGCTGATAGCATCCATGCCACGCTGCATTGTGGCAGTCATTGCTGCAAAAGGGGCCCAAACCAAGTACTGAGTACATATGCATGCTTATACTTTGCAGAGGTCCGATATTGTTCTATTTCCAATCCTTGTGTTATTGATGTCATGTAATATTCTAATTTTCTGAGATTGTGAATTTGAAGTTTTCATAAGCTGTACGCCATAATCATCACAATTATACCAAAGTAAGGCTTGACATATCTCGCTTTGCATGTAATGCGTCTATCTCATATATTGGTTTCACCTTTTGAGTTGCCATACTGACATAAGTGAACATTTGCACGATATTCTAATTTTTCGAGTTTCACCTGTAGAGTACATTGCAGTACAGATAGTCCTTTGCTTAGTGACTACAATTGTGACTGGAATTTAGGTTGCTAAGCAGTGCGGTCGTTAAGTGAATCATCATGTGACTGGATCCGATTTTATGACCTTTTTGTGATGGTCATTAAGTGAATCACATGGTCGTTAAATGAATCATGCAGTTCCCCATTGATTTTGCTTGCCGGAAGCTAGCTGGGAAGGACGCAGATGGCTATTTCATGACCCCAGGATGCTGCAACCATTGTAAGTGCAAGCAGGTTGCCAAGCGCTCTGATTGCAATCACGTGACCACAGGGGTGCTGTGACAGTTGTAACTTTGGGCACCAGTCGTAAGTCACTTTTCTTTGCACTGTTATAACTTCAAACGGTTGCTAAACAAATGGTCATTAAGTGAGGACTACCTGTAATGTAAATTCCTGGAAATAATCATTTCATTTTATTCTGCTTTGGTCACACCTCACCTTGTCAAGTATTAATCTGCAGTTCTGGATGCAGCATTTTAAGCTCAGAGAAAGGCACTGAGGATGATTGAGGATCTCTGAGGATAAGCTTAGAGAAAGGCACTGAGACTAGACATTAAGTTAGTTAGTTAGTTTATTTATCAAATTTGTCACTGCCCATCTCGTTAAACGACTTTGGGCAGTTTGCAAAACAATTAAAATCAATTAAAATTACAAAATTACAATAAATAGAAAATAAATAGATCCAAAATAATTGGCGATCACTCAGGGAGCATCATCAAGGTGCCAGCCGCCCCCAGGATTGGGTAGAGTTATTATCCCCCACCCAAGCTGCAGAGCCAGGTCTTCAATCCTTTCTGGAAGGCCAGGAGGGCAGGGGCCCACCGCACCCCTGAGGGGAGAATGTTCCAAAGGGCGAGTGCAACAGCAGATAAGGCTCTCCTCCTTCTGTGGAGGAGACATTGAAGGACATTGAAGGAGCTGGAGATATTTAGCCTTCAGACCAGGAGGCTGGTAGCCCTCTTCAGAGATGTCACATAGAACAGATTAGGATTTGCTGTCTGTTGTTCCCGAGGGCAAGACAGAGAATCATGGGTTCAGGTAAAAGGAAGAAAAATTCCAATTGCACATGAAGAAAGAAAGTGTAACAGTAAGGTCTACTCAGCAGGGAACCAGTTACCTAAGGAAGTGGTGGATTCCCCTTCATTGGATGTACGCAAGCAATCATCTGTCAGGGTTGCTTTAATCTGGATCAGTTATGGGGCCAAATGGCCCCTTCCAGATCTAGGATTCCAATGTGAACTCAACCCTTGCAGTTTCTAACCAGGCTTCTAACTACCCAGAGCCCCTGGGAATCAGGCAGCACATATACTGATTATTACGACGACGACGACGATGATTTTATGGCTTGGTGCAAGGAACTCAGGGTTGTGATCCTGTGTGTGTGTGTTTGTTTGTGTGTCAAACTGTGAATTGTGAGTCTGGTGGGATCATAAGGAACTTAGGAAGAGACCGTTGTTTTTTTAAAAGCTGATCAGGATTATGCAGGCAAAACAGAGCATAACCCAACCACATTTCCAGAGATGGCAAAAACTCCAGGTCTAGCTGTCTGTCAAAGCCATCATCCCCGTCACAGAGAGAGAGTTTCCAGCTGGCTGATGATGACTTCCAACATGGTGGATCTGCAGCATTTGGTGTGTTCATAGAACAGGATGTATTAAAGAAGGTCTGTATTGTTATCCATCCTTTTAAATTCTTAGCCTATCCTAATGGAAAAGGTTTTGCTGGGCGGCAAGAGAGATCCAATTTACCAATATGCTGATAAAGCAAAGCTTCAATCAAGAACATATGATTAAAGTTCCGTCCTTTTGAATGCGGCCTTTTTCAGCTGGGGTTCCCCAGGAGAAGGAGGTTTTTTAGCTTTACATGCCATGCAAAGCTAGCCCAGTGACGGGAATTTTTCCATGCCATGATTCAGTTGCTTTGCTCTCGTTCTAAGTGCTGTAAAACGTGGGTTGTGTAGATGAGAAGTGAACTGCTTTGTGAAGTTTTGGTTTATTTTGCCATGTTTATGCAGGAGTTCCCTGCGATCTGAAATTATTTCAAGGGCTCCTCCAGGCTAAAAAGTTGAGAAAGGTTGTTTTAGTGAGTCATATATTTATTTCTTGCCCAACTCTAATCCCAATGAAATCATTAGTTTTATTCCAGGAGGCACACAAAATCACTTATTTTAGAGTGTTGCAGTAAAATTCTCTGGGTTCGTGCAGCCCATAAACTTACCCATTTGTGTTTTATTCAACAAACCATGATTTTAAAAACATAGTATGATGTTGTTGTGTGAACTCAGCCTAAATATCAGCTTCTCTGAACTTTTTTTTTTTAAATCAGCAGTTGAGTCAGAATTGCTCTCAGTTAAATGAATCATGTAAAGATTGTTTTGCCTTTTCCAACCTTTAAAAAAAAGGAGTTTTAAATCAGAATTACTTTCTCTCAGTTACATGAGTCATGTAAAGATTGTTTTGCTTTTCCCAATCAATGTGGAGAAAAGAAGCCTTATGTTTATGCTTCTAAGAATAAGGGAAATAAAAATCCATTCGACTTTTACAATCAATATTAAGCATTGTGATAATATGTTTATAAACTATTTCCATATGCAAACCCAACAGTTGCAATGTATCAAAGCAGGCAGGCAGCACTGAAGTTCCCAAGAAAGCAGCCCAGTATTTTGAATATTTTTTAAAAATCTAGATTTATATGTATGTGTGTTCATTAATTTCTTGTTTATTCATCCACCAATATCTAGGCTTTGATTAACATAAAATGGAATCCAAATTATATCCTTGCAATCTACAGGAGATGGGGGGTGTCAACAACTGCAATGCAAGGGGTGGGATTTTGGTCATGCAGTTACAGCTGCCATCTTGATTTTTTTGACCCCACCCACCCAACAACCCTGTCTTGCTAGATTCTTGATGTATCAACAATTATTTCCGATGCTTGGATAATTTTTCAGAAGTATCATTGCTTTCTTGTTGTGTTATTGTTATTCCGTATGTCACAAGAAGAAAGACCGTGTTCCCCTTTATGGTGTTTATTAAGTTATTTTTTTCTCAACAGGTAAAGTGGAAGTAGAACATACCCAGGGTAGGACTGCGTACTTCAAGCATCATTTGATGGATTATTCTTAGATACTTCCAACAGGTAAGTACCTACTCCCCATCTGGATTTTAATGCTGTTCTAGAAGGCTTTTAATACAATTGTTCACACTGCCTCAGAAGGAATCCTTATCACCACCTGAGGGTTTGGGAAAATGCAGTTAGGAGGGAAGCTAAGATAAATCAATTCCAGCACTAGAAAAAATTTGCTAGGTTGTAAAATGGGTTCCATAGTCCAACCCATGTGGTAGGCCCCCACAGGCATCTGCAAGGGGTCAAATGATGTTTGGTGTGCATGATCAGGCCTGTGAGGTCATTTTGACTCACCATGGGCCCGCCCAGCCTCTTGCGAAGGCCCCTAATTGGTCGAAAGCTGTGTGATAGGCAGCATGGCCAAGGGGAGCTCAGCTATGGAGAAAGACAATAGGGGTAATGTCTCTGCTCCTATGCTGTTAGTCCTTCAAGGCAGGCCAGGTCATGAAACTGACTCCACAAGGAATACTGGAACTCTGCTTTATCGATGTAGGTTGTAGTAACAGAATCTTGAAAGCCTGATAGCATTTTTCTTCCTCCCTCTTATATGAAAGAGAGTCAAGGCGGGCTAATCTTGAGTTTCTTTCTAATGTTCTCTTCCTCTCCCGGGCTTAAATTGTGTTTTGTGAACTGTGCTATATATCCCTCCAAGGAAACCTTTGAGATTCTCTACGTATGCTTCTCTAAAATGTAATGCCTGGCTGTTTTTGTTGAGGGAATGCTACCTTAGATTGTTTGCTCTATCAGAACAAATCTTGTGATGGTCAGATGGTTATCATCAACATCATATAGTGGGCCAGTCAATTCTCTAGGCTAGCTGGTTGAAAAAAAGATTTAGCAAATTTAAGGGAGGACATATCATGATATTACTATCCATATTTCTGAAATGGGAACCTCCATACGGAGGGGGATGATACCTATGAATATCAGTCGTGAGGACAAATGATGGGGTTGGTGTTTTCTTTGATATTGATGTTTATCCTCTTCTTGCCTTGTGAACTTCCCGGTGACACCTACAGAGAGGTAGGAAAAAAATGGGTTCCTGATTCCCTCCACCAGGGCCATGTCTATGTTAGGCAGGAAAGTCTGATCTGCATGCCACTCATAAAGTTTTTTGAGCAGAATGTTGAAGGTCACCCTAGTAAAGTACCAAAAACTGATTTTTGCTGAGGTCCGCAAGCATCTATACCCTACACTTCATCCACAGCAATACACAATAAATAGTAGCTCAGGATGAAAGGGGCAGGGGGGAGATCCACAATGAATGGATGCCAAGGATTCAGAATAATTTTCCCAGGTTTTGTGGGGGGGGGGGGGTCCGATTGTTGACGCACTTTGTAGTCGAACACATCTGCAGGACAGCAGACTGGGGTTGTTGGCTCGGAGGATCATGTGAACCGATAGAAAGAGGAAAAGAGTTTTTTCAGTGGTGACACCATGTATGGAATGCCCTTCCCACGAAGACTCAGCTGACACTCACATCAGCATTTTCTCAGCACCTAGGGAAGACCTTTCTCTTTTCCCCAACTTCTTAATCAGTTTTTAATTGTGTTCTAATCACATTTGAATTTGTATTGTTTTAGATTTTGAATGTCTGCCTTGCTGCTATCTATTTATCTGTGCCTTCATTCTGCATTTGATTTGATTTGATGGTATATGTTTTAATTTGAAATGTATTTTTTAGGGTGTTTTGTTGCAAACTGCCCAGACAGTTTTGTCTGTTGGGTGGTTTAAAATGGGAGGGAGGGAGGGAGGGAGGGAGGGAGGGAGGGAGGAAGGAAGGAAGGAAGGAAGGAAGGAAGGAAGGAAGGAAGGAAGGAAGGAAGGAAGGAAGGAAGGACACTCAAGGACAAATTGAGTCAGGGTCACTGACTTTTATTGATGGACAAGGAGTCTAATCAGTGATTCCATGAGAATCAAAACTTGAATCTCTGTAAAAAGCAGGAAGCTAAGGGAGGAGAGGAAGTTTGACAAATAACTCAAAAACATGTTGGAGAGGCACAGTGCGCAAAGTCTCAACTGTGGATGGCCCACCTGTGGCTTGGAGCCCCTTATATCTCTGTCTTGTCTGCCAGCATCAGATCTCCCCCAAAATTGCTGCTAAATTATAACTTTTTAATAAAATAGAAGGGGGAAGTTTTTAATATCTGAAGAGAAATGAAGCGCAGTTCATCTCCATTTCTAACTGCAGCTAGATTAATCGCATTGAGAGTTGTCCTTGGTCCCCACACGTTTCTCCCAGACCAAGCACGGCTCTTACCTCTTGAAAAATGTCCCTCCTTGGTCTAAAATAGTGAGAGAGCAATAACGCCACACACACTTGAGTTTATCTTCCCTATCTTTTCTTTTTATCAGCAACTGAAACGAACTTCTGCTTTCGTTCATGATGGATTGAGTGGTCTGGCCTCTGTTGATCTGCTCTGGCTCTTTTAAGAAAAAGAAATCCTTAAAATATAATATAAAGATAAGTGTACATACAAATGTGCATGCAGAGTTGGATTAAGATCTGGTGTAAACTACATTGCCGTATTTTCCTACACCAAAGGCAGGCCGTTCCATCGTAGAATGGGTTTATCCTGTTTGATCCAGGAGCAAGGATGAATGTTCTGCTGTTGCTTTTGACTTCAGCCCCAGCCTTCGTGCTGCTTTCACGCAACCTGTGAGCTGCAACAGCCACCCAGGACTTCTTCACTGGAGATCTCCAAACTTTCTCTACTTTTCTTTACTCCCTTTTTAAAGTTATTTGGCCTAGTTAGTTCATTTTATGGGATTCATGGCCAGAAAACTCACAGACATGTGCTACCTTGGGCACCTCAGTCAAATTCCCGAGTGCCTACAGCAAGCCAGTGGCAGGCAGTGACCACAATGGTCAGTCAGATAGAGAAGAACCTGACCAGAGTCTGAATCTTCCTACAACTGCTTTAGAAAGTCTGCAAGATGTGAGGTCTTCATAACCATCCTGTCCTTCTGATCTCCTCTTGGATCTGTTGCTGGCAGAGGTCTTCACAACATCACCATGTGCCCTCCATTGCTGAGGTCTTCAACAAGATCCTTGAGTCTGACTAGGCATCTCTGGAGTGGCGAAGGCTTTTGTAGGGTCCTGGCTGTATTTCCACCCCTGGAAGAGAACCAAACAAAACAGGATGAAGTGTAAATGCCAGTGTTGCTTTGTCGACAGCATGGTGGGGTGTTGTTAGAGCATGGTGAAGGAACTTTAGGGATCAATTAAGGTCCCTGGGTCTTGTAACTCGAGAGTCGGGGAAGAGAAAGTTTGCAAGCTTTGATTGTACATCAGAAGGTTTGGATTCAAGAACAATGGCATAATCTCTGCCCTTCTTTCTTGCTTGCCTGCTTCCACGGAGCCTTGCGTGGTTCAATACCAATATAAAAATATCTATCTATCTATCTATCTATCTATCTATCTATCTATCTATCTATCTATCAAATTTACACACTGCCCATCTCACTGTATAAGGGACCCTAGGTGGCTTACAAATAAAAAGAACTATAAAATCTTTACAAAAATATACAAAGCTAAAAACGTTGAAGCTAAAAACTAAAAGATTCAAACTAAAAAGGTGGGGAGAGCCTTTTTAGTTACCAACTAAAAAGTTACCAAGTTACCAACCACCCCCAGTGTTGCAAACCCTCGTTGGGTCTCCATGCAAGTTGGCAAAGGCAAGTTTTAACACCCTTTTGGAAGGCCAATAGAGTGGGGGCCAGTCTCACCTCAGGGGGCAAGATGTTCCAGAGGGTGGGAGCCACAGCAGAAAAGGCTCTCCTCCTGGACCCCCCCCCCCCAGTCGAAATTCTTTGGTCAACAGGGTCCGTAACATACCCTTCCTGACGGATCGAGTGGGACAGGTCCATGTAATTTCTGGCTATAGTAAGTCAAGTGGCAATTTCCACTTCAGCATTGCCAAATTCTCTTGGGAAAAGATGCATTTGAGGAACCACCAGCAAAAAACAAGGACGTGCTGGTGACAGGAGCTGTTCAGTTCTGCAGCGCTGCATAATGACGATGCTTTACATCTGTCAACTGTTGTAAGGTGCAGGCCTTAAGAGCCTTGCGTGCTCCAATGCTTCTTTGCCTTCCACTGATGATCTGGGTAAACGTCTGTTCTTTCTCTTATTGATAGCAGTTTTAATGTTTTCCACTTCAGCCTGCAAAGTTCTATAAAAGATTCCTTTTGTCCAGAGAGTCCCCTTCCTTCTTTCTGGTTCCAAAAGGTTGTTCCTGTAGGGAAGCAAGGAAGCTTTCTTTCCTGTGCTTTGAGGTAGACCAGAGATGGACAAGCCATGGCCCAACCATCTCATTTGCAGGTCCCAGCATCGCAAGAACAGTTGAGTGGAGATTGTACTCATAGATGGCAGATTCCTTTCTCCTTTCTCACTTAAGTTTTTAAGAGGTCAACCATCCAACCACAGAACTTTTAAAAGAGCAGAAGGAAGAGGAGTTGTTGTTTCTCAACCACGTTGTAAAGTTTGGAAGATAAATTCAACCCCCATCCATCACCCATCATCACACACTGGCCAAGCTTGGTTCCAGACACTGTTGGCTGTTCCATGGATTCTCTGCAGGATAATTTCAGAATTCATTCCCAGCAGGATTCATACAGCAGTTACTTTTAACCCCCTTACACTTTGCTTCTGATTTTGGGGCATTTAGAATCACATATGAACAGGATTCACTCCAGGCCATGTGAAACTTTGGGGTTTGCTGTGTTGTGTCCTGTACCAGCAGCTTCAACGGCAAGTTTTTCCTGCTAGGATTCCTCCGCCTTCCTTTCTGCTTCCTGACACTGATGTTGCTCCTGCCTCTGTGGAACATTTTCTGAAGAGGGAAAATGTATTCAACTGACGCCCATCAGCAGGAGTGTCCCCAGGGTATGGTTAAAAAAAAAAAAATCAAAATGGTGGCCGTGATGGTGCAATTGAAGTTCTGCCTGTATTTTTTCTGTGATGGTGGGGGCAGCTTTAGGCTTCTTACCCCCTTACCAAGCCAAAAACAAAGGTACAGCTGAAATGAAGCATGAAATGACGGGTGGATTGTTGGAATCCAGAAAGAAGCCGGTGCAGGATATCCTACAGGCCTTCTTTCTCCAACTTGAACACCTTTCAGATGTGTCGACTTTCACTCTGGAATTCTCCACTCAGCATGGCCTATTCTGGAGGGCAAACTCCACTGCTTTCAAAGTTGTTCTGGTTGGGAAAAGGCACCAGCCGGCAGAAGCTGGATTTTGCTTTTTGCTTTTCTATCGCAAGACTGGAACCCGTTCTGCAAAATAAGCAGGTGGCTATTTTTAATCTCTCTTTGTGTGTGTGCGCGCACGAAGAGCCCAGTCTATTCTATCAGATGTCTAACTGCATTATCCCTGCATCTCTTTGCCACATTCTGGCAAGTCCCTTAATATAGTTACAATAAGTAGATGATATGTTTTCCCACCCAGCAAAGAATTGATAGATGTGAGTGATGCAGGGGCAAAGTTCCAGCCATTATGCTGTTTGGACGAAAAAAAAGATAGTTGTGTGAGAGAGTGAAGGCAATAGACATCTCTGTAAACTGCATCTGTCACCCGATATTAATGAAAAGTGCCCAGTGGTTATCTGAGTAGGCTCTCTGCTACAAAATACTATTTTTCTACCTGCCTTTCTTTGCAGATAATAATGTGCTTTGGTGCTATAGAACCATCCCTCTGAAGAGAATCTCAGTATTTTGACAAATGTTAGTGAATTAAATTGGAAAATAACTGAGTATTACTAGCGTGAGGTAGTCAATGACAATTGTAAGACACTGGATGTACTAACTTCAACCCCATTGGGGGGGGCTGTGAACATCTGGACTAGCTGCCCCCAACTGGGTGATTTCTAGGTAACCTGGAATACACTTCCCATCATTCCCAGGCAGCACAGCTGTGCTGAGTGAAGCTTGTAGTCAGACACATTTTGGAGACATCAGGCAGGATGAGCTGACAAAGAGCAACTGAAGTAGATCACAAATGGCATTTACACCACGCCCATCAGATTTGAGGTGCAACCTCCGGAACGGCCACGAGGGGGCAGCACATCATTCAGGTTTCTATATTTGCTTCCATCTAGGGCCTGATGTGGTAGTGCTACAAATAAATTCAGCCCCTGTGTGTGCCATAGTAGTGAACATACAGTGTTTACTGGAGGAGACAGCGTGCAGTCATGTATAACACACAAATCACAAGCTTTGTTGCTTTCAACTCAGAGTAATTTCCCCCCCACACTCTAAGACTCTCAGTCATTTACCCTAATGACATATTTTTTTAAAAAATGAAACTTCCAGGTGGAAAAATTAAAATTCTATCATCTGAACCTCATTAAACCATAGTACAGTCTCCCATCTTAAGCATCATGCGTTCTCAAGAGTTCTCATGTGAAAACTCATGCAAAGTTGGTCTTCTTGCAGGATTCCTTCAATTTAAAAGTAATGTGGAGATTGCTCTCAAAGACAGAATTCCCAGACAGAATCTGGAATGCAATAAATTGGAGGAAGCTAGTTGCATGTGTTAAGGAAATACATCCTGTGGCCCATTACCCTTTCCTTCGGGAACTTCTGCCTGAATTTTCTATCTCCTTGTTGCTCCACAACATCTTTTTATAACTGGCATTACTGGGAATCCAATTTGGAAACATCTGCGTGGAAAGTATGTCCATGACCTGTGACCCCTGTCCATTAAGATTCAGTGCTAATTAAACTCACGTTACCGATACGTGCAGCTTGTTAAGGATAAATTAACTCGGCTTCCATGGTTGCATGGAAGAATATGTCTTGCTTTCTTAAAAAAGCATGTTCTTAACCGTTGAACGATAAGAACTCAGATCTGAGCTCCCTTGACTGAGAGCGAATAGGTGCTTTGCACTGTCAGTTTCAGAAGCACAACAGCAACAATATCCTGGCAGAGAGTAAATAGCCACAGATTGGATCCCTGCACGCTTGCTGAGCCTCACGGGGAGAAACAGCATATGTGCCCAGAGAGCACTTCAGACAGCCTTCCTTTCACAGTTCAACGTCTGAAATTTGGACCCATCCCAGATTGAAATTTGATTTAATTTGCACTTTTCTAATTAGACAGTAACGGATGGGAAGTGGGCGGCGGGAGTAATGCAGTGACGCTTCCAAATTTTCAGGGAAGCCAAAACAAGTAACACAACACAAGTGAAAGGAGATCCAGCAATTTGGTTGAATATTCATGCACCCGTACTTGCTTGCACAACTTGCAGGAACACACGAAGGTTAGCGAGAGTCGAACTCAGTATGGTATTGACTGCTTACATCTGCCAGTCTTCCTTAATTAATTCCCTCCCCCATAACATAATTATTAATGCACTTCTAATCTTGTTTATTCAAAGTTGCTTCAATGTACAAAAATGTAATCATTATAGAACGTTGTTGGGGGGCACCGCAGATTAAAAATGAGGGCACTTTCTGCGTGCAATTATTTTAGATTTCACATTCTGTGTTTTGGTGCTAAAATTATGTTATAAGCTCCCTCATGCTCTTTAGAGGAAAGGTATTGAAATAAATCAATAACAGAGGAGAAAATGTGCATACTGATCAGTCGTTCAACGTTCCAGGGCTTCTGATGTTTGTTCTGCAATTCATGTGCGCCGTAGGAATGGCTTGCCAATCACTGCAACTAATCAGTAACTCAATCACTAACCAGGTTCCATGCCAGAGGCATTTCTTGAGGGGGGAGGACAGGCACCCAGTATGGGCTACTTACATGCATTGTATTAAGCTATAGTTTGAACAAGCCATCATCTGAATCCTCACATATACTAAGCTTAGGTTGGCTTTTTACAGAGTCAACTTTGCCCAATCAGGTTAGCAACAAACCGTGCAAAGGTGTCTGGGGAAAGTGCAAAAGACAACATGGGTTGTGATGACATCATCAAACAAATGACCCAGATTAATATACTTGCATCAGATGTCATAATGTCATTACATAAGTTTGCCATTTGCTCAAGGAGGTCATGATGTGTGTGTGGGTCTTTGACATCTTCTCAACTTCTTAGAGATGCTGCCTAACTCATAGTTTAAATGCCACATTATTATTGTTATTGTTATTGTTGTTATTTTTTTATTTTTTTATTTTTTTTAGTGCCAATCTTGACTCCTTAGGGCTGAGAGAGATGGACTGGCCTAAAGTCACCCAGCTGGTTCCCATACCTAAAGCAGGACTAGAACTTACAGTCTCCCACTAACTCAGTGTTTCTCAACCTTGGCAACTTTAAGATGTGTGGACTTCAACTCCCAGAATTCCCTAGCCAGCCATGCTGGCTGGGGAATTCTGGGAGTTGAAGTCCACATACCTTAAAGTTCCCAAGGTTGAGAAACACTGCAGTAGCTTGTCTCATATAGCATGTCATGCCATACGAAGACTATGCAAAGCCACATTATGGCTTAGACATGTCCCATGGTGTGTCTGTGGTTGATGTATAGCTCATACCATCTAGGTAGCCATGAGCTCTATATTCCTTGCCTCTATTCCAAACTACCATAAGGTTCACATAGAGTTTCCCCAGTCTGAGAAGCTGTGACCTAACTCAGAATTAGGGAGGTCCACGGGAGGTGAATATCTAGGAGTAAATGGATTGAAGGATGCTCACTTCACTTCAAATGGCCAAAACCCAGAATTTAATGGAAAAGGAGAAAAAGGTCTTATCTGAGATGGATTTGAACAAGATTTTCCAGAAATAGCTCAGCAAAAAAAGATGTTTATAACTCATTCAGAAGCTTGTACAGGAGCCCCAAGGTGGCTCCCAAAGCAAGTGTGTGCTCTAAGTATTGTTCTCTAAGTACCACAAAGGAACTTCTAACTCGGTGAAATGTGAAATCAGGGACAATGGTCCTGCCTTGTGATTTTTGCAGAATAAAACTCAGCATGTTTGAGTAGCAAAGAACAGAAATTAGTATATTTCACTGTCTTTGACACCGTGTCTGGAAGATTTTTTGCCCAAAAAGAAATATAATTTCCTCAGTTGGAACTGCTAACTATCAGCTAAGCTAAGGGCATTTCCACAAGAGAATTCCATCCAGACTTCCATAATCCACAACATCCACTATGTTCAAGGCTGAGCAATGATTTGAAAACAGAAAACCCTTTTGTTTTTAATTTTGCAGTTCTGTGGAGCTTATAAGTGGTTTATTTCTCTATATGTGGAAATCCTGCCTCATTCTGCCTTTTGGCTGCTGGGGCTTTGGGTCTTCCAAGAGGAAAGGTGGCTGGACCGCTTTGTCCCCTCCTCTCATAGGAACTGTATATTCACTGATTGTTCATTCATTCTTGACCTTCTCTCTTCTTGTTTTACTGTACACATTTCTTAAGTATTTCATCCCCCCTATATTTAACTTACTTTATGTTTCCTAATATACCAAAATCTTACTTCCATAAAGCAAACTGGGCAAAAGCACATTCTTGTACAACCATTTTTGCTTCTTTTAAAAAAGGTATTCCTCACTGGAGACCATGCACTATTTGCAATATTTCCACCAGCATTTAAATACCTTTAAATCTGTCCATCTGTTTTCTCATCTTTAATAAACATTTTACCAAGGTACAAAATTTATCTGTTTCCCAGGGATGTCCAAAGGATACGATCAAAAAAGTGACAACAGCAGCCACAACAGTGTAATTGAAGCTCCACCCATTTTTTATGGGGGTTGCATTATTGCAACCCCCCTCCTGACTTTTGGGGCCATATCCTATGGCCACCCCCGCTACTGCTCTTGTTTTTCACATATTAGGCATAAATTGCAACTGTTCAATCCATTTTCCCTGTCAGGCATAACTGATTTATGTTTGAAATGTATAATATCTTCAAAACCATATTTCTCATTGCATCACACAATCTATCCAACAATCCCTGCAAATTATTCAGCTTCTCGGGCAGCAACATGGCATCAACTGCGTGCAAAAATACACAGACATTCACATCTTCAACCAGCACACCCATAAACCTCACCACAAGCATATACTGTATGTAGCCATACATACATTAAATAAGGGGTCGTCATATACCCTTGACTTATTCCCTGGATAATGTTGAACTATTTGATGAGCTTTAAATTTCTTCTCCCTCCCTCCGAGAACATCTTATCCCATTTAGCAACCAACCTTCCACTCTGTATTCACACAAAACATTCTATAAATCAAGCCTGTTTGCTTTATCCAAAGTTTCTCTCAATCAACAAAGAGACAATAAATGATGTTACATTAATCTATTTCTCAACTGAGTTGTTGAAGAACAAATGTGTCCTGCATGAAGAGAAGGATGGAAAGGAAGGCCATAAATGTGAACACCCAAGACAGATCGATGGAAAGGAAATCATAAATGCTGTGAGAATGTTGAAAAATGGTACCGATGGTGTAACCGGAGGAATATGAAAATATGGATGTTGTTTGCTTAGGAAATAGCTAAGTGAATTGTTTAACGGGTGTGAAGGCTGCATACGCAACTGATGATTGTTCCCCTACACAAAGGGAAAAGTAGCAAGAATGAATGGAAAAACTACAGGGAATGCGATAGTTAAGTGTGCCTGGGAAAGCAAATGTTGCTCATTGTCACCTCTTGTACTCTTTCAGTCAGAATTCTGCCAAATCCTCTCCCAGGCACACTTAACTATCGCATTCCCTGTAGTTTTTCCATTCACTCTTGCTACTTTTCCCTTTGTGTAGGGGAACAATCATGGTATTCTTCCAGTCATCAGGCACATATGCAACCTTCACACCCATTAAACAATTCACTTAGCTATTTCCTAAGGAAACAACATCCATATTTTCATATTCCTCCAGTTACACCATCGGTACCATTTTTCAACATTCTCACCGCATTTATGATTTCCTTTCCATGGATTAGTCTTGGGTGCTCACATTTGTGGCATTCCTTTCCATCCTTCTCTTCACGCAGGACGCATTTTTGTTCAGATCTCTGAAAGACACCTTCCAGCATCCCCTCACTTCAATTTTATCCCAATCATTTAAATCACTTTAATTTTTAATTCTACAATATTCATTTTGTTGGAGAGTCACTGTTTCTTCACTGTCCTTGAAACTGTTTTTTTCTCATCAAAATTGCTCCATATTTCCTGCATTTTTTAATCTTCACTGCACTTTGCTTTCCTTAACTCATTCTTTGCAACTATCTATTTTCCATGCCCCTTATACATTATATATTTTTCTCCTCATTTTTTGCAGCAATCATTCTCTTACATGTATTTTTCTTGTTTCACATCTTTTTTTTTCATTTTGTCATTCCATCAAATATCTTTCTTCATACTCCCCATTCTCTTTCCTTACCTTCTTTCTCATTCATTCTGTTGAGAGATCCTGTGGTGAAAAAACGTCCATATTTAAATAAATGTCTTAATACCAACTCTATTTTTTACATCTCCCCAAATATATGTTTGAGATAGTTGTGAAATGTCAGTTTCATGGATTCAATTTTGGGCAAGACCCTTGCAGTAATCCAATGACTCAGTTTGGGTCTTGAGCCAGTGCACTATTTCTCAGCTTCAGTTTGCCATATATGAAGTTTAAATAATTACAACCTGATCTATGAGCCTTATAAAAGGGAAAATGCAGAACTACAACTAATCTTCTGTATAGGCTGCTTAATAATGGAAGGGTTTTTTCCCCCCAAGTAAACAGGCATAAGAGTTCAGGGGCGGGGGGAAATCATTTAAATAGTACTATGCGTGTGAAAGTATGCATACATGTAATGTAGTTACGCGCTTTTGCAGCTCATGATGAGTAAAGGAAGCTATTGCTCTATTAAATAATCTTGACAGCAGACACTAATTAGAACATCTTCTGAAGATGTTAGCTATATGTAAGTCTTGACTGCATTCAGAAAGAGTTATATAAGATTATTTAAAATGTAGTGTTTCTTTCATAATTGTGCAATTTTTTTAAAAAATGCTTTGGACGCAGATCTAAATGCAAGAGAAAGCTGTTAAAAAGTAGCATAAGTATTAGAGTCAGTGCAAGCTGAGTATATATTATTAATTTAGGCAACTTTGTTCCAGCATTTGAAGTACTGAATTTATCTGAAAGGAAGATCTTCCTGAGTTTAAAAGACATGCACTCACCCCTCTCTGTTCCCTGGAAGATTAGATAGAAAGATCTCATCTGTTTCTATTACTGCATCTAAGATGACCCTCACATTTTCAAGGTCAATTATCTGGGAAAAGGTTAGTCTTCCTTTCAGGTAAATACAAGTTTTAACTGTAATGACAGAAAAACAGAAATTCTGAAGCCACTTTTTGAATGCATATTCTCAGGGTTCCTATTTTTCTGAGTGATGAAATAGAGAGGACAATATCTGTGTCTGCTTTATTTAAAATATGCAGATGCCCTGCAGTTATAGTTACAGTACTTACAGGTAAGGTCTGCAAGAAAAATGTAACATCAGGATATAAGAGTAGCCTTGATGGAACAGTCCAAGGTCCATCTTATTCTAGCAGTTTATGTCTCACATTGGCCAACCAGATATCACTGAGGTGGTCATAAGCCCTTCTCCCACTGCTGTTCCTCTGCAAGTGGCATTTGGCATGCTGCCCCCAAACCAGAGGTAACACTGGGACCAAGCATGATGACCCTTGATAGACTTGTCCTCTATGAATTTATCCAATCCCCTTTGAAAGCCATCCAAGTTCATGGTTGTCACCAGACCTTAAAAGAATGTGAGACTAGCTCTGGTGGATAAGACCAAAAACCACCTTGGTCCAGCAATTTGTTTCTCACCTTGGCCAACCAGTTGCCTCGGGAGTGCTCAGGTGATGGATTTTATATACCTTAATCGTCAGTCATCTTCTTGCTAAGTTAAACAATGCCAAATGTTCTGGGCTTTGTTTACAAAGGACGTTTTGTTAACTCCCTTCATTGTTCCCCTGCATGTCTTATAATAATAAACCCCACAGGTTAACTAGGTGCTGTCTGAAGAAGCATTTTCTTCTGTCAGTTCTAAATGTCTTTCTGATCAGACCCCATCTGTGCATCGTTATACATTTATTTAAATTAAATTGCATTTGTCATTTGGTTGACCACCCACTTTAAAGATATCTTGTTAGAGCTTTTCACAATCACTCTAGATTTTTTGGTATTGTCCACCAAACTGGCCTCCTTAACTACACACCTCTAGGATCATTAAGGAAGACGTTAAAAAGCTCCCAACGCTGATCTTTGAGGGATTCTGCTTCATACTTTTCACCATTCATGTTATATGACAGCAGCTTGGTTTCATTTTAATTCAAGTAGAGGTACCCTCCTCCTCCTCCTCCTCCTCCTTCTCATTTGGCTTGTCTAAAAATGTTTCTCAGTTGTTCCTAACAGTTCCAAACCTCTCCATCTGACACCATCATCTCATTTAGGCATTGAGACCCCTGAACTCTGCCTTTTTAGATGGTCCAGCCCATGGAACAGGTTCCATTTTTGAGAATACTACCTTGGCAGTCCTGGACTTTGTCTACAACCTGATTTATTGATTATGTGCCATCAAGTTGGTGTTGATTCTTAGCAACCATGTAGATAGCTTTTCTCAATGATGATGGTCCTTCAGGTCTTCCAATGGTGCATTCATTGCAACTGTAACTTCTACCTTGCTGCTGGTTATCCTCTTCTTCTCTTTCCTTCCACCTTTCCCAGCATTAGTGCTTTCTCCAGAGAGCTGGGTCTTCACATAATGTGTCCAAAAAAGGATAATTTGAGCCAGATCATTTGTGTCTTGAGTGAGAACTCTGGATTGATTGATTGATTCAGTCACCCCTTTGCTTGTTTTCTTGGCTGTTCATGGTATTATCAGCATTCTTCTCCAACATCAGGTTCAAAACCATCAATATTCTTTCTATTCTGCTTCTTCGAAGTACAAGTTTCACTTCCATAGCATGTCATAGGGAATACCATTGCCTGTACTATTCTGATCATATAGACACATCTTCTAGGACCAGCTACTAATATTTTCCAAAGTCCTCAGTGACATTGTGGACAACTATCCAGAAGCTTTTCTAGAAGATACATGAGGCCCACAATCCTCACATCAGGTATGCATGTCATGCTCCCTCCATGCCCATTACAAACCCAGTCCTCTATATTTTTAATGATTCAGTTGCCCACACCCAAAAGCACTCTGCTCAGAATAGTCAATACACGACAATGTGGGTTCATCACCCAAGTACTGAGTCTCTTCTGTGAGAGCATCTCCGTCATGTTCAAAATTATCTCCTTCTTCCCCAAGACAGTGGTCTCCTGATAGAAAGGGAGTTGTCATCCTGGAACTGGGATGAAGCTAACAGATCCCAGGAGGTCCCGTCTAGAAAACTCTTTGCCTTTCTAGGAATCTCCAGCTCAGCCACCTTGGTGTAAAGGAAAATAACTTGTTCTCTGAGAGCCAGGAGTTCAATGCACCAAGCACAAGTCCACAGCTTATACCCAACACAGTACACACTACAGTACACAGTAGTCCATTTGATTACTCTTTGTAATAAGCTGGAAATTACTCTTTCTCCTGCTGGCTTCCCACCTTCATGTTAGTTAATGTGGATCATTTTGGTTTCCTTCTTCTGTAGGATTGTTTTACCAAAAAATTAGCCCCTCTGCTATACTGTTACAGATTTTGGAACTCTGGTTTCCTGTAAGTTTCAGGATCTTCCTACACCCTCTACAAGCTCTTCAATCCTGCATCAAAGAAACAGGCATTTGTGATGTCACAGCATGGCTGTGATCTGTTCCTTTGCAGGGGTGGGGTAGAACTAGAAAATTAGCAAGACTGTCTGGAGAACTGAGCTTCTGGGTGCCATTGGGAAGAAGTCACCATTTACAAAACCAAAAGAATCCACTGGGGCTCCTTCAAGTCTTGAGCAGCCTTCTCCCAAAAACGTTTTTGAAAGACAACATCCATCATCCCCAGAAAGAGATGATAGAAATTGTAGCCCAACACATTTGGAAGGCATTAGCTTAGAGAAGGCTGTCTTTAGACCACAAATTGCTTTTCCTTTGTTTTTATACTCTTGTCATTTATCTATCCATGCTTTCTTCCCCTTTAAAAGCAATAGTTTTAAAAAATCATTAATTTTCAGAAGAAAAGATAGCAGGTTCTCTGATCAACAAAGACATCTTTTCAGTAGTAATCTGTGAAATGAGCTAGGAACAGGAACAGTAGGTTGGGGGGGGGGGGATTAATTAAATCCTGCTTTGTTTTATAAAAAAAAAATATGGATGGATTAGTTCCTTTTTCATTTCCATGGCTGCCTAGACTGGTTTCTGAGCCTAATGCCAATTAAGAGGCAAATAAAGGATATGCAAAATGGGAGACAACAAGCTGAAGCTGGAATCGGTTCTTTTGTGTCTAAAACAATTGAGCTTTTAGCTCAGGATGAGGGTATCTCTGAGGGGCTGTGCAGACATTTAGCTGTGGAGTGGGGGGCCAAAACTGAGGCTGAGCGAAGGGAAGACAATCATGGAGTTGTCTCCTCTCACAACAGCATACAAACCCAAAAGAACCCCGTGGGATTTACACAGTTGTTATCTGACATGGGTTTCTGGAAGGACACAATCAGGATGGCGTTAATTTGGGGCGGGGTGGTGGTGGTGGTGATGGTGGTGAACAAGCCATTTTTAATTGCCCATCAGAATAACACAAATGGGGATGGAGAAGGCAACCACAACTCAAAAATGAGCCAGATGTTTTAGCCATGAAGTCTATAGTGCAAAGTCAACCTCTGAAAATACAAAGGCTTTTAAGGTGCCTGCTAGGAAACATACATGGTTCTTTAGAGCAGCAAAACCTGAAGACAATTTTTGATGCAATGATTAGTGGTTCTAAACCTTTTACTATGTCAAGTCCTACCACTCTGTCAAAGAACCTGGGTCTCACCGAGTTTGAAACATGGCAGCATCTAATCTTTGGAGCAGCCTCCCACTTGAAGTGAAGTTGGCCCTTCCAGTTTTAGTCTTCCAGAAACTTTTAGTCTTCCTAGGGCTGAGAGAGAGCTGGCTTGGTGCCCAAAGCAGGACTAGAACTCAGAGTCTTCAGTTTCTAGCCCAGTGCCTTTAACCATTACACCAAACTGCCTTGGTCACCTTCACTGACTCGGTCAAAAATCTTGAATAGGAAAGATTTCTACATCTGCTGTGGTCCACAATATTATCAAACACTTTCAGCCAGACAACATCCAACTGTAAGATGAGAAGCTAAACAGAAATGGCAAAGCTATGCTCTCTGTACCCAGATAAGTTTTTTTGAAAAACCTTAGCAGGGGAAGCTTGTTGCTGTTGGAAGAAGTTTTTTGAAACTTTATCAGGTTTTGCTTGTCAGTTTTCTTTGGGGCTATACAGGATGGTAAATGTTGTCCTTCAACTCTTGAATCATGAGCGAGTTCCTGAACAGAGAATGTTTGATGTTGCTGATAATGCCAAGTAATTACGAGTAATTTGCATTGAGCTCTGCTGTTTAAAAGATTGACACAGCCTTGACTACAAAGTCCTGTTTTCAATTAAAATATGCTCTGTGGCATCCTGCCCTGACATTCCCAGATCTTTTTTTTGGAATTCAGCCTTTTCCAAATAGATCTGCAGATGGTAGTGATTGTATAAATACGATGATTTTGGTGTGTGCATATATTTGAATCTTGCTACAACTTGCAACATTCTTCTATATTTCTACTCCTCCTATAGACGGAGTGGCTATGGATTGGAGGCCCCTCTGCATCCAAGGATTTACCATCTTTGGCTTTGGATGGGGTTGCACTGCCCCAGACAGATCTGGTGCATAATCTGGGGGTCCTCCTGGACTCACGACTCCTGCTCAAGGAGCAGGTGGCAGTCGTGGCCAGGAGCGCCTATGCCCACCTCTGTGTGGTATGCCAGTTATGCCCTTTCCTGGATCAGGAGGTTCTCCGGTCACTCACTCACAGCCTGGACCTTTCTCGGCTAGACTACTGCAATGCACTCTACATGGGCCTACCTTTGAAGAGTATCCGGAAGCTACAGCTGGTTCAAAATGCGGCCCTGAGGACAATTTTGAGTGCCCCAAGAATGGCACATATAGCACCTTTACTGCGCGAGCTGCATTGGGCCCCAGTCTGCTTCCAGGTCCAATTCAAAGTGTTGATTATCACCTTTAAAGCCCTACATGGCATGGGTCCAGGTTACCTGAAGGACCGTCTCATCCCCATCACATCAACCCGTCCCACTTGGACAGGCAGAGAGGGCATGTTGCAGACCCCATCAGCAAGAGAATGTCGACTGGTGGGGCCAGGAGGAGAGCCTTCTCTGCCATTGCCCCCGCCCTTTGGAACATTCTCCCCCCAGAGGTGCAGCGGGCCCCTACCCTCCCGGCCTTCCAGAAAGGATTAAAGACCTGGCTCTGCCAGCTTGTGTGGGGTGATAACAATCTTACCCAATCCTGGGAGCGGCTGGCGCCTTGATGACGTTCTCTGAGTGACTGCCAATTATTCTTGGTCTATTTATTTTCTGTTTATGAATGGTAGATTGTAATTTTGTAATTTTAATTAATTTTCACTGTTTTGTGATCCAGTTAAACCATTTGTAAAGCCCAGGGTCGTTCAACGAGATGGGCGGTGACAAATTCGATCTATAAATAAATTTGATACGCCATGATTCCCAGATTCTGAGCTCACCTTTGTTTAAAACAATAACCATCTAGTCCTTGCAGAACTCAACATAATGAGGCTAAATGGGTCGCTGTTCTTCCCATCCATTCGGGGAGAGACTAGCCAACCCTGACTTTTACTGTTTGTAGCTAATGAATAAAATCACTCCAGAGATTGATGTGCCCACTGTCTAGAAAAGCAAACCCCTGGTTTATGTTAAGTGATTATGGGAGGCAGTTTCTCTGATGGAAAGTGATTGCTGCTTCATTTAAAACCAGGTCAGAAATCCAGGATTAAGTATAGCTGTGATTATTAGCTATCAAGGTGGTTTTTTAAAAAACTTTATAAACATTTAATTCTTTTCCTTGAGAATACCTGTAAAGGAACCCCATTATTATTGTATTCACGGGACAGGAGGCAGACCTGGAATTAAGGAGATGCTTTATGCCAGTCCTGCAAAATAATTTAGTCTTCGGAGGAACAGATTGAAGTCTTCTTTAATGAGATTTAATTCAGTATTATTATCCAGAGATGTCTAGGGAGGGGGGTCAGAAAAGTCAAGATGGCAACTGCGGGAATATGTATGTTATAGTCTTTGATCTCCATTGGCTCTGCTTTCGTTTCAGAGCTAAATGCAAAGTAGTGCTTTGAAATATAAATAGATTTGAACTACAGGATTCCACATGAATCTGTTGAGGGTAGAAAAGGACTTCTGGGCAAAGAGACAGTCTTGGTAGTAATAAGAAATGAATCTGTGACACCATAACTGCAAGCAACTTCATTACATCTTGTTGCAGTAGCCTTATGTCCTTGGCCGTGGTGTCCATCCTATTGGCATGTTGGTGTGGTTAGGTAAAAATATTGTCTTCTTTAAATTAAGCTCAGATTAAAAACTTGGCGAAATGCTAGCCGTTTATTTGGTGTAAATGTTTTAAAGAGCAGAAGGGACATTGTGAGTGCGTGAATGGAAGAGATTAAGAACTCAGTTACTGGCCAGCTAATGGACACTGATTCTCTGCTGATGGTCAGAAAGAGCAAAAACGGATCGGTTTGTGGTTCTCTGGGGTCAGCCAGAATATAACATGAGAAAAGGTGCCTGAGGTTCCCCTCCTTTGATTGGCAGCTCTAATAAAGAGTCATCGCCCAAACATAGAAGCCCATCTTCACAGCATCCTAACCTCTGAAGAAAAACAGCTCAGCTCCATCTCAGATGAGTCCGAATTCAGAGTTCAGAAAATGTGGGAGATGAAAAGGCTGCTAGTCTGGAAGAATCCTGTGTCTCATTCCTTTCAGGTCATTTCCACCCTAACGATTTATAGCATCATTTGAAGCAGTGCTTCTCAACCTCAGCATCTTTAAGATGTGTGAACTTCAACTCCCAGAATTCCCCGGCCAGCATGAATTCTGGGAGTTGAAGTCCACACATCTTAAAGCTGCTGAGGTTGAGAAACACTGCTTTAGAGCCATCCAATCATCACTTTATCAAAGTATCAATAATGTAGACAGACTTTATATCACTTCAGTGATGACTGGGTGATGCTATGAAGACACTCCAAACGAACATTTCAGAGTTATAATTGGGGAGATCCCAGAACTATTGAATTTTATATCTTCCATACTTAACTTTTCCCATTTCATGTTTCAACGATATTACTGTTCTGTCACGCTTTTTTATTGTATTGGGGTAATTTCAGAACTTTCAAACTTTTCCACCTTGACCTTGTCTTGGGAGGATCAGGAATGGGCAAACTGGTGAAGCCTGAGAGAAGCCTCTCTTTTTTTCTCAACTTAAAATTTCCTCTGCCCCATTTCTTGGCCAGGTTAGACAAGAGAGTTTGCACAAAAATCCATATACAGTTCTACACATGTTTTTCCTAATACAGGTAATCCCCAGGTTAAGAACGCGTTCCATTCCCAAGGTCTGTCCATAAGTTGAATTTGTATGTAAGCTGGAACAGTATTATTGTATCATACCATATGAGTAGCATTGTGTAACGAACTTGAATCATTGTGTATTTAACTCGAATTTTGCTACAATAGGCTCTGTTCTTAACTATGGGTCATCCTTAAACCGGGCATTCTTAACCTGGGGATTACCTGTACTATTATTTATTGTTTACTTATTCTTCCAGCCTGCAGGGGCAGGTCAATATGGTTGTCCCTAATCCTAGCCCTAACCATGGCTCATCCTTAAACCAGGCATTCTTAACCCGGGGACTACCTGTATATGTACTGCCATGTGCTCTTTTTCTAGGCTGCATCCCTTCTCCAAGTAATCTTTCCCAGCGTATTTTTTTCTGTCCAAACTTCCTTAATCATCTTTGTCCCCTCTTTGAAATGAGTCCATTACAACTTTCAGAAAAGTGTAGATTTTAGCACGGGTCCCCATTCCAGTTCTTAGGTAGGTTCAAGAAGTGGGAGATCTGAAATCTCTCATGAAAATATGCATGGAATATGTTTCTGAACCATCTCTAAAGACAGCCCATTTGGATGAGACTTGAAAAGGAAAGGTATATAGTTAGAGACATAAAATACCCTGGATTTATATGATCTCCAGGGTCAAAACAAGGACTGGCCTTTTCTTACCAGCTGTGCAAGTTGTTTTTCTGATCTTGATAACAAATGTCTTCTTAAGGCTTGACCCTTCATGAAAGCACAGACCTGAGAAAGCACCTAATAAGTAACATTTATTATCACGTTATCAGTTGGTCTGGCACCAAGATAGCTTGTCAAAATCTTCTGTCTCCTTTATCAGACCTACTAATGTCGAAGCCCATTTTCTCCTCCGCAGACTCACCTATCAGCTGCCTCTTTCTTGTTGGTCTTACAAAACCGAGGTATCCTTAAAAAATCAAATAAAGCTCGTTTCACTTGACCTGATAAAATATCTAGAGCCACAGGAAAGATTTTAATCCAAGAGGAAGAAACAGTGCCTTTGTTTAAAAGACTGAGATGAAATTGCTACAAATAATCGTGGAATGACTAAGACTAAGGATGAATTGCTGAACATAATGGCCACATTTGGCTATGACTGTATACTAAAATAGAGTTTAGCAGATGTAGTTCTCAAACTCTTTTTTGAACTGTTTGGAGCAACTTCTATGCCCAGTTGCTGTTTTCATGATGGAAACACCCAAGTGCAATCCAATCCTCTGTTTTTTTTAATTAAGGACCCTCCATCTTCCTAAAACACCAAAGAAATGCAAAATAAAATCTGCATCCCATCCATGTGAGTGACACAGCCTGCCCAAACTGCATCATAATTCCATTTATTTCCACTTCCTGCTACCCAGAAATTCCAGATCCATCCATCTACAGGAGTGTGGTGAGCCTTGAATCTTCTCTCTTCCAAGAGGAGGCTGCAAGCTTTTGTGTCAGATTATATAACAAACTCCGTTGGCATCTGTCATATAAAAAAGTAGGTGTTGTTTCCAGATGTTTACAACTACTGTTAGCATTTTTCCCGTTCTCCATGTTGGCTGGAGAGGAAGGAGATTCACAGCCCCAAACTTGTGGAAGTTGCTAGGTTATCACAAGAACACACTCTGGAACTGGCTCATTTCAAGCACACCATGTAGCAACTTTGTGCAAACCTTCACACTCTCAAGGTAGAAATGGTCCCATTTTGAAGGTGTCACATTGGCTGGCAGTAGGCTTCAAGGCCCAATTCTGAATGTGAGGTATTATCTTAAAGCCCTTTTAACTCTGGAGTATCTCAGGCAAAGTTCCACAAGAACTGAAACTAGCCATCCAGTCTGGTCATCAAGACAGATTCTGTTGTATGCCCCCCCCCCCCTCCATGGGACCTGGTGACAGTCCTCATTTTTCTGGAATATGGATTATTTTCCATATTTTATGGAATATCCTCTCCCCAGAGAGACAGATGGCTCAAGCCTGCAGGTATTTCATAAAGAATTTGAACAGTTAATTCTATTTGGCCCTTAAATTAGAATTAGTTTAGATTTATAGCTGCCTATAAAATCTATTACTATCATTTTAGGATATTACTTTAACAATTTACCCCAAGCTTTTGCTTTCATTTTTATCTTTTGCACTCGATTGTCTTTTATGCTGGGGTAGTTATGTTATGTAGTCTGTTATGATTGGGGTGGGTTATAAATATTGTGAAATAAGTAGATAAGTCAGCAAGCATATGTTTGCTCTACAAAGTGGACTTTCTCTGCGACATTGCATCTTCCCACTCAGAAGGTCTCACGAGGCTGAAGTACTAAATAAGAAACCTGTCTGATTTTCATCAATATCAAATTAAGCAAGATTTTGAACTTAGAAAACAGTCATTCCACCCAAAATGGAGGATTGTCACCAACTCAGAATTTGGACTTTGATCTTTAAAGTCTTAAATAGTGTGGGACCATAATGTTAACTCTACTGGGTTATGGGATAGGACATGGGTTGAATTTCCAGATCTACCAGTAAGAACAATCATGTTGGGAGAAATAAAAGATGGCGTAGTGCTACCCTTTCTCTGCAATTCCATCTCAAAACAGATCTGTTTAGGCTTAGCTCTCTTTTTTGTTTATGCTGATCTTCAAGATAATTTTGCTTTAATTTCATGCTTACCCTCTACTTCTTAGAGTTTTTTTGCAATTGGATGATGTTATATTTTATACAGTTCAGGGGGTGACTTGCTTCAGTGGTATCTCCCCCCGGCTCCTGCCATAATTTGGCCAGAATTCTTCTCCATTAAATGCTGTTGAATATTTTAAAAATTATTTCATGGGATGGGATGGGATGGGATGGGATGGGATGGGATGGGATGGGAAGGGAAGGGAAGGGAAGGGAAGGGAAGGGAAGGGGAAAGGGAAAGGGAAAGGGAAAGGGAAAGGGAAAGGGAAAGGGAAAGGGAAAGGGAAAGGGAAAGGGAAAGGGAAAGGAAAGGAAAGAAAAGAAAAGAAAAGAAAAGAAAAGAAAAGCAGGGGAGTGCAAAACATCTCATCTTGAAAAGTTATGGCCCAAACAGATCATTATGGCCTCAGAAAAATGATGAGACATTTTGTAGATCCATAGAGGGAGGGAGGGAGGGAGGGAGGGAGGGAGGGAGGGAGGGAGGGAGGGAGGAAGGAAGGAAGGAAGGAAGGAAGGAAGGAAGGAAGGAAGGAAGGAAGGAAGGAAGGAAGGAAATTCACTAAAGCATGTATCTCTTATAAACTAAACAAAATTAGTATTTCATATATGTTCATGTCCTCCACAATTTTAAGACAGGTTTCTAACCTTGCTAAGTCCCTCTCAGATTTTCTTATCTGAATGGCTGCCAGATACGCAGAAAGATTTGAAGTGGATTTTACATACATATCACATTCCTTAACCCACTCTATCTGCTTCCTGTATCCAAGGACTTAGGCTCAAGGGTGAGAAAGTAGAAACATTCCTGGGATGGTGAATGTTCAGAAAAACAGTTACAGACACACCACACACACATACACACACAAAAAAAAACTTGCAAAAAGAGAAAGAGAGAGAGACTGAGAGAGCTTCTCTTGATGGTTCTATATCATGTTCACCTGACACAGAATTATCACCCACAGCTGCTCAAAGTGTGCAGAGTTCTGGAGAGAGAGTGATAGGCTATGGAGTTCAGCCGAACTTGGACCTCTTGAGACAACTCAAGTTGACCATGAGTATGGGACTCTATGAAGGCCTTCTTATACCTCAAATGTCTTTGGGACTTAATGCTGTCATTGTCCCCAAACTGGAGCAACTTGGTTCCTTGTACCCTTGAAAGATCTAGGGAAGTGAGTACCCCAGAAAACCAACCTGATATCTGAACTTGGATCCCCATTCTTCCCAGCACACCTGTGCAGACACAGACATACACATACCCTTCCTGAGACCTTCTCAGGCATGAAAAGGATTGAGGATTCACACCCATGAATTTTCCACCGGTCTGATAAAGAACAATCAAGCAGGCAGGTTTCTACACTGTAGGGAGAGGACTGGGCTGGGCATGCCCCCCTCAAGGAATTATTTTCTTGAGTTGTGTGTGTACAAACAGCTTAATTGTATTGGCAAACACACTAATTGTTAATGCTCCCCAACCTAAGCTAATTAGACAAGAGGTTAACAGTCAAGCAGGAGATTGACGAGTTTTTGCTCAGCATTTGCTTCTGATCAATGGCTGGGGAGGGCAACTCCCTCCCCCAAAGCTTGCCAATCAAAGGTTTTCCAGCCGTCATCATCTTGGACTTAAAGCCGGGCCAGAATTCCATCTGCAGGGAGAAACGAAAACAACAGTTCTACTTTTCCACCAAGGCCAGTGCCCTACCCACTGCCAACTGACAGAAGAGAGATTTTTGCATTTCCTTTCTTTACCAGGAAGAGGAACAAGGTGTTGAGTTATTATAAAGTTAGCGCTGTATTTATTTAACCCTTTCTTTCTAATTTGACGGGTTGAGACAGCAAATTAAAACAAAAACAGATCAATGTTCGAAAGTCCGAAGAAAGTGACCCAGTTACCTTCTTAACCAAACTAAGAAATCTGTTTTCTTCATTATATTTTCGCTCTTCTGCTAACCTAGTCATAGCTCCTTCTTTTCTTTTCTTTCTTTCTTTCTTCTTCTTTTGCTTCACTGCACATGATTTCATTCACACATCCAGGAGCTGAGAAAGATGGTTTGGCAGTGGCTTTCAAAAGAGTTTAAGACAAAGGTGAGAGAGAGGTGCTCGGCAAACCACTGGACAGACCAGTGAATTCTGCTACCAGTGAAAATCATTACAAGAAGTTTAACTCATTGTGTATTTGAGTTTAGCCTCTTTTTATCAAGAATAACCAGACAAGAGAAAGCTTGGTGTCAAAAGCCCTGTAAATAAGTTCTCCGCCAATTTGTTTCTGAATATTTCACACTCTGCCCCCAAGAACATGATGAGCAGAAGGCCTGTCTTTTCTACGCCATCCTGTTTTTATTGTTTTGATGCTACTTTTTATTCTATTTTTAAAGAGAAGAGACGTTTAATTTAAGGTGCAAGATCTACCTTGCTGAAAAGAAGGAAAACAAAGATGGATAGGTTTTCATAGCTTCTTGGCCTGAAATAATCTTTCTTTCTTTCTTTCTTTCTTTCTTTCTTTCTTTCTTTCTTTCTTTCTTTCTTTCTTTCTTTCTTTCTTTCTTTCTTTCTTTCTTTCTTTCTCCTGACACCACCTGGCCCCGTCTTTGAGTCTGGCTGGGCTGTAGTTTAAATTAGAAGAGCTTCTCCATCACAACAGGCCCCTGTTGGAAGGAAGGAGGAGGGGGCGATGGGGCGGGTCTTCAAAGAAAGGCCTTTTCTAAGGCATCCAGAGAGAAAAGTGTAAATAATGAAAAGCTGCAAGCCAAAGGGCAGCCCCCAGGAGCATGCCTGTGTCAGCCCTTCCGAGTTTTCTGCCGAAGGCTCCTCCAGGAGGTCTGCAGACTTGAAAGATCCAGCCCAGCTAGGAAGGGAGCTCCGTCCCCTTCCGCCTCCAAAAAGAAGGGGCAGAGAGAAGGCAACCCAATGTCGTTGACTTCTTCCCTCAAGCTGTGTGGTGGTGGTGGAGTACCAGGGGCTCTCCCTTTGCTAGCCAGGCTGGTGTGCTAGCCCCCAGGCTTGCTGGATTTTCACGGTGTCCCCGTAGAACTCCTACCGATGGCTGCTCTGAAATGACCTCCTTTTGTAATGGGAAAAGAAGCAGGGATGTTTTTCAACAAACAAGGCTGCTCCGTGTAGACCTCAGGTTGGCCAAAGGCAGTGAGAATTTACCCGTGCTTCGGAAGCATCCGGAAGAAGTAAGTCTGTTGGTTTCTGAACATGCCTTCATCCCAATCCCAGGCTTTAAAATGATGTCAAGATCTCCTTATTGCATTCTGTTTATAATAAATCATCTTTCTCTATACACATAAATGGTTGGGCAAGCAGCACCTGCATAAATATTTTTGAAATCTGGAATTTGATATTGAATTCCACACAGATCTGTATATATTTAACTGAATGGTAGGGATTGCAGGTATTTTAAAATGCAGCAGGTATTTTAAAACTTCAGCTGGGTTTTGCTAGCCTGCTTTCTCTCTCCCTCTCTCTCTCTCTCTCTCTCCCCCTTTCAGTCTCACTTACACACACATTTATGGAATCATGGATAGTGATGCATCTACAAGGTTGTTTGTTCGATTGATTGTTTAGAAGTTTCCAAGTATACAGTCCAAGGAGAATGAAATCCATCTTTAGAGGATCTTTACTAGATGCAGTAGACAATGTACGACAAGAAGAATTGGTTGGATTGCTATTTGGGGGTTCGTGGCTGGGTTTTTGTTGCAGATTTAATTGACTGATTTCCAAATTTGCAGGATTTGCAAGAAGTTCCCTTTCTGTGTTTGTGTGCGTGCGGGTGCGTGCACGGACACCTGTAAAAGCAACAAGTACTAGAAGAAGTGCAAAGAAAGGATTACTACCGTCCTTCCTATATTCCCCTCCTCCCCTTTTAGGGCTGATTCACACAATGGCTAGATGCGCAGAACACACTCCGCTTGATCGCTGGATTAGCCCACGTTCTGGGTTCACACAGAAGACTGAAACCTGAGCAAAGGGGTTGGGTTTATCCAGCACCCTAAGAACTTTAACAAGCAAGGTTATAACTAGAATGTTGTTGGAATTTAGCCATTAGACCATGAAGTGTATGATCCAACCCAAAGTATCATGTAGTTCTCCTCTGGTGCATATAATCCATAAATGAGTATTTTACAGAGCAACTTGTCAAGAAGCCGAACAGGGTACAACAGGGCAATGTTTTGCACAAAACCCAGTTTCTCCACCACTGCTTCATGTGTGGGAAAGCTCACAAGGATAGTTCCAACCCTGCCATTGTCTGCTTTTTTTTTCCTATTAATAATAGAAACTGGAAGTTTTTCACAAACCTATCCAGCTGTTAAAATTGGTTTATGAAGCCCAGCCAGCCAAAGCAAGAATAGCATTGACTGAAGAATGAACTTTCCTGCTCTGATAATTTCAACTCTGCAGCACCGTTAGAAAAGTGGTGTAGCTGGTGCCATCTTTATTTCCTTCTTGTGCTTTTTCATTTGCTTCAGCTACGTAGTCTTGTTGTGTTTTAGTGGTTGCCCTTGGACAACGCAGTTATCAGGTCAGAGAAAAAGTTGTGGCTCTGCTTGCACCAGATTAGCTTCATCTTCATTAGGGTCTGGGGGTAGCATAGTATTTTATGCAAACCCTGCCCACTTGATTAATGTAGCTGATTGATTGATTGATTGATTGATTGATTGATTGATTATGTGCCATCAAGTCTGTGTCGACTCTTAGTGGCTGTGTTGCTAAACCTTCTCCATGATGATCTGTCCCTAAGCTGGTCCTTCAGCTCTTCCAACAGTGCCCTCATCACCACTGTAACTGAGTCCATCCACCTTGCTGCTGGTCATCCTCTTCTTCTCTTTCCTTCCGCCTTTCCCAACATCAGAGCCTTCTCCAGAGTGCTGGGTCTTCTCATAATGTGTCCAAAGTAGGATAATTTGAGCTGGATCGTTTGTGCCTCGAGTGAGACCTCTGGATTGATTAGTTTGATGATCCATCGGTTTGTTTTCTTGGCTGTCCATGGAATTCTCAGGAGTCTTCTCCCACACCAAAGTTCAAAGGCGTCAATACTCTTCTGTTTCTTTAAAGTCCAACTTTTGCTTTCATCGAGGGTCACAGGGATTACCATGGCTTGCATGATTCTGATCTTTGTTGGCATAGACACATCATGGCATCTTAATATCTTTTCCAAGGACTTCATGGCTGCTCTACCAAGTGCTAGTCTGCTTGTTCCTTTACTGTGGATGGTTGATCCTAAGAGGCAGAAGCTCTCCACCACTTCGATATCTTCACGGTCAATTCTACCTAAAGTAATACAAACCCAAATATAAGTTAATTCAGCAATCAAGTTAAACATGTGTGAATGTGGGCAGTGAGTATTACGGACATGCAATGCTTCAGATTCAATTTGTTTTGCAGTGTGTGCTCCATCAAAACAGTGTATGCAACTCTAAAGCTGCAGCATGATCCCAGAAAAAAAGAGGCGGTTGCCTTAAAGAGTTGAAAACACAAGCAATTTTCATACCTCCTGCATACTTTGAAACAGCTTTTCCAAATTATTTCCACTGCACTGCAAAGCCTGCTATCTATGCATGTACTTAGGCTAAATTTTTAATCAGTATACCAGCTTGGAATATTTTTTAAATGTTATTTTATTTGCATGAATGATGAATAGATAATAAAAAAACTTTATATATGTATGTTTTATTGATTTAGAACACTGATATACTGCTTCCCATAAAATATCTCAGAGTGGTTTAACAATGAAATTTAAAAGGGATAATAAAACAACAGTAAGTTAAAACCGTCTTATAAAATGCAACTGCGTGACTGCAGTGTTCTCTTCATGAGGCTGCACTTGAAGACCTTCCTAGAAACTTCAACTGGGGCAGCATGTAGTGATTGATTGATTGATTGATTGATTGATTCATTGGATTGGATTTATATTGCCGCTCACCTTGCCAAGGAGACTCTAGGTGGTGAACATAATTAAAACATCAATATAACAATAAAGAAAATAGAAATACATGCTTAGCAAAAACTTAAAAGCAGAAAAATGGCAGCCAAGAATAAACCCTGTCAATCATAAATGAACAATACCTCTGCAGCAAGATTATTATATGCTCAAAAGTGGAAAGTTCAACACTACTCACAATGGAGGAACGGTGGGTGAAGATGATGGAACTTGTGGAGATGGCCAGATTGACTTCTTTGATTAGAGAAAAGACAATATCTACATTTATGGCTGACTGGAAACCCCTGATAGACTTTTTGCCCGAAACGGAAACAGATGCACTTATGATTTGGGGATTTGATGATTAGACAAAATCTAGATAATAGGAAAAAGTGAGCTTTTCTTTTCTGTGACCATAGAGGAAGAAAGAACTTTGCAATCATACTTGTATTTGCCGCAAAGAAAATCGGAAGCTGCTTCTTTCTATTTCTTTTAATCATTTTTTCTGCACCTTTGTCTTTTTTCCCGTTTCTTTTCCCTTTCTTTACTCTATATTAGTTTTTTTTAGTTTTTATCTTCTCTTCAAAACTTTTAATAAAATGTATATATTAAAGAAAACGATAAATGAACAATACCTCAGAAGGTTGACTAACCTCGCGAACCCCATGACTGGGAGAACAGCCAGCTCTTAAGCACCTCTGAAAGTCCAGCAGGGTTGGGGCCAACCTAATCTCTGGTGGGATGGTATTCCAAAGAGTGACTGCAGGGACAGAAAAGGCTTGGTTCCTGGGTCCCACTAGATGACACTCTTTAATAGAGGGGACCCAAAGGGACCCCTCCCCTGGACCTGATATTGTTATGGGAATACTTAGATGATGTCTCCTTCTCCTTCTCCTTCTCCTTCTCCTTCTCCTTCTCCTTCTCCTCCTTCTTCTTCTCCTTCTCCTTCTTCTCCTTCTTCTCCTCCTCCTCCTCCCCTTCCTCTTCCTTTTTTATTTTGTTTTACAATAATTTTGTTAAGAATTATAATTACAACAATAAAAACAATAAAGGAAGGAAGAGAAATACAAAAGGAAAAATAAAAATAAAGAAAAAGAAAAGAAATATATGAAGAAGGGACTTCCCCCTTTATCACAACAAGTATAAACAATTTTAGCAACTTAATCACCTTCTCTTAAAATACAACAAATGATCTCTTTTTCCCATGTCCCATCTCTTATCTATAAACAAATCCTTAAAGCCTCCTCATTTCAGTCCTGATGTCAGCAATAGTCCATTAAGGGTTACCAAAGATAACAATGTATCTATTTTAACCTTGATCAAATAAACCCATATTCCTTCCATTTACTTCTAACAATATTAATCTTTAGTCTATTCAAATAATGTTGTAGAACTTGATTTTATTTTTTCTTTGTCCCTTCCCATGAGACTCTTCAAAACTTTAACAAGACTCTTTTGTAGATCCAATATAGGAAAATTACAAAGGTCACTCTCTTGGTTTGTATTTGTATATCCTTTTTAATTATTGAGGCATCAACCAGTTTCTTTTGTATGTCCAGTGTAATATCTCTTTCCATGTCATTCTTGTAGCCTGACATTTTTAAATCCACTCAGTCTTGAACTTGTCAGCTAGAACTTGTTCCTCTTCCATAACATCTTTTAAACACAGTCTAGCTATAGAGGCAGACACTCTTAAAATTAACTTCTGGGTCCATTGTTCAAAAATATCATTCAAAATGTCCAATGTTATATTTTGCTTCATTCTGTAATTGGAAGTCGAGTTTGAGTGTTCTTCTCCTTTGATTGTAATCTTTAGTTCCTTCTAGTTCCCTCTAATCTCCAATTTTTAAAGTCTTTTCTTACTATGTTTTTTTTTTTAATCAAAACAAAAGTATTTTTCCACAGGAAGGATTCTTTACAGTTAATTCTAAAATGTTATTTCAAATTTATCTGGACCCCTAGTCCATTTATAACTTTCTAAAATCAAAGTTTTAATCACTCTTTTGCTGTTTATTCCAAAAAAAAAATTTTTAAGTTCTTAAACTTGTAGTTAAAACTTCTTTTGCTAAGGGAATAACTAGATACCTTATTGTGCCACCACCATTACAGAAGTTGCATTGACTGCTAGTCTGCTTTTGAGTACAGTTCACGATGGTGGTCATCAGCTTGAAAGGCCTTCCTGGTTCAAGTCCTAGCTCCTTTTGAAGCTGCCTGCTCTGGGTTGGGCCTGCCCATGTGGGCAGATCTGGGAGAGAAGGCTTGTTAAGGGTCGCTTCCCTAAGAGAAGGCCATCTCTGGGGACCCCATAGTTAAAAGTTTTCAGTCATAGTCCTCTTCTGTGGAACAGCTTATCTGCTGATGTTAGCCCTTCAAGATAGTCCGGGCAAGAAGCACATTAGTGAATCCTAGCTCTATCTTTATTGTAAGGTTACATTGAACCTTACAAGAATCTTGCAAGACTGAACGTATTTCTCCCGTCCTCTCCTTTGACTCTCCAGAAAACTAGGGAGGGTCCCATCTGAAGCACTTCCCACATTCCATCTCCTTCTGTGGACTGAGATATCTTTTACATGCTGGTTGTCCAGTCTGTGGCTTTCCTCTTGTCTCCCAAAGTCATTCCCACATACCGCTACATCTTGTACCCAGACCACTACTTCCCTGTTGGGTTTTCAAAGAGCCTTGAAGACATGGGGACAAGTAATTGAGGACAATGGAGATGAACCTACTACCATTGGGTGGGGCTGTTAGAAGATGTTTGTTTTTAGATTATTGTCGTTTTGTTTTAATATTGTTACTGCTTGATAGAAGCTACTCGGAACCATTGGGAATTGAGTAGCATACAGGTTGTAATCAATCAATCGATTGATAGGTGCCCTCATGAAAAAAGTGGATCTTGATCTAAATGAAGAAATAGTTGACACTTGTTGAATATCTAGTGAGATCCTTTCAAGGAGTAGGCACTACTATCAAGGAGTATTTGCAAGCAAACTTCAATATAGCAAATGTAATCTCTTTTGGAGGACCCCCCAAATAACATTATCCTGGTACAAGAGGCTGTTTTCACTTGACTGGGGGAGAACCCTCCAAATCTGCAGAAATCAAAACATATATGGAAAAACAAACAGGGGAGGTTCTAAAACCTGCCAAATGAGAAATACAGCATCAGTGGCCACAGAAAGCAACACAACCTTTTAGAGGAGAAAATTAAAAAAAAAAAAAAAGATAAAACCATATATGTGAAATGGGGAAACTTGGAATAGGTATAGCATCCACTATGTAACATGCTATGGTTGATCCCATTTATATTACAAATAAAAATGTGAAATATGACATCATTAAAAAGTATTCCATAGCGGGATTCTTATACCACTTCTGCCATCACCAAATCCCTAGCTGAAGCTGCAGTCCCATGGTTCTTGGGAAAGATTCCTAACAGCCCTACAAATATTCTGATTTTCTTCTCTGAAGTCAAAGATGCATCCTTGGAGGACAATGTCTGGTTACATCTGCCCAACCCTGTAGAAATAGCTTCTATGGCTATGTTCTTATTTCTCTTGTGGGGGTGATGGCATCTCCATTAGGTCAATAATACACTTGGCCCAAGTAAATATGTCATTGTTTGATCAGGCTGATGTCTTTCAGCCATGTTGGAATATAATCCCAGAGCTTGTTTTTTAGCCATATTGGTTGGGAATCTTTGCAAATTCCAACCAATTTAGGTTTAGGAGGCTACTAGGTTTGGATAGCTGGTCTTGGTGCAGTGACCAGTGTCATGTGGTTCAGCCTCTTTTCCAGCCGTGGTTAGAAACTGCAGTTCATTCGTTGTGTAAAACAGATGTAATACTGTTCATCAGACAAAATTAATTAGAGTGTTTGTCTACATGTAATGGAAGCATTTCTTGATTTTCTAGGAGGGGTTTTCCATCACTGAGGTACTTGACCCATCCTGGGAGGCCTTCTCTCATCCACCAACCTTCTTTGAAATAAAGCATATAATTCCACTAGATGGCCCTTAGGTAGATGCATTTAGGATGTTAATAGAGCTGACATTTTACCACGATGAAGATTTGAAAGTGGAATAACCAGCAGAATCCCAACAGAAATAGCAAATTAAAATAAATGTCAAGGCTCCCCATATTTAATTTCCCTATTATAGTGTGCAATATTTTGATTTAGAGAGCAAGAAAGTGAACTGGAAAATAAGGAACACAATGTAGAATGCAATTTCTCAGTGCCAGGGTTATGCACTCCGCAGAATTGCATGGAATAGGGATTGTTCCACCATGAGAAAAAATAAAATAACAATGCATGTACAGAAATTGGGATTTTAAGGAGGAGGTTTGATTTCCTTGATCAGCTACATTTCTACATACAGGGAAATCCTGGATCGTGTGGAGGGTGGGAGAGGGAGAGGGATACTCCTCACAGGACAGAGCATATGATATGGCAGAGTTTCCCCTCCCATATCAGACAAAGGATAGCCTTAATATCTGACACCTTTGGTATCTTCAAGGATCAAAATCCCAGTAGGTACAAATGGTACTGATGTTGGTAAGTTTATCATAGTGAGAAACCATTCACCATTTCGATTTCTCCACAATGCCCCTGAGTGCCTGACGTTAGCTGAGTTTGCAGAATACCTGAGACTAGGCTAAAATGGGTTGGGCGATTCTATGGATCAGGATGAAGACCATAACACAGCATGCTGTGTGAATCAGGATATCATGAGGGTTTACTTGTCTGAGCATTGCATGCTATAAGAACACAGCAACTGTGTTTTGTTAACTCACATTTAGGGTTCGGTGTGTTCTGTGAATGTAGCCAGGATCAGCCAAAGGCCTGAAAACACGTTAGACTGTTGTGGTTGCCACATCTGATAAAGGATGGAACAGAGAAAGGGCAGAAGAGAGCAATCAGAATAATCAGGAGAAGAAGCTAGAACCTATGAGACTATTTCATTTGGAATAAGGAAGAATGAAGGGAGACCTTACTGAGGTGTGTAAAGTCATGCCATGGAGGAAGTGCACACAAATACGTTTTTCTCCCCCTCACCAAATACTGGTTTAGGGTCTATCCAATGAAGTTGATAGGAAGGAGATTTAGAAGAAACAAAAGAAAGTACTTCTTCACATAAGGCATACCTAATGTTCAGAATTCATTACCACAAATTATGGTGAAGGCCACTAATTTGGATGGCTTTCAAGAGGGATTGGAGACATTTTTGGAGGGTAAATGTATCAAGGGCTATCAGTTTGGAGACTCAGTGTCACCTTCAGGTTGGAGCCGAATCCCAGTTTCATGGAAACGGGGGCAGGAGAGACACATGTCCCCGCCTGCTCCTTGTGAGCATGCTTGAGGCATTTGGTTGGCCACTGGAAGAAAGAAAACACTGAACTTGGAGGGGCCTAACCTGATCCAGCAGAGCTTTCTTTAGGATCTTGTATGGTCTAAACCGCTCCTCGCCAACTTTGGTTCAAGCTACTGAGGGGAATATGGTTCCAGCAGTCAAGTTAAGGCAAGGCAGAGTTGGATGGCCCTTGGAGTGAACCACTCTAGAAGGAATTGGAGTTGACTCTTCTTGTCCAGCCAAGTGGGCAAAGTTCTTCCAAAGAGATGGTCCTGGGGTACCCCTCTGCCTTCCAATGGCAGCTCTGCAGACTCTTTAGACTCTGAAAGACCACGTCTTCTGCCTTGGACAGTCCATAAGCTGTGCTTCTTTTCTGTCTGGGATTGCAGAATACATTATGCTTGTCGTGAATGAGACTGACCTTGTATGGAAACACAGCTAGCATCGTAGCAAGTGGGGTTTATCAGACCACCATCTGGAGCTAGAATATGATTTCTTTGGGGGGAACATTGCATTTTTCCTCGGGTTTGTTTACCTGAATTTAGTCATCAGCATGCTGTTAGGGTCTGTTTATCTGAATTTAGGGATCAGTATGCTCTATTAATGCAACCTTCATGAGTACAGGAAGTAAGGCTGGGGAACTCAACAAACCCCAAACCACGAGTATTCTGTCTAACTAGCTAAACTCCATCTCAGGCACTTTGTGGTGGCTCTCCTTGAAACTTGAGCCAGGCCTGGGCAACTTTCTGCAGGCCACATGAATGTTTCATTCCCAGTGTAAGATGGAAAGCTGCCCGGGGTTTAATTACTGGAGGAAAAGATGGGTTTGGGGAATCCACAACTGTATTATTTAATGCAATAGCAGCCTTCCTTTCTTTTCCTGCTTTGGAATAAGGATAGGGGAGAAGTCTGAGCTCTTATATTTTTCTAATCAAAGAGGTTAATTTATCCATCTCAGCAAGATCTGTCAATTTCACCAATCATTCCTCCATAGCGGGTAGTGTCAAAACTTTCCATCTTTGTGTATATAATAAGCTCTTCTGGTCTTTTTCCTGCCTGAACATTTTTTCATTTCCTCCCAGAATTCTATACTGGATCGAATAGAGGTTTTGGGATATACTGTTTGGAAGTAGCAGTCATATTTCACAGTAAGAGTAAGAACCATGTGGTATAGTGCTTCTGGTGTTGGAGAGTGGGACTGAATGGATCCTACAAGAGTTTGGGGCAATCTGTCTCTTAGCCCTAGAGCCAGTGTGGGGTAATGGGTAAAGTGCTGGGCTGGGAATGGGGAGACCCAGGCTTTATTTCCCACTCTCTGGAGAAGACCTGGAGAACTTTGGGCCAGCACATCTCTCTCAGCCCAAAAGCCAAGGTGGCGTAGTCATGAAGGAAAGGCAGGATATAAATCTCATAAGCCGAGGATGGTCCACAATCATTTAAGGAAGTTTTCCATCTACCTGGTTGGATACAAGTATTTATAGAAATCAATAATATTAGAGCAATATTAATTAGGATGGTGTAGTGGTGAAGATGCTGGACCAGGAGCGGAGATCTAGGTTCTGGGGAATTCTGGGCCAGTCCCTCACAGGGGTGTTGTTGGGGGTTCAAATTAGGGGTGAGGCTATGATGGCTGCCTTGTGGTGTATAAGAAAAAGAGCAGAGGTGGTATATAAATGTAATACGTAAGAGAAACAAGAAATAATTATGCAGATCAATGCACATGGCATTTGTCAGAATGTGTTAAAAAGTCCCTCCCTGGCCTGCAAAGGACATCCAATGTAAATTAGTTTCATGGAATACACTCATTAATATCTGCCTCTGTTGGCACCATTCTCTGCTGTTCATTGATTTACAGACTACTTACAGTGCAAGCTTCTCCTCCCCACTTCTTCATAATTCTCTGTGCCTGATTCTCTGGCCAGAGAACATGACAGCATCACTGGGGAATAGCACTTTGCAAATGCTACTCCATAATTGATATAGGATATTTGCAGCATTTGTACACACACATGAAGTGAAGCATACCAGGCAAAGAGCACTTTTGTGGTTTCAATGCAGTGAAGAAAAAAAATGTAATCCTGTCTTTGATTGGGTTGCCTTCGATGTAAATGGCCAGTCTATTTTGGAAGATCATTAAGAAAGAAATGGAAGATAAGTGGTCAATAACATCAGGTTCTTGTAAAAACTGTGATGTACGAAAAGTTCTTTTCTGGTCAATGTTTGCAGAAGGAACATTGGGGACAAGGGACAAGAGCAGGTCCTTGCAAGAAAAAGGGGCTATTTTAACTTAGCAAGGGAAGCAGTAGGGGCCCAGGGAGACATAGAGAGAGAGGTGTGCAGAATAATCCTTGCTATATAAAAAAACGCCAAGGCAGAGATAGGCCACTCATAGCTCATGACGACCTTCCAGCCTGGAAAATCAAAGATTATCCTACCAACATCAGCAGCCAATTAGCTATTTTTGGGCAGGGTCCATTGCTTACCGTTGAGTTTTTGCTGGACTATCTGCCCCTATTTTGGCTCACCGCCCCCCCCCCCCAATAACATCAAAAAGTATTGAGAAATTCAGCCTTGCACCTTCCAGCAGTTTCAGTGTAACGCTCCCAACCCCTTTACAATCTTAGAACTTGGGGGTTCTCCTTTGGAGCTAAATGCAAGGTGATTCAGAGCCAGTAAAATGAAATTGGGGGTAGGAGCTGGGGGCCTGAAACCTGTTATTTTTAAAAGAGTGAGAAAGAAGTGCGGTGTCCCCCACTTCCTTGAAGTAGGCAAGCCCACATAGAGTTGCCATTAAAATAAAGAGACAAATGCAGGTCAGAAGCTTTCTCGAGTCAGTGCAAGTTCATGGCAGGAGGGCTCCTCCGACCTTAAACTGAATCCAGCCTGAGTAGTGGAGCCGAAGAAAAGTCTGCAAGCGGGTAGAAAGGGCATCTCCCTGTTCCTTGATTATAAAACCACTTTTGTGCAAGAAAATGGCAGGCGAGCCGCCCAAGCAAACAGCAGACTTCTAAACACATCAGGGTCAATCTTCTAAACAAATCATTGACTACCCTCTTAGGTTGCAGCTAAGTCTCTTCCCAAGGGCTTCTCATTGTTTGACTTGGAGGGTCTCCATTGTCTTCTCTCTTGTTTGCTCCCTTAGTCCTCAGAAATCTTGTTTGCTTAGCTTCCCGGTCAGACAAAATCTTTTTGTGTCCAGCCTTCTCGAGCTCTGTTTTCCTTGAGCCACATTTTTCCACTCAGCTCACCCTGCAATTCTGCACCCTGCTCTAAACTTTGTGAGTTCTATAACCCTATCAGCAAGATTGCAAGGAAATTGTCAGAGGCGATAGGGTTCTTTTTCCTTGGCCCTCACATTTTTGCTCATTTCTTCCATTCATATTTCTCTTGCTCTGGAGACCTAATGCCTCATTTACCTGCCACTATCTGTCAGCCTTGTGAGGTAGTCCAGACAAGAAGCACCCAAATGAACTAATTCTACCTTATTGTAAGGTTACATTAACAGAATCCCCCCCCTCGCCTTTGCAACCCAAGAAACTAGGGAGGGTCCCTTTTGCCACACCCCCATTCCTGCTGTGGGCTCAGCTGCCTCTTATCTGACCACTGCCTCATCTGCAGATCTTCCTCCTGTCTCCAAGGCCATTCCCACATACCATTACACTATCAGAGTGTGGACTTTTCCTGACTTTCATCTCACCAGAGCACAAAGCAGCCTTGACAACTTTTTCTTGCCACATCTCCGCAACTTGCCCATCTTGTCCCCTGCCCATGGCTGAGACAGGCTTAAGACATCCTTAGCAATACTAGCATGAAAGTAACATTTTCTTGGGCTGCAGTTTCCAAAACACCAGGATTGCAAATGTGATTTTGGGGGAGGGGGATCATTGGATGCCCTCCACAGCTGTGGCACAGGAGTTGCAGACAGATGCTGTGTGAGCAATGTCAACTTTTTTTTTTGCAAAAAACAAAACCCCAGAGAGATTGCATAGCTCAGGAATTTTCCCACTTACTCCAACCTGAAAGAGTATCTCAAGGAGTGTAAAATGTGCTCTGCTTTGCCCCCCATTACCTTGGAAGGAAGACAGACAATGACTGGGAATAAAGGCAGAAGGCAGAAAGGGGGAAAAGAGGGATCAGACAGCAGGACAGCCAATGCCACTTCGGTTGTGCTTTCTGCCTGCTCAAGGATGATTGGAGAATATTTCTGCTCATCAGTAGGGAAAGGCCCTTTAATTCTGTACCAAAGTTTGAAGGGCTGTGTTGCTTTGACAAAGGCTTGTGCAAAGGGGCCCTTCTAAAAGTACAGGTAGTCCTTGCTATCTGACCACAATAGGGACTGGAATTTAGGTCGCTAAATGAGTTGGTCGTTAAGCAAATTGTCACGTGACCGGAGCTGATTTTACAATCTTTTTTATGATGGTCGTTAAGCAAATCACGTAGTCATTAAGCGAATCCAGATTCCCCAATGGATGTTTATTGCTGGAATTCACTTAACAACCATGTAATTTGCTTAATAACCATGTGATTTGCTTAATGACCACAGTGATTTGCTTAATGACCATCATATAAAAAGTCACAAATCGTGATCACGTGACTGCGGGGGATGGTGCAGCAGTTTGCGACAGCCGTAAGTGCGAGTACAGGTCATAAAGCACTTTTTCCAGGGCTATCATAACTCCAAACTGTCATTAAATGAACAGTCATTAAGCAAGGACTACCTGTACAGGAACGTGGCTGTGCTTAGATATCAGAAGTTTCTGTACATAATTTTCCCACTATGGAAACTGGAAAGTGGGCTTCAGAGCAAATCAGGGTGTCCCAGCTTACAACTACTGCTCCTCCCACTGCCCACTATAAATTTATTTAGCACGTTCATAGACCAATAGAAGCAGAGTGCTCTGTGAATATATGTATCTTAATAGAGAATAAACAAAATAAAATTTAAGGCAAAGTTAAAATACATTTATAAAACAACCTAACTAGCATCTATGAGTGAGGTCCAGGATACAGTCTCTATTTAAGTTATAAAACAGCCACTAAAATTATATAAAATATAATAACATCTAAAACTACAAAAAAGTGATAATATCCAAAATTTAAGTGGGTTTCAGTTACATCGAGTACGTTTAGCTAACGGAAAACTGGCCCATCAGGGTCCGGCTGATCTTCCGTGCACAAAACCTACCAATGCTGTAACAGGAGGCCGTTTGTCTACTAGCAGCATCTGGGCATGGGCTGAGTCTGGGCAACCAGGATATCTACTCATCAAAGGTAGGATGAATCTGATTTGAATGTTTCCATAAAAGGAGCAATGAAGAAGAACATGTTCTGTTGTTTCCACCTCTCTGGAATCACAGGGGCAGGACCTTTCAGCCAATGGTACTTCTTTATATTTACCATCCAATACTGCAGAAGGGAGATACTGCCCACTATATTTTAAGCACATGTTAGCACTTCTGGAGGAGGGCTAAACCTGTGTTTAAAAGCAGCCTGAAAAACACTCAATAGGTATTGCAGGGGTGCTCTCTTACTTCGTTACACAATCCCAGCAGGTCTTGGCAGTCTGCTGAGAAGGATAGCAGACGAATCTGGAGGGTGGAAGAGGGCTGTGCAATAAAACAGAGACATTTCCTACTTCGGTGAATAATATTTCCCCTACTCATTGGCAGAGGTTGGCATCTCCACACCTGTGGAATATGGATGGGAGGGTTACTCAGCACTGCAGGGAGCCTCTCCTGCTTTAATGGGGACCCCAACCCAACCCTTCAGATCAAGCAGTGGGCTTCCAGCTGACCTGCAGTGTCATAAAACCAGAACCCTTCCACCCCACATATCAGCTGTGGGTTGGGTTGAGGGGTCTACCAGTGTTAGCACCCTGAAGATCAGCTGCAAACCCAGCACTAACTGTGGGGAAAGTTGGAGAACTCCTTGCAGTAAGGCCTTGGGAATCTACTAATCCCTTTCCTGAACTCGTCCCACATTAACACTAAAAACCCAGCGCTGTGCCTGGTCCTTGTTACTGAGCAAAAAGGAGCAGAGCAACAATGTTCATGAAAAGCACGCCAGCATCCTTTTGTGCCAGCCACTTCAAGGAGTGGAGGAAAACCCTTTAATGGGGCTGAGAGAAAGAACATAGTGCGGGACTTAATTCTAACATTCCGTTATTCGATTAAGGAAAGCTATAGCGAACGGTCTTGATGTAAACTAGTTTTGGCAGTATTCCCTTCCCTTTTTTTATCTCCTGCCCTTAAATTGATTTCTTACCCCCAGGAAGAACGGCAAGGTCAGTCTGTCTGTCTCTCTGTCTTTCTATAGTTCTAATATATTTCGGTAGTGGGGTACAGTTCTGTACCTATTTTCCAGGTGTACAAAGTAGAGTCCTCATGTAAGACACACAGGCCTCTTCATTCATACCTGCATCAGGGCTACAGAAAAGAAAATGCCATCACAACCCAATTTATGAACGAAGAGTAAATGGATTGAGAGGAAGGGAAAGAGCAAGAAAGTCACTGGAGTTGATGAGATGAGAAAAGAATAACAATTTTTTTTAAAAGAAGAGGCAATGCATGAATCCATATATGGATGTGATAGAAACAAGGATGGCTTGTAAAAAGAGAAGGCTATCAAGCAGAGTGAATGGTGTTGGTGTAATTGTAGCTAAGTTTATATATTCTGCATTATGTTTAGCTAGTTCCTTTCCTGATTTCATGCTTTTAATTGTTTTGGCTTCCTATTTCCTATTCCCTTTCTGCGCTTTGCATAACATATGTAGAGGAACACAGAGATAAACTTGAAGAAATTATGCAACAGCTGATCTGTCAGCCCTCCAAGGTAGTCCAGCCAAGAAGTACCAACCACGAATACCAACACTATCTTTATTGTAAGGTTACATTAACAGAATCTTGCAAGTCTGAGAACATTTCTCCCCTCCTTTCCTTTTACTTTCAGAGAACTGGGGAGGGTCCCTTCTGAGATGCTTCCCCCACTCCTTTTCCTTTTGTGGGCTGAGATATCTTTTACATGATGGTCATCTAGGCTGAGGTTCTTCCTTCTGCCTCCCAAGGTCATTCCCACATGCCATTACACATTCCAAAAAAATCAGCTTAGCCCAGAAAAACAGGAGGGGATGAGGAAGAAGCTCAAGATTGTCCCAACTTGACTTTCTTGGGTATAAGAGGAAGGGAGAGAGAAACTATGCCAGGCTTTCAAGACTTTGTTATCACACCCTATTACAACAGTTTCAGTAGTTCTGGTGGTATCTGTTTCCTGACTGGTCTGCAGGAAGGGTTGACAGTGTGTATGAAATAGAAGAGAGGGGTTCCATTTCACTGGTCTTCCAGCCTAGTAGTTCCACAGTGCCCAACCATAATTCTCCTGCTGGATTTGGACTCACAGGGCATTCTTGAAATAAAAGTGCAGTTAACTAAAAGAGTCTAGAATTTAAGGCAAGCAGGCAGCACGATGGGTGCCAGAATTGATATCTGTAGACAGGGGTGTCCATGGGGGACACAAAAGTCAAGATGGTGGTCACCTATCAGAGCTCACCTCTTTTTTGTATGCATTGTCTACATATAAAACATGTAAACTGACACACATTAAAAAGGTTGAGGCTTTGATCAAGTAGTCTTGGCTCTTTTGATCTTGTCTGTGAACATGTGAGAACCTATAGGCAACGTGTTCCTTGGACTAAAACTATAACAAAGTATATTTCATCCAATAATTGTAATTTTAGCTTGTTTCATGCAGTCAGTAAAACCCATAGTACACTTTCTACTGAAAACAGAGTTGAGAACATAATGAGACAAAGGAAGAACTTCAATTTGCATTCCTCTGCCTCTCTCTTTTTGTCCTCCTGACTACATGGAAGATAAAATACGCACAAAACTAAATTATAAATAGAAGAGGCAAGGAAAGAGAAAAGAACTTGCATCATTAATGAATATGTCGAGAGATTCTGCCAGAGCAGAACTTAAAACATTTGCTTACATCAAAGTTGAGAGCGATCAAAAGCTACATGTTTCCCTGAAGGCTTTCATAGAAAACCAAGGAAGAAAAAAAAGAGGGGGAGGGAAAAAAAAGAAAGAAGTTGGCTCTGCTTTTGTTATAGTGGATTATTGTAAAAATGAAAATTAATGTAAACAGATGGGAGATAACAATATATTAAATGTGTGCAATTTATATAGCTTAGAGGAAGATGCTAATTGCAAAAACCACAGGAGAGTTGCATTTCAGCTTTGGTTATCTTGTCTTTTCAGTATTTATAAAGGCCAAATGTAATTTGGGGGTGGGAGGGGGGAAGGTAGCACATCACAAAGAAAGACGTGCCCCTCTGAAAACACTTGCTGTTTTAGTAACGGGCAGAACTAGACAGAAAGTGGATCTTCGGGAATTGCACTCATATTCCAAGCAGCTGGTAAGCTATGCGACCTACCCTTTGTAAAAATGAAAAGATGCTTGTGTTTATTTCCATTTCTGCCCTCCTTAAAGCAAGGATATAACAGTAAAGCAGGTAAGGGGCATACCAGGCAGAAAGTCACTTCAGAAAAAACTTGAAGGACATAGTTACGTGCAATTGCAGCGTAAGGTATGTCTTATGTTAAGATCAGCCCTCCATGTGTGGAAGATGTGGGGGTCTGGAATTTGCAAACGTGGAGGTCAATTGCTTTGGGAAGGCTACTGAATAGAAATGAAAATAGTAGCAAATAGAAACTTTATCAAATTCCAGAATTAACAAAACACACAATTCTTCTTTCTTGGAATATTGTTATTTTTTATTATTATTCATATAGTTTAGGAGATTGGAGACTGCTACTTAAAACTACGAATATCAAATGTGTGTGTTTCAGAATACACGCTCAGAAGTCATTTATTCTTTATTGCACGTTTGCATATGAATATTTAAAACATCACCAATGGATTCATTGGCGGTACCCCAGAATCCTTGTGAATCCATTACCCAGTTGGCTTATTTAAGATATTTAAATAAATACTTAATATTTAAATAAATATTTATTTAAATAAATAAATGCAGGGAAAAATAAATCCACACAAACACACACACACACATAAATACAAATCTTTCAAAGGAAGATGCCAGACCTAATCCATCTGTCTGCAAACCAATGCTTGGTCATTTACCATCATTCTTCCCTAGTTATGATCTTTGAGAGCAGTGTTTCTCAATCTTGGCAACCTTAAGATGCGTGGACTTCAACTCCCAGAATTCCTCAGCCAGCATGCTGGCTGGGGAATTCTGGGAGTTGAAGTCCACGCATCTTAAAGTTGCCAAGGTTGAGAAACGCTGACCTAGAGCATTCTGATAGTCCTGCCCCTTCATACCTGGGTGTCACTGTCCGGGCAATCTATAAGAAATCCCTGCATAAAAATGCATGCTGATTTTTTAAGTTTACTTCAGTGTAAACTTAAGGGGAGCAAAACTGAGTGGAAGGGATTGCCTTTGAAATAAGGAAAAGCTGAGCTGTGAAATTGATCCCACTTCCTAACTCTTAGTTTACGATATGCTTAATTTCCAAGGTCCTTGGTTAAATGCTAGAATGGAGAGGACATTTCTTCTAGTAAAATAGAAGGAAAAATAATTGGTGAAAAGGTGTTATACACACCAGAAGCCTCAGTGCTCCTGGGGACCCTCTCATTTGCCTTCTGTGATGGAATGGAATTATGAAGGCCACACTCGGGGAGGCAAGCATCCTCTTTCGTCTCCAGAAGGGCGAGGAAGAGATAAGAGGATGAGGCTGGCACCTCCCTGAGGAATTCACTCTGTTTTCATAGCTACTGTGGGAACAGAGTTTCAGTCTGGGAAGATTCTTGCTGGAGGTTGTAGCTAATAAACATTGCTGAACAGAATTTGCATGGTCTCCTGGAGTTCCTCGGGCTAGGCCTGACATCTTCTGTGGTATTTACGTTATAATTTTAGGCTGGAGTTTGTTTTTTACATGGCACAGACATCGTTCTGAGTTATTCCCAGGCCATTTAATTTATCCTTTAAAGTTGTGAGGCTCATGAGTGAATGTGTCAATGGCTTAATTCCTCCCTCAGATCAAAGTGAAGCCAAAATTGCTATTGCTTTGTCTTAAAATACATTTCACACAGAAAACAAGCTCCCGACTTGCTTTGAAATCATATGATCAGAGAACCTTTGCGGCTAAACTGATTCTTTCTTAGCGATTTAGAACTACCATCTTATTAAGTCTTATAAGGGCTTGTTCAAGTCACAAACGCTACTCTCAATGTCTTTTGGGGTTGCCGCTGACTATAAGTAAGACTGGTGGGACTAAGCTTCTTTTTAAACTTTAAAAAAGCTTTATGTAAGCAATTGTTGGGTAAATAAATCAACATATGGGATTCATCACTGTACCATAGTTTTGAGAAGGACATCTTGCTCTCACTAGAGTGACCACCGCAAGCTGGGTTTGACCGGGAGTGTGTGGCATATAAATATGATAAATAAATGCAATCAATAAATATTATTTTAATGTGGGTATGTCTCTTGCAAAAATGCCAAAGTTAGCCTGTTTTCTAGCAAGAAATATTGATGATGGCTGTAAAAGGCAAGAATTAGGTACATACACGCTAAAATTATATCCTGCACTATATAAGTTAAGAAACACACCCAGGGCAGATGGCAGGAAACTAACACAAAAACCAACACTAGTTTAACTTCAATTAAGAACTATTTAAAAATTGGGGGTGGGGGGGGCGGGAAACACAGTGGCAGCTTACACTCCATTTGCATAATGGGTAAAAAACCCAGCATTTTAAGGACAGATGTTTATAAGGTTGATCTTGAGTCCTTAGAGAGAAACTCCAGGAATGACTTGGACAGCCTTTGAGCAGATGGAGTTTTGATGGCAACTCTAAAAAGAGGTCCTCTTAAGCTGCTCACTGAAGCCAGATGTGTTGGTGTCTAGTAGAAGACACGGTGATGTCCCGTTTGTCATTACATCCTTGCACAAATGGCGTGAACAATGTCACTTGCATCCATTGGTTCATGCAACAAATAATGTAAAGAATGTCTGTATGCGTCCTTTGCACACTGGATGGGTGTGATGTCAGTTGCACCCACCTTCTCTCCTAATGTGGTTCTGCCTAGGTAGGTTTATTGTAGTAAAAAATACATGATATCAAAAGCAGGAGAAAAACAGAGTAAAAGACTAGTCCCTTTAGGTGGCAGTATCTAAGAACATAGCGTCAGAAACATAAGCCATGCCTTGTTTGGATCAGATCCTGGTCTATCTAGTCCAGCAATCTGGTCTCCCAGTGGCCCACTGACTGCCCAAGGAAGCCCCCCGTCTCCCAGCAGATGGCCTTCAGGGGCAGTCCTAAGGCTAAGAGCCATTGATTCAGGATCAACCTCTGCTGATCTAGAAAAGCTAAGCAAGATCATACCAGTTGGGACTTGGACAAGAGACTAAGAAATCCCTGGGTTGGAGGAAGTAGAAAAAGAATTCACCATGAAAGAGGTTTTATCTTTAGCAAGATTATTATATGCACAAAGATGGAAAGAGTCTGAAATAGCCACTATGTAGGAATGGTGGGTGAAGATAACAGAATTTGCAGAGATGGCAAAATTGACTTATTCGATTAGGGAAAAGACAAGAACTACATTTGTCAGTGACTGAAAACCCTTTATGGACTTTTTGCTGAAAATGAAAAAAAATGAACTTGCAATTTATGGTTTCATGATTCAAAAGGGTAGAATATGGAAAGAGGGGAGCCACGATATAACTTTAGAGAGAGAAGTTAAAATATAAGTGCATTTAAAACTGTAGCTGTAAAAAAGATCGGAAGCCGCTTCTTTATATCTTTTACTTTTCTTTCTTTTCTGTCCTCTTTTCTTTCTTTCTTATTTACTTATCGCTTTTTTTGTTTTCCTTTAAATTGGTATTGTTTTTACTCTGCAAAAAAATTCGTAAAGGAAAATTAATAAAAAGAAAGAAAGAAAGAGGTTTTACCTTTAACGAAGAACAGCCTATTAAAAATAAGAAGAGCCAACTTGAAGAGATTAATTCTTTAAAAAAGCTTAGCAGTAGAGAAACCGGGTATATCATTCAAAAAAGCAGAAAGAGACCACCCCAAAGCAGGGTCTGGCTGCTCCTGGTTGTCCTTTTGAAATAATATGGTGAGTAGGACTTTCCCTGAAAATCACAGGCATCTGTGACGCATGTGGATTTGCAAATGTTCTCTTAGCCTAGATATTAATTCCCATCAAGGACACCTTGTACGGACCGTTACTACATGATCAGAAGCACAAATATCTTGGCATCTGAATTTGGCCCAGGCTGAATTTTCCACACAGCCTTAAAATGCAACCAGTATTGTTGGCATTTGGTTTTGGATGAGGTTTAACTGATGGTTTCTTAGATATCTTAGCTGGCTTTCCAGTTTTGGACTTCTGGGATTTTTATAAGCTGGAACGCAGAAGGAGACACAGAGTTCTTTCCTGTCTCCAGCATGGCAGGTGTCTGCGAGCCATTGTGCTTTCTCGGGGGCTTGAGTGGCACCTGTTTTGGGAGAGAGAGGGGTACCCACTTGTAAGGAAAGAGTAATTCTCCACAAATACTTCAGGGACCAAGAGATGCTTTTAAACTGTTAACGCAGTTGCATTGCAAACAGCAGAAAAGAACAGAAAGAAGACAGGAGTAGATTCCGTAGGGCAGTGTGAGAGTGATTTATTTGACAATGCTGTGAGATTCCAAATTTCTTTTCCCCGAGAGCCTGGCCAGACCACAAGTGAGTCTGTTAAGCCATGACTGGTTCCTTTCTCAAATACTGTTCCCTTCGATATGGCTCACATCGCTTGGCAGATTGCTAAATGCATCAACCCTGCACTGTTCTTTATGAGTTTACTGTGAATTCTGCTGTAGGATAGTGATGATAGAAATTCATGAACAGACATAGCCCTAATCATTTCTGGTGAAGAGAAAGAATCTATAGGTGGCCGAGCAGGGAAACGTAGAAGATACTGGTTATTTGTATACATGAATAGGAGGTCGCAGATGACTACAACGTAGCTCATCCATGCAGTAATGTTAAGCTGAGGACCATCTAGTCCTCTGTATGTGAAAAGCAGTCCAAAGTCCTATGTTCAAAAATGAGAGATCCAGGAATATCTGAAAGGCCTAATGGGAGTGGACAGAATGGATATACCATTTTAGCGAAGGAATATCATTTTAAACATTATTTTCTGTAACAGGCTTCCTACTTTTTTAAAAAAAAATCAGCTCATCTAAGAGAAAGATTCTAGTTAAATGCCATGCTACAGTTTTCAGCTTGGAAAGTGTATAATTTCAGTTAGGGTTAAAATCACCTGAAATAATCCATTCTCCAGGATTCTGCAGCCTTATTCTGTGGCTTGAATAAACAGACCTAATCTAGAGGTTTGTACATATGCTGATTTTAAAAAGCTATTTAGAGTTTCACTCATTCTGGAGCAAGATCCAGTACCACTGTTCTCAATAGGCTAGATTCACACAATATTCTGGACTAGCTCAAAATGAAGTTGGGCATCTTGTAGGAACCCATCCATTTTTATACTGTTTTGGGTGAACCATGCCATTATATAAAGCCATCACTTAGTTCATGGGGGTGGGGGGCTTGCAAATTCTGAGACACGACAATTGTGTTTTATTAATTTGGATTGAAGGGGTTGTGTGAAGCTAGAGGTATTGCGATAGGGTTGGGGTTTGAAAATGACATGCAGAACCAAGGCAAAGTTGTGATGGTATGTGGGAAAGACCTTGGGAGACTGGGCCAAGAAATGCTGCCAAAGGAATGGTCAGGTAAGAGACTGCATAGCCCACAGCTGGATAATGGGGCAAGAGGCTCAGAAGAGACCCTGCCTAGTTTCTTGGGCTGTAAAGGAGACGGAGGGAGAAATGCACTTTTAGACTTGCAAGATTCTGTTAATGTAGCATTACAATAAAGTAGAATTAGTTCATCTTATCGCATTTCCTGTTAGTCTACCTAGTAAGGCTGACGAAGTTGAGATCAGTGATTTTTCCCTCTTTCTTAGCCATAAATCCACCACTGGATTTGAATGTGGCAATGTGCCTGTATGAATGTGCGTACGTGCCTGTAACCGAGAGGAAGAGAACAGAGGCTTGCCATAAATTATTTTCATGACTGACAGCTCTGCCTTCAGCAGCTGAAGCATGAGCAAAATATCAAGGCATTCCCCCATCGCTGCCTGTAACCATCATGAAACCTTCATGACTGCCTGAGAAATGTATGTCCCAGCCTCTAAACTCCGTACTTCTTTTTTCTTAGTCTAGAACAGGAGTGGACAATCTGTTATAGCTGGAGGCACCATTGGAAAGTTGAGAGCCTGTGAATGGTCTTCTCACAAAATGGCTGCCTGCCATAAGAGACTTGACTGTTTACAAAGTGGCTGCCAGGGTGGGCATGGTCAGTCATAAAACACCCATCAACCAGAAGGTGAAGTAGTCTCCCTCAGAGGTGTTCTACCAGCCCACTGGACCTCAAAGGCATCCTTCTCTTTATAGAATCATAGGGTTGGAATGGAGCTTGGACGCTTTGTAGTCCAACTGATTGTCCATATCAGGAATCCTCAGACCATCACAGACAAATGGCTGTCCAGGCTTTGCTTAAAAACCTCCAGCACAGCTCCAGGAGTCAGGGTGTTCCACTGCTTCATAGTTAAGACATTCCTCCTTATTTCTCTGAAAAGCTTCCATTCATTGGTTCTTGTCCTACTTCAGGAACTTATGGAGAATAAATCCAGCCCTCTTCCCTGGGACAACTCTTGAAATATTGGAAGACTGTTACAATGTCTCCCCTCATCCTTCTCTTCTTTAGGCTAAGCATTTTAACTGTTCTTCATAGAATTGAACATCCTCATGATATTGTCCTCCATATCAAAACCAAATGTACTGTGTACAACCTAAGACTGAAGTCTAATTAAAAATTAAGCTTGGAAACCATAGGGGTTATGTTGATTAATCAACTCCTATCATTTACAATTCACTCTGATTATCTGTCTCCTGGGAAGGTCTAAAAATAAGGTCCTTAGAAAATCAGAAATCAGTCTTTGGCCAATGGTGGTCTTTGTATATATCACTGTTACAACAATAAGCATGGTTTGAAGTTTTGCTCATTTCTTAAAAAATTTAATCTTCCTGTCTCATCCCTTGCTGGGATATTTTAGTCTTCTCTGTTGTGACTCACAAAATTGTGACTTCTTTTTCCCCCCCATGCATCGTTCCATACTGACAGATAAAGGGATGATTTGTTGAAAATGTTATCAAGGAAACTGATGTTATACAGGGTTGTAATCTCAGCCAAAAAAAGAAAGAGAACCATCTCCTCAATGTTTGAATAGTTTGGGCCATTTGAATAAGCATTTTCCTGACACTCAGAAGCTATAAACTAGGCCTATGGGTGATTGCCAAGCTTAAAAGAGTATCTGCAATCAATAAATAAGATGGAAAGTTGGATGACAAATTAACTTCAAAGACTGGTAGCATTAAAACAGAAATACACGTGGGCAGGACTCATTGTATGTTTACTTGACAATTAAGTGGGACACAAGAAGTGACATGGTGATGGTCCTAAAAGTACACATGCCCACTGAAACAACCTCCTACAAGGTGGAGAGAGAGACAGTGGGAAGATCTTAATCCCAATTGGAATACTGTAGTGAAAAACCAAATGAAATATAAGTATCTGTTGAAGTCATCATTTCAATACTATCAACACTATCTGGATGAATACAGCAATAAAGTGATGAAGTGGGAAATAAGTTTTCTCATTATCTTCTGGATGTAATTCAAGGTGCTGGTCACCTTACAAGCCCTTTGTGGCGCAGGGCCTGATATCTCCATGACCGTCTTCTCTGAGTTGAATTTGTCCATTCAGCATGATCTGGGACAGAGGGAATGCCAGTTATCAAGGACCCTGGGCTCAAGCCTTCTTGGCAGTGGACTCTGCTTTGGAACAGTTTATTCCCAGATATCCAGACCACCCCGTCCTTACTACATCTCTGGAGAGCCATGAAAACTTAGCTCCTCAGGGAAACACTTGGAGATGAATAAAACCGAGCTACCTTTGAATGGTGGTGAAGCAGACTGATTATTATGAATTGGCTTTTGTTTTTAATTTTATTCTATTAATACTCTAAGACAATCAGAGGTTATTTATTACAGTCCTGAAATTTCACTAGTGGCACGTAAGCCATAGAAATGGATGGATAGATGAGATGGATGGAATCAGAGGGGTCCCTGAAAATCCTGAGGGATTTTCTTGAGATCATAGTCCAACTGTGGGGAATAGGATGATAAAAAAGTGCCTTGATATTATCATTCCCAAACATCCTCCTTAGTTACAGGGAACCTAAATCTCCCTTGGCCTACTAAGCTGCTCCATAAAACTGATAGATAGCAAGTGAACAAGTAGAACAATGCTTGAGTTACATGCAACCACACACAGGTTAGAGTAGACATTTGTACCTAGTGTGTGACAGCAGTGATGAAAAAGCAGCAGCAATGGTGGCTAGGCTACTCAAGAGTAGTCCCCAGGCAGACTCAACTGACCATTCAATAAATACTGTAGTAGCTTAGCATAGTAGCCTAGTGGTCCACACTTTGATAACCTAAGTGGATTACTACAATGTATTCTACATCAGGGTTCCTCAGCCTTGGCAACTTTAAGACGGGTGGACTTCAGCTTCCAGAATTCCCCAGCCAGCCTTGCGGGCTGGGGAATTCTGGGAGTTGAAGTCCACCCGTCTTAAAGTTGCCAAGGTTGAGGAACCCTGTTCTACATGGACCAATTCTGGAAGATGTGCTGAGGGTGGCCCACAAACACCAGATCTGAAAGGGTCCCCTAGTTGCCTGTGAGCTACCAGGACCCAGTTTAGACTATCAACCCTTACATGGCTTAGGACTCAGATACATAAAAATTGCCTTCCCTTAGGCCATACAGTCCATATGCCACCATCAGCTTTGGGAAGCACTGGTTACAGTCCCACCAGGGGATGTGGTTCACAGTGTAATGACCAAGAATTGGGGTTCCTCTGTGGCAATACCCCAGTTCTGGTCCTCTCCTGAGAGAGGCTCACCTGGCTTCTTTCAGGAAACAAAGCAACCCTTCTTCACTCAGGCACATGTATGATAGCTATTACTTTAGGGACTAGATCATATTCTTCCTTTCTTCTTCTCTCTTTCACTTTCACTTTCTCTGTCCCCCATCCTCTTTCCCCTTTGTCGTCCTTCTCCTTCTTCCAAAATAAACTGTTTTACATTTTCTATTTTTTGTCTTTAACCACTGTTGAGTTTATGGCAATAGTTCTCTTTAAGACTATTTTTATTGCTCGCGTGTAAACTGCTTTGGGACTCTGTGGGAGAGCATTATAGAAATAAAGTAAATATTGCCTTGCATTAGCTGCTGTTGTAAGTAGGTGAGGCAAGCAAGACCATGGAATGGTGTTGTCACAGTGCATCAATTTCACTGGGATAACATGGATTTCATCTCCCATAATCCCCAAGAATATTAGCCTTGCTGGCCTGGAATTATGGATTCTGAAGTCCCAACATTTTGGAGTAAATGAAAAGAGGAAAAAACACATACATAATGGTAAACCTTTTTTGGCCAGACACGTCTATAGAGCTGCAATCAGATTTGCCAACATCTTTTCCTAAAATAGCACTCTGGAAACAAGTGAAAATGTAAAGCACAAAATGTTTTGTTTCCAATGGTTGGATTCTATACAATCCATAAAACATGATGTTCCAGATCAAGAACTTTATATTTATTTTGTCATTTGTTAATGAGGAAAAATGTTAACAATTCATTTCAGATTTTTTTTTAACATTTTATCAAAACTTTCTTTGTTAGACAAATACTAAGGACAGTTGATAACAGGAACATCATTTAAGTCCAGTTCTGCTGGAAGAGGCCAAGGTCCCTCTTGGTCCAGCACTTTGTTTCTCATAGTATCCAACCATATGCCTCTGAGGTGCTCACAAGCTGGAGATGGAGACCTGCCCATCTCCATTATTCCCTGCAAGTCATTTTGGAGGCACACGGCCTATAATCTACAGGTAACATTGAGTCTTCAAGACTGATAGCCCTCAAAAGATCTGTCATCCATAAATGAATGCAATCCCCTCTCAAAACCATAGAGGTTAATGACTACCACCACCTCTTAAGAATCTAAGAACAGCTAGGTTGAATCAGCCTGAGGCCCATCTTGATTCAGCAAGTTGTTTCTCACAGTAGTTGACCAGATGCCTCCAGTATGCTTACAAGCAGGAGACGGAGACACCCCTCTCCTGCCATTGTTCCCCTGCAACTGGTATTTTAGAGTTATATTGTTCCCAAGCCAGAGCAACTTGGAGTCTTCAAGACTAGTAACCCTTGATAGACTAGTTGGCCTTCTGTAAATTTATCCAATTGTCCTTGAAAACTATGCAAGTCAATGGCCATCAGCCCATCTTAAGAACATAGGAATAATTCTGATGAATACAGCTAAGCCTTAACTTGCTCCAGCATTTTCTTTCTCCCATCTGGGGCATTCACCAGCTGGAGAGAAAGAGAGATCTACCCCTCTCTTACTGTTGCTCTCTTGCATCTGGTGTCTGAAGGCATCTTCTCCAAGCTGGAGGAAACAGTGCTTGAGACTGATAGCCCTTGACAGACCTGTTTGTACTCCATGGATTTCTCCCTTCTGAAAGCCACCCAGGTTAATGTCCATTGCCACATCTTAAGAACATAAGAATAGGTTTGCTGAATCAGGTTAATCCTTGTGTTGGTCATAAGAGAGCAACTTTGGTGTAGTGAATAAGGTGCTGGCCTAGAAACCAGGAGACTATGAGTTCTAGGCCCACCTTAGGCATGAAAGCTGGCTGGGTGTCCTGCTTCAGGTTTCAAATACTGACTCACACACAGTTGCTATGGTAGCACACGGGTTACTCAAGGCCAAGAGATAACAGTCAAAGCATGCATACCAAAACAGGTCAGGGTTGTCAGCCAGTCCAGAGGTCAGAATTTCACAGGCAGAATCCACACACAAGTGTCACACAAGAGCTGGAGGTTAGACGGTTGTTTCCAGCAAAGGGAACATGGGTCAGGGCTGCCTTTTCAGTCAGGCTGCAGCCAGCTGTCTCTATCAAGAAATTTACTCCCTTGCTTGGCAAGGAGCCTCATAGACCTTCACTGCTCTGCTTTCCACTTTACTCGCTGGGTGCGAGGACTTTGGAGGCCTTTCCTCATCTAACTTCTCCAGCTACTCAGGTGGTGCCTGTGTTGGATCAGCCTCAAGTGATTCCTGGCTTGTCTCTCTTGAGGCTGACATTCCACAGGCTCAGCTGGAGCAGCTTCTTCAGAGTCAGATTCAGAATCTGAGTCCTGAGCCTGGCCCATGACACTGGTGACTTTGGGCCAGTCACTCTCTCTCAGCCCAACCTACCTCACAGTGTTGTTGTTAGGAGGAAAATAGGAGACATGAATATTAGGTATGTTCACCACCTTGAGTTATATATAAAAAAGGTGGGATAAAAATCTAATAATGACAACAACAACATTTACTTTCTCACTGTGGCCGACCAGATGCCTTTGGGTATTCACAAGCAGGAAGTAGAGACAATCCCTCTCCCATCATTGTAAACTGGTGTTTTGAGGCCTGCTACCCCCAATCCATAAGTGTAATGTTAAATCTTCAAGATTAATAGCCTTTGATATACCTGTCCTGCATGAATTTATTAAATCACCTTTGAAAGCCATCCCAATTAGTGACCATTGTACTATCTCATGGTAGTAAATAATTCTGTGAGGTATGAAAAAGTGGGGGATTGTGTCCATTTTAAAAACACACTACTACATGGGGCTACCCTTGAAGAGTATCCAGATGCAACAGCTGGTTCAAAATATGGCCACATGGACAATCTTAGGTGCCTCAAGAATGGCACATGTAACACCTTTACTCTGGGAGCTGCATTGGGTCCCGGTTTTCTTCTGGGTCCAATTCAAGGTTATTACCTTTAAAGCCCTACATGGCATGGGCCCTGGTTACCTGAGGGACCGTCTCACCCCATCACATCAACCGGTCCCACCTGGTCAGGCAGAGAGGGCATGTTGTGGACCCCGTCAGTGAGAGAATGTCAGCTGGCAGGGCCCAGGAGGAGAGCCTTCTCTGCCGTTGCCCCTGCCCTCTGAAATATTCTCCCCCCAGAGGTGCAGCAGATCCCTATCCAGAAAGGATTAAAGACCTGGCTCTGCCAGCTTGCATGGGGCAACAAAAATTTTACCCAATCCTGGCAGTGGCTGGCGCCTTGATGACGCTCCCCAAGTTACTGCCAATTTAACATCTATTCTTGGATTTTATTTATTTTCTATTTTTAATGACATGGGTGGTGACGAATTTGATAGATAAATAAATAAATAAATAAATAAGTCTCCTTCTGGTCAGTTTCATTAGATGATCCCTGGTCCTAATGTTACAGAGAGGGAGAAAGATGTCTCCCTATCCAATTTCTCCATGCCATGCATGATTTTATACCCTCCAATCATGTCCCCCCTCAGTTGCCTTTTCCCAAGCTAAGGGAAAGTGTTTGAGCCCCCGCAGCATTTGGATTGTCGTCTTCTGCACTTTGGTACTTTTTTCAAGTCCAGTGACCAGAAATGTACACAGAATTCCAGATGCCAATAAAATATATAGACCAACAGCTTCCTCCTTCTTCAATCTTCCGACAGTCAGTTGAAGACTTGACTATTCCATCAAGCCTCAGACTGTTCTGACTGTCCCTTTGGATAAGTAGCCATTTTAATTATGTTTTTGGGGAATGCTTGACTCCAAGTGCATATAATTGTTTATACTGTATGGGTTGGGTTTTAGTTTTTGACTATTATGTATTATGTTTATGAAGATTCCCAGTCATCCAGGTGGAATTGTCTGGAGGTTGAGTCATGGCAACTGGACTTCTGGATGTTTCGCTACTTGTCCAAGCAGCTTTTTCAGTCTAAAAAAGTTGGTTAGGGGGACCCCATAAAAGTCTTCCAGAATGGCTGTGTTTCTTACTTGCATGATAGGCTCATTGAGGGACAATAGGAGATGTGATTAGTAGAGTTTTTGAGATGTAGATGTCTTACTCCTAATCCCTCACTCATCCCCAGGGGGATGTTAATTGTTGCCTTCCTGGTGAATTTTTGAACTGTTTTTAATTTTCTTGGGGACTGTTGAAAGGACAGCCTGGAAAATGGGGGACAATGTATTATTTATCCAAATTATGGATTGGGGAGTAGTACACCACTCAACATTGGTTGATTGGAGCAGCCTATAAACCAAGTAAATAATAACATTTATACATGTGCGCATGTATGCATCACCGTATTCTCAGAATTTTTTTCTAATGATCCCTAGTACTGAATTTACCTTTTCACATGTTCCACACACTGGTTTAACATCTTCACTTAGCTATCCACTACAACCCCAAGATCTTTCTCTGGTTAGTTACAGACAGTGGAAACCATGACTGTACATATGTGAAGCTAAAATTTCCCTCCCACCCCAACATGCATCATTTCATGTTCACTTAAACTGAATTGCATTTTCCATTTGGCTGACCATTCACCTTGCTCAAAGAGACCTTTCTGGACTCTTCACAATCACTTTGGGGTTTTACTGTCCTAAATAGGTTAGCATTATCCCCAAATTTGGCCAGCTCACTGCTTATCCCTTAGTCAAGATCATTTATGGAAAAGTTTAAAGAACAAACACAGACATCAAGAGAGATCCTTCAGATTCTCTGCTACATACTTCTCTGCATTGAGAAAAATCATCCACGTATTCCAACTCTGTCTTAGCTAGTTACCATGAAAGGAAAGATCCTTTTATGCCAAACCCTCAAGAGCCTTTCATGAGGAACTTTGTCAAGTCCCTTTTGAAATTTGAAGTATACAGGGCCAGCAGTGTCAGTTCCATCCACATACCTGTGGATGCTGTCAAGAAACTCTAGAAGTTTATGAGGTATTGTTCAGCAACATCATCAAATCTTTATTACAGCCGTAAGGCTAGCATTCAGATACAAGTGAGAGAGATAAAAATGAAAATATATAAAGTAAAAAGGAAAGAAATGAGTACAAATGCTTAGGCCCAAGGAGAGGCAGATGGTGCATGTAGAGACATATAACTGGGTAGCCCAGAAAGATATATCTAAATAATGGACAGGAAGCAGAAGGGAGAAATAGAAGTCATGTTCTCTACCAGGAAATTTGTTCAGGATAGGGTAAGTGAAAGTCATCCAGGATTCTCTGTAGAGAGAACATTAAAACAGCATATGGCTCAAGGACTCTGCTGAGCTATCCCCACAAGGACATTTATGTCGATGTAGGGGAATATTTTAGTAGCACCCCAACAGGACAGCAGAAGGCAAAGCATTCATCCTAGCCAAAATGAAGGCCTGGTGAAATTTCAGGATTGTGATAGAGGAGAGGCAAGACCCATCTGCCAAAAGGCTGGGAACCAGGCTTGGATTGGTCTGAAAATCAGTGTCTCAAACATGCTAGTTAAGGATACTTCTGGTATTTTCAAGCCCTAATGGGTCAAGAGTCTCCAATGAGTCCTAGGAAGTAAAGCTTGCCAATAACATTTTTCCAGATTGACTTTAAGTAGTCTCTAAGTGCTGGGGGGAGGAGGGGGGGGAGAACACAATGGGGAAAAGATAGCTTTAGCCAAAGGTTAAAAAGATGATGACAAGCTCTACCATCTGTGGAGACTAAACCCATCTCTAAACAAAGTGCGCCACTAGGACTGCAAGGATAGCTCTAGTACAGATTGAGTGGCTTCAAGGATGTTGAGGTTTCTGAAAGGGCAGATTTGAACACTGGGAAATTACCTTGACTACAAAGACCTTACCAGCTTCAGGCATACAGTGGGCTCCATTCAGATGGAAACATCTCCCGTTAGATGAGCTACCCCGAACAACACTTGCCAGATATAAAAAAATGGTGTCTCCAAGATATTTATAAGAGTTAATTTGCCAATTATGGATTTTGCTTCCATGAAAATACTAAGATGTTAGTTTTCTGATAATTTTTTACTAGTTTTTCATCTGAGTAGGAAAAAGCCAAAGTATTCAGTGCCCTTTGCATTCCTACCTAGAAGACACACATGATCATGATGCTGTTGATGTAGAAAAGAACTGGATCTACTTGGTCTGATGATACAGGCAGGGGATGAGTGGGGAGATAGGGAGGGCCTGGATTATTGAGTTTAAAATAAAATAAAAAAATAAAATAAAATAAAATAAAATAAAATAAAATAAAATAAAATAAAATAAAATAAAATAAAATAAAATAAAATAATAGAGGGGCTAGATTACACCCCTGTCTCACCCCTGTCTGAGTAGTGACAATTCCAGAGAGATGTCCCCGTGGGAACATCTGAGTGTCAAAATGGTCTCGGGTTGGAGGGACTGTATGAGAAGAAGCAACCTTTATCTAAGAGGATCCTGTTAGTTTTTCCCACACCTTCTCCTGTGGAACTAAACCAAAGGCAGATGTAAAATTGCTGGGGGCTGCAACAAAGAGAGCCTCTAGGCTAGGAAGAATATTTCTTAGCTAAAATAATGAAGGACCAGAGAGTGGTCAAGAGTTAATCGGTCCCCTCTGAAACTTTCCAGCTTCTTATTTTCCTTATTAATTCCAGGGGAATAAAATCTCCCTCTGGGCTTTTCCAGTTTGGGGTGTGAAATGAGGTCCTTGACCTCAGATGTGGACCGAGGAGGCCAGTTAGGGAGAACATTTTGAGAGTAGGTCACAGTTTGAGTGCAGGTTCATAGTGAAAATATGAACCTCCCTCAGGTTTCTGCAAGCGTTTGGCACTGTGGACCCAAATCTTTGTTTTTAATGGAGCTGTTCACTAAATGCCAGAATCAGGAAGCGTTCTTGGTCTTAGCAGTTGCAATTGTCTCCCCATTCCTTTTTATGAGACAGAGTTTACCTTGGTGGAATCCATGGTGGCTTTCCTGTAACAAAATTGGTTCCTCTACCTGCATAACTACACTTTTCTTCAATTATCTTTTTCAGCTATCTGCCCAGAACCGACATTAAGTCGAACAAACTAAAATTTCCTGGGTCTCCCCTGAATTCCGTTATAAAAATTTCACCTATGTGTCATATTGGCTGATTCCTAGTTCTCTGATGAGAGCCTATCTTGAGGAACAAGTTCTGTATTTTTATTAGCAGTTTCACCTGGGATGTTTGTTTTAAAAAAAATGTTGGGGATAGATGTCCTCAAAGACTTGGTGATTTGTTTCATTGGGGACTGAGATAGTAGATTCTGACACGAGAAGTTTTCTTGCCATATATAAATCCTCAAATTGGAGGAAACCAGCAATGAGAGGAAGAATTTCTGTTCAGTTTGGTGAATAGGTCAAAAGCCAGAAAAAGCTTCTCTGCTAAAAAAGCAGCATATGTTCCAGTCTTTATAAATAGAAATAATATTTCTGTCCTAATTAGGATCACAACCAAACCAAATGCCACTTCCATGAGTTAGATTAATATATGAAACATGAATGTTAAAGTGTTAAGGCTGCAAATGTTCACCGTAGCTTAAGCAGTTAAATGTTTATTGAACTGTCTGGATCACTCTGAGCTATTGAGGATGTTTCATTTAGTAAATTCATGTCATAAAAAGTAATTTCAGGTTTATTTAGCAGATTTTAGAGCAATTGATATATTGTATAGGGTGAGAGGTCTTTTTGGTAGTAGCCCCCCTCCTCTTGAATAATTTTGGCCAGGATGTTTGCACAGCCCACATACTAGTACCATTTACGTAAGCATTTCATAAAAATCTGTATTATTTTAATGAGCCTTGGCCCCAGCTAATTTGATGAGGGCATCTATCTTAGTTCCTTTCTATTTTAGTTTATTTGGTTCAGAGGTGGTTATTGTTTATCTTCTTGATGTAATGGCAGCTGTTTTCGGTGCTTATTTTGTTTTATTTATTTATTTTATTACATTTAAAGGCCTACACTTCACAAGTAAAGACTAATAAAAGAGAGGGAAAAAATCAGGAATAACCAGAAAAAGTTCTTAGATAACAAATCACACTGCCCCAAGGCATTGGACCACAGATTTTAAGGTCTTTCAGAATACCATCAGGGTCGGGGCCATATAGCTCTCTGGAAGGATACTGTTCCAGAGGGTAGCAAGTTGTAGAAATGAGAAGGGTTGCAAATACAGTTAGATCAATAAAATGTACAATCAGTTATGTTTAGAGAATCTTGTCTTAAGGAAAGAGTTTATGAGGTTCTGATGTTTAGGTCTGCAATTCTTCTTTGGTCCTTCATAGAGTATAACTGATGCCATCTATTATTCATGCATGACCATCCTGCTGATGTTAGATGGTGTTTCTGTAGGCTCGTAAACATTTTAAGCACTGTAATCTGAAATAGTTATTCTTATCCCACAACCTTTGAACGCTTAATTTTTAACCTCTAAATCAGTGTTCCTCAAACTTGGCAACTTTAAGATGTGTGGACTTCATTCTGGGAGTTGAAGTCCAAACATTTTAAAGTTGCCAAGTTTGAGGAACACTGCTCTAAATGTTAATCTCTATTTTCTCTATTTTTAAATTAAGTAGATCTTGGTGCTTATAGATACCCCCTCCCCTAGATTTAGGACTAATTTTTTGGCTCAGCATTTTTGTTCTTACTGGGTTTGAGTTGTTTTGTGCTTTTTCTGTTTTGTATTGTTTTACATTGTTCACTTTTAGTGCTTATGTTTCTATCATCCCTGGTCCTGTCCTACTATGGTTTTAGTTTAGTCTTATTTTTGTATGTATGCTGGCGTTGGACTGCAAGAATAACAATTTGATTTGATTTGACGTCTAATCAGGAACTCCCTGTCCATGAGATGTATTTTTGGAGCCGTTCAATTGTTCACGGATGCTAGATAAAAATGCTCACAATCTGTAACTTTTTGGTTGAGCACCTCCTCTGCATGGAGATGGTTCCTGATTCTGTTGTATGTACAGAGTTCTTAGGCATACCAAGGAGGATATCCTCTTTGAAACCATGGAGCAGTGTCTCTCTACCTTGGCAACTTTAAGATGTGTGGACTTCAACTCCCAGAATATCCCAGCCAGCATGGGAGTTGAAGTCCACACATCTTAAAGTTGCCAAGGTTGAAAAACATGCCATGGAATGCCTCTGTCAGTTAGTGAACATCTGTGATGGAATGGTGTTATGAAGGCCACGCTCAGGGAGATAAGCGTTTCCTTAGCCCTCAACAGGAGCGTGGGAAGTTTAAGAAGATGAGACTGGCACCACCCTAAGGAATTCACGGTGTTGTGGCTTGCTGGCTTGGGAACTTAGGTTCAGTCTGGAGAGATTTCTGTCTTGAGGTGGAAGCTAATAAACGCAACAGAACTGTATTGCACTGTCTTCATGAGTTCTCTCAGGCTGAACCTGGCAACATCCTAAGGAACCAGTAGACCCAACTGGGTGCAATGGACCTTCTTACATTCATTATCCTTAACCAGCTACAATACCAACATAACCCGTGACTTCTCTTTTCCAGGACATTTTGATCAGATCACCTCACGGACACTGTTTTGTTGATGTAGAAAAGACAGATCAGAGGGCCATGGATGTGAAAGATAGGAAGCCGTACCGTTCTTTGACCAAACGCTGCAATCCTGAACACCGCTATACCAGTTCCTCAGCAGAGAGCGAGGACGGAAAAATCCCACAGAAGTCCTACAGTTCCAGTGAGACTCTGAAAGCTTATGATCAGGATTCCAGGATGATCTATGGCAACCGGGTTAAAGAAATGGTGCCACAGGAAGCAGACGAATACTGTCAAACAGGTAGGTAAGGGTTATCCCAACACCAAATTGGGTAAGAAGCCTTGGGCATCAAAGTGACCAACAGGCCATGGCTTGTTTCCCTCAGTTGATAGAACAAACCACAATTGAGAAGGTGCCCGTACTGAGCCATAAACCATCATTTACAAGCCATAATGGGTAAGGTTCATGCCACACACTTACCTGAAACCAAGTGTGCTGGGGGAACCAGTGTAAAAGTGGACTCACAATCTTTTTGCCCAGACTTTCCTTGGAAATAATAATTCTCATTTTACACTTGAGGAAATGAGACTGAAGTTGAAACAAGGGTGATTGGCACCGAGGGAGCAGGAATATGGATGTGGGTTAGCAGAACCTTTGACAGGAAGAAAGATTCCTGTAAAAAGTTGAAATCTCTTTTAAGTCCAGCTCATGTCCCAGTGACATATCCATCCATTTTCTTGGCAAGAAAACACACACATCACCCCAAATCTCAAGAAAACCGCATGAAACTACCTACTGTTATGAGTTGAGTTCAACCCAGAAAGATATTATTTTAACCCAGTGTTTCTCAAACTTGGGAACTTTAAGATGTGTGGACTTAACTCCCAGAATTGGGAGTTGGCTGGCTGGGGAATTCTGGGTGTTAAAGTCCACACATCTTAAAGTTCCCAATGTTGAGAAACCCTGTTTTAACCTGTGGATAGGTACTGTACTCTCAAGTGAGAGCAATGCAACAATAAACTGATGATGATGAAGGAGAAGGAGAAGGAGAAGGAGAAGGAGAAGGATCACCGCTCCATCTAAAAGTGTTAAAACTTTAAAAAATGGTTGCAGTCAAAAACAACAGTCCCCATAACGAATACCCACTCCAGCATGAGGGCTATGGAAAATCAATTTTTTGAAGGCCTTTAAACATCAACTTGATAGATTTCAGTTGGTAATGCATTCCAGAGAGATGTGGTGTGCAGAAGTATCTGACAGCTTGACTGCTTTCTAAACAAGCAGGTGGACCTTAAAGAGCAGAATTAAGGCAGAATACTTTGGTGAAAGAAAAAATATAGGGAAAAAGGAAATTAGAACACATTAATGACCATTTTCAAAGGGGTGGGGGAACAGCCACTGGTATAATGATTGATGGATAGATTGCTTATGTGTCTGCTATTAAAGTTTTGAATGTTAAAAAAATCCCACTATTTTTCTACAATATCATCATTATTTTTTTTTTCTTTTTCCCTCTGTACTTCTTCAGCTTGCATTGCTCAGTTCAATTTTTCTGACTATATAGCTTTTCCAACAACTCAAGGAAATGCAACACAATGTATGAGTTTTGTTCTCAATTGCCATTATTTGTATTGGTACAAAAATTCAATAAATATGTTTTAGAAAGAGAGAGAGAGACAGTTTAGTGAAGAAAGTTGCTGCCATCTATGTGTGAGAGATTGTGAAAGGGTAGTGAAAGAAACAGAAGGAAACTTAAACTGATCCACAGATGAGAGAGGAATTCCTTAGTGGCTTATCTCATAAATGGCAGCTCAGCCTCCAGTTGCAGATGCTGAAGGTCCCAGGAAGAAGAAATTCAAAATATTCAAAGGGACTCGGCCTTAATGAACTCGTTAATGAAAGAGGGCTGGCAGTTCCTACTGAAGTTTCCACAATTCTGTACTTTTCCCCTAATTCTTGCATGAAAACTCCTTAGCTGTGTGATCCTTGATCATGCCTGTTGTCTGCCCTTCAAGGTAGACCAGATTAGGAAATAAAACCCATGTCAGTCAGTACTACTTTTACTGTAAAACTACAGGAACAGAATCTTGCAAGTCTGAATGTGCTTCCCTCCTCCCTCCCTTTATCTTTGTGTGAACTAGGGAGGGGCATGTCTGAGATGTTTTCTCACATTATTTTCTTGGCCTGGGCTCAATGCCTGCTTATCTAATCATTGCCTCGGTAGCCGCTCTTCCTCCTGTCTTTCAAGGCCATTCCCTCTGCCCTCTGCCCCTGTGGTATGGGCCTGACCCTGTGTTTTGCTCCAAATTATTTCAGGCAGAGATACATAGCTGAGCATGCCACCTTATCTTTAAATGGCATGCTGATGCCATAGTCCCCAGAGCAGAGAGAGGAACCAGGACCAAAACAACATTTGATTTGATTTCATTCATATTTAAAGTGTATTAAAAGCACATATAATTAACATGGTTACGCTCCAGTCAAGCATTTTATCATCCCCCCCCCTTTTTTTTTTTGCATTACAGATAGTAATTTGGAGGTATGTTGAGGCTACACTAGAGCATTGAGGGGGTTGCAGATCAATCAAAGGTTTGAATAACAAATAGGATTTTAAAGTGGGTGCAGTAATTGCTTCCTTACTTTCAGCCACAGCAGCAGACAAAGCAGGGAATTGCCTGAAGTATTTTCTGCCCTCCCTTCCCATTCCGTATTCTGCAAGAAGTAAATGTTTGAGTGTACGACAGAATTCAGAAACATCTAGGAAAATGCAATACAATCCAGAGGACTCTGCAATTTTCTGTTCTCAGTGTATCCCCAAGTCCTACACGTGAATTTGGGGGCTAGTTCTCTCTCTCTCTCTCTTTTTTTTCCTTTTTATCTAAATACTTCCTGTTTTAGTGCTTCTTGTGCAGTTTTCTGCATTTCCAACCTGAAAAGGACAGTCAGAATATTTTCAGAGGTGATCCCAATGGGTGTAGTTGAATGGGACCTCCTCTGCTTCACTGCAAATCGTAGCAGGATCAGAAGTAGATGGAAAACATTTTATGAAGACCTTGGCAGCAATGCATGTTAAATGTTTCCTCCCAACCCTCCCTCTTCAACATAAAGTTCCACTATATTCTTCAGGCATAGCTTGGCCCAAGTCAACAATGTGGAATTCTTTGGAGACCCTTCTCAGGTGTTATCACTAACTTCTGTCCCTTGGCTGTATATTCTAGAACAATGTGGTCTTCTGGGTAATGTACTGGACTAGGATCAGGGAGACCCAGGATAAGGTCCATCATCAGTCATGGAAACCCATTGGTTTATTTGGGACCAATCTCTCTCAGCCCAGCCTATCTCATGGGACTGTTGTGGGATTTGGAGTGGAGAGATCCAGCTTCAAGTCTACCCTCCACCATGAGTTGTCATTTTGGCGATGTCATCACGATGTGCATATTCTCATTGGACATCGTTATGGGTTATTGTAGATGCCATTGATTCTCCTGTGGCCTGGACAACACAGTAATATATTTTTTGATAAAGCAAAAGATGAAATTTCTAGAGGGAGATTTCTCCAAGCTGAAGCACCATCTCTGCTTCTAAGATAATGCAGTTTTCTGTGTATTCATCTGGCTGTCCAAATCCACTCATAGCCATGAGGTGGTGAATTGAAAATAGTGGTTTGTCTTTAAGAAGACCCAGGAATGTTACCTGGATTAATTGATTTTCAGCTTGCCTTCTTGTTTTCTCCAACAGATTGGAATGATTAGCAATCTATTTTAGTTAATAAAACAGGTGGGAAGTTCACCCACACCTTCCCAACTCTTCTCTATTAGCTGTAACTTCCAAAAACTGGCTGGCACACTGCGTGTCTGTGTGTTTTGCATCAAACCCCTTTCCATCTTCAACAATATAATAACTGGGGGTCTTAAAATTGCTATGCTGGTTCACTGTTTCCTTCAGGTTTATCTCCACCAGCAAGATGACAAATGGAATTAAGCAGGTGTCTCAGCAAGAGTGTCTACAGGGTATGGTCAAAAAAGTCAACATGGTGGCCTTGATGCTCCAAAGCTTGATTTCTTTGACCATACTTGCAGACATCTCTGGTCTCAGAAAGAAGGTAAACAGTGAGCCAGCTGTTCTACAGGTGTGACCTGTAGTCCATAAACAGGTAGAAAATTGTAGCAATGTAGGATCTATAAAGGCCTGGTGGTTTACAGGCAGAAGGACATAGCATCAGAAATTTGAGATCCTCTATTCAGCAGTATCCCCAGAATGGCATTAAAACAGGCAAAATGGCAGAAATGGCCCCATAATCCAAGCCACACTCTTTTTGTAACCCACATACAAAAGGTGTAGGGCTCAGAGAGGGAGGCCATTTCTGCCGTCTTGCTTGTCGTCCTAACTTTTTGCAGATGTCACTGCATTGGGACTCTGCTCAGTCTCCATGTAATAAAACTCAGTATGACTCTTCCCAAGTATTGTCAAAGTGAAGCAGTGCACTCTCCCTTATCTGCACCAGGTCATTCAAAGTTGACTGGAATGGACAAGGGAAAATGCATTGTTCATGAGCATGGATGCATGGGATTTGGAGGGAGGGAGAACCAGGTGGAACTAGGACTGGAAACCCAGGTTCAGTGTCTATTCTCAGCCATGGAAACTCACTGGATGCCTTTGGGCCAGTCATTCTCAGCCCAGCCTATTCCCTAAAATGAAAGATCTCCATGTAACGCTGTACTCCATGTAAAATCTCTTTAGTGATGAGCTGGCGAAGGAGAAGGTATGAATGTCCAGTTTTTTATTGGACCATTCTCTCTTCAGTGGTCTACTGAAAAATAGGGATGTCTACTTGCAGGCATTATATAAGGAAGTTCAGTTCTTACAATGAATGTTTAAAGTCTGAAAGCATCAAAACTCAAATCCGTGGACATGAAATCGGGAAACTGTGAGTTGTGGAGTCCTTGGGTTTCTCTGAGCTTGGTTGTTTTCTTGCAGACATTTCATTACCCATCTAGGTAACATCTTCTTGAGCTTCTAGGACTTGGAAGCACAGTGTCCAGGGAATCCCTTTTACCAGTTTAGATTAGAATACAAGCTGCAACCTTTTCTTCAATCATGTCCCTCTAGATAGGATGTGAATTAGCCTCCTTTAGATGGATTTAAAGACAACTTACATATTTCAGCATGAAAGGAAGATAATTCCAATAGAAGAGAATATCTGTAGCTCAGCGTTGAACTGTGGAGTCCTTGATATTCTCTGAGCTTGGTTGTTTGCTTGCAGACATTTCAGGACCTGACTAGGTAACATCATCAGTGCTAGAGAATTCTGAAAAGCTTGGCCTTCAGACAAATCAGCCATCAGTAGATACACAGAGATAAGCCACATTTACACAGCATTCAAAAGAAACAATAAAAAATCTGGGAAGGAAACAAAAAGGCTAGAGCATATCACCTCCAGCTGCCCAGATTCAGATAAGCAGGGATCAGCACCAGACAAACAGACAGAAAACAATATGCAATCCAGGAACCACCAAGGAGGAAATTACACCCCCACCAACACTGGTAGGACAAGCTACTGTATATAAACAGGCAGCAAACCCCACCCTCACTTACACTGATGATGTTATCTAGTTGGGTAATAAAACGTCTGCAGGCCAGCAACCGAGCTCAGAGAGCACCAAGGACTCCACAGGAAGGTGGAGTCCAGATGCTTGCTCCAACTTTAAATTAGTAGCATGATTACTTGTTTTTTGCCAGCCCTTTTTTAAAACTGCTGATATAGACCTTAAAATAAAAGAAATGAATATATAAAGAGGATGAGCAGCAACGATGTCTGCAGGAGGGATCAAACCAGAAGGTTCTGAAAAAGGGACTCCACCTCTGGTGCTTTTATACAGGGGTTGTGATGTACAAAATAGGCAGCACGTGCCCTTGGGGAATAGCATCACCCCAGAGGTGCAAATGGCCCACCTCCCATAAACTTTCTGCAAGGCCTTTCAAAACTTGCCTGTTCCTGCAGGTATTTGGGCCAGGATATTAATGATCTCGGCTAGCTGATTGGTTGATTGGTTTGATTGCTGCTTTTTGTGGCAAATGGGGAGTCTTTTCTTTCTTTTCCTGGCCACGGCCCTCGGTTACGTGGATCACGCAATTGACCATTTTATTGTCGTCTAGTTTTAAACTTCTGTACGCTGCTCAGAGTCATTGCTATGAGAGGGACAGCCAGACGCATCTTTAAATAAGTAAATAAACTTAAAGCATAATGGTGGTTCCATTATTTTGATCAAAGTAGCTGGGATTACAAGCGCCCATGATTAGAGGGACTGTGGATGGAGAATGGATCACTTAGACCAGTGTTTCTCAACCTTGGCAACTTGAAGATGGGTGGACTTCAACTCCCAGAATTCCCCAGCCAGCCATGCTGGCTAGGGAATTCTGGGAGTTGAAGTCCACCCATCTTCAAGTTGCCAAGGTTGAGAAACACCGACTTAGACCAACTGAAATTTGATCCAGTCAGAGTCAACAGGTTTGCACATTTATTCCAACTCATCATCTTGTTGGTGTGGCAATGAAATGGTACAAGAACTGGAAGAGCTAGAACGTCTACACCATCTCTGATTACAGATTGTCACCTAAAGCTTTCTGCTCTTCTTCCCTGCCTTGTATCCAGGAAACACCTTCTCTTTACAAGAACTAGGCTTTGAAGATGTCTCCCCACCCCATGGGACTTTATACCGGACTGACTTAGGGCTGCCCCACGGCAGCTATTCCATCAGTGCGGGCTCCGATGCCGATACCGAAACGGACGCAGTCATGTCACCGGAACATCCAGTGCGATTGTGGGGACGCAGCACCAAGTCCGGGCGTAGCTCCTGCTTATCAAGCCGAGCCAACTCCAACCTTACCTTGACAGATACAGAACATGATAACACAGAAACAGGTAAGAGAAAGCCTCAGTCGGATACCTGTGTTGCTCAGAGACATTTCTATCTGGGGAGTCCTCAGCAGGAGTCAAGAAAAGTCAAGATGGCAGCTGCAATCACATGGTTGCAGTCACCATCTTGACTTTTTTCGAGCCGCTCCCCTCCACGGACACCCTGCTTTTGATCCATTTCTGTTTCTTTCTAGCGTGTGTGTATGTGTGTGTGTGTGTGGTTCAGTTGTCCAGTTTTATCTCTAGCACATTCGATGTGAGTATGAAAAGATGGAGGAGGAGAAGCCATTCTCATCAAAAATGGCACTTCCTTTTGTGCTCTTGTCCAAAATATTCAGCCATGAATTGCTGAAGGGCTCATGTTCTGAATCCAGCAGGAAAACAGTGGGGCTATTAAGCATCCTGCAGACTCATAGGAAGATCTCTCCAAACAGCAATTAAAAATAATAATAATAATAATAATACATTTCTCCCACTCAAACGTTTCCTTTCTTTTTCTCACTCGCCTTTATCTCCTGAATGGATATTTATCTCTTGAAATGATATTCTGCAGATAATTTCCAAAACCATCCTGACTGACTTCCGCTGTCTGTGTAAATAGGGGGACAGAGGTGACACGCACACACACGGACACACACTTTTAGCAATTCATCTTTTATGAAAACTTGAAGGTCACTTCAGCCTTGTTTTTTCCACTGCAAAGATGTCTTGCAATTGCGGAGTCAGTGCTGAAGCTTTAGGTCATCAATTCTTTAGGGCAAAAAGAGTGAAGTTAATATACAACTGCATTCTGACCTATTTCTTAATAAAGATGTCATGTGTTGGCCACCGAAAAGGCCAGATTACATCTGGGATATGCTTAGAGAATATTGGAAGTGATTGCCTTCCTCTTACATCTCAGAGTTTGTTTTTTCTCACAGATAATGTAATACATGCCACGATATCATGGCACAAATGATGCAAGATACATCATGTTTGTCAAGAGAAGCCATGATTGCTTGCCCTCCACATGGACACCTGTGATGTGATGCCTGAGTATTTTTCTCCAGTCTCAACAAGGGAGGCCTATTAAGTTCCTTTTTAAAGAAAGCAAATACGTTACATCAGTGGTTTAAAATATATAAATATATATATAGACATACATGCACCATTTGTGGCCCTGAGAATTGCATTACCTTCTCTCACAATAATGTTACTATCCTTATAATATTGTAGTAGTAGTAGTAATTATTGTTCTTATTCATTTGACTTAGATCCTTCTTGCGAAACAAAGGGCCCTCAGGACTGCTAGTAATAAAAATGACAACCTAAACAGTTAAAAACTGATAAAAGTTCTCCATCTTTTCCAATCAGCAAATCTGGGGGGACAGTTTAGAGGCCAAATGAATTCCTTTCCTTCTTCTGCTTCGTTCAGCATGACTGCATTTTTATACAGCTGGGCCACCTGTGATCCTTCAGACCCACGTGGGCCTTGGCCTCATTTCAAAAGCTTTCTGTAAGCAGTTCTCCAATAAAAGTGATTCCTGTTTCTCGCCACTCCATATCCTGTCTATTTTGCTGGAATTATTGTGGCGGCTGGCAGAATGATAAAATGGTTCTTTTTTTTTCCATTGGGAGCATCAGTTCAGAAGAGGTCTGCTCAATGCTATTCCTCCTCAGAGACTAAGAAGTCACCACCTCCTTAATGCCTCCTTAACTCAAATGCTTATTTTCCCAAGACCACGTAGCTACTGTGTGAGCCCAAGAAAAGGCAGGTCTTCAAGGAGCATGCAACAGGTAGAGAGACGTTGCCCAGGTTGGATCTTACCTGCTTTGGACCCCAATATTGCACATTCTAGAATATGCCTCTCTTTCAGACCTTTCAGCTGAAAGTGTAGAGTTTGTTGTTTATTTACTTATATGGCTCATATGGATGCCCATCTCACAGCAGTGACTTTGAGTAGCGTCCAAAACTAAAACAGCAGCCACAATCCAAAGCACAATGGCCAAGATTAATCCTAATTTATAAGAAAAACAACTTTAACCAACAGAGCTCACCTAACCATCTGATCCAAGTGTCTGGGAGCTCACAGAAGCAAAGCATGCTCTATTCTCTACAGAATTGGAAGCTTTCACAGGTGAAGGTCTGAAGAAGATTTCTGTCCCACTTGTTCTTATCACCACTTGCCTAGTGCTGCGGAGTCCATCTTTTTCTCATACTTTTAAAATATCACTCTAAAATCTCAGGATGAGGTCAGCAGAGGATTAACAGTGAGGCATCATCAGTATATCAGGACACCCCAGCTCTGTATCTCCTTGTCATTTTCATGAGGAATAGTATTCTGATTTGGTAATGGGCCAGTTGATGGCCATGAATAATCATTCCAACAAGATGGAGAGACAACGATTATTGATCTTACATTTTTAAAATTTTTATTTAAATGTTTCATCTTAACAAATTTTACCAGAAGAAACAGAAAAATACCAGGGAGGGAGGGAGGAAGGAGAGAGAGAACGAACAGACAAACTACAAAAACAAAACAGAAAAAGGGCATTCTTTTCAGTATTCAAGTCAATACTGATCAAAGGTCAAATAGATTTCTAAACCTATCTTAAGAAAAAAAATTAATGATCCATTACAAAATATCATAAAAATCTACGCCACAAAAAACATATTGAATTGTTTTTTGATAAGTAGGTGAAATTGCCTTTTCAAAAACAGATAAGTCACATGTCTCTTGAATCCAATCCTTAATATCAGGAATATTACTACTTTTCCATAAAATTACACTTTATTGTTAGTATTGTTGTAGGCATCTATACTTTTTCTTCCATCAATTAGATGAAAGCAATGAAAGTAGTTGAAGCTAATAAAATAATGGCAAGTTGGTGGTGAAAGGGGCAAAAGAGTTTACAGGTAGTCCTCACTTAGTGACCACATATTCAGTGATTGTTCGAAGTTACAACAGCGCTCAACGAGGGGGGACTTATGGCTGGTCCTCAAAGTTGCAGCCATCGTAATGTCACATGATCACAATTGGGGCATTTGACAATCGGCTCATAATTATGATGGTTACAGCATTCTGTGGTCACATGATCACCATTTGTGACTTTCACTGCCGGCTTTCCACAAGCAAATTCAATTGGGAAGCCGGCAGGAGTTCATAAGTTGCTCCCACAAGTTGCTCCTGCTCCTTTTTCTCCCAAGCAGACCCCAGGCAGCATGGGGATCTCATACTCCATAGTGGCTGCCCACCTGTACTCTGTAGTGCCCACCCACCCACCTCTCCTCTGTAGCACCTGCCCATAGCACCCACCCATCCATCTGTAGCTCTCACCCGCTGGCCTGCTTGCCTGGGACACAGTTTCAGCAGCGTAAGCAAGCACCTCTTCCCATATCACAGTCACATGAGGTCCTCGCTTAACAACTATGGCAATGGGGGCTACCTGGATTGAATTGCTGTCACTAAGCAATGCGGTCATGTGAAATCATGCTTTATGACCACATCACTTAGCGATGGAAATTCCAGTCCCAATTGCCATCGTAACCCAAGGACTACTTGTACATATCAAGGAATTAGTTGTTCAGGTTGTTTAGATGGGATTTTGATTCCTTGAAAACAAGAGTATCATGATGTAACACTTGGATATATGGCTGGAGGCCCAAGAATGTTAATACTTTTGAGTGCCTTTTCCCCAATCAGATTCGTCCTCCAGCTACGACTGTTTGCAGATATATCTGTGCCTCCTGGTTGAACTAATGCAGTCTTTTTCATGCTGGACAGCTTCCAGGTAGCATTAAAACCGAGGACTAGAAACCTAAGTCCTATGAAAAGAAACTGAATAATTTGCATATGTTTACCCATGATAAGAGAAAATTGAGGGAAGGGCATGATAGCAGTCTTCAAATACCTGAAAGGATGTCACTCAGAAGAACAGTGATGTCTGTTCTGTCTTGTTCCAGAATGCAGAATAGTGAATAATGGATTTAAGTTACAGGAAGGCAGATTCAGATGGTGTGTTAGGAAAAAGTTCCTACCAGCAGCAGCATTGTCATATATCTAGTGAAGGAGAAACCATCACCAATCTGGGTAATTGGTTCCTCTGTCCAAATACTCTTAATTGTTAGGACACTGTTCCTAAGATTGGCCTTCTTGTAACTTAAATCCATGCATTCATGTTCTGCAAGCTGGAATAATTGAAAACAGGTCTTGATCTTCTTTTGTGTGACATCTTCTCAGGTAATTGAAGAACACCAACTGGTCATCTGTCTTCTGTTCTCCTGTCCTAGCATTCCCAGTGTCTTCCATCTCTTCTCATCAGACTTACTTTCTAGCTTCTTGATGATATTCCTTGCCTTTCTCTTAGCTAGCTCTTACCAGTATCTGTCATATCTTATTATTAGCGGGGTCCAGAAGGCGGGCCTTCTCTGCTGTAGCCCCCGCCCTTTGGAACATCTTGCCCCCAGAGGTGAGACAGGCCCCCTCACTCCTGGCCTTTCAGAGGGATTTGAAGACCTGGCTCTGCCATCTGGCCTGGGGCGGGGAGGGAGGTTGTCAGAAATGGGGTTGGCTGGCCCCTTAGCGGCCTGGTGTGGCCTCTATCAGCCTCTTGGATTTTTTAGCCTTTTTATCTTTATCTTTGTAAGTCTGGTTTTTATAATCTTTTAATTATGTATTTCTGATTTTAGTTTGTTGTAAGCCGCCCAGAGTCCCCCGTTGTGGGGAGATGGGCGGGGACAAGTCTATTAAATAAATAAATAAAATCTTCCCTCTGCCTTCTCTTCTCAAGAAGAGAAATATACTAACACCTTCTAACTCTCTTCATAGGACTAGTCCCCTGATCATCCTCATTGCTCTTCTCTGAACCTTACCCCATCTTCCTTAAAGTATAGTGCCCAGAACTGGACACAGGACTCAACAAAGTGTCTGCCCCAAAACAGAAAAAGTAGAACTATTACTTTCCATCAATTGGGAAATAATTCTGTTAATGCAGTCTAAAATTACATTTGCAATCACCTTACACCACTCTAATGGTGTGTGGGAATGACCTTGGGAGACAGGAGAAAGAGGCGCACCCTAGACAATGGTCTGATAAATGAAATTTGAGTCTGAAGGAGGAAGGGTGGTGAAAGCATCTCAGAATGGACCTTCCCTAGTTTTCAGGAGAGTAAAAGTGAAGAACAGGTGGGGAACTTTCAGACTCTGTTAATTTAACCTTACATAAAGAAAGAGCCAGTACTCCTAGTTGTGCTTCTTGTCTGAACTACCTCACAGGGCTAACAACTGCTAACTCACATTCAGTTTGCAATCAATGCTATTCCATTATTTTTCCTCAAGTACTTCTGTCAAACTAGGTATCCTCCATCTTATATCTGTGCATTTCATTTTTGTTTTGTCTTCTAAGTGGAAAAACAAAACAAAACTTATTTGTCTCTAAGAAGTTTTGGGAAACATATCCTCTACCTCCATCTAAGTCATTATCAAAAATATGGAGGGCCCAAGACTGAACTTCATGATGTCACAATCTACTTCAAAGAGTTGCTATGAGAATAAAATGAGAAGGATTATAACATCCGTTATAAACCTTGTTTCTGTTGGACTCACCAGGTAAATTTCAGCTTCTCTGTTGAAATAGAATAGAATCAACAGGCAAACATGAAAGTGCTAATTTCAGTGTGGAAAGAGTATAACAAAGCACATCTCTGAAAATAAGTAAAGAGAAGGGTGTTTCCTTGCAACTAAATTTTACCACTGTGGATTCTGGAAACTGCTCACAAAGTCACTTTGAGGACTTTATAGAGGAAGTCTTTCAGCCAAGATGAATTTGTGCGAAGAGTAAGTGCAGAGCAGTGCCCCAGAATGAGCGAAAGCTTACCGGATATGTTTATCGATCAATATTAATTGCTGAGCATATCGATAAAATGTATAGCCTTTAGCTCTAGTCAATATGAAGTTTTATCAAGCTGCCATCAACAGTAGATTTTATGGGGACCATTAAAGGCCACTTTTCTTCCACTGCATGTTAAAGTCAGCAGTTTTTGTTGTGTTTCCTCATTAATTATGCAAAAAAAATAATCAGTATTGAATTCTGGTTCTCTGCATTCGGAGCCTCTCAGATACTTTTATGACTTGGTGCTTTCAAGAATTTGGGGTTTATGTGTTTAAAAGGGAGGGAGAGCTGATTTCACGTTCTCTGTTGTAGCTGCCCATTTCTTCACAATTCTTGGTGCATTTATCTCACTCATTTATATCACAACGTTTGTCACATGAATGCATGGATTGACTCTATCACCAGATCTTCCACTGTGCTAAGAAAAGTTGAATCAGACAGATATCTGATTGGACGAATGTATTTTCTCCAGATTGAATATCTGAATCTCAGAAGTCCACCAGGAAGCCATTCTTCCAGTAATGTTCCACAGAAATGGTTACCATAAGGCACATTACTTTAGATTCCACAGCACTTTGCCATAATGACAAAAAACAACGATTAGCCATTATCTATCAATGTGTCCAATTCCCTTTCAAAGATCTCCTTTGTTGGCAGTCATCACTCTAGGTGCTGAGCAGAGATATTCTTCTCCTGTTTATTTCTTCTCCCCGCACTCACGTGATGAAAGAGAATTTGCTTGAGAATTTTTTCCAAGGGGAAGAACATTTATGAGAAGTTCTCACTGGTACTACTGTTCTGGTTTCCCATTCTTCCATTCGGTCTCAAAGAGAAAGATGACTTTTTCAGTGCTGATGTTAGTCACTGTGAAGGGGGCTGCTTGCCCTGGATAAACTATCCACCCAATTTCTTTGCCCACAAATTTTGAAAGCCCACTTCACCCAGTCTTAATCACTGCATCTTATGGCAGTAAATCCCATAAGGTGCAGCTTTGGACTTTGACCATAAACTCAAATAAATAAAATTTCATAGTGTGCTTCTGTACTGCATGAAGGGGTTCATCCACTTGTTTTCGTTGAATCCTCCATCAATCAACTGATGAGATTTAGTATTATGTGACAAAGGTTAAGAAATGTTATCAAAGGTACAAAAGCTTCCCAAATTGTAACTTTTCATTACATTGTCATGGGTCATGGGAGCATAAACTATGAGTGAACACACCACTAATCTTCACATGGAACCCTGTTCTGCTTTTCAGCTGTGACTGAAATCCATCAGTGTAGGTTACCACCAAAATTTAAAACAGATTGGGACTTTTAAAACCCTCAACACTCTTTAAAACTATTACATTTTGGTTGAATTTAAGTTTATCTTAGATGGCTCATGAAAAAGAACTGCAATCTTTTTTATCTATTCATGTTGTTGTTGTTTAGTCGTTAAGTCGTGTCCGACTCTTCGTGACCCCATGAACCATATTGCGCCAGGCCTTCCTATCTTTCACTGCCTCCCTCAGTTTGCTCAATTTCATGCTCATTGCTTCAGTGATGCTATCTAGCCATCTCATCCTCTGCCGTCCTCTTCTCCTTTTGCCTTCCATCTTTCCCAGCATCAGGGTCTTTTCCAAAGAGTCCTCTCTTCGCATTAGGTGACCAAAGTATCTGAGCTTGAGCTTCATTATCAATCCTTCCAATGAGCAATCAGAGTTGATTTCCTTTAAGATTGAATCTATTCATACACGCCTACATACCATATTTATCTTCCCCTGCTTACTTTTCCTTCTGACCCAATCTACTGTTTCAGTTGTGACACCTGACTGTTGTGATCTTCTATCTTAACAGGGAGGTGGTCTTAAGTCGAAACCTTGGTATATTCAGATCTAAGGAGTATGGGCCATTGAGAATGGTTATTAGTTGATAAAAGGTCTTGTCTACTACCCAGTTAATGTTCTTCACCCATCTTTGAGTCAGCAGAAGACTATGTTGGCATTAAATGTTGCCTACCCCGTTGCCAGTCTCTCTCTATGGCCTCAGTTCCCAGTCACTCCCCTGACTTCCACTGAAAAAAAAATGATGATAAAGGCTAATAGACAATGCACAACTTGAGGCTGTCCTTGAAAAGTGTCCAAATAAGGGGGGAAGAGTCCTTTAACACCAATGCAGCTCCAGACAGCAAGCCTGCTTCACTCCTAGGGTAGATGTGATATGATAGCAACATCATGGGGACATGGCAGAAAAAAGAGGTTGCTAGGCCATGTTTGTGCCTTGGTTAGGTGCAAGAGGTGGTACACCATGATCAGTACTTAATTTACTGGATTATTGATGCTCAACAAGGGGGTTTCCCTTGTATAGGAATGACAGTGTTAAGATACATGGACCAATGATCTGCTGTAGAGTAACATAACCTGTTATGTTCTAACTCTATATATTTCTTTTCCACAGTAAGTAAGTGGTAACCTATAGATATGACATACATCTATAAATATGATCTAAGCCATAGTAGCTTCATTCTAGCCAATTTTCGGGTGGACCCAAGCCATAGTAATGCACTCTTCTGAGAAGGACAGATGGAAGATCAAGGAATGAGCTAGAAGTAAATAAATGACAGCCAGATTGCTCAAATTAAGGCGTGTATAGATCAGCTTGGACCACATGAATCCATATTAATGTATTCAAGCTAAAGCCATTTATAATTAACTTTCCCTCATCCTTGTTGTATTATAATGTTTTATTTATTTGCATGCTCCTCTTGGTAACCTACACTGCAATGATTAGCAACACTGGAAAGTACAATCTTAGTACTGCAAATGGATTCATTATTAATCCAGCCAATAATCCAGAAATACCTCTTGGCTTCTTTTTAAAATATGTATCCAAATGGTTTCCACTTCTTTGGGTTGCAAGCTTCATTTATTACCATAGTTGGAAAACTGAACTCTGCTTGGAAAACTAATGCAGACTTAGAGAAGTATTTTTAGAAGGCATGCATGTTCTTTCAGGGTTTCTTTGTCATTTTTCCTTTCTTATTTGCCGTGGTGGAGAATCGGCTACGGGTCGGCTCCCCCATAGTTTTGAAGAAATGATCTGATTGTCCAGGGAAAGTAAGTTGAAAATGATGTCAGCACTCCCCTCCAATATTCTCATATTGTATAAGCAGTAGTCAACACACAGATATGTGTAAAATCCCATCAGGTTTTCAGGTGCCTATGGAAAATATATACCATGATCAGAAATAATGACAAGAGTTCAATTCCTTAGCAAAGGGTGGATGACTGACAGTCTATTGTAGCAGGAAACTAGCCCACCCCTTAGCATCTCAGTATTAAATTAACATTAAAATTCTGGGCTCAACAGAGCATGAGACACCATTGGCCTTTATCCATGATGAAAAAATGTGCTGTCATAGGCAAAACTACCTTATTCGGTGCTTTTTTCTTAAAAGTTTTCTGCAGTTCAGTCTGTCTCTGTAATGGCATGTGGGAATGACCTTGGGAGACAGGACGAAGAGCCGTAGACTAGACAACAGTTGGATAAGTGGCAGCTGAGCCCACAGAAGGAAAAGGGGCGTGCCAAACATCTCAGAAGGGACCCTCCCTAGTTTCTTGGGCTGTAAAGGCAGGGGAGAAAAATATATTTTCAGACTTGCAAGATTCTGTTAATGTAACCTTACAGTAAGGTAGAAGTAGTTCATTTGGGTGTGCTTCTTGTCTGGACTACCTCGCAAGCTGACATCAATCCTGCAAGTCTGACAGTTCCTTTCTCCCGTCGCTTTTACAACTCAAGAAACTAGGGAGGGTCCCTTCTGAGACGTTTGCTGAATATCCAGCATATTCAAATGCTGGACAATGGACTTAATAACTACAACTTAATCAGGAAAGCTACAGTATTTGCTGGACTTCCGGGAAAGAAATGGCAAACTGAAGATAGCTCTGCTAAAGTGGAGCTGACAACCTCAGCAGAATGAAGAGCTGGCAAGTAGACCGGCTCTTCATAATTCCTCTCCGGACAAGGAGAGGACTTGAGATCACCCACAAGTGCTCCAGACAGTTTCTCTTCATGAGGAGACCACAAGACAGCAGTCTCTGGCAGGGTTAGAGCTCTGGGAGACAAGGGAATAGCCATCTTTTTGCTCAAACCATGGTCGGCGCCTTCAAAAGGACACTGGGTTCACATACTTCTTTTTCTAATCACTTTTGGAAATTGCTTATGAACTGCTTTTCAGCTATTAAGAACCTTTGGATTGACAAGTTTTACAGTGTTTCCTTCAATCCTTAGGAAAAGAAATTTTAAATAGAAGTTTAAGGACTTTTTTTTTTCTTTTGGAATAAACAACAAAAGGGTGATTAGAACTTTGATTTTGGAAAGTTACAAATGGACTAAGGGTCCAGATTGATTTGAAATAAGATTTTGGAATTAATTATAAGAATCCTTCCCATGGGAAAATGCTGTTGTTTTGAATTCTCTTTAAAAAAAAAAAAAAAGATAGGATGTGACTTTGAAGGTTGGACACTAGAGGGAACCAGAAGGAACTAAATATTACAATTAAAGAAGAAGAACACTTACATTTGACTTACAGAATGGAGCAAAATATTTTAACATTGGACATTTTGAAGGGTATTTTTGAACAATGGACCCAGAAATTAAGTTTAAGAGTGTCTGCTGTATAGAGAGACTGTGTTTAAAAGATGTTAAGGAAGAGGAACAAGTTTTACTGGACAAGTCAGAGACTGATCTGAAAGTGGATTTAAAAATGACAAGCTACAAGAATGATATGGAAAACGATGTTACACTGGACATACAAATGAAACCAGTCTTAATATTTAAAAGGGATATGCAAACAACAAACCAAAAGAGTGACCTGGATAGCTTTCCTATATTGGATTTACAAAAGTGTCAGGATTAGCCCAGAAAACTCCAAGAGACAATACAGATTCAATCCAGCAAGGTTTATTGGCTTCACTCCCGTTACAGAATCTTCTCAGACTGAGAGCAACTCTCAGGGTCACCCCACACACATCCTCTGCATTCCTTAGGGAGGGGCCAGTCTCATTCTCTTATCTCGTGTTCGCTCTTCTGGGGATGAGAGTCCATGTTTCACACCCTTACTCCACACTCCCACAAAAAGAGACTTGTGAAAGCTTTGAAGAATTTTGTGAGAAGGGACGAAGAAAAAATGAAAAGAAAAAAAAATCAAGTTCCAGGACATTATTTCAAGGGACTAAAAGATTCCAGATTATTAAAAGTAAAAGCAAGGAATGTAAAGTTGGTTTATTTGATCAAGGTTAAAACCCTTAATGAACTGAAACGAGGCTTTAAGGTTTTGTTTATACATAAGAGATGGGATATGGGAAGAAGAGATAATTTGTATTTTAAGAGAAGATGATAAGTTACTCAAATTGTATATTCTTGTACAATATAAAGAAATGACTTCCCCCTTCATCACAACAAGAATAAGAATATAGTAAACACACAAAAAAATAAGAATATAGTAAAGAAAAAGAGAAGGAATATATCATTTCTTTTCTTTTTCTTTACTATATTCTTATTTTTTCTTCCTTTTTTCTTTCTCCTTTGTCTTTTTTCTTTTCTGCACTTTCTATTTTTTCTTTTTATTCTTTTCTTTTTTTTTTTAGTTCGTATCTTTAATTGTAATTTTTAATAACATTACCATTTTTTAAAAAAGGAAAGCCACAGTATTTGCTCCCTTTCTGTTTTTTCGGTGTCTCTGAAATCAAATTATCTGGGCCAGACGAACTGTAAATAGTTTTGCTTTGCTTTTGTTTTTAATTAAATTACGAGACAATTTGAAGCTTGTCGGTTTTGTGCCAGTTTGGAAAATTAAGACAGCGGTCCAGGGGAAAGTTTGGCACGTGTGCAATGTATTCCCAAGGATGGGGGTTTGGGGGAGGGGGGTGGGAGGGAAGTAAGTCTCATTGTATTTAGTGACAACTCCTAGGGGTAAAAATGCATAAGGCTGCAGCTATAAAACATTTGATTTTTTTCATAAAACACAAGTGTAACCAGTCAAAACGATTTTGGAGGTCACCTGAAACTGTCTTTTCAAAGACTAATAGACATCCTTCATAGTATTCTTTACTGCTGAAACAATACAAATATTCTGCGAGACAGGAATTAAGAGCAAAGAAGCATCATTCTGAGAAAGGCCTAACAGGAGATGGTTCTTTGAAGCAGGGCACCCAGCTCGCTTTGAAGGCTCTCAGAATAAAAGCTAAGGGGGCTTGGGACCAGCTAGTGTCTAGATGGAAGACCATCAAGGAATCCCAGGGCTGTAGGTGAGGCTGGGAAGTTAAACAGCCATCTTAGACAAAGGGACAGGGAAGCCATTTCCCTATTGTTGCCAACAAACCAACATAAGCAGTTCACAAGCTCAGGGAGAGAGCTGAGGGAGAACTTATCTTTACGTTTAGTTTTGAATATCCAAAGTATAACATAAGAACATAAGCCATGCTCTGTTGGATTGACCCCTGTTGCATCTAGTCCAGCAGTTTGTTCTTCCAGTGGCCAACCAACTGCACCAGGAAGCCCACCCATCTCCCAGCAGATGGCCTTCAGAGGTAGTTGTATGCCATCAAGGCTAATGGCCATTGATCTGCATGATTTCCCTATCATTTTCAGAGAAATTTTGGGTTGACTGGCTCTGTAGACAAGTGACAGTGCTTTACAGGTAATCCTCGCGTAACCATTCATTTAACAACAGTTCAAAGTTACAATGGCCTCGGAGAAAGTGCTTTACAACCTGTACTTGCACTTACGACCATTGCAAACCATCACACCACCCCCTGTGGTCACATGATCATGATTTGCAACCTTTTTTACAACGATCATTAAGCGAAACACTGCAGTTAAGTGAAACACCATGGTCATTAAGTGAATCATGTGGTCATTAAGCAAATTCTGGCAAAAAAAGTCCATTGGAGAAGCTGAATTCATTTAACGACCACATGATTTGCTTAACAACCATCGTAAAAATGGTCGTAAAATCAGGTCCACTCACATGGTGACTCGCTTAACAACCACCCCACTTAATAACCAAGTCTCTAGTCCCTATTATGGTTGTTAAATGAGGACTACCTGTATTGGCAATGGACCTGGTATCCTAAGAAGCAAGATCAGAATAGGACATGCTTGTGGAGAAGCATTGGTTACATTGTGTGTCCACCAAATTGCTTTGACAAGTTTGAAATCCATTGATTTGGAAAGTTTCAGATACTGGAGTGACTTTTCCATGGTCCCGTGAATGTTTAGTTGGTGGACTATTTTCAGCTGGTCTTGGATGGTGCCTCGTTAGGAACTTTTATTAAATGAAGAGGAACAAGAATTGTTGATCAAATACTGCTAAGAGAAATTGACACTTCAGTGGCTCTGAAATTCCCCCACATTCCTGCATTCTTTCAGGTGAGGATCTTATCAATATGCCAAAGGAGCTGTAGATTATTGATTAACACAACCTCTTCCCGAGGTGATTTCTTAAATACACTCTAAACCTGAGAGGTTACCAATACATGTGGGCTGTCATTGACCTTTGAGGTAACCTTCACACTTATCTCCCTGGCAGATCGGATGACCGCCGATGGAGTTAATTTGCAAAGTGTTTGTGTTGAGTGCATTTTAATTTGTCAGGCACCTTTCCTGCAACACTCCCATTCTGCCAGGAAACTCAAGGAGACTTTCCGATGATGGCAGAGAACTGTGCATCTGCAAATGAATCCTTAAAGAGAGAGAGAGATCAAGTGCTGGGCAACCGTTGTAAAGAGAGATGCACAACTTGAGGTTTGAGGACCAATGCTTTGGATGTGATTCCCAGGTCCCATCTAAAGTTCTTGGTGAATTGTCATTTTCAATGTTATCATCATGAGATACTATCAATTGGGCTCCAGTCGTGACAACTGTGTGGACAGTGCCTCCATTACTAAGACTTATAAAGACCTCAACAAAGAAGTTCTAACACAATGGTGCCTTCTAGTGATCCTCCTGGTTTTTGCAGCCCAGAATTGGTAGGTTTAAATGCTGTTACTTCCCTTTAACCTCCCTTTTAAAGGGTTTTCTCTTTCAATAATAATAGCTGACTTTAATTTTGTTTAGGGCTGGGTCCCGGGGGCAAAATGGTTTAAGGCATTCTATTGGTGTCACTTGGTGTTCTTGGCAAAACATCTGGAGAGAGTATTATTATAAAGGGTTGATTACCTTTAAAAGAAATACCCACTGTATATGTGGCAAGTAATAAAGCTGAGTTATAAAGCCTAGGTGATTATGAAGCTCAAGAACATTTTGTATTTTACAGAGAGAAGGGTCTCCTTTTAACTGCATCCCAGCTTTTCTCAACCAACCATTAGTTCAGTGTTTCTCAACATTGGCAACTTGAAGATGGGTGGACTTCAACTCCCAGAATTCCCCAGCCAGTCATGCTGGCTGGGGAATTCTGGGAGTTGAAGTCCACCCATCTTCAAGTTGCCAGCGTTGAGAAACACTGCATTAGTTAGTTTCAAAGCAATAAACTATTGCTTGAGAAGCAATGAATGAGTGGGCATAAAAATTATTGGGCAAAGTTTCACTGATCGTCCCGAATAGCTACCTGAAGTTAAGGTCCCAACAGCTGATCTGCTTTCCAGGTGGGGCTTCCTCTCCTCTAGCCATCCAAGGTATCCTCCAGATGCATTGGGCCTCAATGCCCAGAATCCCCAGCAATGGCCATGCTGTTCTAAGTAGTCTGTGGAGGCTCTCCTTTGAGTGTCCTTGATTCTGAAGTTCAAAAGATAAAACTTAAGTCCTATCCAGGATATTAAGTCCACTCCCTTCAGCATATTCTTTCCTTTCTGGTAATACAGTACTTGTTTGGGGGAATAATTTGGGATTTAATTGTTCTTTATGTCTTGGCTGTGGCTCACCTTTTGTCCCCTATTTTGGGAAGAGCGTGTAGGGATGTGCAATATACACTGATTTTGTTTTAATCATGACCTTTGTAGAATTTGCACTGGTATTTTGATCCAGTTGGTTTCTACCTTCTTCTTTCTTGAATTTTTGTATGCTGTTGCATGTTTTATTTTAAGAGAAGAACACCCTTGCTGGAAGATTTGTTTTGTGGGTGGTATAATGGGTGGCACAATCACATTAAAAATTTTTAAAGGTAATCAGATGCTTTGAAGTATCAAAAGTATATGAAAACACGGCTAGCGTGATCCAAGCAACAAGTTTCCTTTGAAAGAAAAACATTTGGCCTTTCTTTGAAAACAAAGAGATCTAAAGCAAGCTTAACTTTAAACCTTGTTTTCAATATCAAGATTGTTTTAAGGGGGGTTTGGAGGTCCCATAAGAAAGCTTACCCACCTATCTCATCAAGAAGTCCTAAGTAAGACTTATTTTAAAAATGGTATAAATAATAGTATACAATGGAGAAGCATGGAAAGCAAGTCTCTTTGTTAGAATCTCTCCATCCTTTTTTTTTTTTTGTCATGGACCTGGCCCTTGAAGTTCTTCTGAGCCCCCTCAATTTTTACCAGCTGAGGATCTGGCAATTACAGGGTTTGTAAACTCATTCCTTGTTTGGCAGGTTCAATTTGGAATTTGAGGTTAAACCATCCCTAGTTGAAACCATGTGCGAAACAGGCTGGCTTTTGCACCCAAAGTCACAGATATGACCAACACAGGCTTTGGTCTAAATTCAGCCCAGGTTTTTTAGTTCTCATACATACATTGTTTTCCTTGAGAATAAGCTGGTCTGAGTTTCAAGCCTGTAATTTTAATTTTCTATCCCCCAAACCCACAACAATGAATACGGTTCAGGTGAAAGCTATTCTGGAGGCAGAAACAGTGACTTCAGAGAGTCTTAACCACTGTGGCCTTTACCTCTTTCAAGGGGGTCATCGGTGCAGCCCCCAATATAAATCCTGTGCTGTGATGTTAGAGGGACTGGTGTGGGATCGCAAATCTCCTATACATAATGAGCTACAGAGAAACTGTTCCAGAGACCCCAAGTCTCATGAAAACGAATCAAGTGGCATCTTGCTTGTAGGAGAGGTTTTATTAATAAATCATGATCCACTCAATCTGTTTTATTAAGAGGAGGAGGAGGAAGGAGAAAGATACATGGGAGAAAGGGATGTCCATGAGTGGGGATCAAACCAGTCAAGAGGATGGCCTCAGTTGTGCAACGAAAGCTCCTCCTCTTTTTTTTTAATGTGTAGTGGCAGATATAAAAGGGGGTGGGATTTTGATCACCCTGTGGTGGCCCTCCTCTTGACTTTTTGGCCCCTCCTCCCTGCAGGCACCCTTGAGGACATGTTCATGGGGGTGGGGGTCTTGCACAGGAAGCTGAAGAAGACTTTCGTCCTGCTAGTTCATCCCCATGAGGCTCCATTCATCCTAGTGAGTCACAAGCTGTGCATGTCTGCTATACTGTAGAGCAGTGTATCTCAACCTTGGCAACTTTAAGATGGGTGGACTTCAACCCCCAGAATTCCCCAGCCAGCATGCTTTCTATCCCCCAGACCCACAGCAATGAATATGGTTCAGGTGAAAGCTATTCTGGAGGCAGAAACAGTGACTTCAGTCTCAGTGATTGAAGCATGGCTGTCTGGGGAATTCTGGGAGTTGAAGTCCACCCATCTTAAAGTTGCCAAGGTTGAGAAACACTGCTGTAGAGAATGTCTGTCTGCCCATCTATCCATCCATCCATCCATCTGATTGTCTATGCAGTAGGTACTACCTTAAAAACCAGCTTCCCTAACGCTGCAGGAAAACATACAACCCACAGATTATCCTGAAATTGTGGGCCATACGTGAAATCCAGCAGTCAAATGTGTAGTAAATCGTTTGCTTGTTTTTCCCAACAAATTAAATGTGGCTGCATTACCCCTTAGGGGTATTTTCAGACTCGCCAGATGGATGCTAGCCCTTCGAGGCAGTCCAGACCAGAAGCATGCCAATGAAGACTAGCTCTACCTTTACTGGAAGGTTACGTTAACCAAATCTTGCAAGTCTGAAAGTACTCCGCCCGTCCCTCACTTTTACTCTCCCGAACATTAGGGAGGGTCCCTTCTGAGACACTTTCTCCATCCCTCCTCCTTCAGACTCAAATTTCATTTATCAGACTGTTTTCTAGGCTGCGGCTCTTCCTCCGGTCTCCCAAGGTTATTCCCACAGACCATTACACTTCCCTTCTCTTTCACACTTGTTCACAGTTTGATCTACCACTGCTAGAGATGTAGAATGCTGCATGTCTCTATCTATCTATCTATCTATCTATCTATCTATCTATCTATCTATCCATCCATCCATCCATCCATCCATCCATCCATCCATCCATCCATCTGAAGAGGTATGTGTCTAAAGTTATCACATCACAGTACAAACTACCAGCCCTGGCTATGGGGAAAACTGTTGTTTCTCCCCTATCAGGAATGGGGATTGGGGCTGAGAAGCACATTGGTGAAGCCCCCACCCCTTTTATTGGTGAGCTGGGCTCGTCTGATAGCTTTTTCTTCCAGGGCAAGGTGGTGAGTCAAAGAAAATTGGTCCGATTGCCTTGGGAACTTGGCATCCCATTCCACAGAAGGTTCACACCTAACCTCACAATAAAGGTAGGGTTAGAACTCATGCTTCTTGTCTGGACTACCTCGAACGGCTGGACTAGGAGTGGGGAGACCCAGGTTTTAGTTCCCCCTCAGCCACAGAAGCTCCCTGGGGGACTCTGGGCCTGTCCCAGCCCAACCTACCCTACATGGTTGTTGTAGGGAAAAAGGGGAAGAGGGAATATTATGTATGCTGCCTGTAGGTCTTGTGGGAAAGAGGGTATAGAAAGCTAACAAACAGACAGGCAGTATGGTCTAGTGGGGACGATAGGAGCTGAGAGACCCAGATTCAAGTCCTCACACCCGGGATGACTTTAGGCCTCTTATCCCAACCTACCCCCCAGGGTTGTTGTGGCAGGCACAAAGGGAGGGGGAGGAAGCGCTTGAGCTCCTGAACAAAAGGTAAGATGTCTGTCTAACCAATCAATAAATAAAATGTGGTCTAAACTGTTGCTTTTTGACGTTTGAGCAGATTCATTGTTCCCTCTCTCATCTTCTCCCCATTTTTCTATTTATTAAACATCCAGCATTCTATCATTTAAGCATCCTCCATCCTTGCAAAGCTGGGGGGGGGGGGTTCTGTTGTCTTTTTTGGGGGGGCGGGGTGGAGAAGGGGATTCATCCTCCATATTTGTTTCTTGCCCTCTGCAAAATCTGAGAATCCGTGTAGCCTCTTGTTCCCAGCTGGGTTTCCCATGCCAAGTTCCCCACTGGGATCGTGCAACATATAATGGAGGAGGAAAGCATGCTCATTTTATATTATGGAAGTGTTTCGCCTTTGAGGATTTGGGTCCCGCCTATCAGGAATTAGTGGAAAGAGACCTTGTGACAAATAGTGGACATGCTGTAAACAGGGGTCCTAACAGCGAGACTTAAATTTCTAATTTTTTTTTTCTAGCCTGCATTCTTAGCCCCAGATTGAGGTTCAGCCACGTGACTAACATTTCTTATAATTTAGCAGTAATCAGTGTGAGCGGCTCGTGGTTTCTTTGTTTTGAAATTGGAGTCACAGAAGCAAAGAAATGTGGAGCTGGAAGAGATCCCACGGATCATCTAGTCCAGGGTTCCTCAACCTTGGCGACTTGAAGATGTGTGGACTTCAACTCCCAGAATTCCCCAGCCAGCAGGTCCACACATCTTCAAGTCCACACATCTTCAAGTCGCCAAGGTTGAGGAACCCTGATGTAGTCCACTCCTCTGCAGTGTGCAGCTGGTTGTTTTCTGGAAAGCCTTCAGGAATGGAGAACCCACCACCTCTTGTAGGTAGACAGGGCCATCAGGAAGTTTTTCCTTATATTTAAGCAAAATCCAGGTAGCGGCAATGTATACCCCTTGTTTCTGGTCCTAGTTTCTGTGGCTGTGAAAAATTTAGGACCAGGTTTCCTGACAGTCAGTCTTCCCTTCAATCTTTGCTCCTGACATAACGGGCTTGGAGATGCCTTTCCCTCAAGAAGAATAGGAAACCAAAGATGGAGAAATTAACAAATATTTTTTTAAAAAAGGGATGATCATTAAGAGTAAAGCTCAATTTGAGGGATACTTTCCTATAGCCACTGCTTAAGAATTCACCCATAAGGTTGTAATGATTCTAAATACCCTCTGTGGCAGCTGGGGACTTCTGGGAGATGAAGTCCACACATCCTAAAGCTGCCAAGTTTGAAAAACACCGATGTACAGGAACCGTAAGAAGGTGTTTTTGATACCTATTTATTTGTGCAAGAGACAACCAGCAGGCACCATTTATTCCATCTCAGCCTTATGGGCTTTGTTTCCTGAACCACTCTTCCTGTTTTCTTCCCCTTTTTAAAAAATGTTGCATATTTTGGCTTGCAGCATTGCAGACAGCGTTCCCCAGTTCTTCTTGAGAGTCTCTAGAATATAAGCCTTGGCATATGGTTTCATATTTTTTGCATATGCATGAGAAATAAATGAGCATGAAATGGAAGCATAGCGCTTTTACGTCGTAGCTGCTGTGTTATGTGCTGCATTGTTGTCCACCAACTGTAGAACTCCCAAAGACATTTTTCGGGAATATGGAAATGGGAGAGAAGAATGCCCAGCTTCCATCAACTTTCATAACTTTATTTTAGGAACAAAACCACTGTATTTCTGCTCAGGCCCTACAAGACAGTAGAACAATGGATTTTTTAAAAAACTCTGCCGCGCGTCGTTCCTTTTGGCTGAAGAAGCTGAGTAGCTCCAACCCGGTTTCAACGTATTTAAAATAAATCAATAAAAAGCACGCGTCAGCAGCTCACTAGTTATTGTTAATTAAAAAATTTATCCCTGGGAAGACGGCAATTCTGCCACTTAACTCATTCGGTCACAATTTCTTGCACGCGATTGTCGCTTCCTGAACTGTGCAGCTGTTTAGAAGGAGCTGTAATAGATTTGAAGGGGATTCCGGTAAGAAATAGGGTGATTACCTGGTGCTTAATAATCTGCAGCTTTTACTCAAGCAAGCAAAGAAATCTGTATTTCAGGAAAAAGGGCTGAATTCTACCTGCCACCAGGCAAACCTGTATAGAGTTCCAGGCAAAGCTCTCAATGAATTTTGTGGTTATTTTTATTTCACTGTTGGAATTGTTTTAATGAGTTGTATCATCGCGGCTTTTTAAACATTGTTTGGATTGCTTCGCAGGGACAGGAGATACCCAGTCATAAAACTCAAACTAAACTGAGCATGCCAGAGCTTGCTCCCATGCCACCAAAGTAATGGATCACATGGTTTAGGCTTGTTCATCTGTTGGGTGAGATCTTGGCAACGGGTCATGGTTGTGGGGAAAGAAGTTGAGCGAAGCCCAGCTAGCTTTTTTATTTTTACTTTACTTTACTTTACTTTACTTTACTTTACTTTACTTTACTTTACTTTACTTTACTTTACTTTACTTTACTTTATTTATATAGCCACCCATCTCACACATAGTGCAAAACTGCCAGGTTGGATCCAAGGGTTTTGCATCACTCCCCTGGGATTCTCTCTGTAACACTGTAGAAACTTCAGTGTTTCTGAATGGTTTTGTTTTCATTCAGATTAGGGCAGTGTTTCTCAACCTTGGCAGCTTGAAGATGTGTGGACTTCAACTCCCAGAATTCCGCAGCCAGCCTTGAAGCCAGAGTTGAAGTCCACACATCTTCAAGCTGCCAAGGTTGAGAAACATTGGATTAGGCCATGCTGATGGAATCTACCTTCCCTTTGTCCTTGTGTGTGACTCAAGGATTTTCCTACCTAGCATACCTTGAACCCCAACCCCTCAGTCTTGTCTTCAACTGCCATTCTTTCCTCTGAAATCAAGCCTGGCTTCATGAAGGACACGTTCCCTCTGATTATTTCCCACCGCCCCCCCCACGCAGACATTTCTCCCCACTTCCCTTGGTTTTGCAAACGGCTTCCCATTCATGCAGCACTTCATTTTTATTTTCAAGGCAGCCTTTGTCCACGTTGTTGACTTAAGGCACAAAAGGATAGGCCTTCAAAGAGGAGGAGATGTTTATCAACTGGCTATTGTCTTTGCCTTCAGAATCCACTTGATCTTCCTCTTTCAAACTTCTTCCGTGAAGGAGAAAGCGTACACATGATTCTACCTGCAAGAGGTTTCTTGGTGAAGATGATTTCCTGTTTTTTTAATTTTTTTTTAATCGCCATATGGGGAGATTAATTTTGTTCCTTTGCCCCATCTCTGTATATTCACTCCTCTCTACACACACCCACACACAAGCCAACTTCGCCTGCTGTACTGAGGTTACCAATAGAAGCAAATATGTGTAGCTCAGGGTTGAACTATGGAGTCTCTGAGGTTCTCTGAGCATGGTTGTTTTCTTGCAAACCCCATCCCATTCTAGCACTAAGAGGTTACCTAGCCGGGGAATGAAACGTTTGCAAGAAAACAACCAAGCTCAGAGAACCCCAAGGACTCCACCGAGAGGCATGGTTAGTTGGATCGTGTCTTGTAGAACAGACCGAATTAGCAGGATTCACACATCCTTGTAGCAAGCAAGGAGTGTTTGTGAGTCAAAAAAGATCAAGATGGTGGCCACAGCTCCATGACCAAAGGGCCACCCCTTTTTAACATGCATCACACATCCAACACAGATGAAAAGGGTCAAGGCTTCAATTACATGATTGTGGTTGCTATCTTCAGCTTTCTCCGTTTGCAAAAATAGGGTCCTTTGCTTTTGATGTCACTAAATTTCCTAATGCTGCCCTATGCCTCCCCAAATGGCCTGCGATCTCAGGCCATCTCCATCTCTTCCCATTGCTAATGTTTCCCTGCTCCTTCATTTTGTAATTTTTCTTTGGAAATGTCCCACTTTCAGGACAATTACCAATAAGGTTAGTGTTACCTGGTTGGTCCTCATCACTGAAAACCTGAAGTCCGTGCTGAATAAAAGAACAATATCTAGTTCGAGTTTTTAAAGTGTTGCTTTTGGTACAGAGGCTTTGAGACATTTATTTCCAGAAGATTATGTGGTATATAATATAATATGGAGTTCAGTCGAATTCCTTTACATGATTTATAGATATCATTTTGCAGACCAAAAACTGTAAAGAACAATTGCAAATGGATGGTGCATTGTGTTAGAAAGAATTGGATCTCTTGTAAAGGATGGGAATGAACTTAGGTATTTAATATTTAGTTTCATAAATATATTGATAAAACCTGACTTGAATTACTTGTGGTTCTGGCAGTGTAATAGATATAAGACATACTCAGAATAATCTTAGATAGCTACAGAATTACAGACTGAGAATACCAACACTGGAATTTATTTCCCATTCTTTTCCTTCCTTCCTTCCTTCCTTCCTTCCTTCCTTCCTTCCTTCCTTCCTTCCTTCCTTCCTTCCTTCCTTCGCTACTTAATTACCTACAAAGACTCCAAGCAGCCTACAATGCCCCCAAATTTGGGTTAAAATGTAGATATGATATTCAATCTTTTGCAACAACTCTGTATTGTTTCTAATTTACAAAAAGCTATTAATAATGCAAATAACTAGGAAAAAAAATTGGGATGAAAAGGATTGACACTTTTCCTCCTCTCTCAAAGAAACTGGGAGATTCTCTTGCATATCTGGAAGGGCAAGCTGTGAAATCAATTGACCCAAAGTGTTATTTGTTCTGAAGCATCTGGCTTTAGCTGATTTGGAAAAACTAAGCAGAATCAGACATGGTTAGTACTTGGATGAGAGACCACTAGGAAATCCTTGATTAGGAAGTCTTTTAAAAAATTCCAGGAAGAAGGCAAAGGAAAATGATTTCCACATTGTTCCCCAGGAAACTGCACAGATGTGGTCATGAAATCATCAGAAGTTGACCTAAACTGTAATGATTTATCAAATTAAAGAACAGAACATGTAAAGGAGAAGGATAATGATTTTCTAAAGTAAAATCAGATGTGGCCAAAGGGGGAAGGGGAACAAGTTTAGATAATTTGCAGTTTCTGAAAGCTCTCATCTTCCTGGCCTAAATAGCCATTTAATCAGCTCTGGAATGATTATGAACATTTCAATTTCTTGAAAGGGTTTTTGGAGAGTTGGCACATAAGTAATAGGAAGAAATGGGATTGAATGCCATTGTTGGAAACAGGTTTAGCAGAGGAGAAGAAACAAATAGCAAATTGGCAAATGGCCAATGAAAGCCATTTCTATACTTTCTGCCTCGCAAAGTTAACTAACAACCTGGAAGCACCGATCAGAAACACTGTCAGATTGTTCCTGCTGAAAATGCTGGTATGGAGGGTGTTAATAGAGAGATTTTCTTGGGCTGAGAAAATCTCAGAATTGTGTGGTTTTCTCCAGCAGCATCTGCAGGGGGAGGTCAAGAAGGTCAAGATGGCAGGCATGGCATTGCCATCCAAGCCCAGACCTTTCTGTATGTGTGTTGATGTCACACACACGTACAGGGTATCAATCATATCTTCATGGCTCCATCTTGACTTTCTTGACCCACCCGGCGGGTGACCCTGGTATAAGATTTGGATATAAAACTAAACTGGGCTTAATGTACAATGGAAGCCAACATACAGGTCCCTTCTACCAACCCATTTATTCCTTTGAGAAGGAGGGGGGGAAGGGATACTATTAACTCACATTAAACCATAATAAGATTTGTTTTGTTTGGCTTACAATAGAGATAGATTTTCTGCCATTCCCTCTCTCTCTCTGTCCAACCTACCTCACAAGGTTGTTGCTGGATTTGAACCACAGTCCTGCTAGAATTGAGAAAAGTATGCCTAAGTCAAGAATGTATGATGAAGGAGACAGGTCTTCCAGGAAGTGGTATATTCATGTATTACCCAACCATACCTTCAATTAAATCATTAGTTACAATTAGTTTTATTCATGGCTGGGGATCGTACAAGTTTATTTATCTGTTTAGAGAGTTGTATTATAAGAGTTTGAGTATCTCAGCCTGGGGTTCAGTGTGTACTAACATTCAGTATCTCAGAGATGTGGGAAGAAGGTTGGGAAGGTTCACTGCTAGATGCTGAATTAGGGCATCTGTTGGGGGGTCAAACAGTCAAGATGGGGGCCATGACCATGAGATCAACACCCTGCCCCTTTTTTACCTAGGTGGTGGGGCTTTGAGCGTGCAGTCGCAGGCCCCACCTTGACTTAGGTGACTTCCCTCCCATGGATGCCCCTAGCAATGACCTTCCTAACCTCCTCCCCACACCTCTGGATGTGAACAGGTTGAAAAGACCCCTCAGTGCCCAAAGAGGAAGGACTAAGCTGGTCCTCTGCTTCATCGGGGAGCATCTCGACTGAGCATAGGTTACTCCCATAATTTGGGGGGGGGGGGCAAAATCATAGTGGTAGTTTGGCTTGACACCCATTAGTTCGCTTTACGGGTTTTTCTTTATTTCATTTATAGCATGGCTTTTCTTCAAGGGTTCAAGATAGCACTCCTTCCTATTTTTCCACAACAACAACGCTGTGAGGTGGGTTGGGCTGAAAGAGAGTGACTTGGCCTTTCACTGGTACCACTGCTTCTCCCATTTCCTGATTTTTCTGCCCTATCTCCCTTCCTGCCTGCCTGCCTGCCTGCCTGCCTGCCTGCCTGCCTGCCTTCTTCCCTCTCTCCCTCCCTCTACCAATCTTGTGCCAATCGCTGTACTAAATAAAAACAAAGTGGCTTTTCTGTCTACACCCTCAGATTCTGAACTCTGCATTATGGAGATTTGGAGGTTAGAAAGATGGTCTTGCAACTGGATCCAGGTTTCACGGCCCTCCAGAGTCTGGTCCAAGGTCTGGCAAGCTCACCATCCTGTTCATTCCCTTGATGGAGGGTGGTGGCTTCACAACCTGACTCGCCTCCTTGTATAAGAAACCAATCCTGTTTTTCCTACACATCTTGCTGAAATACAGCAGGAATACGGTCAAACATTTGGTCGATCAACATTTTTGTCAGGATGGTGAGGTTGGCATGACTCCAGCCACGCTTTTAAAAATTGCCAGAATTAATCAGAACAGGTGTTTAGTGTGAGGACTGTAATTCATCTATTTGCTGGATCTATAACCCATCCTACCTCTCAGCAGCAACAATGCTTACAATGATTTCTTGTTAACTGTGTTATCTGAGCCATATTTCCAAAACTGCCCGGCACATACCCCTTTTAACTAGGCTTTTAATCATTTTAATGACTAGTGAAGATGGAGGGTCACCCATCTTTTATTTGGGACTGGTTTTTTTATGTTTATTATCCTGCTGAAGTGGTGCTTTGAGAACCCCCAGAATCATAGGGTTAGGGTGATTGAAAATATTGTTAAACCAATAAAGGTTGATTGATTGAGATGTAAATGTCCTAGTGCCCAGTTGTGCTTAATCTTTAATCAGTGAATTGAGTCAGCGGAGTTGAGTCCTGTGGCAATTCATGTGTTTTTGCCCAAATTAAAAGCCAAAACTTCAGGAAAATGTTCAAGTCTTGCTGGACGTCTGGGGAGAATTCCACTGCTCCACCATGGCCAGTCTCCTCTTCCTAGTGTTGAATGCTGAAAGGGAACATGTTCGTTGGTAATTCAGTGGGCTGGAGTATCTGAATCAAAGCCCTCTTCTAGGGCCACAGCGGAGAACACGCAAGGAGTCTGTCAAATAGGACTTGAAATGTGTTCAAGGGAATTTGCTCTCTGGCAAAGAACCAACATCACATGCCGAAGACCCCAAGTGTTGCTAGAAAAAAATCTGTTTCAAATCCTGAAGGCTACCCCTTGGCAAGATGAATTCAGTCTTAGCAGCTGATAGCCTTGACTCATCTTGTGTGAGCTTGGAAGCTAAGCATGGTGAGTCCTTGGATAAGAAGAAGAAGAAGGCAATGACACACCAGCTCTGTGTGGTCACCCAGAATGGCATCGTCAAGCACAGGAAATATCAGGAATTGAGTTCAACTCAAAGAGACTTTTAGATGAAGGCAAGGAACTATTTGGCCTATTCATTTGCATTTACTATTGCCGTACAGCAGACGTTAAGCCTCCCTCTGCTCGCCTGAAATCTTTGAGATCTCATGCCGAATGGCTGAAATACCGTTATTTGGTGCAAGAGCAAATTTGTGAGCTGTTGAGTGAGATCATTGCAATTTCACAAGATTGTCAAGATTGAGTTTAAATTCCGTTATTGAGTTTTGCCCGTCTACCACGGGCTCCTGGGGTGGTGGATGTGCATTGCTGACGTCTGCCCTAGGATGCTGAGGTTGGGCTCTCTGAAAATGTGAGGTGCCATTTTAATATGCAAGTAGATTTGTGAGCAAAATCGATTGTTTGGTGCAAATTTACTTCCAGATAAATATGTCTGGGATTGCAATCTTGGCGTTAGCCGCGCAAGTCAGTAAGATAAGCTGTTGAATAGTTTGTAATGGTTTGGATCAATCCTTCATCTCTCTCTCTTGCACACACATACGTGTGCAGGCACTTACACAGACTAGCTGGCATTCCCTTGCATGTATTTTTTATTCGGCCCACCAGAGAAAGTGCAAATGCTATTTTTATCTGTTTCCTGCACAGCCATAGGGTGCAAATGTACATGAATCCGGTTTTAGAAGAATGAAAGGGAAAGGGAAACACACAACTCGCATCTCAGCAGCCTGCTTTATTCAGTGTGCCAATTTGGCTATTAAGTTACCCAAGATGGTTAAGGCTGAAGGGGGCATTTGCTCATTCCCTTCTGCTTTCGTGCCAGCACAGAAGGTTAAGTGCTTGGTGTCAAAGTATGGAACAGCTGGGAGGTTGACCTTCTGGATACATTTTGCCTGAACTGAGCTTTTCCTGGTGAGACCATCCATGACTAGGTTTGGCAGAAGTCTTCCCTTCCAGTCGCCACTTGACTCCTTTTCCATTTCTTTTTCTTTTTCATTCTGTTTTCTTTATTAACTTTCAGCAGAGAAGATTCACAAACAGGCACACCCACCCAGGCTGGCTTCACACTTTGCACTAAGCTATAGTTTGGGTAACCATAGCATGCTGAATAAGCCACTGTAGTTGTCTAAACGAAGAGCTAACTAGATTCACCATGGCTTAGCTTGACGCGTGGATCCTGCTGATCGGTGCCATTTGCCTTACAATTAATAGTCTGGTTTTACATCTCGAGTTATGCCATGGCCTAGGTTTTGCCTTAGAGGGATATCTCTGAACCTCTCTGTGGTTCGTTGAACAAACCATGGTTGAAACTAACCATGGTTCAGTGAGATGTGCAAACCAAGCCATAGTTAGGTGAAAGGAAGCCTGCTCTTGTATCAGTCTACCTGTCTGATCCTCATTCAGGGAGACCTACCAGCTGAGGTCATGCCCGCAGGGATGGTGAACTAAGATATCCTATTGGTGACATCATTTGTCGTCCCTTTGATTTCAGGACAAAGCTAACAGGGACAAGGAAGTCTGTCCACTGCTCATATGGTGTAGCGACTAAATGTCATCTGCAGGTCGGAGAGCATCAAAGAGACTGGCAGCCCCATGCTGAGCTTTGGGATATTTCATTGGTGTGGGGAAAGAGGCTTGGCCTGGGTACATGAGCCAGCTAGGCAAATTAGACAAGGAAACTGAGTGGGCACTTTGTTCCAGTTGCTGACTCTCCACCCAACCTACCTTACAGTGTTGTGATTGATTGATGATTGATTGATTATGTGCCAGCAAGCTGTCGTCAATGCTTAGCAACCAGATAGATAGATTGCAAACCTAGATAGCATATTAAAAAGCAGAGACGTCACCTTGCCGACAAAGATCCGCATAGTCAAAGCTATGGTTTTTCCAGTAGTAATGTATGGCTGTGAGAGCTGGACCATAAAGAAGGCTGAACGCCGAAGAATTGATGCCTTTGAACTGTGGTGCTGGAGAAGACTCTTAAGAGTCCCCTGGACTGCTAGGAGGTCAAACCAGTCAATCTTAAAGGAAATCAACCCTGACTGCTCATTGGAAGGATTGATAATGAAGCTCAAGCTCAGATACTTTGGTCACCTAATGCGAAGAGAGGACTCTTTGGAAAAGACCCTGATGCTGGGAAAGATGGAAGGCAAAAGGAGAAGAGGACGGCAGAGGATGAGATGGCTAGATAGCATCACTGAAGCAATGAGCATGAAATTGAGCAAACTCAGGGAGGCAGTGAAAGATAGGAAGGCCTGGCACAATATGGTTCATGGGGTCACGAAGAGTCGGACACGACTTAACGACTGAACAACAACAACAACAACAACAAGATAGATTTTCTCCATGATGATCTGTCTTCAACCTGGTCCTTCGGGTCTTCCAATGGCGCACTGCGTCCATCCACCTTGCTGTTGGTCGTCTTCTTTTTCTTCGCTTCCCTTTTCCCTTCCCCAGCATTTCTCCAGGGCGCTGGGTCTTTGCATTGATTGACTGATTAAGTGCCATCAAATTGCTGTCAACTCTTAGCAACCACACAGATAGATTTTCTCCATGGCGATCTGTCTCTGACCTGCTCCTTCAGATCTTCCCATGGTGCGCTCATCGCTGCTGTAACTGAATCCCTCCACCTTGCTGCTGGTCATCCTCTTCTTCTCTTTCCTTCCATCTTTCCCAACATTAGAGCCTTCTCCAGAGAGCTGGATCGTCACCTAATGTGTCCAAAGTAGGATGTAGTTAGGTTTAAAATGAAGGGAGTTCCTTATGTACACTGCTTTAAGCTCCTAGAGGAAGAGCAAGAGTCAGATGGATGGATGGATGAGGCATTGTGGGATGCTCTGTGATTTACCCAGGGTATTCTATCTACTCTCAAGGAAAAGTGATTTTTTTCTCTAGCCCCTTCCCTGGGGAAGAAGGATCTCAAGGGATCCCTGAATTTCCTTCTCCATATATTGATCACATTTCTGAAGAACAATTGGACTACTTCAGTGCCATGTTGGATTCCTAACTTAAGTGCCATCAAATTGCTGTCAGCTCTTAGCAACCACGTAGATAGATTTTCTCCATGACATTAACCCTCTAGGAAACTCAGCATCACCATTCTGATTCTCACTCCTGTTTTTATCCTCTCAACAACCCTATCAGGTAGGAAAAGCTGCAAGAAAATATCAAGCCCACTTTCCGAGTTTGCAGTTGGACCAAATATGCCCCCCTGAACTCATAAAGGGCTGAGGAGCTTCATCTGTTTCAATGCTTTTCCAGAAACGTTTATTAATGTCTTTAACTGGGAGGAGAGTTCTACACGTTGCCCCTTTCTTTGGAAAAGAGAGATTACCCCTCTGACCCTGAGGATTTGTGGGGGCCCTTCCCCCAATCTTAAGCCTAAACACAGAATTTCTTTTGAAGGAAACCGTTCAGATTTGTTCCCTAAATGGCCATTTTTTTCCTCCACGTGCTCCATTTTACAGCTAATTTCCCGTCATAGATTTTTCAAGGCGTGCCTTTGGCTAAGTTAGCTCCTTGCAAATGAACATTTGGCTTCCCATTTTCCATTGCTCCCCCACCCACACCCCCACTTGCTTGCTTGCTTTTCTTTTTAGCCACAGCCAGTAGCCTGCTTTATGCCTTTTTATAGTTTGCAAATTCTTCTTAGCATGTGTTCACTTTTCTCCCATTCCCTTTCTGTCCCTTTTATTGTGCAACCGGCGGCCCAGGCCCTGATGGGATGAAGCGTAACATAATAGTTCCTCCGTAATGAAAAAGTCAGGGGCAAAATGCATCACAAAACGAAGGGGAAAGCAGAAATGCTTTGTTAGAAGATTTTATAAACTGGCCATGGAATAGAATGGAGAAATCACATTTCCCATTATGCTGTCTAGCAGTTCAGCTGCATTTGATCAGAAATCTATTGATTATGTGTCTATTAACTTGAACCAACCTTTTTTTTTTTTTCCAGGAACACTGTAACTAGGTATAAAGAGAATGAACCTTGTAGTACTTTAAAATGCTTTTTGGTTGGGGCTTTTTTGTAGTAAAGCCAGGTGCTTAAGAATACCTGTTTCTTGTTTCTTGTATGTTAACTGCCAACAATTATTCTTTAAGCCCGTCTTTTTCTTTCTAGAGTGATCAGTTCCAGGGTACTCCTAACCTTTTTGAAGAATTGGTCTGTCATTTTTACTTTCCTTTTACAACCTCTGGATTGAATTATCCTTCTGCCTGCAATGAATTACTGTTCTTCTCCAGCATCCGAATACTATATATATCATCTTGAAACAAACTCTGGAACGCGCTTTCTGGTGTACGCTAAACAATAGGCTGAACGAGGAGGAAGATGTATGCGATGTAAGGAAATTTTTTAAAGTGTTTCTAAATCATCTTTTCAGGGTATGTGGAACAGGCTGGGGTTTTAAAATAAGGGAGCTGAACTGTAGCTTCCAGCTTGCTCCCTTTAAAAAAAAAAAAAAAATTGTTAACCTTGACAGGCAGAAGGGGTGAAAAAAGAAGTTTTGGTCTTCTCTTGTTACAAATCCCTGTTTTATAGGTTTGGTCGTAGTTGTGCCTAGCGGTTGTTCCAAGGGTAGGGAAAGAATGGTCTAATGAGGAAAGAAATGGAAACAGAAGGAAACAGAAGATGCGTCCATATCAGGCATTTAGTCTGGACTAGGGTATGCCTTGTGCACTTTTAATGGGGTGTCCGCTGATGATATCATTCAGTTTTGGGCATGGATCTGGGCTTGAAAGAATGAGCATACTAAAAACAAACTGATTGTGAACTGGGTTAAATCCCATTGATTTCACTGTTTCTACTTTAAGCAAGGTGGAACGGGACGAACCTATCGCTTGTCTAATATCCACCCCGCCCACCCAGTTCTGAAATCTCTTTTCAAGACTCAGAGAGTTAATTCTTCATTCATTTTAGTATGAATTCGTTTTTTAAAAACTTGCCCGCCTCTTTTCTGCAGTTGTTGTTAGCTACCTTGGGTACTCTCACTTGAAGAGAAAGACACAATACATCATATCAAGCGAACAAGTAAATCAAGTTTAAGATTTCTTTTAGGGAAAAAAACCCAATAGTTGTGCAGTCTCTCCCAGGGTAAATGGTCTTAATGCTGGTCTTCCATCTTTATCCAATGATTTTGGCATGAACAGTGATATCTGTGAAAGGTTAATCTGTTGGCAAAACATGTATCTTACTTTTCCAATTAGAGTCAGTTTGCTACCCACTTACTCATTAGCACTGCAACTCTTCAACATGCATTCAGTTTGTGTCCGTGGGTGTGCACGTGTGCAGATAATAGCACTCTCTTGAAAGATGTTACGGCATTAATTGTAATTAATATTTTTAAAAACCACTGCCAATTCATTTGCATGAATTGGGAAGGACCTTTCTAAAAGTGGCTGGTAAGGATCAGTTGTCTAGTTCAATGTTTCTCAACTTTAGCAAATTTAAGATGTGTGGACTTCAACTCCCAGAATTCATGCCGGCTGGGGAATTCTGGGAATTGAAGTCCATGTATCTTAAACTTGCTGAGGCTGAGAAACATTGGTGTAGTTAGGAACGTGTAGAATATGGTTGCATATATTTTGGGGGGGTTCTTTGGAGGGTGGTGAGAAAAGGCTAGAACAGCTGGGACGCATTAGCTTAGGAAAATGTTGATGGGGGGGATACAATTGAGTATAATGTTGAGTAACATTATCCATGGTATGGAGAAAGTGGACAGGGAGAAGTTTTTTCCCCAACTTTCCAACATTAGGACTGGGGTTTATTCAGTGTAGCTAACTAGAAGGAGATTTAGAAGAAATGAAAAAAAAACGCTTTAGTCACACAGCACTCTGTTAATCTATGGCAGTGTTTCCCAACCTTGGCAACTTTAAGATGGGTGGACTTCAACTCCCAGAATTCCCCAGCCAGCATGGCTGGCTGGGGAATTCTGGGAGTTGAAGTCCACCCATTTTAGAGTTGCCAAGGTTGGGAAACAGTGATCTATGGGGTTCATTCCCACAAGATGTGGTGATGGCAACTAACGTTCAAAGGGGATTGGATGAATTCATGGAGGACAGGTCAATCAAGGGTTTTTGGTCTTGAGGACTCAGTGTTACCTCTGGGATGCAGGTAGTATGTCTGCAAAAATAACAGCTGCAGAGGAATAGCATAATGAGAGGAACATGCGTCCATCTCTGCCTTGTGGTCATCTCAAGCATATCTGGTTGGCCACTGAAAGACACAAGATGCTAGATCAAGATGGGCAGGACTGTGAGTATCGTTTCACATCGGAGACATTGAAAAGTATCTTAGCATCACACAAGTACTGTAAATAACAGCGGTGCCATGTGTCCTAGAACAGATCAGCCTCAAGTTCTCACTTGAGGCACAAGTGACCAGGCTCAGATTAATATATTTTGGACACATTATGTGAAGACCCAGCTCCAAGTCCATAGTGCTGGGAAAGGTGGAAGAAAAGAGTAGAAGAGGATTATGACCAGCACCAAGATAGATGAGTTACAATGGTAATGGGTGTACTGTTGGAAGACCTGAAGGGCCAGGTTGGGGACAGTTATAATAGAGAAGGTCCAGCTCTGTGGTTGCCAAAACACCAACTTTATGACATTTAATTAATTAATCTATCTATCTATTAGTTGGCTTCAAGAGGAGAAAGATTGCCCACGTAAGAGAGATTTCAGAGAAGCGCTCTTTTTCCCCACGCCAATCAATGCAGATTTTATCCAAAATGTTTCCTTTATTCCCTCTATCAACACTGCTATATTTCTGCTTGAAAATATTAATGCATCTGATATCCAGTAAACAAGCAACTCCACTAAACAGAGTAAGGCCTTTCCTACTAATTGAAAAAAAATGTTGTAATCAGGTAGTCACCAGAAGTCAAGATTGACTCAGGCACAACATTTATTATTTTTTTCACTGTTTCTCAGCCTTAGGAACTTTAAGAGGGGTGGACTTCAACTCCCAGAATTCCCCAGCCAGCATGGCTGGCTGGGGAATTCTGGGAGTTGAAGTCCACCCCCCCTAAAGTTGCCAAGGTTGAGAAACACTGATTTATATTATATGCATATACATGCACATACACGTATACGCACATATACACCCACATTTTCAGCAGGTAATAGTACCTGGGAGAGCCAGTTTGGTGTAATGGTTAAGGCATCAGGCTAGAAACTGGGAGACCATGAGTTCTAGTCCTGCCTTGGGCATGAAGCCACCTGGGGGACTTTGGGCCAGTCGTTCTCCCTCAGCCCTAGGAAGAAGGCAAGGGCCAACCAGGTCCAAAATGCTGCCAAGAAAAATTCAGGGACTTGTCCCTGATGTGACTTGAATCAAGACTGACTTGAAGGCACAAAAGTTATTATATGCATGCGCGCGCGCACACACACACACACACACACTCTACACACACACATTTTCAGCAGATAATAGCACCTGGAGGACCTTGTCTGAATTTGGAAACTAAGCAGAGTTGGGTCTGGTTAGGATTTGGATGGGAGCCCACTAGGGACATCCAGGGGTTTAGGCTAGACTAGGAAATTAAAAAATATTTAAAAAGCCAACCATTCAACCAACCCAAAAAATTATTTATCACAGATCCCCACATCTGGGCACAGCCCAATCACCCTTAAAAATTAACCAGTAAGAACTAAACAGCCATTAAAACGACACCAAAGGAATAAAATCAGTCTCTGCCATCGTATAGTTGCCCTCAAACCAAACGAGTAATGTTGCTAATGCATCCGTGAAATCAGGAGACTAGGATAGTTCACGGGGCGTTTTACTTATTTCATTTTCCAGCGCGTTCAGTGGGATTTACTCTCAAGGAAGTATGCATATAATTGCAGCCTTAAGATGCTCTGGGAGGTGGAATGGATTCTGCATTGCCTCCCTTCTGTGATGGAATTCTTGACAATGTTCCGACTTTCCTTCCTGTTCCCACCCATCGCAGCTTCCGGAACCCAATCTAAATTGCAGCTTATTAAGAGAACAATGCATATTTGTCAAAACAGCAATGAAATAGCAATGAAAGCAATTAAAAAAAAAAAAAACCAGACGGATTTAAAAAGCCAATTCTTCTTTTGTTTCCCAACCGGTAAAGGCTTTGAAAATAAAAACGTGGCAAGAATGAGCTGGAAAGGTGGTGAGAAGTGAATGCTCTGATTGACAGCGGTGATTGGTAATAACGGCTTCTTAAAGACGTCTCAACATTTCACTCATCTTGGGAGAATCAACCATATTCTGAGGCTTTTCAGAGTCGTTCAGTTTGAACGGAAAAATTAAATTGGGTTAAGGGTAGGGTTGGCTTGTATCCATGACCTCTGCAACGTATTTCCCCTCCGATTCTGAAAAAAGTCTAATAGCTTTTTAAAATGTTTCTTAATTTGCTATGGGAGAAGATTACTAGGAAGACCAATATAAAATCCTCACTCCTAAAGGACCAGACACTCAGGGGTCAAGCTGTAGACATAAGGTTGAGACAGATCCCTGAGATCTAATGAAAAAAATCTAGCTGATAGGGAAATTAATATTTTCTGCTTTCTGCCCGTAATGGAGCAACCTGAATTATTCAGTAATTTAATGCACGTCATTAAAAAGTTTTCCTCTTCTTATATAGATGGACCAACAATCATTCAAATGTAAAGGAAGATATAGGACGGCTCATTGGGTTTGGGTGTTGATGTTGAGTCTTGTCGAAAGTTGAGCTACGGGATCAGCAAAATCCCAAGGCTTTAGGTGTTTATCTCGGAAGAAGACATGGCTTTATCCCCGCATTAAGCAGTGGGGAGGTGTAAAAATAAAAGTTGATCTCATCATGTCTGAAAATGTAAAAATAAAGAGGAGTTTGGCTGAATCAGACCAAAGACATTTCTAGTCTAGCATTTTACTGCTAGCTGTGGAACCAGAAGTGGTACCATGCTCAGTAAATTCTGTTACTGAGATGACTCTGTAATCAAGGCATAAATACAGAGGAAAAAGTTTTCATACCTTTCCAAAGATAAAGTTCTTAGATACACAATTGCATTTTAAAACAAACATCCAGACAACAACGATAATGATTGCTATTACATTTTTTTCCCCAAAAGAAATTGTCAAATAGCCTGCCATGAAAAAGTATATTTTAACCATGGAACATTCCCATTTTGCTTAATTGTCCTGAATAGCCAATGTCAGAATTTCTTTCTGGGGTTAAAATAAACATTGAGTAAAAAAGATCAAGCTGTATCGAGGGAGACTGAATTGACTGTGGTAGTGACTGACTTGTTCAAAGAACTTGGCGGAAAAAGCTGGCTTGTTGTAGATACTGGCTGTATTCCACAAACTGCTTTCTGTAGACCTCTTTTCTCTGATCCTATTTCTAAAATGTGGAAGCTCTCAGACACTGAACTCTTTTGAATCCCCTAAGACAGTGTTTCTCAACCTTAGGAAGTTTAAGATGCGTGGACCTCAACTCCCAGAATTCCCCAGCCAACATGCTGCCTGCAGAATTCTGGGAGTTGAAGTCCACACATCTTAAACTTCCTGATGTTGAGAAACACTGCCCTAAGAGATCTTGCTACCCAGAGCAAAGTAACACAATCAAGATGCAGAGGACCCAAGGCTGGCCAAATTTTGTCGGCCCAGAGGCAGTCAGAAAAATATAACGATAAGAAAGCATGAACGTTCTTCCTTTGGTGACACCCAAAGTGAGTGGTCTAAGAAAGACATCTTGTTCTGCTAAATGTCTGCTAAAGACGTCTTGTGCTGCTCAATTTTGTCCTCTCCTGTAATTTGCCCTATTCTGGAAAACACACCATTATATGGGACAGCCTGTTGTAGCTTCACACCATCTCATGTCGTTTGCTTCCGTAGAGGAGTACAGAGAGCGCCTTGAAGAAAAGGTGTGGCAACCACTGGGAAAATATAAACCTGGGTCAGGAAAACAGGAATGTGTGAGACAGAAACTCAAGATTGTGCTCCTTGACTTTCTTTGGTATAAAAGGGAGGGGAGAGGAATCATTGTCAGGTTCTCAAGATTCTGTTTGTTTGTTTGTTTATTTATTTATTTATTTATTCGGCTTGTATGCCGCCCATCTCCCCCAACGGGTGACTCTGGGCGGCTCACAATAAAAACACAGTTCTCTCCCAGATGGCTAAAAACTATAAATAATTAAAAACATATAAAAAACCCTAAAAAACCTCCTCTGGTTTATGGCCCTAAAAAACCTGTAAGATGCTGGTGGGGGGAGACAACCCATCATCCCACCAGCCATCTCCACAGGTGCGGGCCCCCCTCTGGCCCCCAGGCCTTCTGGCAGAGCCAGGATTTGATCCCTTTCCTGAAGGCCATGAGGGAGGGGGCACACCGGACCTCAGGAGGCAGGATGTTCCATAGGGCGAGCGCTGCAGCAGAAAAGGCTCTCTGCCTCGACCCCACCAATCAAAATTCCCTGACTGGTGGGGTCTGCAACCTGCCCCTTCTGCTGGACCGAGTGGGACGGGCTGAAGTGACCAGGATGAGGCGGTTCCTCAGATAAACTTTATGGATATAGGTTATAAAACCTATATCCATAAAGTAGAGTTCCAATATTTTCTATGGGACCTCATTCCTGATCTGGCCTCCCTTGAAGGGCTTCCTTTTGTGCTATGGAGTTGGCTTGTCAAAAGAGAGAGTAGCTGGCCAAATACTCATGGTATTTTCCACCATCAGAAAGGCTCTCTCCTGGTCATTTCCACCCACCTTCTAGTCAATATGGTGGGAACTAGGTCCTCCTTTTAGCGTGTTGTGCAAACCATCCCATCACTTTATGATTTATTTCTTTGGGCCTTAGAAATAGAGCACAGTCCATTAGCCTCCCGTCCTTGGACGTCAGGTGATCTCCAAAAGATCAATGTGCCATTTATTTCACCCAACTGTTGCTGAGGCAACGAACAACCCCATATTAGGTATTCAGCTTGTTCCACTGTCTCAGTCCCTGTGGCAGCCATTTGAAGCACCGCAGAAGCTTTTTTTAAATAAATAAATAAATAAATATACACCAACTTTATTCTGTGCCAGCTGGGAGCCGAATGAACAGAGCAGAGTGGAGAAAAATGTACCTTGCTGGGAAAGGCCATTGCAAATCTGAATCTATTATTCAGTCTCTGTAAAACTCCTTGATGCATAAAGAAGACTAAGTAAATCTCTGCTCGTATCCAAGTTTTATGTGGCTTTTCCCAGTGTGGCTTTCTGGGCACTGAAGTGGGGCAGGAGAACGCTGTTGTCCTCTTCTGCCAAACTGCAAGCTGTGGGGTAGGAAGAGTTCTTTAAGAGACAGGATCAGATGCCATTTTACTGACCCTTTTATTATCCATGATTCCTTTATCTGGATTTCACGTATTTGTGAGTGATACTAGAGACTGGAACTTGGGAAAGTGGTTTGGCCTTGTTTCTTGTTATGTTACGCATGCATGAATTGAAGAGTGGACTTTTTCATGTGTATAAAGTATATTTTGAAGGTTTAGGTCATTTGAACAATGCATCTGTACAGAGTAAGGGAGGTGGCCTTGGGAGAAATATGCAAGGACCGTTTCTTAGGCAAAGAGGGCGGAATTGAAGTCCTGAGAAACCAGATCACATTTGGAAGTGACTCAGGCAGACACTCCCCTCATTCACTGGTGTATAAGGAGGAAGAGGAGGTCCTGCACAATCAGACTTGCAAGATTTGTTATTCCAGCCTATCTCAATAAAGTATAGTTTTAGTCTCCTTGTGAAGTTGATTTTCTGGTCTGATGTACCTTGTGGAGCTGACAGTACCATCATTTGCTTTTCTTGCTTGTCCTGGCAGATCAGGCTGGGTCACAAAGCTCTGCATGGCTTCCTACAGTAGTTGGTGGATCAGAGAAGCCAGCATGAGCAACATGGTCCCCCTGGGTCTGGTGATGTGTTGTCTTTGACTCTTGATAGGATAGCACTGCCCTGCAGAGTTGGTGTGCAGTTTGGGGGTCCTCCTGTACTCACAGCTCCTGCTTGAGGAGCAGGTGGCATCTGTGGCTAGGTGGGCCTCTGCACAGATTCATCTTGTGATCCAGTTGTACCCGTACCTGGACTGGGAGGCCTTGCTCATGGTCATTCATGCCTTGGTCACTTCCCAGTTGGACTTTGCAACACACTCTACATGGGACTGCCCTTGACCATTTAGAAGTTACAGCTGGTCCAGGATGCAGTGGTCTGCGTAATGTTGGGCTCCCCTCAGTTTTCCCATATTACACCTCTGTTGTGTGAGCTACACTAGTTCCCATTTTCTTTCTGGATACAATTCAAGGTGCTGGTTATCACCTTGAAGGCCTACATGGTATGGGACCAGGTTATTTGTGGGACCACCTCTCTCGGAGGGTATCTGCTTGATCTACAGGATCGGATAGAGTGGGCACTCTCCAGGTCCCTTCCCTTAAATGTTATCATCTAGTGGCTCCTAGGAAGTGTGCCTTTTTTGTAGCAGCCCCTGCCCTGTGCAACACTCTTCCCCCTGAGATCCAGCAGACCCCCACCCTTTTTACCTTCCAGGAGGCCATAAAAATCTGGCTCTTCCCCAAGCATTTGGTGAGGTTGGAGCCTGAACATGGTGGTGTTGGCTGCACTGAAGGAGAATGGCGGGGGCACCAGGTTTTTGCTTTCTGTTTTTATAGCTCTTTTTTTGGTGGTTTTGGTTTTGATTGTTGCTATGAGATGCCCAGAGTTGAGTTCTTGAAGATGGGTGGCCATAGAAGTCTTTTAAATAAAATTAAAGAAAGAAAGAACCAGCCAAGAACCAACTACGTACCTTGCCGCTGGCCCGTTTTTGGCCAGCAAGATATAATTAAAGTTTTTTGGGGCAGGGGGCAAAAAATCCGCTTAGATTTTTTTTTTTTTTCTGGGAATCAACTGATGTGAATGGATTCACTGGCTATCGTGCAGCGCTCACACATGTGAAATTTCAGAAGTTACATTTCAGGGAAAGCTCTGTGAAATATATAAAATGCCTTGGAACTGTAGAGGATGTCAAACTTGGCCTCCCCACTTCTCAGAAGTTACGTTGCTTCTGTTTTCCTTCCTTGTTCTCATGGTGCTGAGAATCTATTTTTGAATTTCACCCAGTGGTGTTTTTATTCTTCCAGGCCAGTGAAATAGTGGAAAAAATATTACATAAAAAGCTCAGAATTCTGCCTGTCCATCTGTCAGCAGGATAACTCTCCAAAAGCAGAAAACGGAGCAGAAGCCAGCAAAATAAAAGATTAAATCTGGAAAGGGCCAGGTCAGACTGGGGCTATTAAAAAAAAAATCCAGAAAAATCACCCCAATGCATTGATTCAGAATGTTGACAACTGCTCCATTCTAAGCCCCCTATTGTCTCCTCCTGGTCACATGACCCAGAATTGACCATACAGTCCACTCTGGATGGCTCGGTATACACATGTTCACATACATGCACAAGCACACTGTGAGAGTCAGAACGAGAGGGGTTAAGAACGTGCTCTCATCACCAGAACAACGAGGAAGCGATAAGAGGATGAGACTGGCCCCTCCCTAAAGAATGTAAGGGAGGTTGGGAGGGTGACCCTGGAAATTACTCTCACTCTGAGAAGATTTCTGTAACGGGACTGAAGCCAATAAACCTTGCTGGATTGAATCTGTATGGTCTCCTGGAGTTTCCTGGGCTAATCCTGACATCAATCTTCTCAGAGTGAGAGTAATTTCCAGGGTCACCCTCCCAACCTCCCTTGCATTCTTTAGGGAGGGTTCAGTCTCATCCTCTTATCGCTTCCTCGTTGCTCTGGTGATGAGAGTACGTTCTTAACCCCTCTCGCTCTGACTCTCACACACACACACGCAACACAAGAAGAAAGCAAAAACTCACACACACAGATGCAACACCTCTCTTGGTTCCATTCAGAAATTCAGACATCTCCTAAGCTGGGGAAGATGGTGGAAACCTTCTCTAGGAGCTGTTGCTATTGATCCTGTTTTCCTTCACACATCTCCCTATCTTCCCTCACTGTTCACACTTCCCAATCCGAAAAAGGGCTTTGGGAGAAGTTGAGTTCTGATTTCTTTCTTTGGAATTTAACAAAAGGATGGAAAATCATGGAGGATGTTGACGATCAATGTTTGTACAAAGATTGTACAGTGAACATCACGATGTGGGGACCTTAGCCCTCTTGTAACTAAATCACCAGAATTTTAGTGAAATTCTCTTCTACTCTGTAAGACCGTTCAAGAGCAAACTCTCTTGCATCTAGCTGAAAAGGAAGCGGGAGGGGGAGATGCAGGATAACTTTTGGGAATGGCTGTAGGCATAATAACTATGGTTGGTGGTGGAGTGAACTAGGATCAGTGAGAAAGACAACATTTATTTCCAGGGAGAAATAAAATAGCTTTGTCCAGTTGAAGTGATCTCACATTCTCCTGGTTGTATCTGAATCCTTTCCACAACGGTTCAGTGGACAGGAGGATCAGGGCCATCTGAAACTCGGGAGCAACACTGTTCCAAAGGGTAGACCCCGAGACACAGAAGGCATGTCCTGCCAAATGACCCTATTTTATTGAAGGGACCTAGAGCATGTTGATTCTGTCATATCTTGTGGGACAGCCAGACATAATTGGAGATGGGTTGTCCCACAATGTAAGGAAGATGACCTTGACCGAGATATGGAAGCTCTGTTGCCAAGGCGACAAAGGGCAAAACATTTTCTGAGTCTAGAATGTCCAGATAACATTTGGAAGCAGCTCAGATGGACACCTCCCTGATTCACTGGAGTATAACAAGGGGGAGGAGGTCCAGCACGATCAGACTTGCAAGATTCTGTTATTAGAGCCACTCTCAGTATATGCAGTTTTAACCTTCCTGTGGAGTTGATTTCATGGTGTGGTCTACCTAGAGGGCTGACACACAAATAACCTGGCCCTCTGCTGTGAAGGGCTTGATAGGTGGTAACTAGCACCTTTAATTGTATTCAGAAGCCTATGGAGAACCAGTGTAGCTGGAGGAACAGCGGGGCTACATGGGCATACTGTAGTGCACTCATAATTACCCAAATCACTACATTCTGGGCCAGATCAAAGTGAATGTTTAGGGCAGTGTTTCTCAACCTTGGCAACTTTAAGATGGGTGGACTTCAACTCCCAGAATTCCCCAGCCAGCCATGCTGGCTGGGGAATTCTGGGAGTTGAAGTCCACCCATCTTAAAGTTGCCAAGGTTGAGAAACACTGATTTAGGGAAATAATTCTCTCTGCAGATCCCTGTCTGTAGTGTCTGGCGCAAATGCCTTACACAGTTGCAGACCAACCTTTAGGGCTGGAGAGCACATTTGTGCATATTGCAGACATTTTCAGCAGCTGTCATGAACAGGACTTGCCAACGCGCAAAATGACTGTTGTGATGGACATAGCCAAACTCCGACTTGTTTGTTTTTATGTGTTTGATATCTATCCTGCCTTTCTTCTCAGAGCTTGAAGCAGTATAGTACATAGCATTCAATTTCCCCTCGTAACAAGCATCCTGCGAAGTAGGTTGGGCTGAGAGAGAGGGCCTGACCCAAAAGTCCCTAGGAAGCTTCCATGTCTAACAGAGGACTTGATCTTGGGTCTCCCCACTCTTAGAACAGCACCTTCATGCCTAAACCAAGTATCTGAGACAGATTGATGGCTAAGGGGACTAGAATTCATGGACTCCCAGTTTCTAGTCCAGCGTCCGCCCCACTGGGTAGACCAGATCAGGAACTCAACTCTACAGGAAGTCTAGAACTATACTTTATTGAGACAGGCTATAATCACAGAATCTTGCAAGTCTGATTGTGTTGCACCTCTTCCTCCTCCTTATACTCCAGTGAACCAGGGAGACATCTGTCTGGGCCACTTCCGAATGTCATCTGACCATTCTGGACTTAAACAATGCTTCAGCTCCTTTTGCCAAGGCAACGGTTCCTGCATATTTCCATCAAGGTCATCTTCTTTACTCTCAACAGCCAGCCCCTTAACCACTAGGCCAGCCTGTCTCAACCTCATTTATGTATTTATCTGTCAAATTTTTATAGCCACCCATCTCACAAAACAAGTGACTCTGAGCGGCGTATCCTGGAGGATCCTTTGAAATAATAATCAGGTCTCAGGAAACTCCCGCATAAAAACCGTAACAACTACAAGTGCAATTCACTTCTAACCTACACAACCCTCATTTTACAATTATAACCACAGCAAAGCAGCAGGCCAGCAGCTGAGTCGCACCACATAAAATTTCCCACCATTGCAAGTGCTAGCGTTGCACGACATGTTTTACACAACGGTGTAAAACCTTTTTGTCAATCCCAATCTCTCGCAAAACCCCCAGCGATCTCTCATGGAACCCCAGTTGCAAAAGGCTGCCCTAGACCATATTCTCTCCGGGGCTGAGAGGGAGGGACTGGCCCAGGGTCCCCCAGAGGCCTCTGTGGGTAAGAGGGGACCAGAACATGGGTTTCCCAAGTCCTAGCCCAGCAGCTTCATCACTACATCATCCTAGCCCTCACATAGGTACACAACTCTTCAAATCCTTCTCCCTGGATGTTCTCTTCCAGTGTTTCTCAACCTTGGCCGCTTGAAGATGTGTGGACTTCAACTCCCAGAATTCTTCAATCATCACAATTCACACATCTTCAAGCGGCCAAGGTTGAGAAACACTGGTTTATTCTCTCCCGGCTCACTTCCATCATTTTTCTGAGCAGGTGGACACTGCAAAGAAACTGCTGGACTCAGTTCCCCCTTATTTATTTTCTAAGAACACTGAGAGGATCCAAAGGCATTTTTGGAAGTAAAGATGAACCAGCGGCTGGGGTTTTCCAGGGCAGCAGGCCAGCTTCCCCTAGCATTCTCTTTTAATTAAAATAATCTTTTAACTAATTAAAATCAGGAGGGACAGGGATTCTGGTTCCAAAGAGGCGTCCACCATGCTTTGAGAGAACACATTGTGTCTCTCAGCTCTCTGCAGTCTAGTCCCACCACCTCCTTGCTTTCTTTTATTAAATTGTTATTTATTAAATTTATAGGCTGCCTGAGTCCATCATCACTCTGGATGACTTAGAATATGAAATTTCAAACAATACAGACCACACAACAGAGAGGAAAATGTCAGAGAAAAAAACACCATAAGGCACAGATCCAGCAACCCACAATGGACTCACTACTGAAGGCCTCTGAAGAGTCAGATCTTAAAGCATGTTTCAATAAGATGGGGTGGGGACTTTATGGACCTCTGGGAGGACATCATTCCGGAGGGCAGGCTCTATGGCAGAGAAGAACCAGAGAAGATGCATCAAATGGTGCATGGGGAAGGTGAACTTTGTAGTTATGCTTTAAGACAATGTTCCTCAACCTTAGCAACTTTAAGATAGGTGGACCTCCACTTAAAGTTGCTAAGGTTGAGGAACACTGCTTTAAGAGACAATCGTTTGGTTTTAACAATTCTTGCACTGATTCTCTTCATCTTAAAAATATCTCCTGCTAATCTATAAATATCTAACTTGAAAGGGAAGGCGGGGGGGGGGGGGTCCTGCCGGGGAGGAGAAGAAAATAAAACATAAGTGGCTTGCACTGAATCATGTTCTGCCATAGTAAATATTAAGAATGAGAGTGTATTTCCCAAGTATGTTTAGGCCAAGTTTGAATGTTGTTTCAAAAACCCTAAGGAGCTAAACATGGGTGTTTGAATTGCAGATTAAACAACATCACTTTGAAGTAGTCCCTAGAAGTTGTGTCTGAACATTTGAGTGGCCTGCTGCATATATTCCCATACTTTTGGAAACTAATAACATATTGTGCACCCAATTGACGTAATTTTGATTATTGCATTAAAAAAATAGTAAACTGTTTGACACATCGTCCTATCATGATGAGTTGCTGTACCAGATCTGGGCTGCAAACAGTTGAATGACCACTAGAAGCCAGCAAGGAGAACTAGAAAAGTAACTCTAATGGTCCAATGTATTTTTGCAACCCAAATCTGGTCGCTCTGATCCTGAACTTCACATCCTGCTGTTATATTTCTTCTCATATGAAAGCTTCTGTGGACATAAGTAATGTTCTTACTTGGTCTTTCTATCGGACTGAATTCTGGAGGAGTATACCAAGTGTTCCCATCTCCTAAGGATGTATGAAAAAATATGAATTCCTCACAAAGCCGATGTGAATGCTTTGTGCCTACAGAATCCACAGTGATCCAAAATACCAGCTGCCAGCAAAGCTATTTATTGAACATATTTCTATGCCATCGCAATTCAAAAAGACATTCAGTAGTTTACAGTATGTAGAACGGATACAGATTAAAACATGCACAATAGGAATAAAACAACACCAACAATAAAAATTAGGCTAGAATTCATGCTACCCCCCCCCCCCCAAAAATGTGGTGACTGGGGATTTAACTTATTCTTTTAAGTGATCAATGGGTTTTTTTGTGCTTTGCATAAATTTTTAAAAAGCTAGGCACAGTTAAAACATCACTGTGCTCTTTTCAAAGAGCACGCTTCCCTTCTGTGCACTTCCTGCACTGACCATGTCACAAGACAACGTTAGCGCCCGATCATTCCAGGAAGTTCTGAAGGGGTGGGGAGAAGCCACAAGACCAAGAGCCCAGTTTTGCGGTAGACACACCTTGCAGTTTACTCAAGGTGGAAGAGATCCTTCAACTACTTCACACCTGTCAAAAGAAAATGTCATCCTGATCTGACTTCTTGCAGAAAGATCTTGTGCCACCTACTTATGTATTTGCTTGTTTCTCGATGATATCTAAATGCAAGACTTCGTTGCTCCCCCCGCGTCCCCCATTGGATCTCATCTTTTAGTCCAGGTCAATTATTCCAACCCGCCATGACCCATCTCACTCTTAAAATAACATTTAGGGTATTCTGTTATATTAATCTTCAGTTATATTTCACTCCTTCCATTTCCTATACAAGTTTGATCCCAGAAATTGTATTGACAGGCATAGGGTAATGAAAACTCTTTTGGTGATATCACAGGTACCAACTATCCAACCATCCACCCGGACCTAGACTTTACAGGGGCTTTAGCAGATGAAGTTATCACGTCTTATCTCAAAGGAGGAAGAAATAAACATTTGGCCCGAATGTAATTCATTCCACGTGCGTTGCTGTCCAAGCAAAGTGGTGTGCCTGTATTTTAAATGGGCTTTTTCTCACCCAGGCAGCAAATTCTTTCTTGCTTCTTTTTGCAAAATAGCAGTAACCGTTACCAGCTGATTAAAGAAAACACTGCTAACAATCATTCTAATTGATTTAAATGCATGTGTTTTTCCATATTGGTTTAGCTGAACGCCCTCTTTAAACAAATAGCACTGTCATTGTGAGCCTTAATTAGATAATAAATTAATAGATAAATGGATTAGAAAGTTCAGTGCAGCTTTCCCCACTCCTGCTAGCGGCATGAGAATCAGCTGCTCTGCGGTAGCACTGTTAATGAAAAGTGTAAGGGATGCATTCAAGGAAGGAAGAAAAGAATCTGGAACCCAGCTCGAATCTACACTGAGCTCCTTCCATATGCGAGGCACTGCCGGGTGGCAGACTTCAAAATGCAACTGAAACTGGAGAGGAAGTGGAAATAGGAGATGCTAGGGAGATGTTAAACTTTCTGAGATCAGCCAAGGCTGGCCAGGTGCTCCCACCTGAGTTGCAGCAGGTGGGAGCACCTAGCCAGCCTTGGCTGATCTCAAAAAGCTTAACATCTCCATAGCATCTCCTATTTCTGCTTCCTCTCCAGTTAGGAGAAGGTGTGTGTGAACCTGTCTGGTGTGAAAGTGCAGAACAGTCAGACTTGATTAGTGCTTGGATGGGAGACCACAAGACCACATTATTCCAGGGCTAATCTTGAGTGGAAGTCAAAAAAACATCCCACAAGAAGGCCAAAAGCAAATGAATTCTACATTGTTGCTAAGAAAATAACATGGACAGTAAAGAGCTGGGTACAGTTCAAGGAAGTTTTGGGATTTTCAGACATCTAAGGGCAGACGTCAAGCTCAACTGCTACTGAGTACTACAAAGTTTGGTTAAGGATGGTATAGATTGATGAAGATACTGGACTAGGAGTGGAGAGCCCCAGGTTCCTGCCCTACATCTGCCACAGAAGCTTCCTGAGAGAGGGAGCAGCCGCTCCCACTCAGCCCAAGAGTAGTGTGGGGGAATGGTGAAGGTGCTGGACTAGGAGTGAGAAGACCCTCTGTGTAAAATAGATTAGGAAGTTGAAAAGACGCTTCCGCATTATTCTTCGTAGTTCTCATCAGCAGTTGAGCTTGACTCAGGAACAACTGTCCTTCTGAGATGTCTTTTCAGTTTCCCAATCCAGCCTTCAGTCCTGGAATTCCTTGTAGTCTCCCACCAGTGGTGTCCACAGAGGAGGCCAAGAACAGCATGATGGCAGAAGCATTGTCATGAGTCTGCCCCCTCCAAATCTTAACCAGGCCAGACCTTACTTAGCTTTCAAGCCAGACAAGGTTGGGAAGAGGCTGGAGACACACCTTCTCATACCTGAGAAGGAGGTAGAAGTGCTTGGGAGATTCCTGCAGCTGCAGGTCAGTTCAAAGCAAATTTTACACTACATGTCCCGAGCACTGCTTAGATGAGAGATCACCACGGAGTCCCTGGGTTATAGCCGAGAGTAGGAAGTCAAAAAAATCCCAAAAGAACATGATGGCAAACCGTCATGGCAAACTGCAAACATTGCATGGATGTGTCCATCAAATTAAAGGAACTGAGCTTGTAGACCAGACCAGGATATCAATTCCACGGGAAGGCTAAAACTACATTTATTGAGATGGGCTATAACAACAGGATCTTGCTAGTCTGATTGTGCCGTGCCTCCTTCTCCGAATAGTCTCCCACCAGTGGTGTCTACAGAGGGGGTCCAGAAAGGCATGATGGCAGGAGCATTGTCATGAATTTGCCCCTCCAGGTCCTAATCAGGCCTGACCCTACTTAGCTTCCAAGCCAGAGGAGGTTGGCTTGGGGAAGCGTCTGTCTGAGCCACTTCTGAATGCTATCTGGACTTAAAAAACGTTTCAACTCCTTTTGCCTGGGTAACAATTCTTGCATATTACCATCAAGGTCAACTTCCTTCCTACCTTGTGAATATAGAAACCATATCTTTATCTAAGATTTAACTCAAGTGGACTGCAAATCTGACCTATAATGATCCTTTCTGAAGCAGTCCTCAGCAGGTGACTATAGCTGTATCAGTATAGCAGTGACCTTCTTTGCTGGCCTTTCAAATACTCTTGAAGATCAAGCTGTTTCAGGGAACCTTCTCAGACTGGATTGGATTGGATGTCACCATATTTATAACTCTATTTTCTTTGTATTCCTTGTATTTGGCAGCTGTGAGTGTGCGATCAAACGCCCACTCGTTTTTTATGCAGAACACACTTTTTAAAAGTGAGCCGCCCAGAGTCACCCGTTGGGGGAGATGGGCGGCATACAAGTTGAATAAATAAATAAATAAATAAATAAATAAAAAAGGGGCAGGACTTTGCTTGCATGATTGCAACCGCCATCTTGACTTTTTTGACTGACACCCCTGATGCTTTTCTGACAATTGGGGTTAATAAGAAGAATACATAAACTTGAACCTCTTTGAATGTAGAGGAACTTTTCATTATCAATAAAGGTAAGGGAGAATAAGACCTCCTAGATACTTTGGTTAATAACCAAAGGGGATATTCTTTTTTAAGTATGTAGTGTGATTTTCTCCATGTATCTGTACTTCCTAACACTTCCTGCAATAGAAAACAAAGCATAAGAACCTAGTTCAATTCTAGTAATACTAAAAATAACACGGATGGATGGGTGGGTGGGTGGGTGGATGAATGAAAAAACACTGGCTTAAGAGAACTTCATATTTCCTCCCCTTTTTAATTGCTTTGGTTCTTGGCTATTATCTCTGTCCTTCTTCATTTAATAATAGTTCTTCTAGGGATTGCTCTTCACTCAATGATTTTGGAAGCACCAGGAAGCTATACAGGACAGCCCAGCAATTGGAAGTCCACAAGGAACCTGTACTTGGGGGTGGGTGGGTGGTTGATGGGTTATGTAGCATCAAGTCAGTGTCAACTCTTAGGAATCATATGGATTAGTTCTCCCCAACCTGTTCTTTCAGGTCTTCCAATGGTGTAACTGAGTCTGTCCACCTCATCCTCTTCTTTTTGCTTCCACCTTTCCCAACTCTCCAGGGAGCTGTTTGATTGCTTATGTGCCACCAAGTCATTTTCGAGTCCTAGCAATCTACCAACCACATAGACGATCTGTCCCTAACCTGGTCCTTCAGCTCTTCTAACAGTACCCTCATCACCACTGTAACTGAGTCCCTCCCCCTTGCTGCTGGTCATCCTCTTCTTCTCTTTTCTTCCACCTTTCCCAGCATCAGAGCCCTTTCCAAAGAGTTGGGTCTTTGCATAATGTGTCCAAAGTAGAATAATTTCAGCCTTATCATTTGTGTCTTGAGAGAGAACTCTGGGTTGATTTGTACAATGATCCATCAGTTTGTTTTCTTGGCTGCTCATGGTCTTCTCAGAAGTCTTCTCCAACCCCAAAATTCCAAGACATCCGTATTCTTCCTATCCTGCAAAATTGTTGGACTTCAAAGAGAATTGGGCTTTAATTCAGGGTAGCATCTGTGTGGCTGCCTCAAGTTCTTCCAGGGGCTTCCATGTTCCTAGTTCTGAAATGACTGGAGAAAAGGGCAATTGGAACTGATTTTAATTTTTTTTTTTTTTTTTTTTTTGGAGGAGGGGAATAGGTCTTCAAGGTTCCATCTTTTGCTCCCCATCTAAATAGGTAATGCAGATTCTTATTTTTCCTTCTTGTTAATTCCTTGCGTGTTCTGTCCTTGATTCTCCATTTTCTAGTGAAACAACTCTGGTGTTAATCAAGAGAACTTCGATGCACTTTCTTTCTGCGATCCGCAAAATGGTGCACGAAGTAAGGGAGGTGGCATATAGACTTCAACTTGGTGGTATAGGAGAAAGAAAAGGAAAGGAAAGGGGGGGGTAGAAGAACTTTGATCGGGCCTTAGTCTCCTGAATCAGAATGACAACTGGCTTCACTGGATTTCAACAAAGCAATTTAAAAAGAAACAACACCAAACTCTGCGGCCTATTGTGACTACATGGCTTGCTTCTCTTCATGCATAACAGTGTCTGTTGTGATTTCATTTGTAATTTCTTTTCTAATTGTGTATGTTACTTCCCATGTAATTCTATACAGGAAAGCAATGGGCTGGTCATTGTTCTCTTCTCCAATTTAAGACACATGTTCTCCTCCAGTTTGTGTAAATCAATATATTATCCCAGCTCATGACCAAGTTGAAAAACAGCCAAGGGTTGCCTAGGCCCACCAACAGAACTGCCTGGCTATCACAACTGGTTCAAAATTAACCACAATTTGGGGTCACGTTCTGGGTGCACATCAAGCATTGCAATGTCACTGAAGCAAAGGATGGCCGTTGGATTTGAAGAATGGTGAAGAGAAGCAAACGTACGCTGCATTCCATTGAGGCGAAGAGTGATGGGCCAGTGCAGAACGTACGTGTGTTTGCACAGTTTTTTGGAACAGCAACAGCATGGGAAGGAAGAGATTAGACCCCATTTTTCCAGCCAGATGGCTCTCCAGATGTGTGGAAGTTTAACTCCCATAATTCCAGGTACGGGAAGAGCAACACCACAAGAGGACATGAGGCTGAGAAGATGGGTCTTCACTTACACACATGGATGGCTTTTAAACCCTAGGAGTGGACCGAAATATTCCCCTCAGTCTAAAGTTGCATCTGTAGCCACTGTATGTACCTCACCAGTCTCCATTCCTACCTCTGTTCAGGGAGTGTTTGTCTGAATTGCCTTATGGTTGAGGATCTCTGAACCCAAATCTTTGTGGAAGAAGGCAATGGTGAACTGGAATTTAATGGAAGAGAGTGGTGGCAACAAAAAAACAATTTGTACGTGTGTAGTTGATGCAAGAGAAAGCAAATGAGCCCACCCTAGCATGGGAGATTATATTTAGCAAAGGTGGATTTTAAACCTGGATTAGCTTTATGGATGATGATCAAGCACTGCCCCTTCCTCATTATCAGAATGGAGCCCTTGCCTTCATCTCTATCTCTTAGGTTGATTATTTAGACCTCACCACTCTTGATGATAATGGAGGATGGAAAAGTAAGGGCTGAGCTAAGCCAGGCTCAGATGGCATGGGGTTGTTGTTCAGTTGTGGGAACCCAACCCTTGTCTTAACGTGTTGCTTGAACCATCATATTAGTGAAATATTCAACAGCAATCAGAAGTTCCAAATGGGGGATGAATCATGATTTGGTAGTGTCCAGAGTTGATCTTTGGGAAACAGAATATGGGTGAAATAGAGTGATGTAGAAATATCACAGGAAGAGAAAAGATGTCCATGGACTATGGTCAAAATGGTGGCCGCCACAGTTGGATCAAAGCTCTGCCTGTTTTTTAAGTGCACCGCACTGCTGTGGCCACCATTGTGACTTCTTTGACCATCCCTGCCCATATGAAAAAGTATTAGAAGATAGATTAATCTCCCAAGAGAATGAATGGAAAGTGGGCCACAAAAAGAAAGATGAGGAAAAAAAATTGCCGCAGAAGTGAAGGTGAAACAAGGCTGCTCTAAAATGTGTACAGAACAAAAAAGTTGCAAAGAACGTAGTCAGAGAACCAGGAACAGTTTAAAAGAGGCAGGAAAAAGGCAGGGCGATTTCGATGAAAATAAAAAATTGTTAAGCAGGTAAAGAGGCCTAATCAAGGAGCCTCCAGCAGTGTGAATTGAATTAAAAATAAACAGGATGAAATGATTTTGGACAAAACTGAAATGATGGGAGAGGCGTGTTTTAGAGTTAGGGTGTGCATGAAACAATGAGTATGGGGAGGTAGGGAGCGGAAAGCCCTAGGAAAGTTGTGGGTGGGCACACGGACCTTTTAAGGAAATATGGGTGCTGAATACTCAAATATATTTTTTGTTTGTCAGATTTATATCCTGCCTTTTCTCCATAAATCTCAACTATGAGGCCAGTTTGGTGCAATGGTTAAAGGCAATGAGAGCTGGAAACCAGGAGACTCTGAGTTCTAGTCCCGCCTTGGGCACAAAGCCGGCTGGGTGACCTTAGGCCAGTCCCTCTCTCTCAGCCCTAGGAAGAAGGCAATGGCAAACCACTTCCAAAAATCTTGCCAAGAAAACTGCAGGGGCTTGCCCAGGCAGTTGCCAGGAGTTAAGATTGACTTGAAGGCACCAAAAGTGGTGATGAATGCTTTAAGTATCTAAAAAGAGATTGCTAGATCAGATGAAAGCTCACCTAATCCAGGCTTCATCCTGCAGAGACTAGGAAGGTCACTTTTTCTGACACCTTTTAAAACAGATGGCCATCTCTACATCTTGTGGCAATGAATTTCACAGGTTAACCCTCCTTCCTTCCTTCCTTCCTTCCTTCCCTCCCTCCCTCCCTCCCTCCCTCCTTCCTTCCTTCCTTCCTTCCTTCCTTCCCTCCCTCCCTCTCTCCCTCCCTCCTTCCTTCCTTCCTTCCTTCCTTCCTTCCCTCCCTCCCTCCCTCCCTCCTTCCTTCCTTCCTTCCTCCCTCCCTCCTTCCCTTTTCCTTCCTTCCTTCCTTCCTTCCTTCCTTCCTTCCTTCCTTCCTTCCTTCCTTCCTTCCTTCCTTCCTTCCTTCCTTCCTTCCTTCTCTCAGTCATCTTGGTTGGATGACCTGACTTGTAGTACTGTAGAAAAAGAAAGAGAAAAATATCCCAACCTTCTTTCTTCTCTCCATATATTTCTTTATGTCCTTTTCTTCCTTAACTAAAGAGCACATAGAAATATGAAACTCCATCCCCTTGATCATTTTGGTAGCCTTTATAGGTACCATTTGCAGCTTTAAAAATCTCTCATTCTCTCTTTTTCCCTTTTTTTTTTTTTTTGAGAACTGTTTGTATTGGAATACTTTTCCACGAGATGGATGTCAGCCAAAATATCACATGGGGTTACCGGTCCATTGGCGCTTCCTCAGAGGGACCAGTTTCCAAAGGTCATTATAATGGAGGGAACGTCTGCACAGCAGCTGCTTTTGTTTAGTTCTCCCAACAGGGGGAAAAAAAGGAGACACTTGATATTAATCAAGTTTTTTTTTTAATTCTATGAAAGGGATAGTATCTACAGAAGGCCAGACATTCTCTTCTTATTCCATCAGGAAGCTGTGCAGAATGGAAACACAGAACCAAAGGCTTGATCTGCCCGATAATTTAGCCCTGATGGACTTGAGAGATACAATTTGCTTTCACATTTTGACAACCATATGAGAGGCTGTTTTGCCTAAAGTTCAGGAGCAGCTAGGATGAAAAACAGAGGAGAACCTCAAGGGAGTGCCACGTGTATATCGAGAATTGCAATCAGACAGATGCTAAGCAATCTTTTCTTTAAAACTTGTTCTGTTTCAAGGACTGGGGTCAGCCACGTGAAGATCCTGTATTGCATACACCTCCCCTCTGCCAAGAAACCATGGTCAGTGACCTCCTAGGTTCAAAATATGGTGACTAAGATAATCTGGAGCAGCTTCCCTGTGAGAAAAGATTGTGACATTTGGGGCTTTTTAGTCTAGAAAGGTGATGAATGAGAGGGGACATGACTGAGGTGTACAAAATTATGCATGGGGTAGATAAAGTGGACAAGAAGAAGCTATTTTCCCCTTCCCAAAATAGATCCAGAAGTCACACAATGAAACTGAGTCTTGGAAGAATCAAAACAAAATAAATTATTTTTTTTACACAGTGCTTAATTCAATTTTGGAACTTGCTACCAAGAGACGTGGGGCTGGCTACCCACTTGGCTGGCTTCAAAGAAAGGGTTGCACCAGTTCATGGAATTCCTGGAGATCCATGGCTGTTAGCCTGGATGGCTCTGGGGCTGCCTCTGAAGGCCATCTGCTGGGAGATATGTGGGCTTCCTTGGGCAGTTGGTGGGAGAACAGACTGCTGGACAAGATGGGCCAGAGGTCCAATCCAGCAAGGCACAGCTTATGTTCTAAAGTTCTCAAGGATCTCCAATCTTTGATGATGCGATGACTACACTTTTGAAGCAGGAAATACTTGAAAAGTACACTGTAAACTCTTATAAAAGTAAATGTAAAGTCTTTTTCAGCTTGATACATCCATGTAATTTTCTTGGAAGCAAGAGAGAAATATGCTTTTGGCTTCTTCCAGATTTTTCTTTTCAACTTCCCAGTCTAACTTACAACCCTGGGGATTTCTGGAGGTCTCATTTTTAAGTTTTAACCTGATCTGGACTGTAAAAATTGAGACAACCACAAGGTGGCACCAAATAAACTTTCTTGTATCTCTTTATGGCCATCTAGTGATGGTTCATATTTATGCCGCCCAGATCTAGTAGTCCTCTGACCATGCCTGACTCCACTTAGATGGGGATACCTGTTGAGACAATGTAAGTTCTTACCACACTTTAAAAAGGGGGGAAAGATGCCCCCCCTAAAATCATCTGAAAAAAAGAGAAAAAATCTTGGTCCTACCTGCATGATCTAATTACAGCCTGTAGTTTAATTGTAGTGTCTCTTGATCCAACCTAAAAACATTGCATCTGGTCTCCAGAAGGTTTTGCATTCAGCTTCTGAGTAAACTTATTTCAAGAACAGGGGTGTTAAACTTATTTTAACACTCAGCTTGCTTTAGCCTCCGTTCACTCATAAACTGTCCTTTTCTGTATGAATCTATGAGTTAAAGAGCAAATGGCTAAAACACATCTGTATTTTTGAGCAACGGTCAGAGGCAGGTAAACTCAAGTGTTGATTCACCTTTGGGCAGAAATTAAGATGCACCCTTGAGAACTGCTGATTTAATCCAGTTTTACTAACCACAGAAAGGAGGCCGGGGGGGGGAGATAAGAAATATAATAATTACTACAGTACGAGGGTTTTTTCCCCATGCTAGAATAGATTAGTTGGGAAGATCAAGGTGTGTACTGAATTCATACATTTTTTTAAAAAAGAATATCTAATAATTATCTAATAATAAGAATATTTAAAACCGACCTGCAAGCGAAGAAGAAAACGTGATGCTGGTCCTACCCCTAAATCGAACTGCAATTTGGACACAGCAAAGCAGAAATAAATTTCTGCCACACTACAAAAAGGATCTAGCAATAACTCCTGTTATTTGCTGGCTTCGGGCCGCCAAGAATAATTGAATTTATTTGGAATAGATTCCTCTCTTGAATTTGTTGGGGAAATTCAATAGCATCCTGTCTTTCAGATCCAGGGAAAATCCATAATTGTCTAGGGGCCAAATGGGATAATGCACAAAGTATACCCTTGATGTTTATATTTTTCTTTTCTGTTCTTTGTTTCTCTTCTCATCTTTTCTTGCCTTCTTTTTAAACAGAGAAAGAGTGTTAGAGGGGGTGATTAACCGATGGAAAAGAAAGGGGAGGTGGGTGGATACGTTTCCCACATGACTCTGCATTCAAAATCGCCCCTGTCTAGTTTCTTATATTTGCAAAGGTTATATAATGTCCCCCACGGGAACAAAAGCCACTTGGTGAAGGTGGTTTTGATTAAACCACAGTTTAGCAATATCCTAGCTTAGTCTGGAGTCGGTTTATTATAGGCGTCCTGATTTGTTTGGTGAAATCAAGAAAGGGCTGCCATTTGCAGGCAAAAGGTTTTACAGCTGCCTTTTAAGCTTTTAATGGGATCCTCTGACCTTCGATGTTGGTTAGGCTTGGATTCGGCTCTACTCATTTTTTCATTTCAAAAAGTACTTATTTATTATTTGTGCCCTGACTTCCTGTTCAGGAGCAAAAGAAAAGTTAAAAGCACAGAGTCAGAAATACACGAAGTCAGACTTACTGTGCAAATGAAACTTGCCAACTTTTTAAAGGAATAGCCGTCCAGACTCTTCCCCAACCTTACTTGAAGATAGAGGATATTGAATCTGGATATTTTTATATGCAAAGTTTTTCCCCCCCCAAGGGAACCCACCTACTGTGTATGTACTTACATCTAAGTGCAATATAAGACATATTTTTTTTCTACAACAACACCCCTGTAAGGTAGGCTGGGCTGAGAGAGGGTCCCTGGTCCAAACTCACCCAGGAAGCTTTTGTGATTAAGGTGGGACTAGAACTCAGCCTCTCCGCTCTCAGCCCTACATCTTCACCACTACTGCGCACTGGCTGCCACGAGGTCGTATGTATCTTGATGCATAATATGTAAAATTTGCACCAGTTGCACCAGGACCCAAACGGGATCGCCTGCCCCCAACCCTGCCTGTGCAGGATGCCTAGGCAATAACCTCGGTTCAGCCTAGCGTATGGACGAATACCTCTTCCCTACGTTCCTCTTCTTGCTCCCAGCACCCTTCAATGGGAAAATGCTGCAGTAGTTACTCATCGAGTGGATCTTTGCGGTAGTAGCCCCTCAGCTTTGGAATCTGCTCCCTAGAGAGACCTAGACTCTCCGCTCAGTGGCACAAGCAAAAGTGCTTTGGGGTGTCCGGGGCTATGAGTAGAATGTGGTCAGCAAAGTCAAGATGGTGGCCACCGCAGTGCATCAACCCACCTAAAAAAACGGCAGAAGTTCGAAGCATTGTCACGGTCACCATCTTGACTTTTCTTTACCATACCCGGTGGACCCAGGCACACATCCCGTGGGGGTCCCACTTTCCCACTGCTACTTTTACCCTCTGCTATTTCCAGAGCTATTTCTAATTTCCCAGATTGACCCATTTCTTTTGATATCCCTCCCTCTCTCTTTTTCCCCCAAGAGCTGCTGCTCGGGAGTGACTGATGCATTTTAGAAATAGAAGGATCCTTTGGGTGGAAACGATATTGTGAAACTGTATCTATGAATTAATGAACAAGCAGCCATATATTGTCATGTAATTCAATCTCTGTTGCTTCAAGAATATTTCAATCTGGCTGGCGCAGAATTACCAGCACGGGCGGGACTGATTAGATGTCGGCCGGGGTTTGGATAGGGTGGACGTTGCTCCTTTTAGGACCCTAATTTTATGCTTATTTTATTTCTCAAGGCAAACCAGCCCCTTCTCTTGGGGACAGGAGTTCTCTCTTCAGGAATGATTGGGGAAGAGGGACAGGGAGAGATGGGGTCACTCATTAAAAATCAATGTATCAACCCATCTCCAGCTGGTACCTGAAAAACATGTTCTCCCTGTGATGCATATCTGTATAGTTATCCCCCCCCCTTTTTTTTTTACAAAAATAAGGGCAGATAAGGTGTCCTATTAGGTTACCCTATTGGGTTCACATGCTGCTCTGTGGCCCACTCCAGAAACTCTCATTGTTTTTAGGGTTTTAAGTTTAAGAGGTAATTTCCACCAATGTCCCAGAGAACTGACAGTGCCCTGGGCCAGTTTGCATGGAACTATAAGTCCGTCTGGTGTGACTGGGCGGAGTGGGTGTGCTCCAGGACCCATCAATTAAGTAGTGCCATCTTGAGGGACCCAGGAAGCGTGCCTTTGCTGCTGTGGCCCCTGCCCTCTCGAATGATATCTCCCCAGAGATCCAGATGGCTCCCACCTTGTTGAAGTTCAGGAAGCTACTGAAGATGGGGCTCTTTTCTCAGGGCTTGGGATGGGTTGATGGATAAGTTCCTGTTGGATGGGATTTGGGGTTATATGTCTAGTTTCAGGCTGCTTATGAATTCTTGTTCTTTTATTCCTCTTCTTGGAAGCCACCTCCAGTCATTAGGAGTTGGGGAGGGGGAAGGAAGGAAGGAAGGAAGGAAGGAAGGAAGGAAGGAAGGAAGGAAGGAAGGAAGGAAGGAAGGAAGGAAGGAAGGAAGGAAGGAAGGAAGGAAGGAAGGAGCTCAGGATCCTTAGCAATCTGGCTTGTCATTAATACACAAACTTGTTGGGTACCACACTCAGTACCCAGAGAATCATCCATTCTTGTTATCTCAGCTGTGTTCACACAGTGACATTGCATAACAGGATAAAGATAAGTGCTAACCTTGATTAGTATTATGGTGGCTTTTGCGCATCGTGGGAACCCAAAGCATTTGTTTGGTGTATATTTCAGTGCATTGTATGAGGCAGGAAGTAGATTCATTGAGTAACTAGGTAAACGGTATTGGGTGAACATAACCAATGTATTAATAATTTGACTGTTTTGAATAGGTCTAACGCGCCATTGTAGTATCTCATAAATATATAAACATGGAAATCTGAAGCCCCAACTGTTGAGAGGGAGAGAGAGATGAACATGTCACCTTATTCTGCAGAAGGCAAACAAATACAAGATCTTATCTAATTAAAGTAAGATCTTGTTAAATGGACATAAGATCCAAACCACAAGTGGGTGTAACGTGATTGTGAATAGTAGTAGCAAAACTGGGTAAATAGACACTTGAAAGGGGACTTCTTCATTTTCTGCAGTGAGCAGTCATGAAAGTGTAACAGGATCAGCTGTTAACTGGGTATTCAATTACCCCAACAAAGTGACATTTCCCAGGAATTATTTCAAGGTGTGTGTAGTAGGTGCTACATAACGCATCTGAGAAATTGATGCATGTGAGAAATTACTATAGGAAATGTAAAACTGTTCACCTAGAGCAGTGTTTCTCAACCTGACCAACTTTAAGATATGTGGACTTCAACTCCCAGAATTCCCCAGCCAGCAAGGCTGGCTGGGGAATTCTGGGAGTTGAAGTCCACATATCTTAAAGTTGCTAAGGTTGAGAAACACTGACCTAGACTGTTCCAATGCTGGGGATGAGCGCTGAGTGAAGTCTGCTTCTCCATTCTTCCACATGTAGAGCCTTCCAGGATCAGGGTTGAGTCATCACTTCTCCTCCTCTATACATTTTTAGCTTCTTTTGTTTATGAATAAGTTCTGGGTGAGCATTCAGTTTCACTAGGCAGAGTTGTTTTTATTAGAAGAACAAACTTTCTAGGCAAGATCAAACTAGCAATAAATGTCTTCCAGGAACTTAAAGCTATTCTTTCGTGGCCTGAACTCTGGAATGAGAGAGGAAACCTTCCATTGTATGACATCTCCTTGGGATATTTAAAGAAGGGGATCAAATAAATTCCTTCTCCACCTCCTTTTCCAAGGTTAAACATCCCCAGCTCCTTTCGTCTCTTCATAGGGTTTAGTTTCTAGTCCTTAATAGTTTCTGTTGCTCTTCTCTGAACCTCTTTTTAGTTCTCTGAACCCCTTTTCAAAACTTTTCTGGGTTTTACATGTACAGCCAGGATTCTCGCCTTCTAGATTAAGGGAAACCAAGTTCAAGATTTTATCGTTGTGAAGAATGCATCGTATTCATCCTTAACCACCTTCCAGGTTATTGCAGGAACAATCGACATAAAATCGGGTGTAAATTCTTTGGCTAGACTCAATTGCTTCAGGAGTGTCAAGAGGGGTTAAAAAAGGCACGATGGCACCCACAATAAAAGGGGTGGGGCTTCAAACAAACCATCATGGCCGCCATCTTGACTTTACTCCCCCATAGGTGCCTCCAACTAGACTCTCGTTTGTGGTTCAGAGTTTTGTGGTTCAGCCTTGGTCTTTGCGTGTGTGGGGAACCAGATTGTCATATTAAGCCAACATATGGTTTATTCCTTTGGGAAGAGCGTGTTCCCGGAATGCTGGAATTCTGGGTTATGAATTCAGGAGGAGGTTTAGTGTGGTACAGTGTGTGAAACCAGCCTGAGGGTATCAAGTATATCACACATATATAAATGAATCTCTGGAGTTTATTTGCTTTTTTTTTTTAATATTTCTTTTTTCTCTCCCCTCTCCCCTCTCCCCTCTCCCCTCTCCCCTCTCCCTTCCCCTTTTCCTTCCTTCCTTCCTTCCTTCCTTCCTTCCTTCCTTCCTTCCTTCCTTCCTTCCTTCCTTCCTTCCTTCCCTCCCTCCCTCCCTCTTTCGTTCTTTCTTTTCCTTTCCACCTTCCCTTCCCTTCCCTTTCTTCTTCCCTTCTTTTTTCCCTTCCTTTCCTCCCCTCCCCTCCCTCCACCTGTCTCATCTTTATTTATTTATCTTTATTTATTTATTAAATTTATCCCCACCCATCTCCCCCCAATGGGGGACTCTGGGCGGCTCACAAGATCCGTTAAAACAATAAATATATCTAAAATTACATAAAACATGAAGACTATACAAAACATTACCAAAAGAAAAGAAAAAGTTTAAGAGGCTGATGGTTACCGGAGCTGCAGATGACAGGCCTCTGAAATATGACGGCTATATCAGCCTGCAGTTTAAATCTTCCACAATTCCATCTCATGGCATCAGAGACTATAAATTAATTCTGATTTGTGACAAAGGAACACCTCCATTTTTTTTCTCAGCTATGCCAACCCTTTCATTAGCCCAGTGTTTCTCAACCTTGGCAACTTCCAGCTGTGTGGACTTCAACTCCCAGAATTCCCCAGCCAGCCATGCTGGCTGGGGAATTCTGGGAGTTGAAGTCCACACAGCTGGAAGTTGCCAAGGTTGAGAAACACTGCATTAGCCTCTCATTTAGCATAATACAATTCTATAAACACTACTACTGTTGTTCACGTAGTAGTATTTCTCCGGTGCACTCCCTGTATCTCCATCTCTCTCCTCGAAAGGTAGGGATGGTAGGGGGCTCACAATAATTCTAAGCAATTGGCTGGATTGAACACACGCAGCCAATTATAACATTAATCAGATTGTTATAAGGGAAAAAAAAAACCCTAAAATTTCACTTTGGTTTTTTTGACAATAAGAACGCCTTGAGGTCCTCCATGCATTTTCAAGGTGCCAAAGGAAGAACGTGCGCTCAATATTTCTTTTTTCATAATTAAGCCATACCGTCTTTAAGGTGTCTCTCTCATGGTTGACTACACTGGTATTGTTCTCCTCTGTTGTAAAACTCAGAATACATTTTGATTAATATGGCAGTCCATTCATTCATCTCTGTAAGGTTGGTAATTTTAGGCATTTCTGCACAGAGGGGGCAATAGCAACTGGGAATCACGGGTGACATTTACCCCACCGTGTTTTCTGCATTAAAACCATTGCAGCTGTTTATTACTTCCAGGTGTTTTTGCAGTCTGTGACTTTCAGCCGCCCATCTCTTCACACCTCCCTTCTGAAGGCCTTTCAGGATGAAGTGTCAAAGGGTTGGCACACTGTTGTCAGCGCTATCTTCTTGCGCCACTTTGGCTGGTCCTTGAAAATGAGGAAGGAAGGAAGGAAGGAAGGAAACTTTATGGAGATTACTTAAAGCACAGCATCCACATTAAACAAATGAGAAAGAACTTGCGCTATCTTTTGAATTCTATTGTGAAATTCCTCAATTTCTCAGTGGAAGATGTTTGCAATGTGCCATGAGACCATCAAAAAGGAGACACATCATTCTGTCAAGATATAAAATTCAGATGTAGCTGTTGGAGTGGAAGTAACACTGGTCTGCTCTGCCACGTGATTGCTCAGATGTTTCTTCCTGCAGCAGAAGTCGCTTCTGATTTTTTCAGATCTTATTCTCGGGGGTGCTTGAAGGTTTCTTTTAAAATTCTGCTAGGGCTGTTTCTGAAATCAATTTTTGGTTGCAGGTAGGAGGAGTTGCTGTTGCTGGTTGCCATGTTTCCATCACTCTAAAGCAGAGGCTGGAGATGATTCAGACAGACCCGTGAGCCACGAGTGCAGTCAAGTACACAGAAACAGCACATTCCCTCTCTGGGAATTTCTCCAGAATTAGGAGGAAATTTTCAAAAGCAATCCCTTCTTCTTTTAATTAAAAAAAAAAAATGAAAAGCAGTTTCTCATTCAAGTTAAATGAGAAAAATGGGGGGGGGGGGGGTTCTGCCTGGCACTAGATAGGAAATATTCTTGGAAAATAGTTGCTATAAAGTGTTTTAGGTCTGGAATTCGATGGCGAGGTACTGGCTTGGTTTCTCAGTAGACCAAAAGTAGACCAAATGTTCATCGTGATGTCATGACTCAAATCTTGTCCTTTCATCACAACTCCCATTTCATCCCTTGATCTCCCTGCAGACACCATTAGTGTGGCTTCTAAGCGTCATGCACATGCTCTGGTTGGCTGATGTTTCTGCGATACGATATGCTCCATCATCATAGCAATGTAGACAGAGTAATCGTGAGTAACTCAGAGTAACCGTGGTAGCAGAAGCCCTTATGTTTTCTCTGTCCTCTTTAGATGCAACTTATAGAAAAGACAAGAAGGAAGGTAAAAGAATTCCATTATGGATTCTCTTGGAAGCAAAACTGGATATTCCACATTTATCACTTGTGGCAGGGACAAATAGTATCTCGAGAAATATGCTACTTTCAGCTCTCTGAATCTGTTTTGAAAATGCTTTGAAGAGAAGGTACTTTAATGAAAGTTGCCTACAAGGAGCAGTGGCTACGTAAAAGAAGAGCTTACATTGAAGACATTTACAGACCAAGGAATGAAACAAAGATACTTCTTCCTTTTCTATTTCTCCTTTTCTAGCTTTCTTATTTGTTTTGTCTATTTTACTACACTGAAAAATTCTAATAAATATATATAAAAAGAAATGAAACGAAAATGAAGGGTTTTTTTAATGGTTCTCAAGTAATTCATATTCGTAATAATACCAACTAAGGGAAAATGTATGCAAGGGTGGTGTACAGTATTTTAGGAGATTCTGTAAGTGTAAATGCTCATGAGATTTTTTTTAATCTGTCCCACCCATACAGGAATCCTGCTGTATTTATGGGGACAGTAAGATTTTGGCTCAGCTCCGCACCTCTAATTGTAGGAATTAGATGTAGTTAAATTCAGAGAAGCTGGATAGACGTCGACTGCAAATTTCATTCATTCTTTCTTCTGAATTTAAGCCCTGAAGGAAACCTTAACAAGGGGCGCTGGTTGAATGGACAATCTGGGGCAGTGTTTCCCAACTGTGGCAACTTTAACGACATGGGTGGACTTCAACTCCCAGAATTCCCCAGCCAGCGTGCTAGCTGGGGAATTCTGGGAGTTGAAGTCCACCCATCTTAAAGTTGCCAAGATTGAGAAACCTGATCTGGGGGATGAGAGATTTGAGTGGAAACTCTTCCTAACACCAAGAATTAGGAAAATCACCAGAGAGGTATTGCAGGTAGAAGGAGGGTGAACAAAAAGAGTTATAAGAGCTAAATATAACAGAGGGAAAGCAGAATAAATTGAGGAAAGAAAATTCCTGGGGAGGAAGATGGAATAAAGAATTCCTGGAATGAGAGGGGATGTGTTTGCAGGCTGCAGACGGATGTCAAAGACGGACAGGTTGAAAAAGAGGTAGGATTTAATTTTGCATGCCAGCTTGAAGCCGCAACGTTATTTTTAGATTCGTGACCTTTTCTTTCATTTTTATTTGCACAATTGGAGAAGAGAAACGGAGTGATTTGAGTACTTGGCCAAACTTTGCTAGCCCCTGGAAAGATCAGGAGCTCTCTATTCTAGTTCAAATTAAAAAAAATAAAAGGAGAAAAATGTCCCTTCCAAGGGAGGGGCGGGGGAGAAAACAACCAGACTCCTCTTTTACCTGCTCATCCCTCTTCCGACCTTAAACTAACAGCCTGCCGAATCCTACTATCAGCAAGGTTCACCGACATCCGTGCTATTTGCACATGACATACAGGGCCCTTGGGTGAGATCAAATTGCTCTCGTCCAGATGAAGTTATAGCAAGATTTGGTCTCCAGGGTGTCTGAATTACAGGGCACCTCTGAACAGGAGAGGTAGGGTTTGAGTTGCAGTTCATCTGCTCGCTCCGAAAGCGGCCCCTTCAAGGCGTCCGACGATCGCGAAATGGTCTGAAAACACCAATAGTGGGTGGCGTTTTTTTGCAACCCACCGGGCAAACTGAACTCAAAGCCAGGGAGGCAGCCCCCCACCCACCCACCCACCCACCCCGCCGATCACGACATGGTCCAGCAACCCCAGGGAAAGAAAGAGGCGAGCTTTTAGCTCCGTGACCCTTAGCAAATCTTTTTCCGAAGGAGAGGGGGACCCGCAGAAGCTAAACGAGCCCAACTCCATCGCTGATTGCTGTTGACATTTCAGACGTCTTTGTTCCCAGTCCTTTCTTTCCTTCTTTCCCCCGTGTCGTTTAGAAAGTGATCCTTTGCAGCCGTCATATGGTTTTGCTTACCCTAACCTATAACGTTTAAACAACGCGTTAGAAAGTATTATAAAGTTTGGCTTTTGCTGTTCTTGTCAGGCCTGGCACACATTTCTCTCCTGACTGGTTTCCTTTACAGTTCCCCAAAAGTGGGCGACGCGTTTCCTGGATTATGCCCTTTTCGATTCCCTGCGCTGGATCGACAAATCGATAGATTGTTCATTGATCGATCTTCTTGGGGGCATCAGACAGGTCTTGTTTGGAGGGGAACCACCTCATTCCACCTCCGTCTACAACAGTGTTGTCCAAACTTGGCCACTTTAAGATGAGTGGACTTCAACTCCCAGAATTCCCCAGCCAGCCATGCTGGCTGGGGAATTCTGGGAGTTGAAGTCCACTCATCTTAAAGTGGCCAAGTTTGGACAACACTGGTCTACAATGTCAAAAAAGACACACAGATGGGCTTCATGCAGAACCCCAAAGATATGTTTTATTTCTGTTCAGCGGGGTGTGTTGCCTGATTAGCAAACCGTGGTTCGTGGCTTAGTGTGATAAGTGAACCCAGAACAATCTGGCTTAGTTAACAAACCATGCCTAACATAACCGCGGCTTTATTGGATTGTGTGAAGGCCCTTCTAAATGGCGTTGACATCTGGTGGTCATCGTTCAGGAGAAGCCACCTATCACAGCTTTGTAGACTACAGAGGAAACCAGGTTTCGTCTACAATTTTCTTTCCCAAAGCGAATACTCTGGTTGACAGATAACACAAAGCCATCTTGTGTTTGCTTCCCTTTGGCTTAACACGAGGTTTTCAAACCAGGACATGGCACAACAAATCTCCATGCTTTGAAACCCTGGCGTAAAGGTACATGTGAATGCAGCCGGAGCCCACCTCTTTCAAGAAAGAGCCAGGAAATTGCAGTATGTTCCTTTTCCTTTCTTTTCGGGTCTGATGCATTTTAAAACAGCGACTCTCTAAAGTTGGTTTGAAATCTTTCCGGCCTGTTACTTACTAGTTTCATCATGCGATTCCATGCTGTTGCAATCTTCAAACTGTCCTTAGAGGGACCGATCGGTTGGCTTAGAAATCACCCAGACGTATGATTTAATCCAGCCTCAATACCCTTGTTTATCACTGCATATTTTATCTCTCTCTGACATCCGCGCCCGCCGTTCAAAGGCAGCCTCCAGATACGCAGCGCAACTGAAGAGCAATCCGGCCCCTCTCTGAGCATCCTACACCGTGCGCAACTTTGCAACAGACTCCCTTCCCACACCTTGCAACCCAGCCTGCCTTTCTATTTGCAAGCCGGGCCGGGAGGCCGAAACGGCTCTCTCGGGGGTCCCGCTCTCTTTATTTTAACAATTTCCACCTCTCTGCACGCTCGGTGTCTGCTCTGCATACAGAGAGGGGTGTGAGTATCTGTGTGCGCGTGTGTGCATATACATGTGTGTGTCTGTGTAAGTATATATATATTCCCTTGTGGGTTTTTTTTTCGGTTTGGGTGCAATTTTCAGTTATTTATGTTCTGTCTGTGTTTGTTTGTGTTTCACAGGCCCCCCCTTGCATTGTTCATCAGCCTCATCCACCCCCGTTGAGCCCTCCCCCTCCCCACCCCCTTCCCCTCCAGCCAATGAGAGCCAGAGAAGGTTGCTAGGCAATGGTGTCGCCCAGCCAACTCAGGAGTCTGACTCCGAAGAAGAGTTTGTCCCCAATTCATTCTTAGTTAAAAGTGGCTCTGGAAACCTGTCTCTCCCTTCTAATGGTGAGTGCAGTCTATCTGCTTACTACGATGTTGTTGCCTGAATGCATCTTCCTCCCCCCAGGAAATTAAGCTCCCGTTCAGCACGAGGGCTGTGCAATGTGCATCCTTCCCCCCCCCCCTTTTTTTTCTTTTGCTAACCGGCTGCAAACGGAAGCACAGATTTAAAAGCGCGGTGTTAAGGGATTTTGGACCCTGTTTCGCTGCATGACTTGGGGGGGGGGGTTGGGGGGTGGGAGGGGGCTTTCGCTTCTGCTTCTCCGCGGCAAAGAGAAAGGGGGACCTGGGCTCCGCTCCATCCATCCTGCTGGGGACGCATCCTGCGGAGAAGGTCTTGCCAACTTTTGCAAAAGAAAACTCTTGCACTGCATTGCATTGCGCTGCTCGCCTTCTCAGCCGCCTGGGGTCGGGGGCCGTGGGGGGGGGGGAAGATCCGGAGAAGACGATGTTTTGCATTAACGGGGGGCGCTCAATTCGAATTGTGCAGACGGGTTGCCTCGGAGGAAGCGGGCGTCGCCTCCGTTTCCAAGGCCCGGGGAACGCTGCGGGATGCTGGAATTGGGGCATCGCTCCCCATGCAGATCTTCCATCTGGGTTGCCCTTGGTCTGCTTTAGGCTCAGGAGGCACAATCAGCTGTTAATGGTTTTCACGACTAGCGGCAAAATGTTGGTTTTACTCTAGGAAAACTCGTCAAACAGTCAGCCTCTCATTGAGGATTCCTGCTGTTTGCCCAGAGAATGTGGAGAGAACCTCGGAACCATGGGCTATGTACTGTGGTGGCCCTTTCCCCCAAACAGGTTTACCTTCTACTTTTCAGAAATGCTTGTTTAATGCATGGTCAGGAGGACCCAGGAGAGCCTGTCTTTTGACTTCCAGAAAGTGCAGATTTTTTTTAAAAAGTCCCGTTATTATTTTTGCAGTTTCTGTCTAAGAGAGTTTGGAATTGCAGGTTGGAGTGAAATGAAAAGCAGCATGATGAGCGTCCAACTTTATGAAAACGTTGGGCAGCAGGAAATGCCTGATGTTCGGAGAATATGTTGGGGAGGCATGTTATGTAGAGTATGCATATCTGTATTTAATTTACGCTTTGCGTTTTATTATGGAAACTCTTTAATGGTCTTGTTATCCTAGATTTCCCCGTTGCTGTGATAGAATGATGTGTCTAGTCACACAGAGAAGGACCTTCAGTGTTTAGGGAGTCCTGTTGCCTAAAAAAATATTAAGGACGCATTAATGAATAGTCCAAGAAAGAGTCAGATCTCTTTAATAAACACTTACGTTACATAAATCACACTTCTATACGGATTAAAGGCCATGTAAATATATGAGAGCAGAATTTTCATCCCCCCTCGCTGTTAGGTTTGCCAGTTTGAGAAATAAGAATTAAAAGCAAATGTTACTACACAGAGAGGGAAAATACGTTTCATCTAAAGTTGAAAAACAGTTACATCCACTTGAATATGCCCTGACAGCAAGGAATACCATCTGCATAAGATCTGGCATCTCCAGAGATCCCTGCATTATCTCAGGTGGCTGCCTGTATCATAGCTGAATAGCAGGAAATAACCCAGGTTTTTTGCTGGGCAGATAACTCAAGGAAGTGAGCCAAGCCATGTGCTATGGATCAAGCCCAACGTGTGCATGACATGGTCCAGTAATTAAGGAAATATTTAGCAACTCCACCACAGCTTAGTTTCCCTAGACGTGCTAGAAGAGCCTTTCACATTTCACCACGTGTGTGAGAGACGGACGCGAAAAAAGTTGGAACCTGTAAAAATTTTCTTAGGGAGAGGGGTCTTAGAAGGAATTAAGAAGAGATGCTGGATTTGAAGGCCAGCTATTCCTGGCTTTAGGCTGAGAGCTTCTTCCTCTGCTGGTCCCTGTTGTTACGCAGGTAGGTTGTTCCTGGAGACTCCGGTAAATGACCAGGGTGTGGCTTTGAAACTCCAAAGCGAGGTGGCCCCAAGTCAGTAGGAACCAAACCAGCTTTCTTTTCACATATCTGATGGTCCAGCAGCTGGATTCATCTGGGCCACGCTCCATAACACTTTGCCCATCTTGCTTTCAAAGAAGCTACATAGCGGTTGGCAGGAGAAACCAGCTTTCCCTGACATCTATCCTTGAAGTCCGCCTTGCTCATTTGTATCTTCTGCCTCCTTGGATTCTCAATGGTTTTGCACATGGCCAGAAGCTGTGAAATCTTGAAGTCATCCCTGCAACTGATTTTCATGCTGCTTCTGTAAATATCCAAAGAGCAACATTATGTTTTTCAGGATGCTTCAATGTGATGCGTAGGACACATCAGCTTCCCCTTCAGAAGCTGGGTTGGTGGCATAACCAGGTGCCATCTGTACCTCATGTAGCTTTTTGTGGTGCAGTGGTGGCAAAACGTTTTGGTGCAGTTGCTGACAATCACACAGGTAGCCGCAAGTTTGGTCAATGCAGAGGTGGTGCATTGATGGAAAGACCTGGATAGCGGCAGGTTTGACTCTCGTGAACAGATCCTTAAGAGACCTTGAACTTCTCCGTAAGCATCCTTGGTTGGTGCTCCTGTGGCCACCAATGGAATGATGCTTGTAGACACTTTCAAAGCTAGTCTGTGTATACAAGCACAAGAGCCCTGAATGTGGATCAGGCCAAGAGCACATCCTGGCCAACGTGGCCAACCAGGATGGCTTAAGGAGGTGGATGGACCTCTTACATTCTTGCTCCTGAGCCACCAGTATGAAGCGAAGTAGTAGCAAGGAGTGCCCTGTACCCATCAACTAATCCAGTCCCCCCTTTTGACAGCTCGCACTACTTTTGAGGGGAGTGCCTCCAGCATTTAACTCAATCCTTTCGTTGGTTTTGAATTGCAATGTTCAGGTTTCAAGGATGGCTGTATGAGAGGCAGGAAAACACCCCTGTATTCACACTGTCCATCAGATGGAAAGCTATCCTTGATGCCAACCACGTCTGTGCGCCATCCCGCGTAAGAGAAGAGGCAAGAGGTCTTTGTTGGTTCAGGCCGGCCCGTTATGTCAGAATGTGGCTCATTTGGCTTTAACGTTGCCCACCCGTTGTGGTTTCACAGCTATGATTTGAAGCTTAAGGTGTTGTGCGAACCCTAGTAATTGTGGTTCTTTCAAGAAACCGTGTTTTAGTGAACTGTGACTTACGATGCATGAAGCTATTCCAAGAGCAGGGAAATAGAGAATAGCAGGTATGTTTTTTAAAGTATTCGATGCTCCTTCCTGATCTCAGAAGCAGGCTTAGTTAATTCTTGGATGGGATACCACCAGGAAGTCCCAGGGTTATAGGCTAGATTGGAAAGGTAAAAAAACAGAAGGCAATAATTTATACAGTGGTGTGGTCAAGAAAGCTAGCTAGCTACATTCATGAAGTCACTAGGAGTTAAACTCAGTTCGAGGGCATCTTTACATTCTTGCTTGGATTCTAAATACTTGCATCCTGCATTCTCCTCTTTCCCCAGCTCATAAAAAAGATCGCAAGCAGCTCACCAAATCCCTGAAATAATGACAACGATCAGGAGACTTTTAAGCAGCCGTAAGAATGCCCGAAAGCTACAGGAAGATGGTGAAAATCAGCGGCACTCCTGTTTAAAAATTATTAGCCGCCGTTCAGCCAATGTTTACATTTGCTTGAATTTGGGGCTGCTTCTGATGCCTTTTATTCTCTCACCTTTTGAATCCTTGAGGCTAAAGACCATCGGTGCGTGATTCAAACTGGCTTCCAAGTGGTGCTTTTTGTCTAATAAAGTGGTTTATATCCAACAGTGCTGTCTTGCAGCAGCCTGGGGAAACGGATTTCAGTCTCCTGCAGTCTGCTGCGAAAGGTTATTGGTGCAACTGCGCAGATGACCTTTTGAAATTCTCCACCAGGTTTGCAGGCAAATTGGGTGGGTGATGTCTTCCAAGTGTCTCCCCAGGAAAGGAGAGATTCCTCCAACAATTTTTCCAGGGGATGATTCCCCTTTAACAGGGGCATTTCTGCTGAAAAAGCCCCCTTCCTTTTAATTCTGCCTAATGCTTTTCCTTGGAATTGAAAGAATGTGTGGGAAGCCAGAGAGGTTGGTGCAATGAAAAATAGGACATTCGTGCACACCCCTTGCCTACTCACCACTAAATATTCACCAAAATGTTGTTCTCTTTTGAAAGGAGAACTTTGAAAAAGTAAGCAATCTTTGTCAAATTGAATGAAAACCAGTGGAAAATTATGCAGGCTAAAATTTTTTATCTGGCATTAGCTAGAGCAGATGCGGGGGGAGTTGCAGGAAGGGGAATTTCAAGGGAAAGGAAGAGAAAAATCTGTTGCACAAACAGATCTTCCTTCTGCAAGGTTGGCTGTTGCTCATTAATTCTCTCGCTAATGTTTCTCGCCCGTGGGAAGTTGACAGGGTGAAAACTAAACAGCGGTTCAGTAAAAACACAAAATCGGGGGATTTTAAGCACTTAACGCTGGAGCACCGATTCATCAGCCTCTTCTTGTCTTGCAAAGAATTGTCCCCCTCAACTAAATGGCTTGAAAATCCACCACCTTCAGGCGCGCAAAAGGTAATTGGTTTACTCTGCCGGATTCACATCCTCAAGTCAGCGAGTTCAAGAAGTAGAACGCTGGTCGCCGACAAAGCGATGACGGATTCCTCCGGGGTTAGTGCTAGCTGACCTCGCTCAGATAACTCCTTCAAAAAAGACAGCTGTGGTTTTTCGGGAACGGAGGAGGAGAAGGTGCCCAGCTTGCCAGGCTCCAGAGGCAGGGACCGTAAATGGAGCTTGTGTTTCATGGTGGAGCTTGCAAATGTTTTTCACCCTGATTCGAAAGATTTCCGTTGGTTGTATTGCTAGACATGGGAACGCTACTGGAGTCAAGTTGTCTTTGCTAAATTTCACACCTCCCTTGGCTGCCTTAAACCCAGTGTTTGTCAACCTTGGCAGCTTTCAGACGGATGGACTTCAATGCCCAGAATTCCCCAGCCAGCAAGGCTGGCTGGGGAATTCTGGGCATTGAAGTCCATCCGTCTGAAAGCTGCCAAGGTTGACAAACACTGCTTTAACCAATCACTTTCTTTGCTGATCAATGAAGAGACGATGAAGATACATACCTTAGTATACCATTCAATTTCATATGTATTCATGCATATGCATTCATATGAATTATTTTATGTATTTCTTATATCTATATCCCAACTTCATTTAGGAGCTTAGTAGCATTCTCTGCTCCTGTGTTTCCTGGTAGTGACAACCCTGTGAGGTAGGTTGGCCTGAGAAAGAAAGAGACTGGCCCCGGGTCATTCAGTGAGCTTCTGAAGCCAAAGGTGGACTTGAATCTGGGTCTCCCCACTTCTAATCCGACACCTTTACGACTACACCACCTGGGCTCATGTTGTATAATGCAGCATTAATGTCCTTTTATTGGAAAGTCAAGAAAGGTTCAAGCATTCTGCCAGCCTTCCCTAATCTGCTGCTCAGCATGGTCTTGGTAGTCCAGTTCCTTTGGAGGGTACCAGCTGACAAAGTTTGAAGTAGGGGCTGGCTTTAAGAGTTGGTCATTCCAACCCAACTCTGCTAAGTCCACCAGAACCTACCAGTTTAAATTCATAATACAGGTTTTCAAACTACCTTAAGCTATTTCTTTTAATTTAACTTTAAATTTATTTGCCTCCTAACACAGAAACCAAGTCCTAATGGGGTTTGCTTGTTTCTGGCTTAGTGAGTTAAGCTACAGTATTGTAATTGATAAACAAAAATAGTGTGGACCTTGACAATGGGGGTTTATCCAATAAGCCCTGACTTAGTGGGTGACTTGAGCCCAACCTTACCCAGGGAGTGACCTCAGGACCTGTCCTGACATCTGTATGTCCATGGATTATGTGCCATCAAGTTGGTGTTGATTCCTAGTGACCACCTTGATAGATCTTCTCCATGATGATCCTCCACATCTTCTTCTTGTTCCTTAGTGTGTCAGAGAGATGTTCTGGGAAGGATGAGCAAAGAATGCCAGGAGTGTACACCAAGACTATATACTCCCAGCAGGGTCATCCATGGCATGAAGGTCATACCAGCTGCCCGGTTAAAGCAAGTAGACACCTATATTGGGCAATAGCAACATAGGAAGATGCTGGAGGCAGAAGATCACTTTAGTGACAATGGCAAAGGCATTATTTTATACTTCGTGGGAGAAAAGAATGGTAAACCACTCCTGTATTCTGCCAAGAAACCACAAGGAGAGAGAAAATAAAGGGATTGGTTGTGCATCCAGGGTGCAATGTGAAAGAAATGTTCTATATTTGCAGAAGTAGAAGGCTATGGAAGATGTTTGGCTTCCACCTACTTCTGCTTGAATGTGTAGAAGTTTGGGGTGGGATCATGATTAACTCCTATCCCCATTCCAGACATCCATTAAAAGTTGAAAGGGGAAATCAGTAACAAGGAGGAGTATTAATCTGGGAAATCAAAGAGGGCACATGTTCCCATAAAGGAAATGATGTGAATTCTCACGGTTGCTGGATTCGTTCAATAGGCCAGATTAGCCCAAAGTGTGGTGTGAACTAGGCTATCACCTTAAGCAATGATAAGGTTTATTTGTTTGGGCAGAGGATATTCTATGAACATGGCCACTTGTTTTCTTAGCCTGGATTTAGAGTGTTGTGTGAACCCAGTGTCCTAGGAGTTAAATTTATGTAATTTAGCATATAAAGCAGGACCTGAACATGGTTCTTTTGAATTAAAAAAAGCAAAGCTGGTCTACACAAAGAAAATTTAAAGTGGAACAGTGATGGGGAAAGGAAGTTAGACTTAATTTCCAGATTCGTTTGTTTTTTAAAAAGAAAGCTTTCGAGTCAAGCTCAATTCCTAATGATGACTTTCATGAACACAACTGTACAGATTTTTTGGCAACAGTATAGCTGTGGCTTGCCAATTCTTTCTCCCAATCTAACTTCCAACTATGGGGTTTCTTGGTAATTTCCCATCCAAGTAGTACCCAGGTCCAACCCTGCTTAGCTTTTAGAGATCAGCCAATATCAGCTTGGTGATGTTTTTCAAAGAGCCTCTTCCTGTTATGTTCTCCCAGGAACGTTGGTTCTTGGCTCTTCATTCTTCTCTCTCAGAAGAATTAGATTTGCTGTTTCAGAGGCAAAGAACATATTGAAGAATTTTTATATCTAGTAGTCCTTCAGTAGCTCCTGTGAATACCATGGACAGCCAAGAAAACAGAGTTCATCAAACAAATCAACCCAGCTCGGATTCTCCTGCTTCAGGCACATTATGTGAATACCTGGAGAAATCCATAATGGTGGGAAAGGTAGAAGGACAGAGAAGAAGAGGTGACCAGCAGCAAGGTGGAGGGACTCAGTTACAGTGATGATGAAGGCACCGTTGGAAGACTTGAAGGACCGGGTTGGGGATAGATCCTCCTGGAGAAAATCTGTCAGTGTGGTTGGTAAGAGTCAACACTGACTTGATGGTGATGGATCAGCCAATCCTTGAAGAAATGGTTTCAGATGGTCTTCAAAATCCTTTTCACTGATCTACAATGGCCACACTACTCTGTCTAGTCAAAGGGAGTGACTGTCTATCACAGTTCACAATTATATGATATTGTTTTAGGGAGAGAAAAATCGGGAGGATGAAAACCAAGCAGTATTGGTTGAGAAAATACTAGAACAGGAAAGGTATGGAAATAAGCCCTTGAATCTGAAGAGATAACATGAAATAAAATATTAGAGCATGACAGTTTGGAGAAATGGCAATGCATTCATTATAGATTTCAGCAAGATTTTTTAATGTAGCTTCTTGGGATTTAATAATAAACAGCATTTTCTGTAGCCTTTCTGTACTGAGATCAATTAATCTTTCATTCACTCCTGTGACGCATCTTGTTCCATTCCTTCTTTTCTTCGTGCTTTTTGCAGTGATAAAATCAAATGCTGCTTTGCAGTTCTGTGGTTTTGAAACGAAGCAGTTGTCAGTTTTTGAATTACCTTTCCGAGAAGAAAAGCTAAAAGTGGCAGAGGGTTATTTAAATCAGGAAAGTCGCCTAAACTCTCTGTTCTCCCAATCTGAAATGTCCTTTCCCCACTTCCTGGCATTTGTGATTGTGATTTAATTCTCAGCCATGTGCTGGTCTGACCATTAGACCAGTGTTTCTCCACCTTGGCAACTTTAAGGTATGTGGACTTCAACTCCCAGAATTCCCCAGCCAGCCATGCTGGCTGGGGAATTCTGGGAGTTGAAGTCCACATATCTTAAAGTTGCCAAGGTGGAGAAACACTGCAGTAGACAATCAGGTACCAGCCGTCTCCTGCTCTCCTTCCTTTGCCAAGGGAGATTTGGGTTAAACAGAAGAATTATGGGTAAAAGTCAGTGTGGGTTTTCCTTCAAAGATACGCAGGAGACCACCCCTAGTTTAGATGTTCACTCAAGGATGGTCTTCTGTGGCAGGCTTTGGACAAGCAACTTTTCCTTCCCCTATACAGAGATAATAATGCTGCCTGGCAGTTTTGAAAGAATCAGTTGTTGATTTGTTCATTATTTATCTTTATGCTAATATAAAGTAATATTATTTAAATCATAAATAATAATTATTTAAATAATATTGAATAGGTATGAAGCAAATGATTTTGAATAAAACTGGTCATAAACCTATAATATCACTGCTGCCCCGGGAGGATAGCAGCCAATGAAACATCGTAAAAAAATAAAAATAAAAATTGAGAGGCAATTTTAAAAGGGTTACTAGGGCAACCCAAGTGAACTGCATTCTTCTTCTTCTTTGTGAAGTGCATTATTACTGTCATTCTTTGTAACAAGAGGATAGAAAAAATTACTTCTAGCACGATGAAGATTAATATCATCGTTTGTTTCTAGCAAGAAGTAATTGATGCATTATAAATTTAATACTTTATAAAATGAATGATTATAATAATTTATTATATGTTTAGATTATAGCAACTGACGTTAATTATTAATTATCCATAATGTTGATTTGAGGGGATTACTATTAATTATTAGGTTATTAATTAGTATTAATCCTGTTTTAGCAAGGAATAATCATATTTAGCAGCATGATCATTTCTGGCAGGATGGCATTATATTTCTAGCAAGAGCACAAAAATATTTAATTATACTGCATTACCATTGTTAATAATAACAATAATTTCTCAATAATCCTTTGTGTATCTTCTTTGCTTCAGCTTTGTTTGGAGAGACTGAGAGTTTTCACAGAGAAAACAACAACAACAAAACTTAATTCATCTGAGTCTTTCCTAAAATACCGTTCAAGAAATAGTGTTTTGTGGGCTTATTGTCAAATTTCCTATTCAGCTTTTCTGTGAAATAGTCAAGATGGTTTAGGATCCCAAAGAAACGCAATATAAAAATAAGTAACGGTTACCTAATCCAGTCAGAGGGCCAACAAGCAAAGAATCATAAAATCAGTAAAAGAACAATAACCTGGAAAGGTTGTATTATCTCCTTATTACATAGGTGTCAGCTCCTGTGGTGCAACATCTGTTATATTTCTGCCTGGGAGTTCAGGCACCTTACATAGTTCCCTAGCCCACTTTATTCTCCTAACAACCCCGTGAGGTAGGTTGGACTGAAAAATGGTAACTGACCTAAAATCACTGCTAAGGGAAGATTTGAATCTGGGTATTCTTTCCTTCCCTTTGCAGAATAACCCACAGCTAAGAAGAGAGTGGTGAACCCGTTTCTGGAATTGTTGTGGTGTTTCATAACTTTGCTAGTCTAGAAATAGCTCTGAAACGTCAAAGCAGCACTATTGCAGTGGCTTTCTGCTCCAACTTGAGAAGGGATGAGGAGGTGTTCTTCAAGTTGCCTTCAGATTTAGCCATGTTGGGTTGAAGATTTGGGGAGATGCAATTCCCAAACATCTGGAGGGCAACAAGCTGGTTCTCGGTCATCCCTGATGCATTCCTTTCTAGGTAGTGAAAACTCTGCCCTCCAGGGTTTTGAAGGCTCCATTTGTTTCAAGGAAGGGTTATTTTTGAAATCATCCCCATACTTATTTTCCAGTGTTAGCAAGTCAAGGGTGGTGACTATACCAGGGTCTCAGGAGACCAAACCGTACTGTCCTCCTTTCTCACCTTGCTATCTCCACTTAGGCTGCTTTCATCTAAAGATCTTCAAGCTGGTCCACCTATTGATACATTTGTGGTCGGTGTTTGTGGGACAAGCTTAACTAAAGTTTGTCTCCTTCCATTTACCTGATTTTTTTAGGTTCGTGCAACACACTAAACTCACTACTTGGGCTGGATTTGCACAGTAATCAAGGTGAAAATACTTTAAAATATGAAATTGGACAATCACGGAATGGAAGGGTTAGAAGCAACCTTGGATGTCATCTAGTCCAACCCCTACCCAGTGGTTGAGGTCCAGTTGGTCATTTGGTGTCATGCAAGCGTGGATTATGAGGAGCCAACTTTCTAGTTCACCTCCAGTTGGGGGGCTGTTGGCCTAGAATTTGCCACTTTTTAGATCCCATAATAGGAACATGCAATGCCAGAAAAAGTGGGAACTCTTAATGACCAGATAGATAGACCTTTCTCCAGGAGGATCTGTCCCCACCCTGGTCCTTCAGGTCTTCCAATAGTGCCCCCATCGCCACTATACAGTAATTGAATCCATCCACCTTGCTACTGGTCATCCTCTTCTTTTCTTCTCTTTTCTTCCATCTTTCCCAGAATTGTGGACTTCTCCATGTTTTGCTGCTACTGCTGTTGTTATATTCTCTTATTATAGCTTTATCAAAATCTTCTCAAGAGTAAGCAAGAGATGAAAGCCTTTAATCTCACTGCTTGCTAATTAACAGCAAAAAAAGCATTGCTGAGTCTCTGCAGTGGGCTGATGGCATTATTGTATTATTGATGGTCTACAGTTGCTTTAAGCCCCTTTCATTACCTCCTGCCCATCCTCCTGAAGCTTTGCTGGATTTTTTGCAACTCCTAGAACCTTCTCTACCCGAGAGCAAAATTGTGTAGACCGGTAATAAACTCATCCCGTGCCAAGGCATTTTTCCTGGAGGGTATGCACATGTGTACATCTGATAAATTTGCCAACTTTCCACATTTGAAAGGGAGAAAGGACTCCCGAGACTATCTTGCCACCAACAATGAGGCAGTATTTTGGGAAATCATAGGATGGCCCAGAATGGTTGGTTGACATGATCCACGTAAGCCTGTTTTGACCCGTGGGGATAAATCAAAACCCTAAAAGTTTCCTAACTTCTGCAAATGGATTTATTTGCTTTTCTTGCTTAAAGTTTTGTTTCTGTGGAGACATTTAGGCAGCTTAGATGCTAGATAACAAAAGGGAATCTCTATGTTCTCTAAATGGTATAAATTTGCTAATACTTACCTAGATTGTTATACTGAATATAGTTAAAGGATGCTCTTTCTCTGGGTAGATGTAATGCTTTAATAGCAGAATTTGCTGAGAATTTCTCTTTTTCTTCTTTTTCTTAAGATTTTCTCAAGACCTTTTTTTTTTAATGGATCTCTGCTAGATTTTTCTTTCACAGCTGTGTAAACTTCATTTACAACGAGGAGCTGATCCGAGTAACTGAGATTTAGGAGGAGGTTCTACCACTGCAAATGTCCCATGTAAATTGCACACTTCTTGCAAGTGGAATTGTGGAAATAGGTTCCTTTGCTGAAAGAAAAAAAGAATTTCTTTTAAATGAGATGAAATGCACTCTCTCTGATGCAAAACTGATGTGTGCGTGTTCCCATGTTCGTCTTGAAAAGACATCTTTCAAAATTGTCAGAAGAAATAAGGAGAAGTGGTAAAGGTGGATCTTCAGTATTGTATTTGTTCACTGTTATTTAAATGTACGTTTCACCTGCCAAAGCTGTAGCATTCAAGATAGGTAGAATCAAGATAAAAAGAAGGAGGAAATGTACTTAAGAAGAAATATATTAATGTAAATCAGGATCAGGTGATCAAAAAACCTGCCAGTTTAATTACTTAGTGTTAAGAGTGACACATCAGCTGGGTCTAAGGTGTATCTAAAAAGGTGCACTTTTTTTTGATGGCAGAAGAGAGAGAAATGGAGCTGAACAGGAAGACCATGTGGGGTGGTGGTAAGGTATTGGGTTGGCACTGAAGAGTCCAAGCTTCTAATCCAGTCTTAGCCACAGAAGCTCCCTGGGTGACTTTGGACCAGTCCCTCCCTCTCAGCCCAGCCCATCTCACAAGGTGGTTGTTGTGGGGAAAAATAGGAGGAGGGAGCACCATGTATGTCACCCTGAGATCCTCTATAAGCATTAGGATATTATAGAACCATAGTGGTGGAAGTGATATTGGAGAGCTTCTAATACAACCTGGTCTTCTGGCCCAGAGCAGGAATCTCATACCATCCCAGACAAATGGCTGTCCAACCTTTGCTTGAAATCCTTTAGTGGTGGAGCCCCCACCGTTCCAGGAGACAGGCTGTTCCATGGTTTTACAGCTCCCCCAGTCAGGAAATCTCTCCTTATTTTGAGTTTGGATCTCCCTGTAACGATTCCCTTCTGATTCCCTTGCTTACTCCCCCTCCCCTTTTCCAATGGCAGAACCGCAGCATGTAGAAAAAATCATTTTTTTTAAACTAGCCATATAATAATCTACTATAAAATCTTGCGAGGATTCTGACATACTGCCCCTCCACAGAAAAGGATGTCAGTCAGATGATTCCTCTTCTTCACTCTAAAAGGAAAAGCAAAGATACACATAATACAATAACCAATCTAATTGTTAAGGCTTTGTAGGATAAGCATCATAAAATTTTTTAACTAAACGTGGGGCCTTTACATGTTTCTTGTCAACCCATTCAGCCATTGACTTGGGAAAATGTTTCCACTGAATTAAAAATTGAACCCCCCCCCTGTGCTTTCTGCTGTCCAGTATTTCTTTAACTTCAAAATGTTGTTCTCCTTCAACCATCAATGGTTTAGGAGGTACTGGAGAGGGATGCCACTGAGAAGACTCCTTATATGGTTTAAGCAGGTCGCAGTGGAATACTGGATGGATTTTTTTAAAGGTGGCAGGCATCTGTAATCGTAGTGAAACTGGATTAATTACTTTATCGATGACAAAAGGCCCTATGAATCTTGGAGCGAGCTTTCTGGAAGGTTGTAATGATTTAAGATGTTTAGTAGATAAAAGAACCTTATCTCCTACTTTCCAGTCTTTTTCTGGTGTTCTCTTAGCATCTGCAAATTTCTTGTATGTAGCTCTGGCCTCCTGCAACGAGGCAGCAATCTGAGGCCACACTTGTGTCATCTGCTGGATCCACTCATCAACCGAAGCGACTTGAGTGGTCTGCTTAGGCAGTTCTGGGATGGGTACAAAGTCTTGTCCTGTAGCTATTTTAAAAGGGGTGAGACCAGTGCTTTGGTGCACTGCATTATTATAAGCTACTTCAGCGAATGGTAACAGTTCATCCCAATTGTCTTGTTGGTAGTTAATGAAACATCTCAAATATTGTTCCAATACTGAGTTCAGACGTTCACATGATCCCGCTGTCTGGGGGTGGTAACCCGAACTCAAGCCTTGCGATGCCCCCAGTAGTTTTAGGAACGCTCTCCAGAATTTGGCAGTAAACTGGACCCCGCGATCCGAAATTATCCGTTCTGGGACCCCATGAGCTCGGTAGACATGTTGTATGAATAATTTAGCCAATTTGGGTGCTGATGGAATGGCTTGGCATGCCACAAAATGTGCTTGTTTGGAAAAAAGGTCTGTAACTACCCAAATAACAGTCTTTTTGTTGCTTTCAGGCAGGTCTACAATAAAATCCATGCTTATTTGCTTCCAAGGAGCTACAGGGTTTGCTACTGTCTGTAGAAGCCCCATTGGTTTGCCCCCTCTCTTTTTGGCCATAGCACACGTGGGGCATGTGGCTACATATTCCCCTACATCTTTTCTCATTGTTGGCCACCAAAATTGACGTCTGATCAGATGTAATGTTTTCACAAAACCAAAGTGCCCAGCTGTTTTGCTGTCGTGACTTCTTTGCAAAACCCACTTTCTAGCATCTGCAGGGACATATAGCTTGTCTTGCCACCACCATGCCCCTTGTTTGTTTACTAGCAACTGGCTGTTGCTTTTGAACCACTCATCCTGAGCAATCTGGGCATTTAATTTTACCAATAACTCTCCTTCTGGTTGTCCTTCACCCTTTTTTTTCTGAGCTCTAGTGACCACTCTTAGGGCTGCTTGGGTACATGGAATTACTGGAGCGACTACTTCCTCCCGTTTGCTATTGTGTTGAGGCAACCGAGACAGAGCATCTGCCAGAAAATTTTTTCCCCCAGGAATATACTTCAGGGAGAAGTTAAATCGATGAAAATATTGTGCCCATCTCATTTGCTTTGGTGACAGTTTCCTCGGTGCAGTCAAAGCCTCTAGATTCTTGTGATCAGTCCAAATTTCAAATGGATGGGGTGACCCCTCTAACAAATGCCTCCAACAAACTAATGCCCAGCGTACTGCGAACGCTTCCTTTTCCCACACCAACCAGCGTCTCTCAGTCTCTGAAAATTTCCGGGATATGTATGCACAAGGAAACAGTTCCCCCCCTGCCCCCTTCTGCAACAACACAGCTCCCACTGCTACATCCGAAGCATCTGCCTGTATGACAAATGGCTGTTCTGGATCAGGGTGTTTTAAGATTGGTTCAGCCGTAAACAGACGCTTTAAACTTTGAAACGCCTCCTGGCACTCCTTAGTCCAGGCTAAGGGGGCTCCAGGTTTTGATGCCTTCGCCTTGTCCTTGCCCTTGGTTTTCAACAAATCGGTAAGTGGGAGTGCTACTTGGGCAAAGTTGGGTATAAACTGCCGATAGAAGTTAGCAAAGCCCAGGAAACTTTGAAGCTGACGCCTGGTTTTGGGAGCCTCCCAACCTGTAACGTCCCTCACCTTTGCTGGGTCCATTTCAATTCCCTGATGCGAAATTCTATATCCTAAATAGTCAATTTGCTGTTTATGAAATTCACATTTGGAGAGCTTGGCATACAACTGAGCTTCCAGTAGCTTTTTTAGCACCTTCCTGACTAATTGCACATGTTGCTCCATGGTTTCAGTGTAAATCAGGATATCGTCCAGATAAACCAACACCCCCTGGTATAAATACTCTTGTAATACCTCATTTATAAGTTGCATGAATACCCCCGCCGCTCCTTTTAATCCGAACGGCATTATTTCATAACGGAAGCACCCCAGAGGCGTGTTAAAGGCGGACTTCCATTGGTCTCCTTCACGTATTCGCACCCTGAAGTACGCCTCCCTTAAATCCAGCTTGGTGAAAATTTTCCCTTTGGATAAATGTGCCAACAGGTCTTTCATTAAGGGGAGTGGGTACCTGTTGTCAGCAGAAATGGCATTTAGCCCTCTATAATCCGTGCACAAACGTAGGGAGCCATCCTTCTTTTCCCTAAATAGCACCGGTGCAGCAATTTGAGAATGCGTAGGTACAATAAAGCCCCTCTTTAGATTCTTGTCAATGAACTCCCGCAATGCTTCCAACTCTTTGGGTGTCATTGGATACATTTTCTTCCTTGGAAATTTAGCCCCCGGCTCAATCTCTATGGCACAGTCACTGGCACGATGGGGGGGTAGCTGATCTGACTCCCTTTCGCTAAACACCTCCTGCAGGTCGCGGTATTCCTTGGGAATCTGGATTGCAGCTTCCACTGCCTTTTCCCCACTCACAGCACCCATCTCTTCATCTGACAACGTTTCGGTAATTCCTTCAACTTCCACTCCCCCCTCCTTCGGGAAACGCAAGATCTTCTCCTCCCAGTTCACTTCTGGGTTTTTCCTTTTTAACCAGTTCATGCCCAGAAGCACTGGGTTGCATGCCATGGGAGTCACTAGGAATTTAATAGTCTCTCTATGGTCCCCCATAGTTAGTTCAAGCTCTTCTGTACGATACTCCACCGGCCCTCCCCCCGCTGGCGATCCGTCCAGCTGGGTAAAAACCACAGGGGTTTTGAGTCTCTTTAAGCGCAGTCCCAAACCCCGGGCCAGGGCGGGGTTAATCAGATTTCGGGAGCAGCCAGAGTCTATCAGCGCCCGTATCTCTGCCCTCCGATTAGTCCTCACCACCCTTAGTTCCACCCAAATTTTAATGGGACTCACCCCCATCTCTTCGCTCTCCGAGTCCTCCCGTGAGCTGCTTTCTTTCTCTGGAAGAGCAGCCGCCTGTCGGAGAGAGAGCGGAGCTGACAACTTCCGGGTTTTGCCACCGCCGCGTGCTGCCGCTCTAGCTCCCGTCTCGCTGCCTGCTGCCGCTGATTCCTTCCTGCCGGGCTTTGAAGACTTCGGCCCCTTCCGTTCCGTCTTCTTGCCTTCCTGCTCCGTCTTCGCTTTAGGGCACGCAGCGGCAAAATGCCCCGGCTCCCCGCAGTTGAAACAGACGCGCCGGCCCCCGCTACTCTTCGGAGCGCTGGTCTTCGCTTTGGGCGCCGCCTTCTTTGCACCGGGTAAGGGCGGAAGTCGGGTTCTTGCTTCAATGGTACGCCATTGCTCCTCCACTTCGCCGGCCATAGCGACCCATTCATTAAAGGTTTTCGGGAAACCCCGGCACAGCACACGCTGCAGCAATTCGGGTTGCAAGCCTCTCTGGAAAAACTCAATCAGCAGCTCCTCCGGCACGTGAGGCAGCCTTTGAGCCAAGCCCCGAAATTCATAGGCGTACTCTGATACCGACTTGGACCCCTGCTTCAGCCTTTCCAGGTCGCGTCGTGCTTTGAGCGCCACACACGGGTCTTCAAAGCGCGCGCAGAGAGCCGCCATGAAATCCTCCAATTTTCTTAAAGCCCGGTCCTTCGCCCTATGCAGGCCAACCACCCATTCCGCAGCCATACCTTCAAAAAAACTGGACACATAGGAAACCTTCTCCTCCTCGCTGCGGAACAGACCCCCGTAGCCCTCCATGTAGATCCGGACCTGGGTGATAAAGCAAGCCAGCTGCTCAGCATCGCCCCCGAATTTCATGGAGATGCCCCGCTGCTGCATCGGGCTCTTCTTGGCTCTGCTAGGTGTGATATCCTCCTCCCCCTCGCTGGAAGTCTCATCTTCGGCTGACAGCTCTGCCACCTCCGTGCCTCCTGGTGTGGCGGCCGCTTCTCGTGCGGGAGGTGTAGATCCCCTTCCAAGCAGTTGGTCCATGGCTGCCTTTATAGCTCGCATATCATCGGATATGGACCCCATCTGCCCTTCCAACTTCCCCAAGCGATCTTTCAACGAAGGAGCCCGTCCTTTCGTCCCCGTTGCTTTCATCCCCGTCCGGTCTGGGCGTGATGATTGCACCGGCTCCCCCTGGGTTATCACCTTTACTTCCAATGGAGGAGGGACTTTTCTTTCTTCTTCTTCCTCAATAACATCATCAGCCATCCCGTTGCTCGGTTGGTCCCGGTTAACGTGAGGCTTGTGACTCCCCTCAGGGTAATGTCCCTGGTAGAAGTCTGTACAGGGAGTCTCAGCAAAATGTAACGAACTGCCACTTGTTGATCTTAAAACCAGTAACTCTCCTTGCAACCAATATTGATTCAAAAGAAAGTTCATTTATTAAGAATAAGTGTACAGATCCAAAGCATTGCTGAGACTGAATAAAAGCGCGCCAAAAACTGCTTTTCTTTCTTTTCCCCCCCTTTCTTCGCCCTTAGTTCTTGTCTTCTGATTCCCTTGCTGGCATGGCCTTGAACATTCCAGTGCTTGTGATAAGAAACCATCTGCATCAAACGGTCTCTCCTTCCTACTCCCCCTCCCCTTTTCCAATGGCAGAACCGCAGCATGTAGAAAAAATCATTTTTTTTAAACTAGCCATATAATAATCTACTATAAAATCTTGCGAGGATTCTGACACTCCCTCTGTAAAGCTTCCACTCATGGGTTCTTGTCCTATCCTCTTTGCTAGATTTATGTGGATGAATGAAGTGAAATTGCAAAGTTGGGAAAGAGACTCCAGTGAGAACCCCTTAGGTCACTTTTCCCTAACAAATGTGCTTCAAAAATTAGTAAGGCTAAGAGATGAGAATCTCTTGTTTACATCTTGTTGTATTTTTTTATTATTATCTTTATTGCCAAGGTAACCTGTCTAAATAAACTAAAAGCATGTAACTGGAAAGACAGGAGAAACCACAGTGGTGAATTCAGACCATTTCCAGTTATTTTGACATGTGAAATTACTGTGGTCCAAATTAAACCTAATTACTATGGATGGAACTGCCACCTCCTGGTCCTAACTGCAAAGTTACTTCCTCATTTTATTAGACGTAGGTCATAACAATGGTTGACTTCCACCCCTTTGTCTCACCTTTTTTTCTGGCCTTTGTAGAGGCAATTCACTAGCATTCCCAGGGAGAAAGGCTTCAAATGCTTTCTTCCGTGCATGCACAACCATTCTCAATACCGGTTTGCAATTACAGTCCAGATCAGATTTTCTCTACCAGCACAATCAAGATTAGGATAGTGTGAGCACATCTGGAGGACACAAAACCAGGGATGTCTGGCCTACAACATTTACTATTTAGTTTATGTTCATCTTTCTTCCAGAACCTCAAGAGTGTGTCCTTAGCACGCCTTCTTTCAGTTTTTCCCCAGAGCAGTAAGCCTTTGAGGTAAGTTGGACTGAGAGGCAGGAACTAGCCCAAAATCACCTTGGGTTCAAGTTTGAGGATCATAGTCTCCTTGGTCATTGTCTTAATGATGATGGTACTTATGAGAAAAAACCAGCTTTATCAGTCCACTTAATCCAGTAATGCCTTTCCAGATGACCTTGAGAAGCTGGGACATCATGTCAGACAACCTTCTATTATTTCTTCTCCTAGTGCAACCTTCTCCTGTTATTTCTTCTCCCAGCACCCTTTCTTCTGAACATGGATTTTGTGCCACATAAGCTTGTGGTGGCAATAGCTGTTGATAATCCTCCCCATGAATTTTATTAATTTCCATTTCATAATGCTCCTCTCTAATTGCTTTCAAGCACATGGGAGCATGGGAATACCTATGCAAGTTTCCTTTCCCAAGAAGGAGAATGAATGGAGAGTGCAACTTTCTCCACTGTAAATATATGTATGCAACAGAGCTACCTCTTCCTTTACAATAAATAGGGAAGCAAAGCCACTTAGGGACCTTTTGAACTCTTTGTATGGTCTGGCGGTTTCTTGTCTGAGAGTAGAAATCAGAATCTATACGAGGAAGCCTGCAGAGAATGATTATTGGAGGGGACCTTTTGCCTTGTGAGGCCTCTTTCTTGCACGTGTGATGCTAGAATCTGGTCTGTGAAGGTGAAAATGAAATTTGTGGATGATATATACTGTATGCGTAGTGCAGAAAATAGTAAGCCAGAGGAATTAAAGGCATGTGATAAAACAAGAAGGAAATGTAGCTAAATCTCATTCACACCAACACCGTTCATTGTAGCTCTTAGTACCTTTCTGTCTTTCAAACCAACCTTATTTCCCCTACATCCATACATATGCCATACATTGCCTTTTGTTCTTTAAACTTAACTTCTCTCTCTTTTTGAGGATCTCATCAACTCCATCTTACCAAGATTTCTTGGTCCTCCCTTCCTTTCAAACTTTCATGCTTCCTTCACCTATTTGATTTGATCATCCTCATGCATTCTCTGTGACCAAACCACATCAATGTTTTTTTTTCATACTGGTCATTCACTTTTTATGTTCATTCCTTTCTAAGTATACTTCTAGAGTTGGGGGGAAAATAAGAGAATGGACACCAGGAAGAGGATCATGTTATGCTTCTTCTAGTAGCCAACTAGATGTCTCTAGGACTTCACAAGGACACTTGATGTTCTCTTTTGCCTTTCCCATTCTCAGGTTGCTTCCTAAATACCATTATTATTAATTATTAGTGGATCACCTTTGCTGAATCTTGGTCTTTATGGAGAGGATTGTGTTCTGTAGACTTCTAAGGGTTTATGAGAACAATGCAAAGCTTTTACTCGACCCCAGTTTTCAGTCAAATGATCCTAGGCAGCACGTGAGAGTGTAATAATGCATATATAACACACAAATGCCAAACCCACAGAACCACAACTTCTAATGTCCTGGCTGGTGGTTGAAGCAGCTGCTCCATGTCTGGCTGACAGATGGCCACCGACTTGAATGTCTTTAAAAGCGGATTAGGTAAATTCACAGAAGATAAGGCTATCCACAACTACGAGCCTTCAGTATGTCCTTCAGTGTTCATTTTGGCTACCCAGACCAATTTGGTTGACTACTTGGGAGCGTGATGATGACAAATTAGAAGGTTGGGACCTAATCCAGCTTTGTTCTTCCTATATTCTTCTGCCTGTGACTGTAATGTTTCTCCTTGGAGATAGAACGTGCTGTCTCTAGTGAGAGGAACAGTCCCCTGGCCTCTTCTATGGATTGAATTTGTGGATTCTCAAACCATTTAAAACTTGGCAGCCGCATTTGGAAGTATGGTGCTTTTCTCTAGTTTAGTCTTAAGAAGGATGTACGCAAAACTGCTCGTCTGCTTTTAGCTCTTTTCGTCTGGAACTTCAGCCTTAAATGGGAATAGCGAACATCTACTATGCAAACATGTTCTGACTTGGGTCCATTATTGGCTGCCACTGGAAATGTCTCAAGATGTTAATTTGTGCTGTTTTCCCCCCCATTCTTTTAACGTTACATCACCCGCTGAACTTCCAGATGCATGACAAGATAGCGATCCATTTGTGATGCTCTGAAGGTCAGTCGGAGCCCTCTAACCAAGAATGATTTTTCATGATTTTTAAAAGACTTTATTTTCACACTTGCATCTGCGCAAAGGGTAACTAATTCCTTTGTCTCCTGTTGCTCTCTCAAATGCCAGGAGCATGAAAGATTTTCATCCCTTGTACTCCCCGATCTGGAGCTTTTAAAGCCTGCTGTGTATAAATACACCTAGAAATGCAGGCAATAAAGTGAGCTTGATTTGTCAATTCGTTTCCCAAAGCCAGGGTGCAACCAGATACGTTTGCTTCTGAATTTTATTCATCGCAGAGCAGCCTGTAGCTCACTACCATAGTCTGGTTTGGCCTGGCCGTGTTTTAGCCTCACCCTCCCGGTAATCTGGATAAAACAAGGTCTTGGCAGGGGATTAACCTCTTAAACTAAGGCTTTTGGTATGCAGAGGTCAGAGGGTGGTAATGGAGACAGTTTCTGTTTGGAAGAATAAGGGAAAAGATTGCGGTCTTCGAGGATCATTAAGAGTTGCCGGACAGCCCTGCTGTCACTCTGTGAAGTCATCAGAATTAACTAATCCAGTGTTGTCCAAGCTTGGCCACTTTAAGATGAGTGGACTTCTGGCTGGCTGGGGAATTCTGGGAGTTGAAGTCCACTCATCTTAAAGTGGCCAAGTTTGGACAACACTGAACTAATCCTTTCAGATCTGCATCAGGTTTGCGTGGATTTGCATCTAGGCAGATCTGGTGCCAAAGCGCATGTGGACTGTTGTTTTTCGGTTATGTGCTTATCTCTTTTTTCCAGAATCACTTAGACCATGCCTTGAGTGCTGTAGGAGAGACGGGAGGTGCCTGTTTTCAGATGGTGGTTTAGCTTTTATAAAATAACCACATATTCATTCATTCATTCATTCATTCATTCATGCATTCATTCATTCATTCAACAATCTGTCAGAATGTGGTTTAGCTTTCATAAAATAACCACACATTTATTTATTTAACAATATTTATAGGCTGGCCCAATCTGAATGTGACTCTGAATGGGATTCTAAAGTCCTGAGCATATGTGGATAATAAAAATCCATTGCAAATAGTAGTAATACATCAGAAGTACCAAATACTTGCAGGGATAATGCTGCTATGTCTTGTTTTTAGATTAACTGTAGAGTAGAAACCCTCAGTATTTCTAGCAGGAGAGCATTTTAACAATTGGAGGCCACCACTGAAAAGGCCTGCTGTAAGACCCATGCCTCGTGAACCTCAAGAGGTAGAGCTGGTCCTGCAATGGGTATTCTCTACGTGGCCAGACTGGATGCGCAGATTCAGTTTTGTTGCGTAATGTGCCCCAGTGCAACTCCATAAAGGGCTTTCAAGGTGAGAACCAGCACTTTGAATCGGGTCTAGAGTCTATCGCCAACCAATGCAGTAACTTCAGAGTAGGTGTCAATTTTATCTTTTTTTTTATATATATAATCGCAATCTTGGTAGATAATGGGAATACTATTGTTGTAATATATCTTGCTTTTGGCAAGGTTTCTGATGTATGATTGTTTTACGTGGTATATATGAAAGTATCTTAATGTCTACACATGGTACATATGCAGGTGTCTTAATGGATTGAAAAACTGAATGCAACTCAGCCATGAGATTTAGTTGCTGGAAATGCTACGTCAGTCTATGTAGCATAACAAAAGTATATTATAGGTAGTCCTCGACTTACAACCATTCGTTTAGTGAAGTTATGACAGTGCTGAAAAAAGTGATTTATGACCAGTCCTCACACTTACAACCATTGCAGCATCCCCGTGGTCATGTGATCAAAATATGGCTGCTTGGCAACTGGCATGTATTTACGATGGTTGCAGCATCCCGGGGTCATGTGATTGCCATTGGTGACCTTCCCAACTGGCTTGCAACAAGCAAAATCAATGGGGAACTGCATGAATCACTTAACAACCATGTGATTTGCTTAATGACCATGTGATTCACTTAACAAGGGCAAAAAGTCATAAAATTGGGTGTGGTCACATGATGCCTCGCTTTATGATGCACCACTTAATGACAAATTTTCTGGTCCCTATTGTGGTAGTAAGTTGAGGAGTACCTGCATAAATGCAGTCTACTCTGTTCTGGATTAGTGAAGCTGCAATTGTTTGAGGCAGGTGAAAATCAAGACCTTTGAGAAATGGTTGAAACAGCTTAATATATTTTAAAAAGACAAAATTAAAAGAAAATACACTAGGAGTAAAGATGCCAAACAGAAGATAGGGGAAGATTATTCTACGTTGCACCAAATATTCTTTTTGGCACAACGGAGAATAATTCTGTCCTATCTTGTAGAATTAAGCAAATAAGAGTTTTGGATAACTTATAGGACAAACTTCTAATGGAGCAGTTGGACTCTAGAACAACTGCCTCTGGGAAGTTCTGATTTCTTTGTTGGAAAATCGAAGCAGAAGTGGGACAGGCCTTGGGGATGCTATAGTGGCTACTGAAAGACAGATCCTGCATGGGATAGAGGTTTGGCTGGATGATCTCTAGGGTGCCCTCTAACTTTATTCTATAATTTCCACAGCACATTTTCATTGAAATAAGCACTTATGCTAGTAGTTACATCCAGGCTATTGTATAGACTAACACCTAGAAGATCAATCCATTCCTTGAGAGGGACTAGCAACTTATTATCAGTGGCTGTTGATGGGGAGTAAACTAAAAGCTGCAACGATGTGCAAACACTGAATTGCATCTGGACTAGCACTTTTTTAAAGTTTAAAAATCTGTGTGTGTGTGTGTGTGTGTGTGTGTGTGTGTGTTTCCCTTTAATGGTGCTTGTATGTGGTTTCAGCTTTCACTGGTGGTGGAAAATCTCATGCGCCGTGTTTTAAATTTTAGTCTACTTTCCATAGAAATGTTTATGTGTCCCTGCAACAGACTTTAAAGCATAGATTGTCTGTCTGTGAAACAAAACAAATTCTAGTGTCTCACCTTAAAACACACGTTAAATAAATGCCAGCTCATTCTGTAGACTGAAACTGGAGTTGGGGGGAAATGATCAAGGTTTGCTTGGGGTTGGGCGGCTAATAAATTCAAATAAATAAAATGTGGGCGCTCAGACTTCTTGGTCCATATTTCTTAGGAGGCTGTTTGAAAAATGCACTTTGCTGTTCCTTGAGAGAAGCTGGCAACTGGCTCTTTTTGGAATAGTTTTTTTCCTTCTTGAACCGTTCATTGCTTTGGATTCAGTTTCAAGCAAGGTTAGATTCTAAGCCAGATAATTAAGGTTTGCAAATTCTTTAATGGAGATGCTCGGATTAGTTTGCAGTGATAAGATCTCTCAGTAGCCAGGGATGGATGGAGAATTTCAGGCCTGCTTCCTAACCAGCCCTTAACTATCTGTCAATCCTTGGTCATGGTCACTCATGCCTTAGTCACTTCCCATTTGGACTACTGCAATGCCCTTTACATGGGGCTGCCCTTGAAGACCACTTGGAAGCTACAACTGGTCCAGAACACAGCAGCACGTGCAGTATTGGGTGCTTCTGGGTTTCCCCACATTACACCTCTGCTGTGTGAGCTGCACTGACTCCCAGTTTCCTTCCAGGTGCGATTCAAGGTGCTGGATATCACCTTCAAAGCCCTACATGGCATGGGACCAGGTTATTCATGGGACTGCCTCTCCCTGAGAGTATCTGCCTGTCCTACCAAATTGGATAAGGCAAGCACGTTCCAGGTCCCTTCCCTGAAATGTTGCCATCTACTGGGACCTCGGAAGGGTGCCTTTTCCGTGGCTGCCCCTATCTTATGGAACACCCTCCCCCTGTTGATTTGGCAGGCCCCCACCCTTTAGCCACAACTGTGCAATCAAAGCCCCAGCCCTTGTTTATCTGCATTGCAACTGTGGCCTGTGGTGGGCCCATCCATTGACCACAAGGTCTGTGTGGGCCATTAGAGTTGGAAGAGAAGCATGTGAGGTGTCCTGTTCATGGGGTGGGGCAAGTACACAGAACAGATGAACCCTGTTCAGCTTGTAAAATTCAATTAACATCTGAAACGGCACTAGTCTCTTAACTTTTCACCAGCCTTTATCTTCTTAACAGTTATGTCAGCATGTCCATTGGTTGTCTGCCTCTGAAATTGAGAGTTAGCCATGGGTTTGGAACCTGGCAATTCTAAAATCAGAGGGATATTTTTATCTTTTGAAAAAGGTGTTCTTTTAAAAAGCTGAACCTGGGATGCTAGACAAACTTAAGCCAACCAAATATTGGTCTTAAGCAATGCTGGGTATGAAGTGATGGAATATGGAAGAAAATGTCCTCTAAGACTAGGAAACACAGGTAGTCCTCACTTAACGACTACAGTTGGGATTGGCAACTCCATTGCTAAGTGACACAGCTGTTAACCAAGTCATCACATGACCGCGATGGACTTATGACCTCACTTTCGCTGCAGTTGTTAAGTGAATCATCTGCGGTTGTTAAGTGAGACATCACCTGACCATAACTTGCAATTTCACTGCTGGCTTCTCCACTGACTCTTCTTGCGGAAAGCTGACTGTGAGGCGCGCAAATGGCAATCATGTGACTGGGAGATGTTGCGACAGTTGTAAATGCCCACCGACTGTGAAGTGCTTGAATCTTGACCACAGGACACTGCAACCGTTGTAAGAGTGAGAACCAGTGATAAAATTACTTTTTCAGCACTGTCGTAACTTTGAATGGTTGCTAAACAGGCCAATTGTTAAGCAAGGACTACCTATAAAGGATAGGAAGGAGCCTGATTTGATTTAAGGGTTTGGAAAATTCAGGGCTTCAGAACTAACAATCTGATTCAGCTGATTCAGGCTGATACAGGTTCCAGAAATCTGACAGAAAAGTATTCTCTGCAGCTTCTTCCAATCAGTAGGCAGGCTGTCTGTGTAGTCTTCAGAGGAAATCGCATGTGGAGTGCCTCTTAGTAGTCCAACCAAGACATTCTTACTCTAATGTAATGGTAGGTGGAACTGACCTTGGAAGAGAAGAGGGAGAGCTGCAGACTGGGCAACTGGCATGTAAAAGATACCTCAGCCCACAGAAGGAGGGAGGGCATAGAAGTTTAGGAAATGCCTGCAGAGTATGGGCTGTCCATATCTCCAAGGGGGAGCGTGTTCCAAGAAATGAGGGCCTCCACTGAGAAAGTCTAGATACCTTCTCAATACCTGGAATGGTCTTGGCCATAATTGTTCAAGTCGCTTTGTGCTAAGTCTTTGGCAGTTCCGGGGGTTGCTTGTCTGCAGAATAGCTCCAGAAGATTAAAAGCCTGCTCATTTGTTCAAAGGATGAATTTTATAGGGTCCATTTTAATGGGGAACATTGACATTTTCCTCTGATTTTTCCATTTTTCTTACAAATGCATCTCCTCCCTTGCTGAAATACAGTGGTACCTCGGTTCACGAACTTAATTCGTTCCACGACTCTGGTCGCGAACCGAATTGGTCGTGAACTGAATCAAATTTTCCCATAAGGTTCAATGTAAATACGGTTAATCCGTTCTGACCCCTATGAATTTGGTCGCCAACCGATTTTTGATCGCGTCCCGAATCAAATTTCCCTATAAGGTTCAATGTAATTATGGTTAATCCGTTCTGAACCATTTTTTTTTTTTTTAAACCGCAAAAATATGACACAAAGTACAGTACGAAGAGAGAGAAAGCTAACCTTGCTCGACACGACTTCTGGCGTGGAGGACAGGAAGGCGGGTGGGGAGGCGGTTACTGCTTGGAGGGAGAGTCCCCCACCCTACAGGAAGCCGCGACCACGTGTCACGGGAGGGAAAATGGCCACGGATCCTGTTTGTAACCCGATGCGGCATTCACAAACGGAGGCAAAATTTTGCGACCGGAGCTGTTCGTGAACTGAATTGTTTGTGAACAGAAGCGTTCGTGAACCGAGGTACCACTATACCAATACAGTCGTATGAAATTCTGCTATAGAAAGCTAATGTTGCATTTCCTGTGATTGCAACTCATTTTCAGCCTACAGGGAAAAAGAGACACATTCATAATGACAAATAACCAGCAAAGAATTAGAGTGAAATGTCACCTTGAGATTCACTAGATTTGTCTCTACATGAAAGGTGGTACAAGGTTGGGGAGGGGGGTTCCACTGCACATACTTAATCCCCAAACTTCTGTCTGCATAAAGTCTCACAAATGCAAATGGGCGAAGGGAAATCAAGAGGTGTGAAGAAGAGTGGAGAAGTGGGAGGACAGTTTTAGTGGACTTGCCAACCAAATGTGTGAATTCCATTGGCGTTACCAAGAGGCAATTGAGAATAGTTCTCGAAAATTGAAACCGGATTTGATTACTGTGGTGCAAGTTGTTAATAGGAAAGTATGCGAATTAGCCCTTAGAGCCTATTTTGAGCCTCACGTAAGCAATAGACTCGTTTGCATAGCTGTGGGACTCAGGTCCCTATCTATAAAATGGGAACGTTAGCAAGCTTTTATCTCAAGGAGCTTGTTCTGCTAGAGCATCACAGATGGCTGCAACTGGATTCCACAGTTTTCTGTCATGCTTCAGAGTGACCAAAAACCAGGTTGGGACCAGGCAGTTGATAACCATGATCTGGAGCAGATTGAGATTTCATCCAGGTGCCTCCTTCTCCTCCTTTTTACTTTTCCCTGGTCCTTTTGATACAGATAGGAGAGACAAGCATTGCCCTTTGCACCGTGCCCAATGTAATTCTCCATCTTTAAAGCTGGAATTGGGTTCACACTTTGCACTAAACCACCAAGTGGCTTTGTCTCCGTATGAATCCAGCCATTACAATTTCTAAATTGGGGCTTATAGTTTAAAATCTTGCCTGGATCAAGACAGTTATTCAGTATATGCCAGTAAACCAAAACATCTCTTACTTAGATTAATGTACGAATCCAGTGGAAATCTTCCAGGTCCATTGAGATCTTCTGGACCTCATTGAGATCTTCTGGACCTCATTCTGCAGGTGGATGGTGTGTGTTTCAGGGTGAAAAGCCACCAGAAGAAATGTTCCCTCTTCCCAGGGCCACCATTATGGTGGGTCAGGTCAGAGAAAGAGACGAGACAGAAATGCAGAAACTTCATTAGGTGGCCAAATTAATGCCTAATTTATTTTGGTTCCTTTCTCATTCCTCACCCTGCAGCTCAGATTACGTCTTGGTGTCCATGACCCCATTTTTATTGCTCAAGTACTTTGCCAGAAAGATGTGGTACAAACAGAACTTAAACTGTCCATGGAAACAAGGATACCTATTTTAATGATAATGATGATAAAGCCTTCACAAATTAAAAAAAGTTTCATGTGATAAGAAGGCGCCTTCCCCAGTCCCTGTTGACCTGTCTCCTCACTGTCACCTTCCCATTCTGAAAATTTGGAAGTAGCCAACGGTACAAATAGGAAATTATGATTTGAAGTTTCTGAATACCACATAGGACAATTCTGTGTTCTTATCTGGCATAGTTGTTACTATTTTTTTCTCTTCCTTGGCTTACATTTCAATATTAGCGGCTAAAAACAGGGGCAAAGAGGGTGCCTTATGAGACCAGAACTCTTCCTTCCTTTACTTAGTTAAATGATTGCATTTCAAGAGCAGTTCGATGTGCTTAAATTTAACTTGGAAAGTTTTTCCCTTGTATTTTAGCTCCCAGGAGCAAGGAACTTTTTATTCCTGATCGTCAGGGAGAACTGGAAAAGAAAAAGAGAGTCAATCTGAGTTGGGGGGTGACTTTGTTTTGTCTGAAACTTGGCACAAGGGCTACATTTGTGAGAAAGATAACCCCCAGACACACCTGTGTGGCACACACACAACCCAGGGATTAGTAGTGGGCTTAATCTATCCCCCTAGCATTTCCTCCGTGCTTTCTCAAAGCAGGTTTCTCACTTTTTTTAGTAGCTCAAATTCCTCGTTTGCGTTCTCAGTGTCTCTGTAAGTTCCTGTGGATTTGGATCCTGAACAATGAGGGTTTGTTCATTTGTTTTGACCGTGATTTTTAAGGTGGAATTTTAATGGCGCAGAAGAGGGGGAGCCAACCTGAACACTGAAATTAGATGCCCGACGGACAGTTTCTCAAGCTGTTCTTTTTCGTGGGTTCACATCTGCTCAGCTTTCCAAGGGAACGTAACCCTTCACCCCTTTCCAACGTTCGTACCTATCACATTCAACTTTGCCTCTAGTATTCACAGGACCACCGTGGCAGGGGGGCATCCTGTTCCCATCGCCCTCCTGTTTCTCCTGGGGATTTTGATTCATGCAACAAAACAGCCATTCTCATCGAACGGCTGTACGTTCTGCATTATGCTGACCACTAGTGCCTTGTATCTGAAACCACGCAAAAGAGAAAATCCCGTGGGAGGCCCTGGAGCAAAGCTCTCCTTGGTTTTAACGGAGACAGGGTTTTACCCTGGGGGGTGGGGGGAGGAAAAAAAGCAAACAAATTAGAATGCTTGTAATGTCAAGGAGATTCCTTTTGTTTCCATGCTGCACCAAAAATGGTGGGAAAGTCCACACAAAGGAATGGCAAGTGAGGGCCAGTGGGTTTTGAAAGCAGAAAACCTGCGTTGTGCAAAATCCTTTGCCACTGTGGGATTTTCAACACTCACCAGCTTGCTAGCACGTTAAAAGAACATGAAGGTTACAGCTGTGGCCGTTTCAAAAGAAGGAAAGGAAAGGAACCCAACTAGAGGCTTAAGACCCCAAAACATAGAAATCAGCAGTGTGCCCATCTTTTCAAAACTGGGTAAGCACCCAGTTTTGAAAAGATGGGCACACTGCTGATTTCTATGTTTCTAATATTCTTTGCAATATTAAGGAGCCAAAAAGGAAAGGAAGACCATGGGAGGATTGACCCCAACCTTGGATTGGGTTTGTTGTAGCTGTCATGGCCCCTGGTGGCCAACATGTGGAGATCAGTCCACCTCACCATAATATTCTGGAAGGCAGTCAATGGAGATGACTTCTCTGCTTGCTAAACACTTTTTTTTGCAGCTGCTGTGAGTTCAAAGGCAACAGGCCCTTTCTTTTCATTTGACTGTTTCCCCGTTAATGGGAAAGGAGTTTACAGGAGAGGAGGATTACAGGACCTTGAGAATAAGCAGAGGAAGAACATGTCTGAGGCTCTGGGGGGCCTATTTTGGCCCAGCATTAATTCACACAAATGGATGAGGGAAAACATTCCGATTCATGTAGTAGAGCTTGTTTTCAGGTAGGGATTCCTATCTAAAGCTTTTCAGATGCCAGGCTAGGCATGGCAGGAGGAATGATAGTTGGATAGCAAAAATTCAGATAAAACGCATCATGTTGGGCTTCCCAAAAAGTTAGTGCAAGGGCAGTCTGGCTGATTGATGGATATCTTTGCAGCTTTTCCTTGACCCTGGGTCTACTGCAAAGCCCAGAATAGTCCTGATGGGAAATTGTGAGAAAATTAGGGATCTTTGGGCAATTATTATCACCAAGTTTCTGCACATCAGGGTTGAACAGAAGCCATCTCATCTGAGGACAGAAAATACCCACAAAGTAATGTTGCAAACATCTGCCCTCACATTGCAGTGGTGAGCATAGAGTTGGATTCTGGCCCTTGGTTATTTGTACTGTTTGATGCCAAGAAATCATCTGTTTTTAGATCGATCTTTCTGAAGAAGATAGATTTTTTTTTCCAATACAGTATTTCACTTCTGTTTGTTTATCCCCGTGCTTTTTTGATTGATTTCTTCCCAACCCACCTTCCTTGGTCCCTTCAGCATTTCTAACTTGTTGAACTGGTCCCTGATGAAAAATCTATGCATCCACACGCCAGATGAAACCTTTCAATCTGGTTTACTCAAAAGTAAGGGTCTCATTAGCCTTGTAATTAATATTTTCACAGCACATTGAACACAGAAAGACATTTATTGTTCAACCGTGCTCTTGCTGGATTATGGCTTTCGGCACAAAGAACAGTAGAAGCTTTTAGACACCAAGAACAGTGTTGACAGTGGGAAACTTGGTGCTGGGGGAGCTGGACTGGGTCAGGAAGGGACACGAATGGTGGCCAGTCTCCTTGACTCCATTTTGCACTTCCCAAATGCAGGCACACTGCCCAGTGTAATCTGTGCATATATTTTGGGGATGAAATATCCATGATTTGCCTGGATTTAAATCCTGATAAAGGCACATAGTCTTGCAGTCTCTAACATTTTCAGATGGTTCTAAATTTGGAAACTGGAGGGAAGAGGTTGGAAAAGGCTCCTCTGTTTGTATAGTGCCCAGTGATTTGAATTGTCCAGAAAACTCTTGAGTCAGAAGATTTCCCAGTGACATTTCTGCTTGAATCAATTGAAATTGAGTTTAGCACACAATATTTGGCTTGTACTTAGCCCTCTAATTTTAATAATAGAGTGTCTGGTTGATGTTATTTGCTGTGTCAGTCTCTGAAAAGTTTGGAGTTTTTTAATTGATATACATCTAAATACTTTATTTTAAGGCATGAAGCTTATGCCTCATGCATGTGCTTCCTTCCTTACTTGACTTCTTAAATGAAGGCAGACAATGGTGCTCACCTACTGGGTGAACCCTATGCTTTGCTGGCCAATATTTTATTCCTGTTCTGCTGAAGACCAAATAGACTTCTGTTATGCTGGCAAAATCAACAGTAAAGGAACCAGCAGTCAAGAAAGGCTAGCATTGGTAGGGTAACAATGAAGGCCTCGGAAAAGATACACAGATGCTGGGGAGTTTCTGTACCTACAAAGATTAAGATCATGTAGGCAATGGTATTCCCTGTGACTCTCTATGGAAGTGAATGTCGGACTTTGAAGAACAGGATAGGAAGAGTATTAACACTTTTCTACTGTGGTGTTGGAGAAGACTCCTGAGGATACCATGGATAGCCAAGAAAAAAAGGGATCACAGGACAAATCAAGGCACAAATGACCAGGTTAAAACTATTCTATTTGGGACACATTATCTGGACACTCAGCTCCCTTGAGAACTGCATGATGCTGGGACAGGTGGAAGGAAAGGGAAGAGGATGACCAGTTGCAAGGTGGATAGACCCAATTGCAATGGTGGTGAGTGCCCTCATTAGGTACGAAGCTGAAGATCTGCTGGACAGCTTGGGAAAGCTATGAAGACAGCATTTGGCTCTCTAAGTGTGTTTCTTGCACTGCAACAGCTTCAGAAAGAGCAGTGAGGATGTTCAGGGACTAGAGCAGTGTTTCTCAATCTTAGCAATGCTGGCTGGGGAATTCTGGGAGTTGAAGTCCACATATCTTAACATTGCTAAGGTTGAGAAACATTGGAGTAGAGACTTAAGATTTATGAAGAGAGATTGATGGACCTGGAATATTTAGCCTTGGAAAGAGAAGAGTGATGGGGGAATACAATAACATTTTCCAAATACCTGGACACATGACACACGGAAGAACAGTGAGGTCTCCTGTTCCTGATTGCAGGGCATTGGATAATGGATTAAGTTACAGGAAGGCAAATTCTGACAATGCTAGAATAACATTTCCTAACTCAGCTACATTCTGAGGCTCGGTCAGGGGGACCCATTTCCTAGAGAAGCCGTTGACTCCCCTTCACTGGATGCATTCAAGCTGGGGCTAGGCCTCCACGTTTTGTGTCTTAATTTGGATTCTTGCACTGATTCGACAAATGAAATGGCATTTCCATGTTTTGTAAACCCTGGGCGTGCAGAGTTTTGGGAATTTGCATGTAACATTTCATAACTCAGGTGCTTCTGAAACTGAAATGCATGTCTGTGCGTGCATGTTAGGAGAATGCAGGATAGGGCAAATAATAGGAGATTTGATGTTGACAGTTCCTTTTTCTAGTGCTTAACCACGGCATTATAATCATCTCAGTCTTTGTGGTGCACAACATGAGGTGTGTGCCAGGCAATTGTCAGAAACGGGGCAGGGTTCTCATTAATAGTACAATTCCAGCTCCAGCTTAGCCACCTGTTGGTGGAGGAAATCCAACATCTGAGCCAGGTGTGTGTGGTTTTTGGAATAGCTTGGCAAGAGATGAGAGGGCGGGGAAGAGACAGAGGAACAGGATGGCATTAGCATTGCTAATACCTTGAACAAATGGTTTTTCATAACCTGGCAGTGGAAGAAATAGAGGGTGCATTAATAAAATTGCAAAGTTTTTTTAAAACAAAACAAAACCAAACTGGGCTTCCTATTCAAGTAAGCCTTTTAATTAGCCATCTTTGCAACCAGCAAACCCTTAAAGAGACCCCCCAAAATCACTTGGTAGTTTTGATTTGTTGGATAAAACTGGCTGCTCCTTGGATACAATGGGATCAGATCGGTCATGTGAGTCTTCCAAGCAAAAATTCCATATTTCCCAAAGCCACTCTAAAATTCATCTAACTGGTTGTAATATAATGATTAATTTGCCGCATTGATCCATTGAATTGCGGACTGGACAGGTGGACACACTTCGAATTAAGGCTCTGAGTACAGCTTACTTTTTGGAATAAAAAGCTAAAGGAATGCTGGACATACGTCCATGAAGATTTCTGTGGCCCTGCTGGGACCTACAGACATCACGTGGACTACCCTTAATTTGCAAAAGGATTGATGGCCAGTTGCAAAAGAATGATATGGCAGAAGCCAGGCTGAAGATGTTGCTCCCATAACTCCTTAGAAACATGGGGTTAGAAGGAACCTTGGAGGTCTCTTAGTTAAATCCTTCTGCCCAGGGCAAAAATTCTCATACCATCCCAGACAAATGACTGTCCAACCTTTGCTTAGAGATGTCCAATCATGGAGTCCCCACGTCTCCTTCTAGCTCTTCCTTTTCCTTCTAAGATGCTCTCCACCAACCCTCAGCTTACCTTAGTGGCTACAGATACCTTTTCTCTGTTCCACAGGTGGTCACATTTCCAAACGCAGCACTGACTTGAAAGATCCCAGCTTGTAAAACACTCTTTAGTGATAAAAGTGTTGTGCATCAGTTATGCCCCTTCTTGGATCAGGAGGCCCTCCACGGTCACTCATACCCTGGTCACCTCCTGTTTGGATTACTGCAGTGCACTCCACGCGGGGCTACCCTTGAAGAGTATCCAGAAGCTACAGCTGGCGCAAAATGCAACAGCACAGTTTTGAATGCCCCTAGGGTAGCACATATAACACCTCTGTTACGCGAACTGTACTGGTTGCCGGTTTGCTTCTGGGTCAGATTCAAGGTGTGGGTTATCACCTTTAAAGCCCTCCATGACACAGGACCGGGTTATCTGAGGAGCCGTCTTGCCCCCATTATATCTGCCCACCCCACTCGGTCCGGCAGAAGGGGCGTGTTGCAGACCCCACCAGTCAAGGAATTCCAGCTGGTGGGGTCTAGGAAGATGGCCTTTTCTGCTGTGGCCTCCACCCTGTGGAAAAGCTTGCCACCTGAGTGCAGGCCACCCCCACTCTCCTGGCCTTCTGGAAAAGTGTGAAATCATGGCTATGCCAGATAGCCTGGGGGCCCAGTGGGGGCCCATATTATTGGAATTGGCTGGTGGGATAATCGATACTGCTCCTCCCCATCATCTTGAATTGTATATCGTTTTTTTTATAGAATTGTTATTAGTTAATTTTAATATGGATATTTATATTTTTATTGTTTTTACTGTTTTGGATTTTAATTGTGAGCCACCCAGAGTTGCCCTCTGGGGGAGATGGGTGGCATATAAATTTAATAAAGAAATAAAAGAAATAAAAGAAACTGAAGTTAGGTGGACCAAGAAGATTGGCACATGCTTACGAAGATCTCTGTGGCCAAGCTGGAACCTGTAAACTTAATCCATAATCTAGACCTAAGCAATTGACTCATTCCTCCTTGGAACTCAGTTCATTTAACCCAATTTGAAGAATATCAACCTGCGTATTTGCATGAAGATATTGCCATATTCATCCTTGGCCAAGCAGCGTAGTGCCATCTCTGTATTTGGAACTATAACTCCCTTAATCTTCAGCCAGCACACACAGTGGTCAGGGATTATGGGAGTTGAGCTGCCAATCATCTGGAGGGAGAGCAAGTTGCTTTTCCCTGCTTTTGCATTGCTAACTGCCATCAGGATATTGGTAAGGCAGGTAGGATACCAGAAGTGAGACAAAGATTCCTTAGCCACTGTTCTGGTTTGAAACAAGGATCCTTTTAGTTAGAACTGCAAACTGTATAATAGTAGATGAATCAAAGTTTAGTTGATTAATTGGTGAAACTCCATTTTCATTAGTTGGAATGAGAGCCAGGACCATGTTGACCTCGGCAGCAATTCTCTTCCTAAAGAATAACTCGGGAAAGAAGTTCCAGATGGCCCTTCCTGCTGATTATCTGACCTCTACTGATCCTGCACCAATATCTGTTCAGTCCATGCCCAGCTTCATACATTGCTCTAAACCACAAGATAGTTTTCTTGGTTTCAGCACAGGGATGTCAAGAATCAAAAAAGTGAAGACCTGTATCATCAAAGCTGCTATCTTGACCTTTTATCGTCCGCCCCCTCGATTGCCATGTTGTATAAGCACAGCCAATTGTAGCTTTGTGAACCATAGCTTAAGAGATGTGTGAGCCCAGGCGCTGTCATAGTTAGGTTGGATGATATGCAAATCTATTTTAATGCAAATCTATTAACTAATCTTCTCCAGGGCAATGCTTTAATAAAAAGCATTGAATGGGTTGACAGGTAGTTTCAGCAGATAATTCAGATTGTACGCAGTGAATTCAAACACAGCATTGGTCAGATCACTTCTCAAGATTTATTTATGGCTGTAATGGTATATGGGAATGACCTTGGGACACAGGGCAATGAGATGCAACCAAGAGAACAGTCAGATAAAAGGCAGCTTAGCCCGCAGCAGGAACGTGGGTGGGGCAAGAGGCTCAGAAGTGACCCTCCATAGCTTTTGGGCTGTAAAGGGGACAGAGAGGCGAGAGAAGTATCTTCAGACTTGCAAGATTCTGTTAATGTAACCTTACAATAATGTTGAATTAGCTCATCTGGTTGTGTTTCCTGTCTGGTCAACTCGTAAGGCTGACAGTGGCTTTCAGTTGGGTTGTTCATGATGTCATTCTTAGATGAGGACTTCATTTACCCAATTTTTTTTTTTAACAAATAAGATCTCAAAGTCTGACTAGCCCTTAAGAAGTTCAAATTGCGACATTGATCCACACATATCTTGATGCTTTTCTCATCACAGGAATGTTTCCTTAGCAATTTAGAACAGGGTTTTTAAAACTGTGTTTGAGGAAACTCAGCAAAATAAAAAATAGGGCAATCAAATGCAGCCAATTTTCTATCACTGGAGCACTGCTTCTTGAACAGGGATTCCAGGAATTTTTTTCAGCAACTTCCATGTCCTGAAAAAGTTTGAAAACCTCTGCTTTAAACGATTCACACATTTCAGATGTAGCTTGAGTTGGTTGGGCTCTTCTTCCAAAACCTTCTTAAGAAAGAGTGTGGTTAAACTCAGGTTTACTAGCTCTTGGATGAATTAAAAAAGGAAATGCGTAAGTATTACAGAGATAAAACACCTCTCCCCCCATTGTAAATCTTGCACTGACTTTACAATTCACAGTAATTTAGATGGAGCGGTTTCTTGCTTTCATCCTCCCTAGGAGATCTTAAATTTTTTTTAACAGGAACACAACCAAGCCCTTGTTAAGATGTGAAGATGATGAAGGCTTAAAAAACAGCTGCCCACCAAATCTCGAGAATTAGGAAACGGAATTTGCAAGGCAAACAGGAACTTAGATCTTGCTTGGAACCTTCCCAGTAGAAATTGCTCGCTCTTACGGCCATTCCTTTCGTAATTGGAGGGGATATCTTGCCTGGCACAGCGTATATGGAAAGAGAGGAGGCCCTGTGGCATTTGGAGGCCCTGATTGTTGTGGTGAGCCTAAGTAACTCATATTGTGAAATGTAATTTAGGATTCAAGTGGCTTAAGCATAAGAGCTTCTGGTGTGTGCACATGTGTTTTAATTTCCATGTATTCATTTACTTTCCCAGCTAGAAGGCTAATTTCAATTAACCTTGGAATATAGCTTTTCTGCAAATCGCCATCATCATCATCAGCTTGTTTGCACAGCACTGCAGTGAAAAGGAGGGAGAGAGGGAGAGAAAGGGAATCTGCCTTGGTGGCTTTGAATCCGTGTACCCCACCAGATCCCTTGTTTGCTGCAAACTTTTGGCACGGGGGGAAAATGATTCCGTCCCCAAATCCCTTGGCACTGGAATCCTTTTGGTCAGCTGCATTCACGCAGATGACCTCTCTGGAGCCTGGAACACTGTCCTCTTTTTTCCTCTCTGCTGCAGATCATTAGCATCCCGCCAACAGCACAGAGACCCCTTATTTCCATAAGAAAAGCAGATCTCTCCCATTTAATCACGTTCCACCAAATGAACCATTTAATACCACATTCAGACCTATTGTGCAGGATTTCTCTTGATCCACTTCCATCCCCTTTTGTTCCCTTTTAACCTGCCTGCTTTTTTTAAGGGGGAGGATAGATTGCCAGGGTTGAGAAACGGATCAGATCAGTTCCAAGGAGGGGTGGGGGGGCATGCAGCTGTTTCAATTAAAACTCCCCCCCCCCTTCCCTCCTCTCGAAGTCGCTTGGAAGGTTCTCTGGGCTCCTTTGCAGCGCTGCCTAATCACTGTAATTTTACAGATTCCGTAATTACCTGCCTGGCATGGAAATCGCTTGATTGCTATTTCTTTGTCCAATCTTATTCCAAGTGATGGGCTGAATTTAGAACCAAGATGAATAGCTCACATGCCAGCAAACAGCACAAGGGTGGTCTGAGTTTGATATCTGCCCTGATAGATTTCCAAAACAGGCATCAAGCATTGGAAGCGTGCTCGTGAACAAATCTGGGTTCTACTACGCTTGACTGCAGGTGGAGGGCCCTTAGAGTGGATGGTTTGAGTTGTAAAAACAAGCAATGGCTGCAGGTGGAGAATTGCCAGCCAGGGAGAAAGCTTTGTTACCTTTAAGGATAATATACATGTTAGGTTCAGCCAAGATTTGATAGGGTAGATACAGCAGAAGGCTGTAGGGCTGAGAGATTTTATGGCCATCTTTTGGAAGACTTCAGATGTTCTAAATGGAAGGCCTTGTAGAAGGAGAGGTGTGTTAGTCTACACTAGCCCAAAATCAGGAGGCGTCTGGAAGCACCTTTTCTGACTCACAAATTTTGTTAAAGTTTGTGTAAGCTGCAATTCACAAAGCTGTGCCTTTTCATAAAATGCATTAGTTGGGAAAGATGCTAGCAGGGTCCTTCTAAATCGGAGAGTTCATTTACACAAGAGTTCACTTCTTCGCTGCCGTAGTGGATTTTATTTGTCACAAATAGGTTAGCAGTCATTAAAATAAAGTTCTTTTTTGTTGCATAGACTTTGGTGATTGTAAGATAGACTCTCCAGATTCTGCTGTGCAAGAATCCAGAGGATCACCAACAACAGCAGTGATGCAGACCCTCTTTTTGCTGCTGTCAAGTTGCTGTCTAGATTTTTGTAGCCCAAATCTGAGAGCTCTGTTGTAGGAAAATGCAAATTTGGGGATTTCCCTTGGAAACGACAGGCAAATGAATTTCAACTGAAATTCGTCTTCAAAAGCTAAATCTATCCATTGTTGTTTGTTAGAGCAATTCTTGATCCAGCCTGGTCTTTTTTTCTCTCTTAGCGTGCATTTCTATCTTCTCTAGCTGTTGCTGGGGTCCCAGTCCAGTTTACAAACAGACTCCAGAGCTTTTGCATGTAGATCATGCCAAATACATTTTTGATTTAGATAGGCTACAAATGTTGGCCTTTTGCAGAAGCCCGTGTTCTAACATCTTGTTGACTCTTAGCAAGTGGTGGCCTCAGTTATGCAAACCTTAAATTCCACCCCTCTCACATTTAGCCCCAAACTTCAACTGTACTTGTGTTTTCTCAGCACCCTTGGAGAATTAGAGGTGATGAAGGTCTTCTTTTGAGGGCTGCAAGATACACTGCTGTGCGGTCTAGACATTGAGCAAGCTAAATGTCAAGCCATTCCTCCCTTTCAAAGCTGAAGGCAGAACAGTACGCTGTGGCCGCATTTGAAATTTTGAGAACACATTGAGGAAGCCCTCACAAAAATTATTGTGAAGAGGACTTAGTGCTTTGCAAAGGCGGACCCAAGTGGTTGCTCAGCATACTTCCTTCTAGCTCTTCCCTCCCCTTAAGATGCAGTCTACCACCCCAGGTAACTTTGTGTTTTCTCTATGCACATGGCAGTCACACTTCCATACACAGCACTGGGTGGAAGAATGCCAGCTTTCAATTTAATCTTTTATATTAAAGTAAAATTAGATTGGGTGGGAAGACTAGCATGTGCTAAGAAAGATCCCAGTGGCTGGAATCTATAAACACCTATAACTTGGACCTCTGCAGATGATTCATTAACCCATTCGGGAAACTGTCCACCCAAGCCAGTCTGATAAACCCATTTATTTCTATGAAGCTACTGCCATGTTTTACATGGGCTAAGCAACCTGCTGCCATCTCTACAACACCCATCAACTCCACCCAACACTCTACTACACTACAACTACAACATCCATCAGCTCCACCCAGCACATGCAATGGTCAGGGAGTATGGGAGTTGGAACTCAAAACATCTGGAGGGGAAGCAGGCTGCTTCTCCATGTTCCTGCACTGCTAACCTGTAGCACTTCTGCTGAGTCTTTTGCTGTCTCGTATCCAGCTGGGTTTGCTTTTGGTCTCTGAGTAGTTATATAGAATTGAGATGTCCAGTTCACAGCAAGACTTGGTTCACACATTGTATGAAGCAGTAATTTGCTTATTTTTTTATTTATTGTATTTATATTCTGTTTTCTTTAGAAGCTCAAGACAGCAGACATGGGGTGGGGTAGAGAGTTCATTCTGTCCTCATGTCAGCATGATAACCAGGTAGATTTGGGTGACAGAGAGGGAGCAGCCTCAGCCCCCCCCCCCCGACAAACTCCATGGTTCAATAGGCATATGAGCCTGAATCTCCCTAGTCCAACCCCTTAGGCCCCACATTGCACTGGTCAGTGTTATTTGCAATGTATGAACATAGCCACTGTGATTTGTACAGCATAATTTATTTTGTGTAATTCTTAACAGTTATACCTAATGCAGCAGGTCAGGATTAAAATTCACCATTGCATGTTTTGATGTTTGAACCTAGCCTAAATGAACAATTATTCTCTGATTGAGAATAGCTATCATCTGTCAGCAAGTTCATAGATCTCTACAGTATAGAAACTCATCGTTGGATAGAAAACACCCTTGATTATTACATGTGTGCTGCTGAAAAATGCTACCATATCCTTTTTCAGTGCTCTGTTCTCAAGGCTAAAATATTTCAGTGATTTAATTTCTCTTTATGGGCTTTGTTTCTAATCTCCTGTTCATCCTTGTTGCTATTCTCTGATCTTATTCCAGGTTTTTTAAAAAAATGTGGTACCCAGAACTGGGTACGTTGACCAATGCAAACTAGAATTTAGAAACAATACTTATATATTGACTCAGCCTAAAATTGCCTTTGCTCTTTGTAATAGCCCTGTCACGTTGCTGACTCACATTGAGATGTTAATCAATTGCACTTCCAAGACACTTTTCACATGCAAGATATTCCCCCATCCTATGCCAGGTATTTAATTCCACACCCCACACCCCCAAAGTAAAGAGCCTTTCACTTGCCTCTGTTAAATTTCATCTTCTCATGTTCTCCAACTTATCAAGATAATTTTGAATTGTATTGCTGTCTTCTAAGGTATCAGCCATCTCACTTAGTTCTCTGTCATTTGCACATTTGATAAGCTATCTCTCTTCTTCTTTATTAAAGCCATTCATCAAATGTTCAATACCAGGTCTGGGATCAAATCCTGTGGCAACAAAAGTAATGGCTTAGTTTGAAAACAGTGATGAGTTCTTTGGAGTGTGGTTTTTCAAGCAGCTGTGGTTGCACTTAATAGAAATGCCATCCTACCGATACCTAATGAGCTTCCTAGTCAGAACATCCTGGGGTCTTTCTTAACTGCTTTGTGGAAATCAAGATAGACTATATCTACAGCATTCCCGTGGTCTACTAAGGAAATGGCCACTTCAGAAAATGAAAGTAGGAAGATTATTTTGTCTTTCGCCTATGGAAAGGCTTGAGAAACACTTGTGGAAGGTAGCGAAGGTGTCTGGAAACAGTGATTAAATCACTTCCTCCCTTTGACTCCAGTGAAACCATTTTGTGATTTATACAGGGGCTGATGAACCAGGAATGTGATGGTCTGCTGAAAGTTATTAGAGCAGAAGTACGACACTGCTGGATCTGCTGTTTTGCTGTTCTCAGTTTTTGATTTGCAGTAGGAATTTGCTTTGACGGCATTACCTCATTTTGGCATTGAAGGGTGGAAGAGCAATCACCTGTCTCAAAAGAGGCTTAATTTTCAAACCAGACTTAAGGAAGAGAAAAGCAGGGGACGTGTGATACTGCTGTGGTTGATGTCTTCCTTAAAGGTGACTCCTAAGCTGCTCTCCATTGGCACTTTTGTTCTGTTCTAAATCATTAAGAGTCTGGGCAGACTCAGTAATCTATCCTCTCGAGGGAAGAAATCAATGCGAGTCAGCATAATTATCAAAATTTTCTCAAAACCAGTCAGCGGCACAGAGACAAGATGGGGAAAAGGTGAGGAGAGACTGTGTCCAGCTATGTTTGTTTGGCTTAATGTACGTTGACTACCTTACAGCTTTTATTCCCAGATTGTTTAGGCTGTCTTGAAAGATGCTATAGATTTTTTGCCTTATCTGCCAAGCATTCTAATAGACTCTAAATGCAGTTAAATTAAGCCAGCCCCTTACAATGGGCACCACATGTATCTAAAACTGGTAGGAAAAGATTTAGGCACACAATCGCCAAACCAAGATCCATGCATACATATTATTTTCCATTCTGCTGACTTGTTTTGCTTATGCACATTTTCTCCAATGTGGCACATTCTCCAACATGCACCTTCCAGATGTTCTTAACTAGTACTCTCATTCTCCCTGCAAGATTAGCCCATGCCAGGGAATGGTGGGAACTGCAGTCTAGAACCTCTGGAGGGTACCATGTTGGGGTAATGCCAACCTGTATTTTCTGAAGATCTCCAGTGATGATTCTTTGCCTTTCAGCCCCACTTTGTACTTTAAAAACCCTGTTGCAGATGGCTGTTCTGCAGAGGTCTCACCAATATGTATAGTACATGTTTTTTCTTCTCTTAGCTCCCCTCCAAGGAGAAATGGGTACATTATTTGGATAAGTACAAAGTGGCATTTCTACCCTAATCCTGCCAGAGTCCGTGTCCCACCAGTTCAAGTCCCCTATCATTAAGACATCGTGCCTCCTTGGAAGACCTTTCATTTGCTTTTGGAAGACATCATCCACATCTCCTCGGCTGGTCTGGCAATCATAGATACCACCACCAATATAGCTTTTACTTGCCTCTCCACTTACTTTATCTTTTTTGCTCTCTATAGCTCTGACAGATTAATTCATTTCACATTCTGTTCAAGAATGAATATTTTTTATCATATGGTCAATCCCTCCTCCTTTTGATGGCTTCTGCTCCTTTTGAATAAATTTGATTTTCATTGTGTACTGTTCTGAGATACAATGTTAAGGAAAGCTGTATATAAAGTTATTAAACAAATAAACGATTCTGGCTCATGAATCCCACAGATTCTAGCTTCTTACAGTTCACTGTGCCTTCAGAGTTCAACTGAACAGTTGTAGAGATCTGCAAGAAAAGAGTCCAGTTTTCCAAATGTCTGAATGGGTCTTAGGTACTCTACTTTCTGCACTCCCCGTTATATTATGGGGTTTTTCAGAGGCAAATCAAGAGCCTTTTAATATCCAGAGGCTTTTTTGATATGTTGGTTCATCTTCTGATCATCTTTATTAGGTTGGTGTCCCACCTTTCCTTCAGGAGCTCAAGGCAATATGTGTGGTGGCCTTATCTCCTATTTTCTCCCAACAACCATCCTGTGAGGGAGGCTAGGCTGGGACCCCAGTATCATCCAGGGGGTTCTGTGACAAAGGGAGAATCCAAACCCAGGTCTCCCCGGTCCTAGTCCAGCACCTTCCCCCTTAGACCATATTGGCTCCTGTATCAGCCTGAATGAGAATTAAAAGTTTATTGTCTGGTATGGATATATACTGCCTATAAAATACAGTTTTATTCATAAAGAGTACTCTAATGTAGATCTTCAAGATTTTTTTTAAAAATTGAAAACAATCTTTCTGCAGAAACCAAATTAAAAAATAAATGGGAAGTTGACTTTGCAGTGATTTTTTAAAAAAATGTACGAATCTTATGATATGTATCCAGAGGTATAATCCTTCATGGGTATTGTTTTCAATTCTGCAGTTTTGTAATATCCTCAGTCCACCAAATGTAAATATGTGTTCCTGATGTATGTTTTGAATGGTTCTTTTCTAAGTTTAGGAGTTTCTGACAACTCTGAAGTCATAAATTAGAAGCAGCGGTAGTTGATATCAGAAGATGAGATATTATGTTTGGTTACATTGCGCAAAGTTCTGGTTATTTGTTTTATAAAAAGTGCAACAGATTGATTGCATCTGGGTGTATCTATGTATGTATGTACACACATAAGAATAGAAGACAAATGTGCGTAGAAAAGTTAGAAAACTACAAAGAGAAATGTTTTAGAGTCAAATAACCTTAGTCAATAACAGTAAATGATCCCCTGTGTTTATTTTAGGCATGTCCAAAAGCTAAGCCATGCCAAGCCGCATTATAGCTTCCTCGTCTTTGGATGTAGGGTCCCTGAGCTATGCACAGACTAGACAAAACTATGGTTTTTCTCCTACTTTTCTATGTTTTGGGTCATCCTGCAAGAGAGGCAGGGCAAAAGAAAATTGTTCATGCTGTTTATCATCGTGGAAGCCACTGGCACAAGATGTGGCAGCCGGTCTCTGATTTAAACTGTTTAATGAGAGGAGGAAACTTCACAGTGAAAGATGAGTGGCTATTTATCATACAAGGATGAGCCATCCTTGTTCAAAGACAGTGGCCACTGTCAAAATCGCACATGTGCTAAACCATAATATGTTTTTTGGAAGGTTTTCGCCATGCCCACTTGAAGTCAGCCGACTGTGACTTAGTTGGTGAGCCATAGTTAGGCTAACTATGGCTTAACATGATCTGTGAACTCAGTTGTTATTTATTTATGAGATTTGGAGGCTGCCTGGCTCCAGAAGGACTCTGGGCAGCTTACAACTTAAAAACAGAATAAAAAGAGAGGAAAAATCCAAAGCATGTTATCATGATATTGATAGCTGGAAAACTATCTAGCAGGGAGGGCTGTTGACGCTATCTCTTGCTTCAGGCAGTAGTGGCCTCATCTGGGATTGAGAGCTAAACAGGTCAGGATTTGTTAGTGATAGAATCGGAAAACACTAGGAAATACTAGCTCTGTGGGCTAGACTGGTTGGAAAAGACATTTAGATGCCAAATGTGTCTATACATACAAAGTCTCTCTGTGGAAGGGAAGTTGGGCTTTGAAGAAGCAGGATAGGAAGAGCATTGACACTTTGGAACTCTGGGGTTGGAGAAGACTCCTGAGAACACCATGGACAGCCAAGAAAACAAACTAATGGATCATTGAATAAATCAACTCAGAGTTCTCCCTCAAGGCACAAATGACCAGGCTCAAATTATCCTGATTATCATGATGCGAAGACCCAGCTCTCTAGAGACGGCTCTAACGCTGGGATGGGGTGGAAGGAAAGAGAAGGAGAAGACAACCAGCAGCAAGGTGAAGGGACTCGGTTACAGTGGTGATGAGGGCACTGTTGGGAAACCTGAAGGACCAGGTTGGGGGCAAACTATGTAGTCGCTAAGAGTTGATGTTGATTTGATGGTACATAATCAGGCTAGGTTGGAAAGGTGAGAGACCACCCTAGAAAAAGTCAGTGGCAGGATACCTTCTGTATAGTGACAAGAAAAATTACATGAAGTCCCTAGGAGTCAGGACTTTACTTATGGTCTTTGTAGTGGCACTTTGTTGACCATTCTTGGAAAAAGGATACTGGGTTTGAGGCATACTTGTGTCCTTAATGGAGATAAGTCTACTAAAACAGCCAGGAAGAAAGGAAGGTCCACTGCCTTCAGTCAACTATCAAGAGAGGCCTTGTAATCATATTGCTGCTGGCTGTGACAAAATCTTCTGACAAGCTTGAATGATCCCGTGGCATGAAGTGCCACTGAACTTACTGGGGCTCACTTCTGAACACAACATGTGTAGGATTAAAGCACTTTTTAGGCTGCTTGAATCTTCACGGCTCACAAAGCTGTGGAAACCAGCAGGTGAAAGTTACCAGATCATAGCAGAGGTCAAGTCTGTTGTGGCTATAAAGAGATAATTCTTCAAGTGTCATTGCACAAAGGGTTGAAATATCCATCTCTTTCTGTCTATCCATCCATCCATTTATCCTTCCCCTGTTTTGTTTCTGGCTAGCAATTACGTGGCCGCATCTTGGATTTTTTAAGTTGAGATTCCCAAAACTGGAAGCTGAGCAGCAATTCAGGGTCTGTTTTCATGTTTTTCTTGCAAATGTGGCAATTTTATACATGTAGAAAACCTTAGAAATTAATGACCAGGGCTCAGTTTGCACTGGCTAGGACCCTGTTGGATCACTTATGGAATGCTCTGCTCTACAAAAATGATTTTCTGTCGAGGGATATAGCAATTCCAGGCTGGGATTCAGCCAAAGTCAGGTCTTGGAGGTTAGGTTGATCTGCGTTCCAAAATAACCTTCCAACTATTTAAAATAATAGGAAAAATAATTTCCTGGCAGTAAATGTATTTACTTACTTGCCTACCAGAAGCTTGCTTGCTTGCTTTATTTATTTACTTACTTACTTAATTACTTACCTACCTGAAATATTTGTTTGCACATTTTTTTAACAAAAAGTCAAACTGGTTTACAGTAAAAATGAGCAAACATAACAATAAGTGGCAAGAGATGAAAAGGACATTAAGACATTACATAGACTGCCCAGAGTAAAATAAGGAATTAAACAGCAAAGCAGTCATACAAGAAAAAAGAGTGGTAGAAAGTTAAAAATAACAGCAGCATAATTATTAAAAGTCTTGGGAGAGCAAAAATGCCTGCCTTCTGCCAAAAACAGCAACACAGGCTCATTGGGGCAGGGGGGCATTTGGTCAGCTGAATGGAGATCTACTGTATATATCTGTTATTTCTGTTATTATTTGCTACTTGTAATTCATCACTGGCATTGCTTAAAACACAGTAGAAAATGAGTTTATTGGTGCAAAGACCTCTGCCTAATGCCATATGAAGCAGCAGATCAGGGCTGTTTTTTCATTTATCCATTTCCCAGAAATCATTTTCCCAACTGTCAAGAAAACTTCCACTCTTGAGCCTGCCAATCATTTATGAGTCACTAATGGGGTAATTGCTCAACGTGGTCCCTTTGCAGTGCGGTTGGGACTTCAATTCCCAGAATTCCAAGCCAGCCCCAGATAGGGAGGATTCACCCTAGAGCAAAAGCAAGCAAACCACATAGTCCCAGGCTTGGGTTGATGTGTCTCTGGGGCCCCTGGTTTGGTTTGATTGATTGATTGATTGATTGATTATTGTTATGATTGTTTTACTCTGGGCTGCCTGAGGGGTTGTATGTTTTTAACTGCTTTTATTGTTCTTTATTTGTATTTGTAAGCTGCCCAAAGTCTATGGGAGTGGGTGGCTATATTAATTTCAAAATAATAATAATTCATAATAAAAAAAGTGGGATGCACGAAGCCAGTACCTATCTGGTCGCGACAGCATCCTCCATCTCTGTTGAGCAAGATGATACAGATGGAACAAGAAGAAGAAGCAGAAAAAAAGACTTAGACTTCTGTTCTTTCCTCCTCTCCACCTCTTCTGAATTCAGATTTTAATGACACCCCTTCCCCCCTGCATGATTCACATGAACGTCTCATCCCACAAAGGTTGATTTCAAAGTTCTGAGATTTGCTTCAGGCACAGTTTGATTCACCCTTTTGCACCATGTTGCTTCCAGACATATTTCCAATCCAGTTTGACAGTGTGGTTCTTCTCTGAAGATATTTAGATTCTCTTGGGGTGAAAACTGGCATAAAATTGATTTAGATGCTGTTAGGAGCAAGCCAGCATGTGCCTTGAAATCCAGCCTTCCAAGCTATGTTCAACACCCAACCCTTATTTATCTTCTCTTTTCATTATGGTGTACCTTGTCCTTCGGAATGAAATTTTGAATGCGTTTGCCCCCTTCTGCTGACCGAACTGCACGTATTACATTAGAAGTAATAAAGTCTCCTAGCCAGTAATTCTTTCTGCTCTTTAATTGATAGGCTTGCAGCGAGGAGTCCCGCTCAAGAGCGTAGTTTGCTTTCTCTCCAAATAGACAGAGGGGTTGGAATGTGCTCCTTGAGTTACAGATAACGTATTTTTATGCTCTGCTCTGAAATTACATCAATTTATTATCATTTACCTGTCGTGCTTATGGCAAGTACTACAGAACAGTTCAAGATCTCTGTGGGTGGGAGGAAAAAGGGTGGGCATTTATTTACTTCCCTTCCTAGAATTCAATTCTGTACAGTATTCCACAAATAATATGCATGCACATTTCCCTGATGTGTGTTTTCTTCCGTGCATTACTTGATCGGAGATGTGTGTAGCAAAATTCTGGGATAGGCTAAAAGCTCCACACCTCTGAAAGAGGACATAGCTTGGAGATGGAGTTATGCTTGCTACTGGGGACACAGAAGAAATAGTCTTTACCACTTGTTACCATTCCTAACAACAGGTATCTGAACGTTGCAAGTTCTTTCTGTACCGAGGAGATATGTATAGGTCAGTGTTGTCCAAACTTGGCCACTTTAAGATGAGTGGATTCAACTCATTCCTATGATGAGGATGAAGATGAATGGACTTACCATTCCTAACAACAGGTATCTGAACATTGTAAGTTCTTTCTGTACCGAGGAGATATGTGTAGGTCAGTGTTGTCCAAACTTGGCCACTTTAACATTCTGGCTGGGGAATTCTGGGAGTTGAAGTCCACTCATCTTAAAGTGGCCACGTTTGGACAACACTGGTGTAGGTGATGTTCTGGAAGTCTTTAAAAACATGGCTGTTCTCCTAGGCCTCAGGGTAAGGTGCTTCTGGAGCCCATATTGGCTGTTCTTTTGGTATATGGTGTCATTGTGGGACGCATAGGATTTTCTATGTGCTGTTTTTTATTATTTTGAATGTAAGCTGTCCAGAGTCGTTCTGGAGTTTGGCCTCTCAGTCTAAATCATCATCATCGTCCCCAAATCTGTATTTTGTTATTGTTTTCTGGCAGTTGCCTAGATCCAAGAATGGGATGGGGTGGGGGTTGACTTGGAAATGCAACACAATTCATTATACACTTGGTAAAAACTTGGGCCAGTTTCACTTTGTAATCCAAACAATTATATCCGCCAACCCGATGTAGGATTAACAAGAAGAGATGAAAAGGCCCTTAACCACATGGGTGTCATTGTGGGTGGCTAAGCACTCTTGATAACATCTGTTATCCTAGGACTTAGGTGTATGACCAGCTGACCCTGAGCAGGCCTGAATGACCAACCCAGAACCAATATTGCAGTTGAAGCTTCCTCCTGAACACAATCTTGGTCTTCTTTTATACCATCTGTGACATTTTTTCTCAGGTGTTCTCTCTCACTTGTTTAATACAAGGATAATTTTCCTCCCCTTGTTTTGGACTTTTCAGGGGGTTCTTAGAATAGTTTACAACCTGTGGGGTAATTGCATACTTCGTGTACTATGTCTATGAGTTAACCAGGGGGAAGGAGAGAGTTGCTAAAAATGGGGAGGTTTTGATTGGAGACATCTTAGGCTACAACAAAACTGCTTCTAATGGAGTTGGGAATCTTTTGCTACTAGATTATAGATATAACACAATGTTAGTATTCTTAGAATGTTGCATCCTTTGACCAGCTTCTGCAGGTTCAGAGATCTCCTAGGGGCTTTCCATGGCTTCCTGGGTCATAGCTTCTATTCCTGGACCTTCCCCTTCCCACACATTTATCCTCAACTCTTGTTGTTTCCTTTCCACCGAGATCCTAGGTGCATAGGGACGTTTTTCTTTTGATGCCCTGTTCACTAATTATTTTGATTGTCCTCATCCTTCAGTGTCCATTCAGATACCATCCTTATCTATCCTACGCACTTTCTAACCTGACTGCAACAGCTGCCGTGGTTTCTTACTGTATTCCTGTATCATCATCAACGTCTTCATTTCAGAACATTATTATTATGGTTGTAACTGCCAATGGCTTTAAATTATTGGATCCTATGGGCTCAGGCAATCTACTTCATATGGTTCCATCCTTGCATGAATGTCTACATGAAAAGACGTTTCCCTAGCTTACTGAGTCAGCTGTGACACTTTCCCCCCAACCTAAGGGTTTCCAAAATGTGCTCCATGAATCAGCTATCTCAAAACCACTGCCTGAAGGTGGAATTGGGTCAAAATTGTATGACTCAGAACTAACCCCAGGATACGATTTCAACTGACTCCCACAGATAATGGAATTTAGTTTTAGAAAAGCCCAACCTTATATTGATTGAGCCATTACATCTGGTTGGTGGTCTTAAGCCATGAATTGTAGACATTTGGAACAGCTTTGTCTGTAGCACAGCTTCCAAACCTTTCTGGTTAATGGGCACATTTGGAATCTGGAAAGCCTTTCTCTCCCCAGCACTCTCTCAAAATGATTGCCGGGGGTGGAGTTACTTGTTCCAAAAATGTTTGCTTTGGTGGGCTATCTCAAAGTGTCCACTTTCCAGAAACCAGCAAAATTGCTCATTGCCTTTTCTAGCATCCTTCTGCAGCTTAGCTCACTCTAGTTCCTTGGCCGATAGACACCCCATTTAATATTCTAAGAACCTCTGCAGTCTACATGTGCCCAAAGGCATTCTAGATATAAATATGATACTTGAGCTATCCTATTGAAATGAGTCTTTAAAAATATGAAATTAAGTTGATTGGGGTTCCTGATATGCACATTCCTAAGGCAAGGAACCCCTTCATGGATCACTGCCTTGTCGTGGTGAAGGGGCTTGTGTAACTCAGTGAAGCCATGAGCTATACTGTTCAGGGCCACCCAAGATGGACAGGTCATGACAGAGAGTTCTGACAAAATGTGGTCCACTGGAGAAGGAAATGGCAACCCACTCCAGTATCCTTGCCAAGAAAACCCCATGGACAATGTTAAAAGGCTAAAAGATATGACGCTGGAAGATGAGCCCCTCAGGTCGGAAGGTGTCCAATATGCTACTGGGGAAGAGCGGAGGGCAATTCCAAGTAGCTCCAGAAAGAGTGAAGCGGCTGGGCCAAAGCCGAAAGGACGTTCAGCTGTGGATGTATCTGGAAGCGAAAAGAAGGTCCGATGCTGTAAAGAACAATATTGTATAGGTACGTGGAATGTAAGATCCATGAACCAAGGCAAGCTGGATGTGGTCAAACATGAGATGACAAGATTGAACGTCGACATCTTGGGAATCAGCGAATTGAAATGGACGGGAATGGGTGAATTTAATTCAGGTGACCATTATATCTACTACTGTGGGCAAGGAACCCTTAGAAGAAATGGAGTTGCACTCATAGTCAATAAGAGAGTGGGAAAGGCAGTAATGGGGTACAACCTCAAAAACGACAGAATGATCTCAGTGCGTATCCAAGGAAAACCATTCAACATCACGGTAATCCAAGTCTATGCCCCAACCACTGATGCCGAAGAAGCTGAAGCTGACCAGTTCTATGAAGACCTACAACACCTTCTAGAACTAGCACCAAAAAAAGATGTCCTTTTCATCATAGGGGATTGGAATGCTAAAGTAGGAAGTCAAGGAGTAATCGGAATAACAGGCAAGTTTGGCCTTGGAGTACAAAATGAAGCAGGGCAAAGGCTAATAGAGTTCTGTCAAGAGAACAAGCTAGTCATAGCAAACACTCTTTTCCAACAACACAAGAGACGACTCTACACATGGACATCACCAGATGGGCAATACTGAAACCAGATTGATTACATACTTTGCAGCCAAAGGTGGAGAAGCTCTATACAGACGGCAAAAACAAGACCAGGAGCTGACTGTGGCTCAGATCATGAGCTTCTTACTGCAAAATTTAGGCTTCAATTGAAGAATGTAGGGAAAACCACTAGACCACTCAGGTATGACTTAGATCATATTCCATGTGAGTACACAGTGAAGGTGATGAATAGATTTAGAGGATTAGATTTGGTAGACAGAGTGCCTGAAGAACTATGGACGGAGGTCTGTAACATTGTACAAGAGGCAGCAACTAAAACCATCCCAAAGAAAAAGAAATGCAAGAAAGCAAAATGGCTGTCTGATGAGGCTTTACAAATAGCTGTGGAAAGAAGGAATGCGAAAAGCAAGGATGAAAGGGAAAGATATAAGCAACTGAATGCAGATTTCCAGAGAATAGCAAGGAGAGATAAGAAGGCCTTCTTAAATGAACAATGCAAAGAAATTGAAGAAAACAATAGAATGGGGAAGACTAGAGATCTCTTCAAGAAAATTGGAGATATCAAAGGAACGTTTAGTGCAAAGATGGGCATGATAAAGGACAAAAAAGGCAGGGACCTAACAGAAGCAGAAGAGATTAAGAAGAGGTGGCAAGAATACACAGAAGAACTATACAAGAAAGATCTTAATGTCCCTGATGTCCATGCTGGTGTGGTCACTGACCCTGAGCCAGACATCCTAGAGAGTGAAGTCAAGTGGGCCTTAGGAAGCATTGCTAACAACAAAGCTAGTGGAGATGACAGTATTCCAGCTGAGTTATTTAAAATACTAAAAGACGATGCTGTTAAAGTGCTGCACTCAATATGCCAGCAAGTTTGGAAAATGCAACAGTGGCCACGGGATTGGAAAAGGTCAGTTTACGTTCCAATTCCAAAGAAGGGCAATGCCAAAGAATGCTCAAACTATCGCACAATTGCACTCATTTCACATGCTAGCAAGGTTATGCTCAAAATCCTACAAGCTAGGCTCCAGCAGTACGTGAACCGAGAACTACCGGATGTACAAGCTGGGTTTCGAAGAGGCAGAGGAACTAGAGATCAAATTGCCAACATTCGCTGGATCATGGAGAAAGCACGAGAGTTCCAGAAAAGCATCTACTTCTGCTTCATTGACTATGCAAAAGCCTTTGATTGTGTGGATCACAACAAGCTGTGGCAAATTCTTAAAGAGATGGGGATACCAGACCACCTTACCTGTCTCCTGAGAAATCTGTATGCGGGCCAAGAAGCAACAGTTAGAACCGGTCATGGAACAACCGATTGGTTCAAAATAGGGAAAGGAGTACGACAAGGCTGTATACTGTCACCCTGCTTATTTAACCTATATGCAGAGTACATCATGAGAAATGCCAGGCTGGAAGAATCACAAGCTGGAATTAAGATTGCAGGGAGAAACATCAATAACCTCAGATATGCAGATGATACCACCCTAATGGCAGAAAGTGAAGAAGAACTAAAGAGCCTCTTGATGAGGGTGAAAGAGGAGAGTGAGGAAGCTGGCTTGAAACTCAACATTAAAAAAACTAAGATCATGGCATCTGGACCCATCAATCCCTGGCAAATAGAAGGGGTAGAAATGGAAGCAGTAACAGACTTCATTTATTTGGGCTCCAAGATCACCGCAGACGGAGACTGCAGCCATGAAATTAAAAGACACTTGGTCCTTGGGAGGAAAGCTATGGCAAACCTAGATACCATATTAAAAAGCAGAGACGTCACCTTGCCGACAAAGATCCGCATAGTCAAAACTATGGTTTTTCCAGTAGTAATGTATGGCTGTGAGAGCTGGACTATAAAGAAGGCTGAGCACTGAAGAATTGATGCCTTTGAACTGTGGTGCTGGAGAAGACTCTTAAGAGTCCCCTGGACTGCTAGGAGGTCAAACCAGTCAATCTTAAAGGAAATCAACCCTGACTGCTCATTGGAAGGATTGATAATGAAGCTCAAGCTCAGATACTTTGGTCACCTAATGCGAAGAGAGGACTCTTTGGAAAAGACCCTGATGCTGGGAAAGATGGAAGGCAAAAGGAGAAGGGGAAGGCAGAGGATGAGATGGTTAGAGAGCATCACTGAAGCAATGAGCATGAAACTGAGCAAACTCAGGGAGGCAGTGAAGGACAGGAAGGCCTGGCGCAATATGGTTCATGGGGTCACGAAGAGTCGGACACGACTTAACGACTGAACAAAGCAAGGAAAATATCTGCGGCCAGGCAGAAGCCCCTTGTGGTTTCATCCTGGTCTATAGGATGTGTAGAAGAGTGACGCTGTTTGCATCAGACTGATGGGCAACAGTAAATGAACATGCTAAGCCTAGTTAGTTTTGATCTTGGTTAGGGTCTCAGGGGAAGGGCTAAGGGTATTGTACGATCCCGGCCTGTTGAGTTTGTTTATGACTCACTGTACTGTCCGAACTCAGAAATTCAGTAAGTAGGTTAAGTGTGGTGTATGTTTCCAGCAAAACTGAATTCATTTCCTTGCCAAATACGTATACACACCAAAAAGTCCTTACATAATCAGTAGTCAGAGCTGCGTTTCTGTTGTGCAACTTAGACAGTTTGACCAGAATCTAAAAGGCAATACCGAATTCCCTTGCAAATAAGATCTAATCGCCACAAAAGGGTTAAAGTTTCCCACCTGTGCAAAGAAAATTATGCACTCGCGTGCACCCGTGGTTTTTCCAGCTTGTTGAGTGATGGGAGGTTTGGGGGGGGAGGCTAGAATCAGTGAAGCTTTGTGCAGAAGCAAAGGCTGGGGCAGGAGCCCAAGATATTAATTATTTTGACAGAGTTGGTGTCAAAATCACAGCTGCCAGACAGAAATTGCCCCTAGTTTATGCTGCAGTTTGGCGAGGTCTTTGAACAAAAATGTCTTTGTTTCAACTTGCAAGGGCAAGAAAGATTTTTTATAGGGTAAAAAGAATGGATGGGACAGCAATGAACAGGGGAAAAAATCAACTAGTGTCCACCCCGGGGGCTGAGCTCTAACTCCCTCTGTCCCCAGCTGTTCCCTTGCAGACAGCGCTGCTATAAACCTCTCGCTTTCATTCCCCAACAATAATGGAAAAAAATGTTTGCACTCATTTATATCAGCAAGAATGATGACCATCCTCGTTCTGGAGGAGGGTAATATTTGCAAGTTCCTGATTGTTTGTTAAAGGTTTGTCTTTATTTTAATGGACTTGTTGATCTGTTTCGTTTATCTTTGGGTTTTTGCAAGGCACCCAGAGTTGTTGCCATATTATTATTATTGTTGTCAGCCAGAAAACTGCATTTGGCATTTTTATCCACCTATCGAGTCCTTCCCAAGGACCTGGGATAGACAGAGGTTGTGGTTTGATGGTGTTAAAGGTATCATTGCAGGATGTAAGCTGCTCCAAGTAAAGCTGCCTTTTGCAATTGACTGATGGTGATTGACTGCTGCTGCTGCTGCTGCTGCTGCTGCTGCTGCTGCTTCTTCTTCTTCTTCTTATTATTATTATTATTATTATTATTATTATTATTATTATTTAGATTATTATAGTCACCCACTCCAAAAGACTGTGGCAGCCTGGAGTTGAAGCGTTAGAGCTGGAAATGGATAAATATCCATTTATCAAATAAATAAACAGAAACAAACAATAATAATAACAACACATTGCACCCATTTCAGTAATAACAAGCTATGAGATAGAAAAGATGCCCACCGCCTAGTGCTACTGACCCAATACTATTATAGGAAAACACTGCAATCTGTATATAAACATTCTTAATGCTAAGGCAATAAATTGAGAAGTGAAAATATAAGATGAAAAATGAAACAGCGTAAGGAGAAAATAATTAAACTTAAGCTACAGTGAGATGAGTGTGCAAAATATCGGAACAGTCCTCATGTAGGTTCTTTATCGTTTATTTGCAAGGGTAGATCAAATACAATTAAAAAATAAGATAAAAGCTATGGCACAGTTAACATTCTCTGGAGGTTCTTGCTGCAGCCATGTAGAGCTTTACAACTGCAAGAAGTCCTCGGTGAACGATGGTAACTGGGACGAGGAACTCCATTGCTAAGCGACGCGGTTGTAAAGTGTGACGTCATGTGACCACACTGACTTATGACGGCAGTTCCAGTTGCAATTGTTAGGTGAGATGTTACGTGATTGCTATTTGCAACCTTCTGCTGGCTTCCCCAATGACTTTGCTTGTCAGAAGCCAGCAGTGAAGGTCACAAATGGCGATCACATGACCGCAGGAACACTGCAATGTTGCAATTGCAAGCCGGTTGCCAAGGCCCCAATCCCAATGATGTGACCATGGGGATGCTGCGGCGGCCGCAAGTACGAGGACCCGTTGTAAGTCTCCTTCGTTCAGCACCATCATAACTTCAAACAGTTGCTGAACAAATGGTCATTAACCAAGAACTATCTGTAGAGCAGCCATATACCAGTTTGTATCAGAAATGAGGAGTTTGGTTTAAGATTCATCCCTTGAATAAGCTACTTTTCTGGAAACTTCAGATCCTGAAGGAAGTGCACAGTTGAGATTAAGTCCAACCTGAGAGGTTTATGATTAGAGAGGAAATTAGCTCCAATCTCCAAAAATGATATTTGGAGCAATTCATACATGCCTTGCTAAATTCTTGTTTGGATCCCTGCAATGTGGTCTACATGGGGCTGCCCTTGAAGACCACCTAGAGACTTCTGGTCAAGAACGCAGTGGCTTAAGCAGTTATGGGTATTAGTCAATTTACACCTGTAACACCCCTGCTTTGAGAGCTGCCCTGGTGGCCAGTTTGTTTCCAGATACAATTCAAGGCGCTAGTTGTCATCATTAAAGATGTTCATGCTCAGGACCTATTTATCTGTTGGACCATTTTCTCCCAGTGGTCTCTGCTTGTCCTTTTTTTACAGAATTGAACCTTTGCAATTTTATGCAGTAATGAAATGCGCAAGGGTGCACACAGCACCCAGAGAGTCTCTGTTACCCTACGAATGCTTATCAATTGCAGTTGCTCAAGCATGACACACACACGCATCCATATTCATACTCACTTGCCTGACCGTACCTGGCCAGGTGATATATGGGGATTGGGGAAGACAGGAGCACTCAAGAGATGATAGGGATATGCATGAATAGCTGCATTCCCTCAGTGCTCCGTCACAGGTCAGCTCAGCTGACTTTTCATTTCACTCCTTCCCTAGGATCAGATTTTGGTTACTTGATGCCATCTTCTTCTCCCTTGCATTTTACTTCTTGTAACCCTTTGTGGTGGAACATCAGGAGAACGTGGAGCTAGGGAAGTAGCAGGTGTGAGAAAGAAACTCAACAACTCTGCCACGATTGTGTTAGGCATAAGTTGAAGTAGGCAGGAACTTTAACGGGCTTTCAAGACTCTGTTACAACACTCTAACTGCGTCAGATTACATTCCAAGACTCTTAGTAACTCCTTTTCCTGACCATGCTTACTTAAAGGGCTGACATCAATCTTGAAAGCCTGTCAAATCCACAGTGAGCCAGATCAGACATAATATGGTTCTTCCATGGGGAAGTACGTCTGTCTCTCAGTACAAGCAGGGCCGAGGACTCACCCCTGTGTATTTCTCTGAGTTAGTACCCCAACCAGCAGAGCCTTAAACAAGCTTCGTCACAGATACATCCACAGTCTAACTAGTGGGGTGCATTTGAGACCAAGCAGGGAACATTGAGGATAGTTCTCCAAAATTTAGATCGAATTGCTTCTAGCGCAGTGATATCTTTGTGCACGCAACAGTGTGCCAAACAGAAGGCTTAGTACTTTGGCTTTGAATAATTTGACTGCTGTGGGCATGTAGTTATTCCCATTGCAGCTTTGGTATCTGATGATTGCCTTAACAGCTTTTTGTACCTGCAACTTAAGATTTAAAGATTGAAATTTCCAGGAGGCAAAAGGATCAAAAACAAATGTCTAGGTACTTAAAGGTCTTCACCTGCTCAATTTGGATGTTATTAATCCTCCAGATATGAGGGTGATTGATATGATGTCTAGTAAATAGAACCAGAGGTGCGGCTTAGCTCCCAACCTCCCAACCCCTGTTTCATATTCTCTTCTGCAGATTCTCCAGCTTTTAAAAACTCTTTCCCAGTTGGACACTAGCATTTGGATTAAGCCTTCTTGCTGGGAGGGAAATGATTTTTCAGGATTCGGTTTGCAAGGAGGAAATCAGCGGAAGGCAAAAGGTTGCTTTTCTCTTGCGGCTACTTCATTATTCCTGCAATTGTGGCCAGTGTGACTTAGGAATGTATGTTTGCCAAGATAACTTGAGCCCCTGCGAGCGCAAGCAAAGTTGTGGCAGGCTGCTTCAGACAATCACACGTTTCTCTTGTTTTGCATCATGTCTAGGATGCCTTCTGTCAAATGAAACATTTGATCAGGAAAAAATGTGCCTCTCAATATTGGTTACACAGTCTTACTGTCAGCCTTGCGAGGTAGTCCAGGCAAGAAGCATACCCAGAAGTACTAGCTCTAACTTTATTGTAAGGTTACAGTAACAGACTCTTGCAAGTCTGAAAGTACATCTCTTCCCCTTCGTCTTTACAGCCCAAGAAACTAGGGAGGGTCCCTTCTGAGATGTTTGCCACGCCCACATTCCTTCTGCGGGCTCAGCTGCCTCTTATCTGACCGTTGTCTAGTCTGTGGCTCTTCCTCCCATCTCCCAAGGTCATTCTCGCATACCATCACACTTACTCAAACTGTTTTGAATACACATAAGTAATTGGGAATGCAGTTGCACCATTTCTTTGTAACATTTCACAGTTCATTTGGACTCCACACATGATGTTTACAGACAGCCACAGATTTATTTTTATTTATTTGTTAGACGTACATTCTGCCTTTCATTCAGGAGCTCAAGGCAATATATACACTCCCTCCGCCTCTGGTTTTTGCCCACAGCAACGAAAATCCTGTGAAGTAGCTTGCAACTAGAAGAGAGCAACTGGCTCAGAGTGAGTTTCTGTGATTGAGGGAAGACCCTGGATCTCCTGACTCATAACCTTAACCACTACACTAAAATTGAATCAAAGTAGGGCGGATTTGATTTCTTCGCTGTGTCAGTGGGTGCAGACAGTTTAGAAGTAGAACAGAAGCATTGGGTGGATCAAGCCAAAATATATCTTAGTCCGGCACTTGGTTCCTCCCATGGCCAACCAGATGCCTCTGGAGTAGTTATCAACAGGAGGTGAAGATACAGTCCACTCCTCCTATTGTTTCTCGCAGTTGGTATTTGCATCCCATGGATTAAAGATGCAATTTCCAAAGCCCTCCTGTTGCACCACTTAACCGAGTTATTGGCCAAGGGCTGGCAAACAACCACTTGTAGGTGCTGCCTGTAGTATAACTGTGTCACGGTTCAGGCAGGTCCTCGTACCAACATTCTCCAATTACTCCCAGTAGGCCAGGATCCCAGATATAGAACTTCGCAATGTGGGATAACAAGGCTGTTCATGGGGTTGTCAAAACCATCATGATGGTGTCTACGGAGTCGTGATTGGAGCCTGCCCCTTGGTATGTGCTTGTGATATCCACATACATACAACAGGTATGTGGCTTGAATCCCAGGGCTGTGGCCGCCATTTTGCCTTTTTTTCACCCTTTTTGCAGATGCTCCTGCATATTACAGGCCCAAAGAAAGATACACATGTGCACACATATGATTCAAGGGCTCTGTTTGTCTGGAAGAGACTTGTCCTGTAGAACAGGGTTCCTCAACCTTGGCTGGGGAATTCTGGGAGTTGAAGTCCACCCGTCTTAAAGTTGCCAGGGTTGAGGAACCCTGCTGTAGAAGATCGCATGATAATGGGCCAATTTGATGCAGAGCATAGGGCTAAATTGTTCCTCCTCTTCCTCCTCCTCCTGAGGGTCCTAGAAGTTGCCTGCTATGGCTCAACTTACCAACTTTTCTATTACTTTCTTATTTTCCTGGCTCTGCATTTCCAGAATGTGTCTTGAGAGGAATTATGGAAGAATTGAGGTTGCTAAACAGGTAGGGTGAGCTGGTTTGGTTCCTGCTGTGGCACTACAGTGATTTTTCCTGTATCTGCCTTATGATAGAGCTTCCTGTCAAAAATACACAGGTGTCCAAGAAAACCCTCTAAAGTTTGTGTGAACTTTTCTTGTAATTCTTGGTTGTAGTAAAAATGAGGCACAGGAGGCCAATCGCGGACATAAAAATAACCTTCCCGTGTTGAGACATAAGTTGGTAACTAAGCTGGTTTCCAGTGTTTCTTTAAAAAGGGCAGTTTCAGAAAGGAGACATGGCAATAAATTTCTCCCCCCACCCCAAAGTTGAAGTCCACGTTCAGTAACTCGCTCACGGCCGATTTGACACAACTAAATGAGTCGCTTCGTTGCAGCCAAGAAGGAAGTGATATATGCAGAAAAGATGGTGGTAGCAGAACACAGAATCAAGCTTTGGGTGTTTTCGTGTGTGTGTGTGAGTGAGAAGGAGACAGACAGACAGACATATGGGTGTGAGCATATGAGCGCACGCAGCCAGGTTTGTAACAAGCTGCACTGGCAATGTGTGCCTCATGTTGTTGTTGTCATGCAAAGGATGCAACGAGGAACTTGCAGTGTGATATAAGGCGCATACATGTAAGGCATGTCATTTGCATCACAAATGTTGTTGCCCCTTCCTCTCCTCCCTGCATGGATTAAGAGATTATGTCTCTTAATCAGCATGATAAAATGATATGCATTTTAAAACTGATGGAGTATCAGTTGGCTGCAGAGCACATCACTTGCTTAGGGAGGATAGACCACGAAAACCGGAGTATTGCCCAGCCTGTTAAGGCAGGATTTTTCAGTCTGTTTTCCATCCACAAGAACTTGATGGGGTCAAGGCAAAAAATATATATAGTTCACTCTTTTGGACAAGGGTTCAAGATTCTGGGGCCTAAAAATGCCTGAAAAAACTAGAGTTAAGGAAACATTTCCACTTACATTTCATGAGTACAATCTTCTCTCAGTCAGTCACCTGGTTTCCAACTCTTCTGTTCATTCCCCAAGAAGACCTTAAAAGATTACTCAGAATAAACAGAAACGGCGTCTCATCCCCTTGAATATTTCTTGCATGTTATAGTGCTGTGTTTCTTAAACTTTTTGCTCCCATATTTATAAAATATGGAGGATCCCAAAAGACCTTTTGTTTCTGTAGGTTATATTTATCAATCTTTACTGTATTAAAAATTAAAATTGACACATTTGTAGAATATTTATTTATTGAATCATCTAAAAATAATGATATTAAACCCATTAGATAGTAACATAAATAAAATATTTTTCATGAAAAAAACCCTTTTTTTAGCAAATAAAGAATAATAATGAGAAGAGCATTGTTTTATAAATTTGCAAATAACTTCAAAGTCTGGCAAATACTTTTGATTTGGCGGACCCCCAAGAAGGTCTTGGGGGACCTCTGAGGGTCCTCAGGCCATAGTTTAAGAAACACTGATATAGTGTATCCAAATTGTTATTGCTCACTTTATTGCACGACTTTATTGTACTCAGATTTCATAAGCATATTTCATGAAGGGCTTCTGTTTAAGAATTTGAAAAGAGAAAATGAGAGTGAGAAATCCGTTTCAATCCAAGTCAAGCTGTCTTATATTTGCAATGCTAAAACCTGACATAACTGGATATGAATATCATGAAAAGGCTGTTGAGTTCTAGATGGGAAGGGTTGGGGGTGGAAGAGTCAATGACTATGAGGCAAGGAATTTGCATTTTAAACCCCTACAGTAGTAAATAGTCCCACTGGCAAAAGTTGGACAGACCTGCTATTTTGCATTTAGTGAAGAAACAAAGAGGATACATAAATAAAGATTCCAAATGATACTTTTCCCTCCTGAATTCATTGCCTACAACCATGCACTGCGAGGACTGAAATTTACATAGCAGCTTGGACATGGCAAGAGATATGAGCCACTGAGCAGAGGAGTCTGCAAAAAATAAAAATTAAAAAAGCATTTCTGTGAGTTCTTTCTTAAGCAAGGTGGCTCTTGCCTATAGGCTTACAAACTGGGGGGAGGCAGGGGGACAGGAAAAGACAGGATATAGAAGGAAAAAGGGCATCTTGCAATGAGTGGGGTTATCCTTCAGCCAGCTTGTTGCAAAGCCTGACTCTGATTTGGGCTGAGAGGGAATGGCTGACCCAGTGTTACCCACCTGGCTTCCATGCCTGTTTAGAACCTGGGTCTCCCTGCTCTAAGTCCAGCAACTTAACCACTACAACACAGTGGTTCTCTTGGTGCTTCTGTTACAAGTTATCAATATGTTATAATGCTAGAATTGAGTTAGGAGGAGCCACAAGGATCATGTAGTCCAATCTTCTACAGCAGTGTTTCTCAATCTTGGCAACTTTAAGATATGTGGACTTCAACTCCCAAAATTCCCCAGCCAGCCATGCTGGCTGGAGAATTCTGGGAGTTGAAGTCCACACATGTTAAAATTGCCAAGGTTGAGAAACACTGCTCTACAGCATATAGGAAAACCAGTGAAATCATCCTTGAGAGGTAGATGTTGAGTTTCTTCTAAACCACCAGAGATGGAGAACCACAAGCTCCTTAAGGAAAACTGTTCAATTGTTATAATATCTCTGCTACTTAACTTATCTCAATTCTGTCCTTACTAACTACATTGAATCTTCCATTGCTAAAAGTTAAAGAAGTTACATGGTAGCTTATCTCACCAGTGAGTTGACAAATCAATGTCTGATAGATTTGGTTGATGCATAGAATTTGGCCATTTGAGTCAGCTGATCAATCAGAAGATGGACAACCCTGCTTTCTGATCCCATATTAGCATATTCCTAGTAATAGATCTTTTTTTTTTTTTTAAAGGAATGTATTTCAGCAAGGCACATTCTATAGCTAAAATCATCACATCAGATGCCATCACATTGCTGACCTTTACTGATCTCAACAAGCTAAACTATGCCAGATGCGGTTAGTACAGGAGACCTCTAGGAAATCTCCAAGCTGTAAGTTAAGCTGGGAAATCTAAAAAGCAAAATCTCAGAAGGCAATGAAAATCTGCTTCTAGTACTGTGAAAAAGAAACTGACATGGACATGTGTCTGAAGTTACCAGGGGTGGGGCTTGACTCATGGGAGATGTTAAGCCTATAGCATGTGGCAGATCTACTAATCTTCGCTGATTTTAAAAGGATAAGCAAAATCAGACCTGGTTTATATGTGGATGGGGGAGGGCTGAAGACTAGACTGGGAAAAGATGGGAGACTGGGAATGAAGAATATCTCAGAAGGAGGTAGTGGCAAGCCACTTATTTATATTTGTGAAGAAAGCTTCCTTGGCCTGTCTGTGAGGTCACCAGGATTCGAGCCCAACATACATGACTTTAATTTTATCTACTAAAATCAACAGTGCTTTTGCATCCAGTCCAGCCATAATGAAGGGTCACGTATGATGACACGAGTCAAATGAATTTCCGTTTTGAAGCTGCTCTCTGAACATGGTTTGTTTTTATTTCTCCCGCAGATCATCCAAATCTTTCAAACCCCTCAAGACTCCGGACCCCCCCACCTCCCCTTTCGCACGCCCACACGCCCAATCAACATCACGCGGCTTCCATCAACTCCCTAAATCGAGGGAACTTCACCCCGCGCAGCAACCCTAGCCCTGCGCCTACGGACCACTCGCTCTCTGGAGAACAGCAGACCGGGACCCAAGAACCTACACATGCTCAGGACAACTGGTTACTTAACAGTAATATCCCCCTTGAGACAAGGTAAAGCCTGTTTTGCTTCCCCCCCTCTCCCCTTTGGATAAAATGTTATATTTGTGCAAATATACCTTCATGAATTTAATAAAATGTTTGGAAGCACATCTTGGGCACTTGGTTTCCTCCAAAAATAACAGGAATATGGATTGACTTTACCATAATCATAGTAAATGATAGAGGTAGCGTCCTATGCTCTGTACAACTCCTTTATCCATAATCCACTTTGCACGCCCTGGTCTCAATCCTCTGAACTCTCCCCAGTTGAATTTCTGAATGGTTCCTAATAAGGTCAAATTCTTAGTAGCTGCTCGTAGCCAGGAAGATTATATGCTTAGAGTCTTATGGACCAGATTTATTGAAAGGAGAAAAGAGATTAGAGTACAGGATTTTGGAATTTAGCTTCCTGTTAATTAGTAAATTCATCCAGGTGGGGATTCTCTGATTGTATCGCTCACTATCTCTTGAAGCAGTGGGGAGATTGCTACTCACTTCCCTGATACAGGTGAAATGTGCAGGTATTCCAGCCCTTGAAATAGTTTATAAACTGGTATGCACTTTCTCAGGCTCTAAGAAGTACAACACAAATACTCTATCTAGGTTCACCCAACATTCTCAAATCTTAATTTATATTAATGAAGTACAATTGCTGTGTTCACACAGCATATTATTCCCAAATAAATAAAGCTCATTATGGTATAATATGCTGGGCCCAACTTAAACTACATTCTATGGGTTGGATTCTCATAACCTGAAGAATGCCAAACCACCCAAGTCCATTTTAGCTTACCGTATAAAATTGTGCAAACTCTAACATTCTGAATTGGACTCTTTAAATTAGCTCTTTGGGGTTTGGATTGGGGATCAAGGAATGGACTTATCTAAAACTGATAAATCTCTGCAAACAGAATTCATCAGAAATTGCACATATGACTGCAACTGTTAGGAATTGCCTTTGTGCAGAGTTTTTATTTATTAATTTAGTAGATTTATATGGCCACCCATCTCAAATACATGACTCTGGGTGGCTAACAATATTAACTTATCTGGGATGAGAAATGTCATGGACCACCTTGGAGCATTTCCTGCTGCCCATAGGGTGGGGGCGTAGTTCCCAAGGTGTGATCTTAGTTGCCTCAGGCTAGCCTCAGATTAACTCTTCCATTTCTTCCCACTTTACTGGTCATCTGACTTGGGAAGAAGGAACTTCACAGTTGTGTTGCCAACATGTAGTCTTGAAGCGAACATCCTGTTCTAGAGCACCCTGATCCAGCAGTGCTCATGAAGTGTGCACACATGCATGATAACAACCCAAGAAGGGTTCTGCTAGATCAGTGTTGGCTGATCTAGTCATGCTGGCTGGGGAATTCTGGGAGTTGAAGTCCACTCATCTTAAAGTGGCCAAGTTTGGACAACACTGTGCTAGATCAAATCAAAGGTCCTTCTTATCCATCATGGTAGGTTTCATAGTGCCAAACATTTGCTTTGGGAAACGTACAGCAAAAAATGGAAGAAATAACTCTTGGTAACTGATACCTGATGTCTATCTGCCTCTGAATTTGTGATGCTTCCCCAAGAACAGAAGAGAAGGTACCAGGGCATGGAATATTACAGACACAGGTTGTCCCCAACAGATCTCCTAAGCTATCTCATCTGGTCAAGTGGCTCCAATTACTCATAGCTATGCATTTCAGTGCCAACCAAATTCAAACTTGACAGAGTGGCCAGTGTAGTTAATGATCATTGCTTTATCATTCAGTCACAATCCAGCAAAGGTCAGGTTCCCCTACCCATTTCTTTGCCTCTATTTTCCCCCAAGAAGCATTGCTCTCTGCATTTTATCCTATAGTATGTAAACGATCTGCGCATCATGATGCCTGTTTTAGACAATTTAGATATCTAAATGTTCTTCATTGTTTTCCAACATCTGAAGACTCATGAACATGGATGGAAAACTGCAGTCTGATCCCTGCTTTAGTGCTAGTCATGTTCGTTCATTGAAGGATGCTAAGAGAATTCTTAGTCATCCTCAATCTAAGCTGTCCCGATAAAAGCCACGGCAATTACTGTGATCATTACAGCTGGCAAAAATGGACCATGACTGGATAAACAGATACAGTTCATATCATAGATTGCACCAAACCAATCGTCCTCCACCGTGCTTTGTGGAATGCATTATAATTCATTGGGTTCACATAATGTGTTAACCTATGGTTTACAAACCATAGCCAACTCATGCAGTGTCAAAACCAAGCCAACCAGCTCATGGGTTAATGCTGTACACAAGTTCCAATCTTTCAGCTGCTTAATCTTTTAACATGGTCTGAGGAGTCTTTCTTCAGTGTCCTCTGCTCTTAAGCTGTGGCTTTCTTTTCGTTTCACTGGGGACCAAGTTGCATTTTTAGTAGCTTCTTTCCAACCGATTTCTTGCTGGACGAAGAAAAAAGGGAAATTACCTCACAGTTATCTCCCGCAGCTTAAAAATATCATTGATGTTAACAGGAGCTTGTAAGGCTATTTTCCCCATTTAGAATGGGAAGCATAAATTCAAAAGGGGCTTACAGGCACAGATGCTGTTCTGTAGAGTTTCTTCCCCCAAAGCAGAATAAATCAATATCCTATTTAAGAAACTGAAATCAGTCAATATATTGAAAAGATTTAGCTTCGGAGCAGTGCTGATCATAGAGAGTGTAACTGTAGTCTACTGCACAGGAAAGCGTGATCTTGTTAAGACATAATGGGGGAAATGTCATGGGCTACATTTTGCTCTTCTTAAAATATCGCTCCGGCAGGCCGAGCACTCGGCAGAGCACCGCATCAGTCAATTAGTACAATTTTCCATTAGTCTTTTCCTAACCCTACCCTCCCTGGAGTTTCTTTGCGACATCTCTCTTCCCTTATCCTGTCTTTGGATAATTGCATGTTATAGTTATTTTTTATTGCTGCCCAGGAACTCCATCACTTTTATAGTCCAGCGGAATGTTTTCAAAAAACACGGCAAGCTTATGCAGAGTCCGTGGGCCATCTAGGCAACGTCCTGGGCCCACTTTGGAAAATAGGGATGGTGATTTAAGTACCTCTGTCCCACTGCCCTGCCTTCCACAGAAGACCATTAAGGAGTTCCACAAGGGTCTGCCTAGCCCAGTGCTGCTCATTTGGATTGGGGTGGTCCTCCAGTGTCTCCATTGGAGAAAAGCATTAGTTATCAACTGCCATTAGGTCTTCTCCATGGATCAACCCAGGAGCTGGTGTTTTGTCACTGAGGATGCACAGCCATCTCCCAGTATTTATAGAATACTCAAAGAAGATAAGTTGTTTGCCTAGGATCCTTTTCCACTGAAACCTCAACCATCTCCTCAACCTCTTTCACCTTGCTAAATTATCTTGGATTTAAGACATAAATTCCAGTTAGAATGTGCTTTCATTTGCCCATCTTTAATGTTTCCTGATTAATCATCATGGGTTAAAGTAAGTTTGTAAGCTAAATGCTTGATGCTACAATCAGAGCTTGTACATAATTGGGGGCAATGTGCTGCCTCTTATGACAGTTAAGAAGTTGCTTCCAATAAACCACACTAGCTTTTCTTCCTACTGCAAACCTACTTCCTCCTCTGATGTTTATTTGCTTTTTCTGTTCCTCTACTCAGCTGTAGTTTTTGGCTTCACCTGTTGTTAAAGATATATGTTTAATTACCTTATGGCTGATAGTTAAACCAATAAAACTTGCTGTTACTACTACTGTTGCTATATTGCTCAGTAGTAGGTAGTTCAAAGATTGACTCAATAGAAGGTAGTTTCATAAATGTCTGTTGTCATCTTTCTGCTACAAGACTAATATATGTGGTGGCCTTCTGATCTTCTGAAACCCTGTTTCAAGTCCAGGCCCAGGCAGGACCATCATTAAGGTATTACAGAATGCAACAGTTATGTATGGTAGCGTCATCAGACTGACATTACAGGACCTTGGACAGTTCTATCATACAGCTGACTCTAACAAGACGTCCAAGAATGACACAGTCTGCACTGATGTGTGTTGCTTATTTATATATTATTTCAGTTTATACACAATCTTTTCATCCCTTGGATACTCAAGGCAGCTAATAGTCATTACCAAAGACCCTCAAACAATAAAAAGTTGAAAACCCATTGAAAACAATAGCTGTAATTATGAATCCAACGTTAAACACTTGACTATAAAATAAGGTGTTGACTTCTTTCACAGAAGTGTAGAAATTTGTCTAGCTTCCACCCTTATGACATTTTGGAAACTGTTAAAAGCCTGGTAATTCTCCCAGACCTTGGGATAGTGTGGTTGTGAAGCCCTCCCTTAGATTAGCTTAGTTTTGTTTGGTTTAAGGTTGGGTGTTTGTTCTGATTGATAGATAGATAGATAGATAGATAGATACATAGATAGATAGATAGATAGATAGATAGATAGATAGAATATGTATTGTCATTTTTATTTTATTTTATATTTTATTTTATTATTTGTAAGCTATCCAGAGTTGTCAAGTAGTTGGGTGGCCTCCAATTGGATTGAATAAATAAAGTGTGGGCCACTCCCTTGAGATACCCTGTATAGTTTGAGATCAATTTACATTTATTTATTTATTTATTTATTTATTTATTTATTTTTCAAATTTGTCACCATCCATCTCACTGCAGTGCAGAAGAAGATCCTCTCCTTAATTGATTTCTTGTATTGTAGTGTGCAGGACTGGACATGGTACTCCAGATGCAGTCTGAACGGTCAGCATAGGGTGGATCTATCACTTTCCATTATCTCAATACTATATCTCTGTTGGTGTAGCCCAAGATTGCATTGGCTCTTTTGGCAGGTGCAGCACTCTGCTATCTCATCCTTAATCTGTGGTCTAGTAGGACACATATCCTGTATCAGTGCATCTGGGCTTTTTACCTAAGTGTAAGAACCCTACATTTCTTAACTGTTTAGTTAAGCATTTTGTTGGGTAGGGCCCAATGTTCAATGTGGTCAAGATCATTTAGGATCCCCTCCTCCCCAGTTTTATGTAACCTGCAGTATACATTGTAATATACATTTTAGTCATTTATGAACATGTTGAAGAGCCCTTGACCCAGGACAGAACTTTAGGTACCCCACAGGATACCACCGTCCATGTTCTGATATCATCAAGGTGGGCAGAACTGTTTTTTAATGCAAGAGTAGTTTATCTATCTAGGGCAGACTACCTCTGTTGAAGAGAAAACAAATTCACACATAATCCTCCATCCTGAAGCCTAACGTTGCATTCCCCCCTCCCCCCCAGTACAGGATGTCCCTGCTTAGAGACTCAAGCTTTACCTTGATCTAGCCATGAGCTGGATACCCTCCCACCATTTTTTTTAATTGCTGGCTTCCAGCAATTGTGTACCTGCTCTTGCTGTTCAAGACTGGGAACACGACCACACAAGATGATCTAATGGGAGAAGAAAGACTTACTGTTGTTGGCCGTGAAAGTTACTTTTAGTAACTGTGTGAGTTCACAGCAAAGACATGTCAGCTTCTTCTTGAACACATCACCAGGTCTCATATATAAGAAAGGGTTCCTTCTCTCTTTCTCTAGCCATAGATGCCTCTCTACTGTGCATAAACAGGATTAGAATAGCTAATTAATAGAACCAGGTAAACATCCAACATTACATCTCCAATTTTAGCACAATGATAGCAAAATATCCTATCTGAGGATCCATAAAACTCATATAGTCATACATTCATATCCAGGAAGAATCTCTGAATTCATCTCCCCCTCAGAAAGTTCTGCTGAAATAACCAGGTTTTGATTGCTTTCCTAAATTCCAGTAACGTTGAAACAAGTTGAACCTCTAGGAAAAGAAGAGGGGCAGCCATGGAGATGTTGAACAGTGTTCAGATTTAGTTTTTGGCCCAATTGTGTTTCTTTAATGGGTCGGAGTGATAAACCTCTTACAGCATCTGCAGATGTAAAAAATGGTGGGCATAATATCACAATTCAGTCCCTGCTCCTTTTGTACATATATCAACAACACATGCACAAATTAAAGGGGCAGGTCTTGGAATGCGTTGTCACTCCTACCATATTGAAAATTTCCACACACACACAGACACAGAGAGAGAGAGTACCGCTGATCTGATGTCACAGCCCAGTTGCTGAATCAGATTGGGTTTCATGCTGATGTCACAGAGAGCAAATGAACCCAGCTTAGAGTAAAGATAATGTTGGTTGAATGGGTGGGTATTTTGGCCACTTTCAAAGCAGTTAAAGAATAGCCCAAAATGAGAGAAAGGTCTTTTTAAAGCTGTTTTGCTTATTTAGAAATGTCTAACACACTTTGCCAATATTGCATAATTAATTCCACTTCTGTTTGTCAGAGGAAGGGGCAAAAAATCTTCCATTCACCGAATTTCGATCAAGTTCTCTGCATTTTATGTTTAGGACAGGAACTTCAGCTCGGTGGTAAAGCATAAAGACTGTGTTCGGGATGAATCCTGTTCTGCTGTCAGCATCTCCATTTTAAAGGGAGGCCAAGTCAGCAAAATTGGGGGAAGATCTCTGACTGAAATCTGGACAATGGCCGAACTAATTTAGATATCCATATTCTGAGGCAAAATAGCTTAGCTTTCTGTGTATTACATTTTGCTCCCATATTTCAGGTCTAGCCTCAAAATGAGGTACTTTGAGCTGAGTATAACAATTTTCTGGCAACCACAGAAGCTGGTATATGTAGAATGGTACTTGCCTGTTGGGCTCCAGCAAAGACTTCATTGTGGTTGCATTTGGCATTAACCGGAGTTTCCAGTTCATATTCAGAGGAAACCACATGTAATCCAGTACCATATATACATGGCACTAGGACTAAACTAGGCCCTTTTTCCCCCAAAAAGGGTCATTGTTGACATTCTAACAAACACTGATAAAAGGCACTTTGACTAGGAACCCTTGAGAAAGTTGCATAGTTCTCATTTTCATGTGAATTTATCCCACCGGTACTTTCTAAGCAATTGATGCACATTTTTCATTTCAGACCTCCCCTCCCCGCTTTATTTTGCGGTGCAGGCTGCATCCAAAAATTGTGTACGTTGGGGAAAAGGATACGTCAAATGTGTAGAATGTGTTCTTTGCACAAAACTGTTAGGGGAATTCACTGCTCAGAGGGATGTCTTTGAGGAAAATAGGCACACAAATGATTCCGAAGGGATCTTACTCCTGTCTTGTTTTCTTAGAAATATGGGAAACAAAAATCCATGGACATTTTCATCTTTCTTTTTAATATTTGCATAGTGATGAAGGAAAGGAACCGGCAAATGTAATAGTGGAAAAATAAGAAAATAAGGAAAATAAGAGATGGCAGTTTTATTGACTATATGCAGTGAGCCTTAGAAAATTCTCTGTCTGTCATTATTGGGGATATTTGGAAATAAATAATTATATTAAGGCCCTAGGAGCTCCCCTTATTACAAGCTGTGACCGTGAGCTTAGCGTGACGGCCCCCTAACTCTGCAAGAACCTGCTACTACACATATACACATCTCTCAAGAAACTATCTGGGAAAATTATATAAACCCTTGCATCTCAAAAGCTTAGGATAATCAGGCTGTGCCAAGTCCAGGACAACAGGCAACAGACTCCCCACCCCACCCCATTCACTTGCAATTGATTCTGATCATTACATTTGGAAGCTTGAAATTAGTGTAAAGGGTAAAAGATTTTGAGGCAAAACCTTCATGGGTGCAGATACTCTTCAGTAAAGCGTCAACAACATAGCATCTACTGCCCCAGAGAGACGTTTCTGTGCCCTTCCCAAACAAATCCAAAAGCTTGGGTGAAAACATGGGCAACTGCATTGAAATCTCACACGATGTTAGTTTTCCCTTGTAAGATTTTGCTTGAGTTTAGCAATCAGGCAGTATTTTGAAGGCGTGTCTGGATTTTTGAGACCCCGTGGCTGGGAATGCAGTCTGAACATTTCATCGATCTTGTGTTTTTATCAGAAGACATTTTTTGGTAGTTGGGAAACAAACCTTTTGCAAACAAAAAAAGTTAGAGGCTATTTTAAAGTAATTGTAAAGAAATAAATTCTAGTTTGTTTCTTTCAAAGTAAACGAAATGCAAGTCAGCCGGAAAAGGTGCCGTTAAAATTAGCAGCCATGCAACCTCTTCCCCGTCCTCTCAGTCGTAACTCATAATTATGACATTGCTTGCCTGATGTCAACCAACATGGAAGAAAAAGGAGAACTAATTGAGACCGTGATTTTCATCCCAGACCCCTTGTTTTTCCCTTTGGAAAACTTTTTATGAAGGTCAGAAATACAAGAATTATTGTCCCCCCCAAAGATTAGGATTGTCAAGAATAAGAACTTAATGTACCATGCTATTTTGAAGATCACTTCTCTCTTTCTCTTTCTACTTTTCGCATTTTTTTCACCACCTCTTTTGTTCTCCAGCCCCATTTCCTTGTATTCGTTTTGTTATTGACAGTTGCACCAAGGTTACATCACTTAGAATCATCTCTCATTTTTATATTGGCAAGTTCCTGCTAAAATGCACAGCTCCATTGTAAAAACAAACAACAAAATAATAATGACATGGGTTTTTAACTACTGATAAATTCACATTTGTATCCTCCATGCTATACCATCTGGCAGTTTATTCATCAAAAATTCTTCTTTATTATTTCCATTTTGGCATGCAACTTTGCCTGCCTTCTTAGGGAGTGTGAAGGCAAACAACTAGGCTTGGGTTTTATGCCCTGAAATGCCTGTTGAAGGGCTTGACTTCAAAGCTCTAAATATGAACTATGCATTCTTTGGAACGAAGCAGCAGTGTTCGACTCTCAGAAATTCCCCTTGCCAACAAAATCTTAGTATAATAAGGAGTTAAACAAAACCATATTCATGGCCTTTGCAAGAATGGATGGAAACTGAGGACACTTGATTAAGCCTTTTCCAACCTGATGTTTCCCAGATTGTTGAATTTCACCCCCTATAATTCTCAGTAAATACAGCCATATTTGCTGTGGTCAGTTTGAATTGATGTCTGGCATATTTAGAAGACACAGGTTGAAGGAAGACAATTCAAGAGCACTGTATTTTCAGATTTGATGGTGGGACATGAATCAAAGATTTCTGAGATACAGGCTGATGTCTGAACACACTTTGGTTCCTAACAGAACTCTCCATAAACATTGTCACTTAATGCCATGACTTGTAAGTTTAGAATGATCAGATTGTCCCAGAGATTGTGTTTCCTCTTTGAACTTGAGAATTCAAGTGACAATTCAGTTTACCGTCCAGCTTTCATGCTTGATTATTGGTTAAGGAAGAAGGAACCACCGCTACAGTAATTCATCCATATCTGCATATCCAAATGACAACTTTGCTGACATGGTCCCTTGTCTTTAAATAAAAGAAGGGTGAGTTGAGAGTTCCTGATTTTGTCAGGATGAACACCACTGACTTGTTTTTAAGTAACTTCCATTTCTGATTTGGTCCTTGGATTCAGGAATGTCCATGGGTGCTGCATGTGGGTGGGTCAGCAGCGTCAAAATGGCAGACCCAACAGGACAATCAGAGCTTCTTTTCAATATGCATCACACAGATGTAAAACAGTCAGGATTTCAACTGACCTAGTTAGACACACCATTTTGATACAGGCCACCCCCACCCACCTCCCCATGGATCACCTTGCTTGGATTTCTAACAAAGCCAAAGCTTGGTGTGTCTGCCTACATTACATGCCTTTGGCTCTGAATAACATTAATTGTTTGTGTTGTCTCCTGGGCTGTATAAATTTAGAGTGCAAATCGCAACTCTTAATTTTTTCTTGAATGATGATTTCCAGCGATAGAAGGTAAGCATGTTGGAGGACTGTCTTGGTTGTTAACAACTCAGGTTGGAACTTGGATATAAGATGTAGACAAAGAGAATAAAACTCTTTGAGCATCCAGAGACATTACTAGGCATGCTGAGTGAAATTAAGATGTCCAGTAGATCAGATCAATTCAAGTTTAATGCTTCTGGACAGCTAGGTTGGCAGCAAAGATACTTAATCAGAAGGCAAATACAAAATAACCTTTTTTTTTTTTTAATAAATACATGCCCACAGATGAAGTATTTCTCGATACAGATACATCACTTGTATTAAAGGCCTGGAATCTGATCAGTGTTGGTACTTTCTTATGACTGTTGATAATCTCAAACTAATTCTGTGAATGTCTGAAAACCCAGGCTAACACTGCTGAGTGTTGCCAAGTAGCTTTGTGTGATCATTAGTATTCCTTGGGGTAGCCCAAGGATGAGCAACCTGAGTCCCCAAGTATATTTTATGTAGACTTTGACCTAATATCCATTCTCCCTGCATGGTGCAAGAAAACAGATCAAACTTCAGTAAGACCTTGGGAGAAAATGCAGAAGACGTCAGTAAGAGACACCAATCTTCTTGCTTCAGCCCTACTCATCATACGTTTACCAACCAGTTAACCCCAGTGGTAATGTAGTCCTCAATATAAAAGTCATCCACCTCTGGAGCACTCTAGCAAAAAGAAGATTTTCTTTCCTTCACAAAATTAGTATAGCATTATCAACATGAAGATGTGAATGTCATTGCTGACCAAGTGTTAAGCTCTTCATTATAATACTCATACTGTGGTGCATATATTTTATTCTGTGCATGCATACGAAGAATAGATTGCTGTAAAGATGGAAGTGGTGCTTCTCAAATGTTGCAACATGCTATACATATGGATCAATGACCCGTCATTCTAATTCCATGCACAGCCACACTATAACCATTGTGGGTTTATGAGGTCACACTTCATAGATGCATGTCTCACTTGGCTTCATTCGTATTTCCATATGTACATAGAAACATAGCAAAGCAGACATTCCTAGAGACATTGCAGGACAACCTCATTGAGATGGACATTCTCACCTCCTCCCGACATGACGGTGCTTACAATGATGGGTATGTTGATGCTTAACGTGATCTTTCTTTTTTTAATTGTATGGTCATTCTCTGACCCTTGCATGTCAAACAAGCTCATATGTGATTCCCTCTCCCCTAACTTTCTGTCTCATATAATCAACCCTTTCCCCCGTTTTCCTCTCCCATGACAGTTGCAGTGAAAACAATGAGGTACTTCAGGGTGTGGAACACAAATTGTCCTGTACATATTAATGGCAGCCTCGTTAATATGCTAATTCATGGCATCTCATTGGCTTCCTCCTGATACCATTTCACTAACACAGAGGCAACTTGAGCTGTTTAATAGGTTTTGAAGATGTGCCATTATGTTTACTTTGAATCTGTGCTGATTTAAATATCCTAATCTGATGTTTTCCAAGTGGGTCGCCTGAACTTTGAAAGGAAAAGCCATCTCCTTGTCTTTTTACCATTGTGATCATTCTCTTCCACAGTACTTCTTCTGTTCCCTTAAAGAGGGAAAGGCTATTACTTTGACTGGACCTGGAAGAACTTACTGTATTTCAAATAACATGACAATTTCAAGACTTTGTGCCTCTCTCTTAGAGAAACTATGCTATATTCTGAAAAATAATGATAACTGATCAGTGCTACAGTCAAGCCAGGCTAATTATTAGTTTTCTGGCCCCAAGGAAGCAGTCTTGATAAAGCTAAGCAAGAATGGAGCAATAATAATAATAATAATAATAATAGTAATCGACTAACAATAATCAGTAGTAGTAGTAGTAGTTTTCTGGCCCCAAGGTAGCAGCCTAGATGAAGCTAAGCAAGAATGGAATGATGATGATAATAATAACAACAACAACAAATAATGGTCATCATCAGGATCTTTTTAAGGTTCAGAGATTCATTTGAACACTCCCCATCTACTTCCTTCTTGTTACACCCTATATCAGTGGGGTTCACAATGTTTCTGTCCATTGAAGCAAATAACTCAGTCATTGGGAGTATGTGAGGAATCCTGAAGTAACCCTTATTTGTTATTAATTTAATTCATATATTATTTCAATTTAATCTCAAACACACGACACTGGGTGGCTTATCACAGTGAAAAACGATATAAAAAGAAAAAGCAGCAGAAAAATCATATAGAAAAAGGCATAGAAAAACCATAGAATGCAATCAGCAGCCAGCAACAATCAACAGAGCCATTTCATGGGGTCTTCCACATGTCCAGATCCCCAAGCCCAGTGGCCAAAGCACATCTTTAAGGCCTAACGAAAGGGTCAGGGCCAATCTGATCACTGGGGGTTGATGTCCCAAAGGTTAGGCGCCATGACAAAAAAGGGTCTCTTCCTGGGACCCACCAGATGCCATTCCCTAACAGATGGGACCTGGAGTATGCCTCTCCTCCCATACCTGTTAGGACAGGTAGCTGCAATCAGGAAGAGGCGATCCCTCAAACAACCCTGGCCATGATCTTTTAACCAATTCATTTTGCTGCCTTGAATGAAAAATACGATTCCACCCAGTCATTTCCACTGCTAAATGGCCTGCCACCTTGCCTTTCTAAAGGCCCCTGTCATGGCTAAATCAGGGGTTAGTAAATTTCTGACTCCTATTACAGCTGATTAGTTAAGCAAAGGCTTGTCACACTGGTCATAAACCCAGTCGTGGGTTTAGCTCTGATTTCTGACTCGAAGACGCTCTTGGTGGCAATGCCAAAGGGAATCCGCATAGTCTTTGCAGGAGAGAATTTGCACAGCAGCGTTCCTTAATCCCTTGGGTGCTGATTGGCAAGGCTTCTTCGTTGCAAATGGCCTCTTAAGTCTGCCAGCCTGGTGTGGAAAGAAATATAGCTATTTATGTCGCATTTGCAGGAAGGAGACATCAGCAGAAGCAACTCTCGTGGAGAGACCCCTGTCCTATTTCTCCTTTGCAAATGCACCTTCTTCAGACTTTTCAGGAAAGCTAGAAATCCTCAGACATTCCCTAGATAATGAGGTTGTGGCCCGCAGGCTTGTAGACACTGGCCCAGGTTTTTTTGAAGTAAGATGACATCCAACTTCTCCACACGTGAAGTTTGCTGCTGTGATGGCTCCTTTTACAGAGAGAGTTTCCGTCTACAGGAAATAAGTCAAGATCGGCCTCCATGGACACTGGCAGATCAAGAGAAGCAAAATTCCTTAACAAAATCTAATCCTCCCCCTCTTTATTCCATTCAACATTAAAAAAAAAAAGAAAGAAAATTGGACAGTAAGTTCGAACAGTCTGACAGTTACATCTTCAGTACCTCGGTAGGGTTTAGTCTTGTTGCCATTCTTCTTTTTAATGGTTGTATTTCATTTCTCTCTTTCTTTCTTCTTTTTCCTCCTTCGTTCCTCTTCCTTATCGGTGCATGGTGCTAATTTGGGCTTTGTTGTGTTTGAACCAAGGCTTCCAAGCCTAACGTCTCCCCCAATGTTGAGCGTAGGCACCAACCTCCTTTGACGCCTTTTCCTTTCTCTTTCTCATTCCACAGGCACTTCCTGTTCAAACCTGGAGGAACGTCCCCACTCTATTGTACAACATCGCCAGGCTATCCCTTGACATCTAGTACGGTGTACTCGCCACCCCCTCGGCCCCTTCCCAGAAGCACATTTTCTAGACCCGCTTTTAGCCTGAAGAAGCCATACAAGTATTGTACCTGGAAATGTGCAGCTTTTAGTGCTATTCTCATCTCCGTCACGCTGGTGGTGCTGCTGGCATATTTCATAGGTAAGCTGTTTCTTCCCTTTGATCTCCTACTTAGAGAAGAAGAAACATATATTGGGAGCAAACGGGTTAGGGTTGACAAAAGCTGTTCTCTGTTGTGAGCGTGGTTCATTCTGCTTTTTGCCTGAGTAGCCCTAAGAGGAACATGGTTCTATTGCTTTGCTTAGAAAGAAGTTTGATTTCCTGCTGGATCTCAGGCAACCAGGTGACCTTCCAGCAGACATTTGAAATGCCAGGGTCATTTCTCCAAGATATGTACATTATGATGATGTAGCACTATCCTTTGTTGACACCTTGGAAATTAGGGACGCACTGTTGGAGAGGTAGCATGACCTTTGAATGGGAAACAGGGCATACTCACAAAAGGAAGGAAAGCCAGGATGAAAAACTGATGTAATTTAATTTCCGTTAATTAAAAGCAATCATTATGATTGTTTTCCTTGTATTTAATCACATTCCCCTCCTACTGTCATAAAAATTCAGATTTAGTAGCAGCACCTGAAGGCCACCTTCAAGGCCACATGTAGTTCGGGGACCTGAGATTGTATATCCTTATTGTAATCATGGTTTGCAAACGGAGAGCCAGGCCTGCGGATATGTTTTCCTTTTTTCTAATCCCCTCTCTAGCAAAATCTGCTGCTTCCTTCCCTTTTCTTGCACCAAACTTGGCATAGAAGGTTCTTTTTCAGCTTCTCCTAGAAGTGTCCCAGGGTTGAACCTATGACTTGTACTTACAAAGGGGGTCCTCTGCCAGGGTGCCCCAATCTCTCCCTACATTTATTCATTATCTAATTTACAAACTGCAAATGCAAATAAGTCACTTTTCAGCATTGCTACAGTATGTATGTAACCTTTTTGCATAGGGAACAGAAGTACAGACATATTCTTCATAAATAAGAGAAAACTGCCTGTAATAGGGAACTTGTTCTGTCCTTGGAGGTGAGAATATCAAAATTCTAAGCCACGGATAGATAGAAATTGTAGCTAGCAGCTGTCGACCTACAGACGTCCACAGGGGCATAATGGGACACGGACATATCACGCTCATCTTTATTCCTCAAGAATAGAAGGTGAATGAATGAAATGTTCAGCGTAATTCATTGTTAATAGCCGTAAGGATAAAGATATGGAGTGAGTTCTGTGCACATGAGAATCAGGATGCAAGGCTGGTGTCTCTGGAAGAGTGGAGAATGGATTCCCCGTATTGTGAGCAGAGAAGTAACATGATATGGGAAACGGAGCTTTGGCAGTCAAGGGAGCAAACCCGCAGGGGCTCAGCGGCTTGCATCCTTGATCCCAAGATGTTTTGAATTGAAAGCTGCTTCAAGGCAGTTCTTAAGTAGCAGCTACTGAGTCTCTCGTATCCTGACTCACTTGAAAAAAGAACGCAGAAAGATAATTCAGAACGATAGGCTGAATCCTCTCCTTCAGAACAGCTTCCGTTGATTCAGGAGACCTTCCTTATCCCTTTTCCCGGGCTGCCTCTGACGTGCTTCAGATGAATCCTTCCTGTTGATGTCTCTTTTCCTTTAGTAAGAGACCAATTGAGCAAGTCAGCCTCAATCTTGTATTTGTTTTCGTACTTAAAAAAAATACTGTGGACTAACCTGTTTTGCTCCAATTAGCCTCTAAGCACAGGTAACGGAAAACTCATTCTATGGTAACACAATCAAGCTGTCACTTCTGATTTTGCAACCTCTTCCTCTAGGCTATTGATGTATGAAGCGCTGGTATTAGAACTTGCGGCGAGTCACACGTGGGAGTTTCACGGAGAGGTTCCTCTTGCATTTGATACGTGTGCAGTTTGTTACTAACACCGATGATCTCTTCTGTCACCCTTTTGTGATTTCATTTTATTGACTGATTGTCTCTCCTGCCTGTGCCATCGAGGGTTAGAACCATGACTTTGTCCCCTTTTTAGCCAGCAGTGTAATACAATCAGACTTGATTAATCAGCTACCGTGAAATTGCTAGCAACTTGATGGAATGTGCTGTCACCTTTCATCATTTGCCAAACAGATTCTGCTTTCTTGCCCTGTTGGACATATTTCTGTGTGTTAGAGGAACTTGTTCGTAGTTCGTGTCGAACTTTGGCATCAATCAAAAAATAGGCCTTTCTATTTTCTCTCTTTGTTTCATTCTGGATGCGATGCTCAGCTTTGCTATGGAATTATCGTCCTTCTTGAATATGTCTGGACGTGATGCTGATCCAGGTTGCTGTTGGTGCAAAGAATGGTTGCTGGAAAATTATCTTCTGTTTAGTGGTTTGAGGACATTGCCTTACAAACTTCCTTTCCCCTGTGGGCATTCACAGAAGGACAAGGAAGAACAGCTGATGCAACGTGTGTGGCAATATCACGATGCAAACTCTGATCCTTAAGTACTTGTGTGCGGCACCATAATGCAAGTTTAAAATGGCAGATCTTGCCTTGTGATGTCTCAAGGCGAGTTTGGTCATTTTGGCATCATTATGGCTGGCTGTGGATGTCTCTACTTTCCTTGACTCCAGATTACCGGTTTATTATGGGACTGGGATCTGCAATGAGATAATATTACCTTATATGTTCCACTTATGGAACATTAAGGAGAGAATGGCTCTTAGGGGAGACCATCACAGCTCTGGAATTCCATACCTTACTCTACTAGTACTGCTGTGGGCAAAGCTGGCATCTTGAGTGTGTGTCAGTATGCTGCACATGCCTCCAAGCTGGTAGGATAAAGGCAGCAGTATGTTGGCTTGCAAGATAGTCTCTAGATTAGATATCCTGGCTTGTCTAGGGTTAGGGTTAGTGTGAGAATGCTTGGAATTAAGCTGAGCTTGGGTTGTGCTTTGAGCATACTGGCCCAAACGGGTCAAAACTGATAGGTGCTATACCAAAGGTTAGTAACATTGTCTATATCTTCTGTATCTTACTAGAAAGCATGGCATAAGAGCCTCAGTTGATGAAAGCCATGATGGGCAATGGAGGTCAATGTCACTAGGCCCATCTGGTGATAACCGTGGGATATGTAAGGATGAAATGAAAGAGGCGATGGATGGATGGGAGGGAGGGAGGGAGGGAGGAAACTGTATTATGTATATATAGAGAAACAATAGCTGCAGAGAATATAGTCAAAGGGTACAAGGGACAGTTAAAATTAAAAGAACCAAAGGAAATGCAGAGTGATTTTCATGAGAATTTTTAAAAATGCTTTGAGAAAGACTAAACAAGGAACTTCTAGCGAAGTGTGTGGCATTCAGAATAAAAGTGATGAATGATTTGGGATGAAACTGAAAAGGGAATGATGGGAGGTGTATTTTAGAGATTTTTATGGGAATGATAATTATATGTTCAGAAAAATAGAATTGAAACAAATGCTGTAAACGTTAGCATCCCAGAAGAAAATGGATGAATATTTGATAAATGCCGGGAGGATGTTGGAAAATCATAAGGCTGAGGATGCAGGCGGTAAAACAGGAGACATGTTTAAAATATGAATGTAGTTTGCTTGTGGAGGGGCTGTGTGACTTGTTTAATGTGTGTGTGAAAAATTCACCTGTTCCTAAAGATTGGAAGAATGCCATTATTTTTCCTCGGTACAAAGAGAAAAATAGAGTGAATGCAAAAACTACAATGGGATTAGACAGTTAAGGGTGTCTGGAAAGGTGCTTGGAAGAATTTTGATTGAAAGCATAGAAGAGGTGACAATCAGCAAAATTTTGGAAATGGAGTTCAGCTTTATGCCAGGCTCAGGGTCTACAGGTTGGATTTTTACTCTTCAGCAGGTGATTGAGAAAGGTATGGAAGGGGGTAAAAATTATTGCATGTTGCTTTCGAGAAAGCATATAATACAGGTAGTCCTTGTTTATCGAATACAGGTAATTGTTGTTTAGTGACTGCCTCAGATAATGACCGTTCGCAGTTACGACATTGATGAGAAAGGAACTTTGCGACCAGTCCTCACATTTACGACCTTCTCAGGTCTGTAAAGCAGAGGAAAGCTGGAGTAAGATCATAAGCACAGTTGCGGTTTCACTTAGCAACTGCTTCACTTAACAACTGAGTTACTGGTCCCAATTGTGGTCGCTAAAGGAGGACTACCTGTAATTAATCACATTATTGGAATGGGAGAAAGTCAGTGGCTCAGTGAAGCCTACTGAGATGGAAGCTCCTTCCATTTCTTCAAGTGCTCTGCTATCGGTTACTTCAGCAACTGGAAATGATTCAACTTGTTTTATTGTTATCGTAAGTGGTTGAGGTGCTGCACAAGCAACTTCACCTCCTAAATCAAAGGTAACAGGAGTGAAATACTGGCTGCTGGGAAGTCACAAGGGCCACCACCTTCCAGTCCAAGCATGTAAGCTTCCCAAAGATACCCAGTTGGCCACGGGGTGTTGCAAAGGATGGACTAGATGGGCTTAGGGCATGATCCAGCCATATCCTATCAAAAGGAAGGGAGAAATAATGTCTAGGCCAGTCCCAATTGTGGTTGCTAAATGAAGACTACCTGTAAAGGGAATATGAGTGACTAATGGAATATTTTGCTTGTATATGGAACTGAAGGTGGGTTGCTGAATGCTATGAGAGCTGTATACAGTGGAAGTAAGACTTGCATGAGAACAAATGGAATGCTTAATTAACGCTTCAACTTTGAACAAGAAGTACTACAAGGATGTAGGATGTCCCCTGGTTGTTTAATCTGTAGGGAAAAAAGTATAAGGAATGGTTGTGGTGAATGTTAGAGGTGTGCTGATTTGGAGATGTGAATGTTGATGTTCATTATAGACTTCCTCAGAGAGCTGGGTCTTTGCATAACGTGTCTGACGTAGGATAATTTGAGCCTGGTCGTGTGTGCCTTGAGTGAGAACTCTGGATTGAGGCATTCTATAACCCATGTGTTTGTTTTCCTGGCTGTCTGTGGTATTCTCAGGTGTCCTCTTGAACACCAGAGTTTGGAATCGTCGTGGTTGTAGTCCCATTTAATTTCTAAGAGAACTATTGCAGCTAAATTCATCTGCATTCAGCCCAGTGATTTTAATTTGTATTGGGTTCTCCTTGGTCTTCAGCAAGGCATCTGTATACATTGCAAATAAACTGGTTTAATAATCACCCTTCTCTCCAAAGAATTCAGATTCTTTGGCAGGGGGGATAAACGTAGAGGGAATTTTTAGCACCTTCACCAAACTACGCAATGAGAGAATCCATGTAACTATCTAGGAGAAACCTTGATCATTTTACTGGGACAGAGATTGTGTACATTTGTAAACAACATGTTCTGACTCTTTCTCCTTCTCCCATTTTATATGCTTCTCCTGAAAACAAAACAAAGCAAAGCCCTAATTGAAAAGAAAAGAACCAGTGATTCCACTCATGTGAAACACCTACAGGAATGAATCACGTAGGTGTCTCATCCACCTGAGAACTGCAGTCCTAGAGTACATCAAAGTATCTGTGAGAAAGACCATCACAATCCCCAAATTCTATTTTTTGTATCCTTATCTATTGAAGTATTTATAGGGTGACTCAAAATATGGAATATTTAAGGAATGGAAGCGGACTAAATTGGTTCTCCCGCTAATTATAATGGACCCTAAGTTCAAATAGGTTGGACAGTTTGGTGGCATCTTCCACGTGGCATCAGACCCTCGCAAGATGTCCAAAACGAAAACAAAAACAAACTCAACTGTATGATCATGTTTTCTTGGTGACAATCATAAATCATAATTACAAGTTTCTCAAAGAATTACTTAAAATCAAAATTAATTGGTTCTGCTCAGCATAAACATATTTAATGAGAAGACTCACTATCAGGCTAACTGTTCTAATCAGCAGGTAGGAAAAAATGCAGATAGTTAATTAGATTTAATGAAAAACTGTGTGTAATTTTAAGTATAATCAATTATTTATTAATGTAATGAGCGACTCTGGCTGGGCTTACTAATTAACTCATTTAAAAATTATGAATAACCTTTTCATTTGTAATTATTTTCTACATCTTGTCAAGCTGAAGATAAAAACTGCATTACCTTAAAAAGAAAAGAAAGTAAAACCAATTCTCTTTTGCTGAATAAAATGGAGATTTGTGGGCCAATGCTTTTCTCCGATTCCCTACCTGAATTTTGGTAGACATTTTTCAAATATAAATACAGTGAAACCAGAGATAGTGATGCAACAGCTGGAAACAATAGCACTCCCACTGATGCAACCCAAAAGATGGATCTGTTCCTTGGATGACACTTTCATCATAATCAAAAAAACAACTAGAGAACACATACAAAACAGTCAACATCTTTCGTGGAATTAAAAGTCGTAGAACAAAAGAACAATAGAGTATCTTTCCTGGATATACTCATCAACCCAGAAAACAATGGCAAACTACAAATCCAGGTGTATTACAAAGCAGCCCACTCTAATCCAGTACTCAACTGTCACAATAACAACTCAGCAGCGCACAAAAGAAGCTGTGTATAAACCCTCTTCAGATGAGCAAACACAGCAATAACCTAGAACTCCAAAAAATATGTAGAAATAGACTACTCATATAGCATGGATTGTGTAGGTATCCATTCAACGCAATGGATACCTACACAGCTTCAGCAAAACGTGTCTATCCTCACAACCAGCAGGCATTGGGAGTTGAGCCCAGCATATATAGAGTGTGATATGGGGTTATCATGGCACCTTGGTTGGAGTATGATGGGGGGGGGGGGGGGTTGGGAGGGTGTCCTAGTTTTTATTCTTTATGTATTTATAGTGGTTTGATGCTTGTTAGCCACCTAGGGTTATCTGGTATAAGATGGACAGCCATATAAATCTTTTAAATAATTAATTTAAATAAAAATAACCCAATCATGACTCAACCCATGAAAAAGATGCCTCTGCCATAGGACAGAAGCATCTCAGAAACTACCAGTAGGTTACTACAACCCCTTGGCATCATGATAGCCCATAATCCAATGAAATCCTAAGGAGATCCAAAGATCTCACAGCTAAAGAAGAAAAGGTAGGACTCATTTGTAACATCCAAGGCAAGGACTGTGAAAACCACTTTTGAGGGCAAACAGGTAGAAGATTGGCAGAAGGCATCCATGAATATCAGTTGGTAGTTGGAAGACATGATGAGTTTCACAACGCACTAACAAGTTTAACCCCAGTTTCAACTGGAAAACTGCAGACGTTTTAGACCAAGCCAGATCCAAAAAACGAGAATTCCTAGCGGCTTGGCACTTGGACAAATCAGATTGATTGAGATGAGCTCCATCCATAAACTTATTCAAAGAAGGAAACAACCTAAGGTCATGGAAAGGGGAAATTCCCCTAAGCACATCCTTCCTCATCAGACACCTATTAATCCAGTTCCTCAGAAGCAGGAACCCCACCAGCTGAAGCAGGAACCCCATCAGATAAACAGGATCCATCAAGGAAGATACACTACCCAATCAAAGCTGGTAGGACAAGCTGTCGTAGATATGAACAACCAGCAGAACTTCACCCTCCCATGCACTGATTAGGTTACTTTGCCTGGTAGTGCCACATCTGCAAGAAAAGCCAGCTCACAGAATACCAACAACCCAACAGTGAAACCAATTTACCAGACCTCATTACCACAGACCTACTTTCCATGATTTCCAGTAGTAATGTATGGCTGTGAGAGCTGGACCATAAAGAAGGCTGAGCGCTGAAGAATTGATGCCTTTGAACTGTGGTGCTGGAGAAGACTCTTAAGAGTCCCCTGGACTGCTAGGAGGTCAAACCAGTCAATCTTAAAGGAAATCAACCCTGACTGCTCATTGGAAGGATTGATAATGAAGCTCAAGCTCAGATACTTTGGTCACCTAATGCGAAGAGAGGACTCTTTGGAAAAGACCCTGATGCTGGGAAAGATGGAAGGCAAAAGGAGAAGGGGAAGGCAGAGGATGAGATGGTTAGAGAGCATCACTGAAGCAATGAGCATGAAACTGAGCAAACTCAGGGAGGCAGTGAAGGACAGGAAGGCCTGGCGCAATATGGTTCATGGGGTCACGAAGAGTCGGACACGACTTAACGACTGAACAACACTTTCCATGAAGGCTTACCTAAATTGCCATATCAAGTTATCGCACAAATAGTATAGAGTGACAGAAATAACTTTGTGTAATAATGACATCAGGCAAATAAAGTAAATCACTGTGTAAGTGTACTCTGAACTAGTGGACATTCAAGAATAACAGTAACCTCCACTACTGGTCCGTTAAATTGTAGTTAAATTATGGTTTTACTGTATATTATTTCTGTCCTGCCAGTTTATATTTCAACCCTGATTTTATATTACTAATTTTAATGGAGTTTAACTGGGTCAGGTCAGCAAAATGTATGTCATGCTGACTGGGGTTAAATTAAGGAAGTTGATGTTTCTGGATTTATGATGTTAAATTCTCTAAACAGTGTTAGCTTTCTGAAATAACTCAGTTCAATTAGTCTGGGATAAACATTCTATTAATATCTCAGAAAACTACCAAATTGAGGGAAATACTGGTTCTCTTAATCTATGTGAGCTGCATGGATATTTCAAGTCCAATTCTGTGTCTCTGGAGTGCTGCCAAAATCAGATGGCATAGCACAAAATAAATTGTAGATCAATACACTGTTATTTTTAATCACTTTTCTTTTGCTTTGGATTTGTTTTTATCTGATACGTATAATGCCTTCTTTGCTTTAACTCACCCCGGTTTTTTAAAACAAGAGAGGGAGGGAGAAACAGGATCTGAATTTCTATTCTAGTTGTCTTCTCCTGTTTTACCGATTGATTGGATTTATAAGGCCAACCAACTGCACTGGAGCTCTAGGTAGCATACAATATTAAAACAATTTAAATGTTTTTTTAAAAAAAACAAACAGACATCTGGGGGGAAAAACCCACCAGTCTCTAAGTGTGGAGGCCCACCACCCATTCTAGCCTGGGGAAATTGCCAGGTTTTAAAGGGTTCTTTTAAACAAGCTCAGAGTGGGGTCATCACCCCATCACTTTAATTCTTGCTTGTTGGAACTCATTAACTTAAAAAAAGGGAGCATCCGGTTCCAAGTTATTCACCTCTTCCTAAATTATCAATGGAATAATCCCAAATAGGGTCAGAAATCAGGAGATCCATCATGACTTTCCATGTTCTGCTGCTTCTTCATATTCATAGATTCCTACACACACATACACACACACACACACACACCCCTCTCTCTTTTCACTATATTAGTTTCGGCCTGATCTAAACATGGGACTTAAAGATCAAGTTCCTCAGAGACTTTGTAGGACATTGCTGATTTCTTAATCCCAACGTTAAGCTTCTTTCTCTTTGGAATCATCACAGAATGTTCTTGTGGATGAAGAATTAATTCCCTAGACCTAGCCCCTTCCAGGGACTAATTCCAGGAAGTGGTCTTGCACCATGAATCAGTTATGTGATACGTCCCATTCAGGTTTTGCAGTTGATAGAAATCCCAAAATTCTAGTATATGTTCAGTCTCCTTTCTCACAAGGATGCTTTTAAATGATGTTTCCCATTGTTGTATGGCTGAATGAAGCCTCGTTGCGCAACTTAAGTGCATTCCTTTATTTTATTTTACTTTACTTTTAAAAATACTTTTTCAGTTTGTTGAGAGTCATAAGCATTTTTGAAGAAAGGATGATAAAGGCAATTTTCTGTAATAAACAGGGCTACCTTAGTTCCTTCAGAGATTTCCTTGTCATCAGTGAACTGCTGAAAGGTCATAGAAATGTGAACATTTATAATAAATAAACATAATGACATAATGACATAATAACATAATAAATATGTTCTAAGCTAGTCTTCCTGCATTCAAGCCGTTCATGCTTTGAATGATACCAGCTGACATATCGTATTTTTCCGTCAATAAGATGCCCCCATGTACAAGACGACCCCCACTTTTCCAACCCAAAATTAAGAAATCAATATTTTAAAGATAGTGCAGAACACATTTTTATTTAGTAATTAGTTAACATTGACCTGCTACACTCGGTGGGAGGAGGTCCAAACCGTCTCTCTGCAGCTCTAGTTCCAGGCTCTTTTGCATAACTGATTACATTCAAGCACGAGTGAAACTGCAGATAGCTTCTCTCTGCAAACAGACTTCCTCCAATTGGTTTGTTCAGCATCAGCTGACGTCAGTAACATAAGGCTCGTGATTAGAGGAAGTCTGTTTGCAGAGACAGTATGGGCAGTTTCACTCGTGATTGGAGGCTCGTGATTGGAGGAAGTCTGTTTGCAGACTCAAGCTATTTCACTCGTGATTGGAGGCTAGCAATAGGAGGAAGACTCTTTGCAGAGACAAAGTATGGGCAGTTTTGCAACCGCGCGGTTCTCTCTTCAGCTGACTTCCTTGAATAAGATGCCCTTCAATTTTTAGCGTAAGGATTTTAGAAAAAAGTATCGTCTTATAGTCGGAAAAATACGGTAATTAATGGTCATGAGATGAGGTTACAGATCCAAGTATTGCGAGGGCAGAAAATTCAAGGGGTGGACTGTCTGAGCTATATAAATGCCTGAACAAATTCTGTGTTAAGTGTCCTTCAGACTCAGGATGGATGTTTCAAGTTGAAGATAATGGTCATATTTGAGAACGTATCGTTTTTTTAAAGAGAAGGTACAGAAGTGGGAGCGTAGATGCATTGACAGTGTAACTCCCGAACAAGCAATGTTTATTCAGTATGTCAAACCCGTGAATTGGGTCTTGGAGAAGTATATTTTAGTCATCTTACAAAGTTGGAAGGGCAGGTTGGAATAGCTGAGAATCTGAGGAACTTGGAACATCTTTTTACTTTTCTGTTGCAACGTTTTGGCCCAAACTGAACATAGCACTGTTTAATTGCATTTTTAACTTGCTTTTTCATCAAATCACCAAACAGTGAATTTTTTTCTTCCTCATTTCATTTTTTGCAGACTACTCCCCACAGTTACATGACAGGGAGATAAAAAGCAATCTAGAACAAAGAGAAACTAAAGGCTCAATCTATTCTCTGTTTTAGTGCATAACCCTGTGCAGAAGTCCTACCAAGTTCAATAGGCTTATTCTATATATAGAATTACATCCATACAGCATATTTAGGCTTTCTGGGGAAAAAAGGATGCTGCTGTTTTAAAAACTAAATAACCTTTAATGAGATAATAAGTAGACTCCTTAAAGTGGTAGCATCTTTATTTCAGAATAGCACAGAAGCCTGAAAAGACTCTGCTTTATATAGCCATTAGGTGCTGTTTGCTTCATGTGAAAACTTAGTTCTCTTGAGAAGTCTGTAATGTATGGTGGAAGGAAAGAGAAGAAAAGGACAACTAGCTGCATGATGGTTATACTGATATTGGGTTCTCTGTTAGAAGACCTGAAGGACCAGGTTGGGGACAGATCACCCTGGAGAAGGTCTATTGATGTGGTTGCTAAAGGTCAGTGCTGACTTGAAGGCACATAATTGATCACTATTTGCTTGTGTGAGGTCCAAGCACTTCCTCTGAATTATGTTTAAAGTGTGCAAACCCCTCCTGTATATACATACGGATATTGAATCACATCATTTATAAACTCACTTTGTTCCTGAAAGTGTGTAGATTTCTCGTAATTAGAATTCCCAGTTAACAGAAATTACTGTTGAAACCTTCAAACTCTAAAAGTTTGACATTGTCATTATCTATTTTTTAAAAAATAAAGCTGGTTTCTCCACCCAAATCTTTTTTTTTTTTTTTTTTTTAGCTATTGTGAATATTTTAGTTCTGGCTGAAGGAATTGTCCCTGCTGTTTTCAGGCAAGATTTGGGATAGAAACTAGAATTGTTTTGAACTTTTCAATGTTGAGCTATATTTCTGAATAATTTCTTCTCTCTGCACTTTCAAACCAGAGTTCAACCAGTTCTACCGACATGCTTCACCAGCTTTTATTTTATCGCATCTTTCTTTCTTTCTCTGAAATTTCCATTCTGAATATGTATCTGGAATAAAAACACTGCACATTCAAGTTAAATGCAACTAAAAGAAGGGGGAGGATGTTGTTTTCACATGGTAACCCCCATGTCTGGTTGCTAAGTCAGACACTCATTTTTCTGTGCTTGAAAGTGACCCTACCTAAGCTGATTTGGCTTCATCTCAATGCTGACCCTTCAGGCCAGTACTTAATGGTCTCTCTGTTAATTCCACACTTGAGTTCTACAATAGGTCCTTGTGAAACATCTCTGGGAACCTGATTTACAAAAGAGCTCCATATAGCTAAAGCGACATAGGGTGCAGCTGCAAGAATATATCCTTCGTGCCTATAGAAAAATGTCCAGGGCACAGCAATTTTAAGCATTTCTCCTCTGGCGTAATGGTGGTGGGAATACTAGGAGCTTTCCTGATTTCCAGCTTAATTAATACTCCTACCAGCTGTTGTAGAAGAACAAAGCTAAGGAAAATGGTGAGTTACACTAGGTTGACTTGGAATAAATTCCATGCAGTCAACGGCTTCCCTTCGGATGGGTCTCCCTTGTGAATAAATCAGAGGTTTTGCGCAATCCACTTGTGTGGCTGAACTTGATTCTCTCCAGAGACTTTGATCATATCCATGTCGTCCTACCAGATCTGGGCTGCTGAAATCCAGATGCTTACAAGATGGCAGCAAAATTAGACCTTTCCATCTCTCTTTGCTGCCATCCGGTGTTTGTCTGGATTTTTGCCGCCTAGATCTGGAAAATATATTTTAACTTCAAGTCCAGAAACCAATTGATTCCACTTTCATCCCCTTTCTTTCTCTCTTCTTTGTTCTTTCAGCTGCTGCTTCAGGCCTGTTTTGGGAGCTAAATATAACCCAAATATCATGTTCTTTGTTCTCTTTTCTGCCTCTGCAGTTACATGGGAGAGAAAGCCTCTGAATATTTTTTTAGCTTTGTTTTTTAGGGCTTGGCATTTTGGTTTGGATGGCAGCCATGGATAGCTTTGTAGCCTAGGGACTGAATAAGATGAACTGATTTAACTACCACTCTAAAAGTAATAGTACAAGATCAGGCATTAGAGCTGTCCTTGTCCAGATCGATTCCTCCCAGCCCACTGGCAGCTGGAATGCAGAGTTCGCCTGGAAAATGCTGTAATGGGTTGGCCTCTTTGTTTAAAACTCACAACGATCTCCACTTTGAGATTTAAAAGTGGTGGAATAAGGAAGATGGACAATCCTTTATAGCAGTGTTTCTCAACCTTGGCAACTTTAAGATGGGTGGACTCCCAGAATTCCCCAGTGTTGAGCGTTAGGTCTCACATTCTGCCATTATATTACATTCTGAAGTATGTCAGAAATCAGGACTGAATTTGGATTGCTAAGTCACCTGTGAGAAAAATCATATGATGTCAGAATACACAACTGGCCAAGTCTTGATGAGGTTTGGGACAAAGAAACTAATCTGTCACAGCATTTTCATGATATCCTTGATCAAGGATTATCAGATCTGAGCTGTATTAATCCGGATGAACACTAAATGGCAGAAAATACATTGTTTTCTGTATCTCTCAGGTCATCCTGCCCTTTGCAACTCAATTCTGGTATCCCTAGGTGAGCTGGATAGAATTTATGGGACAAAATTCTGGGACAATTATGCAGTGGAGATTTTCAAACAAAGGTTAGGTAGCCATTTGTCTGGGATGGTCTGAGGATTCTTGCCGTGAATGGACCAGGACTTCCAAGGTCCATTCCAACCTTAGGATTCCGTGATTTTGATCCCTCTGCAGGTGGTCCTAGATATAGGTGCATGGCAACCTAAATCACAGCAGTGCCATCTACAGTTAAAAGTGAACCAAGTTTCACCTCTTGCGCAAAGGCAGTTTTAAGCATTTCACTGACTTGGAAGCAGATCTAGCAAGTTTATGTCCAGCTACATTTTGATTCTATTCTTCCTGAGTAGAAGAAACAATATTTGCGGCATAAGAGTTACTGGTTTGAGATGGGTGGCTGTACAAATCAAATCAAATAAATAAATGAATTGTGACCCTTTTATTTGCTCCACAGCATACAAACACCACATGTTTTCTTCCTTGATTTATTTATGTATTATGATTATTTATCACCCATATTTCACGATAAAGGTTTTCCTAAAATACTTGCAAGCAATATAACATGTAATTCACAACATAGAAACGTGTTTTCTTCCTTGATTTATCTATGTATTATGATTATTTGTCACCCATATTTCATGATAAAGCTTTTCCTAAAATACTTGCCAGCTATATAATATGTAATTCAGAATGCTGCTGTCTTGGTGTGCACCTCTCTTGACCTTCTGTTGTGTTCCTTGACGCTGATTCTTAGAGTTCAGGTGCCTCTGGTGTTGAAAGCAATATGTAGCTATCAAATCTAGTCACCTTCCTCAGTGAAATTGTCCTGGGCTTTAAGGCCACCTAAATTGATTGCTATCACTGTAGCCGACCCCATGAGGCACTGCAGAAAAGGAATGTTTCCATTTATCATTGGAAGAATAAAGATAGGCTAGTTGAGGATATCTGGAGAAAGAGCTGGATTCATATGTCATTAACAAACAAAGGCAAGTGGAGCTAGGGGGATGAGGTCTGGCATTTTTCTGGATTCTTGCAATTCCGTTCTGTGTTTTATTAATGTGGGTCTGGAACAATGCATCTTTTCTTCCCCTCTCTTCTGCCCATAAATTGTCAGCACACTAAGACAAATAATAGACTGTGATGTACTTTCTAGTGAAGGACAGAAAGACTTGCATCATGTAAATTACTGTATCTTCACAACAGTGGAACAACTGTGGAAAGACTCAGATGGTGCCCACAAGAATCTCTGGAAATTGAGATGGGGGTCAAGGGTAAAGCTTTGCTTTGAACCATTCCAGGCCTCCTTAAATAATAATTTTCAAGCTTGAAAATTAAAAAGAAAATCAATATGGAGAAGGAACCTCGAAGACATTAAAGGAGATATCTGTAGGCATCGTTGCTGGAGACCCTAGTGGTCATAGCGATTAAATGGATTAATGTTTTGCCTTTGTCATCTTCTTGTTTGAACAAAAATGGCTATTGTTTCTAGCATTCAAGGCAGTTAAATCCAATTTCAGTACTCCTTACTAGAATCTGCCAGGTGGCTTGGCTCCAGACATTCATTGCTCTGTTTTACGCTGTATTATGCCAACCTCTTCTGCCTAGCATCTCCCAGACATCCTGGGGTTTTAGGTTCCTGAATTCCCATTTATCTTTAGCCATTGTGATCATTCAGTAGTGGAACTGCCAGTCAAAGCATGATAACACTTATGTGCCATCAAGTTGGTGTCAACTCTTATTAACCACATACAGATTTTCTCCAGAAGGATCTGTCCCCAGTCTGGTCCTTCAGGTCTTCCAACAGTGCCCCCATCAGCACTGCAATTGAGTCTGCTGGTAGTCCTCTTCTCTTTCCTTCCACCTTTCCTAGCATTATAAACTTCTCCAAAGAGCTAGGTTTTTGCATAGTATATCCAAAGTAGGATAATTTGTGTCTCAGATAGAACTCTGAGTGGGTTTGTTTGATCATCCGTTTGTTTGTTTTCTTGGCTGTCCAAGGTATTCTCTGAAGTCATCTCTCCAACACCAAAGTTCAAACACTGAAGTATGAGATAGGGTTAGGAACATAGTTAATATGCCTAATACCAAGGTAGTTAATATTGACTGACGAGGTAGACCAGAAACTGACTCAACAGGAAGACTAGAACTAAACTTTAATGAGTTAAGCTGTAGTGACAGAATCTTGCAAGACTGCTTGCATTTTACCTTCCTTGCCTCTTATACCCCATTGAGTCAGGGATGAACCCGCCTCTCCCGAATAATGACTCCTTTCTCAGGGCTTCAGCCTTCATTGTTACTGTTATTTAATAAAAATGCATTTATTTCTTTGTTTAAATATTAACCAGATATTATGCTATCCTGTACCTTCCCTATGTTCCACCTTGTCACAGAGGCATAAAGAAATAAAGGGAAAAAGAAGATTATTCCTAAACCGTAAAAAGAATTTAGGGTTGGCAGCAAGGCGAACAGATCCTGTAGGTTCATGGGATTTTTCCTAATTTTAAAGAACAAAATAAGAAAAGGATACCCACAACTAGGAAGGAACGTGCTGGTTAGAAATTTTGGGAGTTAGAACTTCATAACACATGTGGAGAATGCAAGACTTTGATAAACAATACTTCTATAATTGATCTTTTAAGAACTTTTTGGGGGGGAGAAATGTCTTTCAAACTGGAGAAATGCTGGCTGGGAATTCTGGGAGTTGAAGTCTGAGGTTGAGAAACACCGATCTAGACCTTCTGTGCAAAATGTGGGAGCAGAGTGGCCAATTACACCAAGCTATTTCTAGATTGTTCAGAACGTACATCCTGCAGTCTTAAATTCACTTGTCACGAGGGATTTGTTTTAACCTTCATTATAAATCCTTGGATCTAAAATCTCAGCTAAAAGTGAAGGCTGGTAGGGGGCTGACAATAAGCTTTTAAAAAGAAATGCAAAAAATACCCCGATCTATTTTTCATTCCACAACTTGTCTTGGCCTTTGTCCATGAGTGCTGAAAAGCACTTTTTTAAACAGTTCTTAATAACTTCTGGAAGGAGCGCTTCCAAAGCCCCTGTACTTACCTCATGCTAATTACCGTGCTATAGTGTAATTTAATTCCTGTTAAAGCCATAAACAGCAAAAAAGTCATAGAAAGGGAGAGAGAAAATGTTTCATACGATGGTGGTTTTTACGGTTTTGCAAGACTGAGTAATGATGTGGGGTCATAAGAATAAGTTGCTATGAGTTATATGTGACTCTCTGTGGGTGGTGGGTATCGATGCTGACTTTTGAAAATTACTGAGCTAACGTTTTAATCTCCTACTTTTGTTGCAACACCATGTCTGAAACAGTAATATTGTGATAAGCAAAGTTAAGACAGATACCCATTTAAAAAACAAATCCAGAAGATACTCCATTTTGGTTTCTTCTGATGATACCGCAACAACAGATTTATTGTAAGGGAACACCCTTGTCACTTGAAGGGTTTCTACTTTTAATAATAGCCAACCTTTGAAATATTGATTGGCGTCTGTTATAACACAGAAATACTTGTGCTTACCCCAAGGCCAAGCACTCCCCAAAGCATTTTTGTGGATTTTTGTGGTATTGTCTGTTTTTTAGCATCATATTTGTTGTACGATTTTTTTAAAAAACTGAGGAGTCAGCTTTACGGTTAGGAAAGGGGAAACATAGGAAAAGGAAAGGTAAGAAGTAGGAGAACTACACCCATAATTATTCAATCACATTTATATTGGCCCTAAAGAAAGGAAATCACGTTACGTTCATATGTTCCTATGTTTTGAAGAAACAGATCTTTGAATTTTCTTTACCGTCTTTGATTAGAAGCTTAACGGCCAACCATATCTGACTTTAACCACATGGTTGTGTGAATCCAGGGCTTCTGGTGGAGATAAATAGTTGAGAGATGAACATAGTTGCCCTGTAATGTTCACACACTTTCCATCTTAATTGTCTCAAGGTTTTCAGATTATTAAAGTGTTGTGGAAGTGTGAGAGAAACCTGAGTTTCATAGTGAGTTTACGTTCACTAACAGCCAGTCCAAATGGCTGGTACCATATCACTGTCTAAGCAATTGTCTCATGGTCCATTAACCAGCCATAGTAGCATAAACTTTCATGGAATAAAATTTGGTTCATTACATACATGAAATATTGGCTTAAGTTGGTAAGAATCTAGTAAAATAGCTGAGGAGGAAGAAGAAATGGCAAAGACTGAGGTCAGAATGAAATAAAATAAGAACTCTATGTAACAGTAACATGAAGTTCAGTAAGAACTCCATGTGACAATTACATGGAGGTTTAAAGATAACAAGTAAGGTGATCCCTTAAGAAAGGGGTATCAATAATAAGACATGTCATGGAATAAAGAACCCATGAGCTTGATTTAAATCCAAAGTGATAAAGATGAATTTCTCACTAGTAGTTTCATAGTAGATCTTTTCTTTTGAAATTCCTTGGTTGAAGAAGCCCCATTTGAAATGGTTCTGGAAGGTTTTGGAATGTGGAAATGGATTCCTATTGGTTTCCAAATACTGCCCTTTGTGATCCTGTGTAATGGTATGTGGGAAAGACCTTGGGAGGCTGGGCCCAGGGATGCTGCCTCGGGAACGGTCAGATAAGAGGCAGCATAGCCCGCAGCTGGATAGTGGGTGGGCCAAGAGGCTCAGAAGAGACCCTCCCAAGTTTCTCGGGGTATAACGGAGACAGGGGGAGAACTGTACTTTCAGACTTGCAAGACTCTGTTAATGTAGCCTTACAATAAAGTAGAATTAGCTGATCCGATCGTGTTTCCTCTCTGGTCTACCTGGTAAGGCTGACATCCTGGATATTTTTTCCATTTCTTCTTTTGAAATCTCAGCTCAGTAGAAGACCATTTTTGGCTTTTTCTAGCCTACTTTGACATGTCCACACTGCTCCTCTTGAATCTCCATGGGACTCTCTCGCTTCCTTTTCCAGGAGCCCTGTTTGTAGTTTAATGGATCCCTCCTCCCAAAAGTCAGATCAGAAGTTCTGGAACTGTTTTAACTCATTTCCACCTCTTTGTTTTTTACCCCTTTTTAGCATCCTGAATATATTGGCAGTGCAGTCTGGCAGCAAAGGCACGGGAGCGACACAATAACTTAGTGTGTAAGCTGGCTCACGGTGCAGAACTGTCAATCAGTGCAAGGAGCTCACCCTGTGATAATGTGTGTGGTTGACTTGCCACTGAAATACCATTGGGAGCATGGGAATTGTGCTCCAGAAGTAAAATCAGCCTGAAAGAGCTGCTACATTCTCTGTTGCTTCTATTTCCAACCTGGCCTGAACCAGCTGGTTATCGATAGGGCTCTTAATGCTGATCTGTCCCATTTCCCTAGATTTATGTCTCTCCAGTGCCCTGTGTTGGATTTTTACTCGGGGTCTTGGGAGAAGGGAATGTCATTAATTTCACAATGTCAGCTGCTTAATCAGCCCTCCCAGGCTTGGGTTCATTTGTAACAATTTGCCAGGCTTTTTGTGAAGAATAGAAAAGCTCTGCTCGTCCTCCACCCTTCTCTCTACATCCCATGTTGCTCTAACTTCCTTTTTTTAAAAAAAAATTTTTTAAGTGTTTTATAGTTGACACTCATTTGCAGAAGGCCCATTGGAATAAAACATCCTTATGGCTTTTTCTGCACAAACACCCTTCTCAGACGGTCTCGGGCAAACCCCTCCCAGCTCAGGGAACTTAGATGGTTCTTCTGTCGGGAACATCTGCTGCATTTTTTGGTCAGCTTCTCATTAGAATACAGTAAACCTTCACTTGGCATCAAATTGAGCTCCAAGAGTTTCAGATGAAAGACCAAACAGGAATGCTCATTCTCTTGCTGCGTGTAACTCACCCCCAACGACCCCCCTCCTCCTTTGTCTTGGGGCGAATGTATTTCCACATTAAATTTTTTCACCAGCTCCTGGTTCCCCTTCAGCCCTGGCGGTGTGCCAGTCCCCCTGTGGGCTCCTTTCTCCTCTCAGATTTCTCAGCTTTGTTCTATCTTCTACCGGATTGAATCCCACCTACTTTTATTAGTAACGGTGGGTTTCATTGCTCAACAGGGTTGCCACTTCCAACTAGCATTCTCCCCATTTTCTTAAGCCCAAATCTTCTCAAGCAGTGAATTCCTCCCCCCCCCCGAACAATTCTCATTCATTAGATCTTTCTTCCTGATTCTTGAGGATCACTAATCTAGCTCACTAACTTTCATGCCTCGATCCCATCTCATATATTACCGCACAGCAGAATCCTTGTCTCTCAGTTGCTCTAAATCTGGACCAAGTCTCCCCATGGATTTTCAGATCCTCTTAGTTTGTGTAGCCTTAACGTTCCTCCACTTTTTCATGGCCCCATTCCCTTTCCCTGTTCTACTTTCCTTTCTTCCATCTCCTCACCTTCTTGGAGAAATCCTTCTGTTTTCTGCTTGCCTTTCAGATCAAAGCTGCTGATTTTGGTGGAAGAGAATTCTTTTCCATAATAAAGTCTCAGATATGTTTGTCTTAAAAGCATCTTATTCTCTTCCTTAGTTACATGTGTTATTCATGAGGTGAGAATTTCACTGGGTAGTAGTAAATAACATTACCGCTAGTAGGATTTGAATGACTGATAGAGTCCATGAAGACCATCAAAAGGGAACAAGTTATGGCAGTTGAATAAATAAACTTTTTGTAAAATGTGTCTAATCATCACAATGGGAGGAAACGCTTTCAGTACTATAAAAATAATGTCATCTTTGTTTAGTCCCAACTGGGAAAAAAATCAGAAGAGAAAATGATGTGAGATTCCATTTTTATGGGAACAATGTATCTTAGGCTATAATATAGTTATTAGTCTTTAAGATGCCAGAAGTCTCCTTGATGTTCAAATTTTTATCGCAATGTAATGTTGTTAAACCAAATAGCATTTCTAGATGGTCAGCTCATGTATTTATCCGAGTTTTTCCAACGTAATATAAAATGCAACTAATTAATTGTGGAATGCCTACAGGTAGTCCTCGGTTAACAACAATAACTGGGACTGGAATTTCTGTTGCTAAGCAATGCAGTCATAAAGTGCAACATCATATGACTGCATTGCTTAGTGACGGCAATCCCAGCTGTCCCTGTTGCCATCATTAAGTGAGGATCACAGATCATTAAGCGAGGACTTCCTCGCAACTTGCTGCTGGCTTCCAACAGGCAAAGTCAGTGGGGAAGCCAACAGGAAGTCGCGAGTCCCAGGCAGCTCACAAGCGGGCAGGTAAGTGGCTGCAGTGGCGCAAGCATGACCAGGCATGCACTACAGAGTACAAGATCCCTGGGATCTTGTACTCCATCACCAGGCTCCTTGGGAGAAAAAGCAGCAGGAGTGGGAGCAACTTACCAGAGCGACTTGGGTCCTTCCCTGCTGGCTTCCCCATTGACTTTGCTTGTGGGAAGCCAGGAGGGAAGGTCGCAGATGGTGATCATGTGGCCGTTGATGGCATGGATGGCATGTTGATGGCATGGATCTTGTTCTTCCCATTGAGTTGGCTCTTCAGGACCTGTCTTATCCTTTGGTGGTACTTGGATGTTGCTGTCTTCCTTGCCTCCTCATCATGGTTCCCATGTGACTGTGGGACACCAAGGTATTTATAGGACATACTTTGTGGTTAGTGTATTAGCCAGTCCAAAGATATTTTGTTAGAAGAGCAAAGGAACTACAGGTAGTCCTCAGTTAACAACCATTCATTCAGCAACTGTTCACAGTTATGAAGGTGCTAAATGAGTGGCCGCAAAGTATGTCCTTTGCTCTTCTAACAAAATACCTCCTCATCATGGTTCCCATGTGACTGTGGGACACCAAGGTATTTATAGCTGGTCTCTATTTCTGCTATGTGGCCCACTGGTAGTTCCACTCCATCGGTCTTTACCTTCCCTCACTTGCAAAGACACTGCAGTCTTTGCAAGTGTAAGCTGGTTGCCAAGCACCCAGATTGTGATCATGTGACTGCAGAGGTGCTGGGATGGCTGGAATTTTGAGGAGCGGTCGTAAGTGCCACTCATTTAGCACCATCGTAACTGAACAGTTGCTGAATGAATGGTTGTTAACTGAGGACTACCTGTAGTTCCTTTGCTCTTCTAACAAAATATCTTTCTACAATATATTCTGTCTGGTGAGCAGAAAATCTTGGAGGGTCTTTTTACACATGTACGGATTTCTCCTACCCTTGTATCTGAGAAGTGCAAGTCATGGATCTTATTCTTCAGCCACAAAACACTTACTTGGAAGACTTAAGCAGGCACCAATAGGAGAAAAGTAACTTCACGGCTGAGTTTTGTCTCTCAATCATTACACAGAAATACAATAAACAACACAGATAAATGGAGTGAGGTGATCTCATAGAATATGTCCTAATAGATGCATTGGGGCATTAAGTATACGTGCATTGGGGGGCATTGAACTGAGTTTAGGAATCATGCTTCATCAGTTAAACAGTTCTGCACAAATTACAGGTTGCCTAATGAAGTAGTATACCTAAAGTTATACTGACCATAACAGAGTAGTCCTTTATTTTAGCAATTACTAAGCATGGTTGATGCTCCCTGTAAAATCTGTCTTCCCTGGTTTCTCTAATTACAGCAAATACCCCAATGGGAAGATTCCTTTTTAATATATACAAATTAAAACTCCATTTAGAGGTGCGATGGGACCAAGTAGTAATTGACTTGATCGTGGAGAAACATGGCAGAGTAGAGATTAGGAAATAGTATGTTTCTTGTTGTAAAAAGAACTAGATGGGAAAATATTATTTTAGTAAAAACGACCTTTTCGGTTCGGTGACCATATTTTCTTGAAAAAATAAAGTTTAATCCTGAAAAAGGGGCAAATCTGAAAGAGGTTCCTAAGGACAAGCAATTCAAACGAATTGTTTATGTTTATAACTTTGCTTTACAAAGGAAAATTCAAGAGCAAAACTTTACAAAAATGCATACTCTAATAAAAATACCTTTAAAAAGCGTAAAAAGCTATGAAGTTATAAGAAGCAAGTACAGTGGTACCTCGGGTCACGAACTTAATTCGTTCCGCGACCCGAATCAAATTTTCCCATAAGGTTCAATGTAAATACGGTTAATCCGTTCTGACCCCTACGAACCGATTTTGGTCGTGACCCGAATCAAATTTTCCCATAAGGTTCAATGTAAATACGGTTAATCCGTTCTCAACCATATGTATTTTTTTTAAAAAACCACAAAAATATGACACAAAGTACACTATGAAGAGAGAGAACACTAACCTTGCTCGAGGCGACTTCTGGCGTGGAGGACAGGAAGGTGGCTGGGGAGGCGGTTACTGCTTGGAGGGAGAGTCCCCCTCCCTACAGGAAGCCGCAACCACGTCTCACGGGAGGGAAAATGGCCGCGGATCCTGTTCATCACCCGATGCGGAGTTCGCGAACGGAAACAAAATTTTGCAAACGGTGCTGTTCGTGACCCGAATTGGTTGTGAACAGAAGCGTTTGTGACCCGAGGTACCACTGTATTAAAAAGGATTTCTGCAATCAGGCTGTGCATTAAGTGGTACCATTGGTATGGTAAATGTTAAATGACCAAAATAAAAGACAAAAGTGAGGGTTTGAAAAACAAATCAATCTAAAGGACAGTTTTTTGATGTACTTATTTAGCGTATGGCATCTCATACATGGACTTACATTAAATACTAACATTTAGCCTAAGTTAAAAGCACTTTAAAATATGAATATTAAAAAGATCTAAATTCAAATACCAATGTCTAGGCCATCTAACCATTGAAGCTTTTTGAAATAAAGGGCTTAAAAGGACATACGGTCACCAAACTTACAGCATAAGCAGTCCAAGATTTATTAGCACTGATAAACCTAACAGTGAAAGGTTCCAGTATAATAAAATGGCTAAAAGCTAGCTTATGGTGATGTGGGAAATGTTCCCAAGTCTGTTACTGCAGTTATACTAATATAAGCCAGACTATATATTTTATATAAGCATTTTTAGTTTGATTCTTTGGGCTGGCTAATACACTAACCACAAAGTATGTCCTTCAGTTGGTGAAAAGTTCAGAAATGTGAGTAACAAAGCATGTCGAAATTAGAGTGTCTTCTCTATTGCAAAATGTCCTTTTTTATTCACTTTATACACATCATTATTCAAGTGGGGAAATAAGGAGCAGTGCAATATTTTTGATTTTCGTTCTTCAGTGGAAGGTTCTCTCTTCATCAGGGATTCCAATTCAGAAACAAGAATGTACCGTTGTTGTTGTTCAGTCGTTAAGTCGTGTCCGACTCTTCGTGACCCCATGAACCATATTGCGCCAGGCCTTCCTGTCCTTCACTGCCTCCCTGAGTTTGCTCAATTTCATGCTCATTGCTTCAGTGATGCTATCTAACCATCTCATCCTCTGCCGTCCTCTTCTCCTTTTGCCTTCAATCTTTCCCAGCATCAGAGTCTTTTCCAAAGAGTCCTCTCTTCGCATTAGGTGACCAAAGTATCTGAGCTTGAGCTTCATTATCAATCCTTCCAATGAGCAATCAGGGTTGATTTCCTTTAAGAGAATGTACCGTAGACACTCATAAAAATGTTTCTCAGCTTTAAATGTATTCTGTGAGGTACTTTATAATGATAGTGCCTTGTCCATGGAAATTTCATAGTTGAGGAGAGATTTGATTCCCGGTTTCTTGGATGCAAGAGTTATACATCTTTTGTGGCCTGAGTTTACACATCCTATTGAATCCATCAGCCACTAACCCAACAAAACGGCCTTACACTTCGTGCTGATAACACCCAATCATACTAACTTGGCCAAAAGTTGCCATTGGGGGGAATGTACTTCCTTCAGTCCTGGCTGATATCTCATGAGCCCTCACACCAGAAGAATGCCAGCAAAGTGTTCACCGCATAACCTCCCCTTCTCCCATGGCCGGGCGGACAACAATGGGCGTTTGAGGAGGCCTTGAGTTTTGGAATGGCCACAGTGCAAATAGAGACTTTGCTGTCCCAAGAGGTGATTTTCACCACTTGCTTGGATGCTTTGAAAGGATTCCTAGAAGACAGTTGATGATAGAACTATAAGGCTTAAAGGGACAATTTAGTGGAGTTTTTGCCAAGTTGATTCAAACATTTAACTTGATAGAAATCCCTATATGGCTCCTTGCTGCTGGAACATTAAAACTTTAAACCCCAAAACACTGGGTTTTTCCATAAGGTATGCTAAATTGTATGCAGTGTGATTTCAGTGATCATTGGAAAATGGACTTCTTCCACCCACACCTGCAGTTTAAACAACATCCCAGGCAGCTTTCTCCTGAGTAAAGTCTCAAAATAGTTAATTGTTCCAGCCTGCTCTATCAGGTGTTTCTGCAGGATGGTGAGAGACTTGTTCATAAGAAATCCTCTGAAGCAGAAGCAGGAAAGGAAGTAGATAGAAACTTTTGAACTTTGGTGTTGGAGAAACTTCCTGAGGATACTGTGGACAGCGAAGAAAACAAACTGATCGATCATCAAATACATCAACCCAGAGTTCTCACTAGAGACACAAATAACCAAGCTCAAATGACCCTGCTTCAGACACATTATGTGAAGACCCAAGTCTCTGGAGAAGGCTCTGATTCTGGGAAAGGTGGAAGGGAAGAGAAGAGGACAACCAGCACCAAGGTGGATGGATTTAATTACAGTGGCAATGGGGGCACAGTTGGATGACCTGAAGGACCAAACTAGGGACAGATCGTCATGGAGAAAATCTGTGTGATCTCTAAGAGTTGACAACAACTTGATGGCACATAATCAGCCAATTAACTCCTAATGCTTTGCTCGTGGAATGCTGGGGCCAAAATCCTAGGGCATCTAACAGATATTACTTCCATAAAACCTTTCACTTGTTTTATCATTCTTCTTCCCTAGGATCCAGCATAACTACTGCTGCCTGTGTCAAACTGCTGAAGCATTGGTCCTTTGGCTGCTCTTCCGTCTTCCCCCAAATTTCTTTTCTAAGACAGTATCAGAGGTCATCCCCAAAGTACAATTACATTCCCAGCAATTGTGTGCCTCCAAAATCACATCATTTCATCCAGGAAAGCGTGCTAGAGCGTTAGGGGTAATTATGTTGATCATTACTATTAAACATACCTCAACATGGTGAACAAAACATCTGCTTGAGGTAAAGTTAGTCTAGAATGAAACATGGTGGAAGCTGGTATTTCTAATCTGAAAGAGAACTACAGGGATGAAAAAGAGAGAGAGAGAGAGAGAGAGAAAAGAATACATATTTTGTTTAGGGGGCAGCTATGGGGATGGGAAATGCTGGTGGTCTGCTGTTCTTCTGCACAATTAACACATTTCTATGTGTTTTCTATTTTCCCACTATAGAATATTCCCAAAGCAGCTCTCAACTCTTAAAACCTTTACATGATATTAACAGAACGTAAAAACGGTGGAATTGAAAATATTTACATCCCACCTTTCTGCCTGACAAACACATTAATAAATAATCACTTCTTTAAAAAGAAAACCTAAACTATTAAAAATCTGGACTTGGAATGGAAGAAATAGGAAAGTCGGCTCCATATTAAGTCCCCTTCTGGCCATTTCTGTTGGAAAGCTTGGTATTAAAAGTACAACCAGTAAAATGGGGTGGGGGGAGGATGGGGTCTCTACCTACATGTTAAGTTGAACAAGGGAGGTGGGCTTTGTACAGTTTTGTGTGCTGGTGGGAGACCAACGTTCTTCAATCCTCCCAGTCATACGACAAGTATTTTCATCAGGCTGCACACAATGAGGGTACTTACGTGTATGCGGACCCACACACATGCGCATATGGGCATCTACAAGGGTGGGGGTCAAATCCCAAAATGTGTGGTGGTGTTGCAGAGCAAACAATGTGGCTTACCTACTTGCATGCACGTACGTACGTCACAATGTGATACCACAATGCATGTTTCGTCATCTTTGCATCAAAGGGATTGGTCCCCAATGTCCCGTGCATGTGCGCCATCTGTGAAAATGACTTTTATTTGGTTGTTTGCCTTGGTTAAAGCTCAAATGCTCAAGCTAGAAGACTGGAGAGCATTGCTGCCCTGAACTACTAAACAAGGACCATAGCAAAGAATGCTGACTCTTCTGACAACATCAGGGTGGTCTCTTCCAATACCTGGTTCAGCACCAACTTAGAAATCCATTACTGTCCTCAGCCCAAGACTTTTGACACCGGCCTTTAATTTTAAACTTTGTAATTGATCACTCTGCTTTTTTTTTAAATTACCTTTTCTTTACCCAGCTCAACCAAGTCAACAAGCTAATAAAAGGCCACTTTTTTGGGGGGTAAGCATATCTCCCTCTCTCTCTTTCCCCTTCTTCTTTTCTTCCCTTCAGTTCTTTTTTTTTTCTGCTGATTTGTGTGGATTTCTCTTCAATCTCCTCTGCCACCAAAAGGAGCCTCTTAATGCCTCACTAAGCATGTCCTGTCTTTACGCTTCGTGGTGATCTATCAAAATCATTCATCTGCCTCAGCTAACACCCTCACTCCATCAACCCGTCCTAAAAGGAGTCAATTTTCTTGGCCATCTAAATAGCCATCTTTGTTACTCATCACACAATTTCCTCATTTCCGACTCTTCCCCTCTCTTGTCTATTCTGCTGACGATGGATTTTCCTCCTCCTTTGTTGGTCTCTGTCATGTCACTGTTGAGGAGCTCAAAACTAATGAGGAAGCGTATTTCCTGAAGTCTAATTTTGAGCCCAAGATAGATGGCCAATAGCAGATGCTACCAGTCTAGATTCCCCTGCCTGGATCCTCCAGTTGCATTACAATGAGAACTCACAGAATAGACCTCCTTTAGGTAGCTTGGTCCATTTTTCTAGAAGAAGACAAGTCAGGGAAAGTTGGACAAATCTGTGCTGCGTGAATGTTATCTGCTCATGCAACCGGTCTTCCCTTTCCAACACATCAAAATCCAGAGAGTGAAATTTGGGGCACCCTTTGTAGCATGTTTTGAAGGGAGGCTAAAAGGTGTTCCCTCCGTCTCATTTCTTAAGCAGAAGCCATTTTGTTCTTTGATACTCCCAGCTGGGTTCTGCTCCAAAATTAGAGACTGTATCAGGTAATGTTTTTGTAATCTGGTCATTAGGAATCACTTTCTGCTTTGGCATGCTCCCTTTGTCCCCTCTATTTCAAATAGCCTTTGAGTCAATCCAGTACTGGAACAGTATTTTATCTGGTAATACAATACATGAGTGAGAGAGAAGGAAAAAATAATGTAGAGATACTGATCATTTCTATGAACTATTCTGGGCTCTCAGTTTCATTATGAAATAAATCTGAATTTTTCCAAACCATGATCAAGAACTAACTCTTTCCCTTTCTAATTGTAAGCAAGTCAGCTTACTAATTACAGTAAATATAAAAGTAGATTACTGACTCTTAGAACAATATTTTATGTAACTGTCATCCATGGTCTCCAACTTCTCCCTTGGATTTTCCCATCACAACCTTGTCATTTGTGTTTGCAATTACTTATTTAGCCCAGCCAAATATGTAAAATGTTAATGAGTAAGGCATCTGTGGGCAGTGTCCAAAGTCCCTTTAAGGAGAGCAAAGCCAGGCTATAAAGCTGGAAGATAAAGCAGAGTAGGCTATTTGGGAGAATCAGTTGAGGTCAGCCCTTTGAAGTAAGCTAGGTCAGGAATCAGACACCTCCAGGATTCATAGAAAGCTACTTTATTATTGCATATAATAACAGAATCCTGAAAGCCTATCCACGTTTTTCTCTGTCCTGTCTTATAGTAAAAAAAAAAATCAAGATGGTGTTATTTTGAGTTACTTTCACACACTTCCTTCAGTCTCTGCACCGTGTATATCTTTTCTTCAAGCCCTGCCATAATGGCTTACTCAATTCTTCCTGTCCTCAAAGTCATCTCTACATTCCTTTATACATCGTATTTCAAAGATAATGAACCTGCAGGAGAGTACAGACATGGCCTTGAAGAAGTTAGGCAACAATTGATGGGAACGTATGAGTCCAGGAAAACAGGAAAGCATGAGAAAGAAACTCAAGATTGCCCCCCCTCCCCCTTTGATTCTCTTCGGTATAAAGGAAATGCTAGCACACTTCAGATGCTGTTATTATAGGTTATATCAATAAGTAGAGTTCTAGTATTTCTTATAGTGCCTGTTTCCTGACCTGGCCTACCTTGAAGAGCTGTCAGAACCTCCCTTTGAAAACACAGAAGAGCTGGATGAACCAGAAAGTAAATGACCTGCAGAACATTATTCCATCAGACATAATAAGAGGTTAATATACTCCCTCACAGGAATTAATACGGAGGATGCGATGTGTGTATATCATAATAGGGATTCTATGTATATGGTAACCTTTCTCTTCTCTTCACAAGGTTGAATTTGGGCACTTTGCATAAAAATCAGTTCAGCTGAAATCCAGTGGCACCACTGGTGTGTCTGCTGCTGAAAAGGCGCAGAAGAGAAAATAGTTTCAATTAGCAGAGAGAAGGGTAGCTACACAAAGGAGTACGTGCAGAGAAGCTTTAAGCCGTAGAAAGCTGCATAGTGGAGCAACACCAAGCTCTTTTTAAATGGATTTTAATTGCACTGTGCTCTTTTAGGAGATGGCGATTCTTCAGTGGAGGCTGAAAAACCTATTGAGTGTTGCCTGTGAGGTGGAAAATACTGGGAAGAAGGTGTTTGCGCTTTGAGTGCCTTTATTTACATCTTGTGGAGAAGAAAAATGGCCAAGGAAATGTCATTGATTGGTTCAGGCTGAGGTTGTTTCAAGGGAGACCATCAGGAACCCATCTCCGAGCTCCCACTTAGCTTTTAGGAGTTCTTCGTGATTCAAAAATGTCTTTTCATTCACAGAGGAAAGTTCTGTTAGTTGGCAGAGGAAAAAAAACAAATTTATGGTCTTTGCTGCAGGAATAAATGGCTTAAGCCAAGTCTGAGCAATATGGTCAGGCAAGCAAATATTTTTTTTGCCCTTTTGTGGCAGGTTCTGGTTAGAACTTGGATGGTAGACCAGCCAGAAACCCCACACTTCAGATAGATTGCATTCTCTTTGGAATTTTGTGTGACATTTCCATATAAAGTACATTTTTGAAATAATTTATTGGAAATATATGTCTTTTCAAGGTAGGAGAACTTCCTTTGATACATCAGGGTCTTCTGATAACAGCAAATCATGGTTTGTGTAGAGTCTGAATCAACATCAGTTGCCAGAGGCATGAAACCAGCATGATTGAAAAGTGTGCTTACAAACTGTTCCATGCTATCTATAGTTTTGCAGGTCCAGACTAACAAACAATGATTACCACACTTTCTTCACAGCTAAAGGCTCCTCTGCGAAAGAAGTGGAAATAAGTTTCTTAAGCTTGCTGAAAAGAATAACAAACTAAACTGGTAAACTAAATTAACAGACTAAACCAGAAAAGTAAAACTAAGCAAGTATCTCTAATAATAATAATTTATTAAACTTGTATGCCACCCAACTCTCAATGACTCTGCACTCTAAAATGTCATTTTCCTGGTTTCTAAACAGTGAATAAACCAAACCATGGTTTGGTGTGATGTCTGAGCCATTGAGAAGTTTGACATCGGTAGCTGGTCTTCCCGTTCTGGGTTAGTTTTACTGTGGGATGAAATTTTAAAACTCTCAGACCTTCTTGAGAGATGATGGTAATTTTGATTTTCTCCCCTTTTTGGGAGCGCCCATTTACTTTCTGGAATGCTTGACCAAATCTGGCAAGGTTTTATAAACAACCTGGAGCCTTGGGAATGCTATGCTCTCCTGTTTACTGCTCTTAAATTATGTGGAATAGACGTCTTGCTAACACCACTGCCCTCCTTCTTGAAGGACACAGTATACAAGTTGGGTTGAGTTGGAGATGTGTGTTCCCTTAATCAGCAAATGCCATTTCAAGTGGAGGGGGTGGCCAATCTGAAATGGAGAGAGCCCGAAGGGAAGTTTGGATTGTGATTAAATATGAAATGTTTATGTGGGGGAAGAGAGAAAAAAAAGATGCAGGAAGCTGTTTTGGTTTTCTTCTATAGTTGCAGGAGGCAACGTTGAGTTACATAAACATGCCCTTCTGAATATGCCATACTTATGCACTGCATGATTAGAAAAAAACATTTTTTACAATGCCATCTCGTTCCTTGATTTTAGAAATGTATTGTTCTGTGGAATAATAAACAGTTTCGGCGTTAGATTATATCCGCTGAGAAGTATAAAACAACGCATCTTGGCTTTGAACAAATAATGTGTTTTTTACTTTAGCTTTTCCAACCCCCCTATTCCCTTGATCTGAGTTGGAAAAGGCAGAATGGAACAACAAAGATAAAGATATTGGATTTAGGACTGGGGAGACATCAGCTACAGAACCTCATTGGGTACCTTTGTGCCACCATGGGGCCTCAGTTCCAGAATGGGTTGCCTCAGATTACTAGTTTGAATGTGGCTTGATTTAATTTATTAAAATGATATATACGAGATCGTCTCCCAGTATACAACAGCTAGGTAGCTCACTTAAACATCATGTTAACTAGAACCCTGGAACCAATGTTGTAGTTGAAACTTGGAGCCTGAAGTTAGCAATAGGACTTCGATAAGATCTAGACCCCTTACTGTTCTTTCCCCAACCCTCAGCTCTGTATTCTTGTAACTGAGGGCATGGCAAAGGGGTTCAGCCAGGAAACATTTGCAAATACATTTTTCATTATTTCTACCTGTAATAGAAAAACCATCCTGGCTTTAAACCTGAGACCTCCATTGCCAGGACTTTAGGATTTAGAACTGGGGAAAATAGCACTGCTATTTTCTTCTTGAATAAAGTAAATTTGGTAAAATGAAGGCTGGTGATACTCAGAGAGATACCCACAAAGTGGGAGTTGATGGGGCCAAAACCTTTTAGACTTTAGCCCACAGATTTCACAAGATCTCAGAAGGGTTCTGAATTATTGGTGTTTGTTATTAGCTCTCCAATTCTAGGTTACTACTACCCATGGATGTCATTGTGGAGCAGGGTAGAAACAGTTCCTAATAGCCCAATGATTTCTCAAGATGACCAGCTTTAGGGTCTTTGGTGGCTGTTGACAAGGAGTTTGGGCAAGTCAACCTCATGACTATTATGAGCTCTTTGAAATTGGGCATCTGCTCCCATATTGTAATGGCATGTGGGAATGAACTTGGGAGACAGGAGGAAGAGCCACAGCCAGGAGAAGGGTTGGATAAGAGGCAGCTGAGCCCGCAAAAGGAATGGGGTCGTGGCAAACGTCTCAGAAGGGACCTTCCCTAGTTTCTTGGGTTGTAAAGGCAACAAGGGAGAAAGGTACTTTCAGACTTGCAAGATTCTGTTAATGTAACCTCACATTAAAATAGAATGAGTTCGTTTGGGCGTCCTTCCTGTCTGGACTACCTTGCAAGGCTGACACATATCAGCAGGGGTGACATTGCTTTAAATATGCAGCATAGTTTAGCCAGAGATGGAGTTCTTGCTATCTGCAGGAATGAGAGGTTGGAAAATAAAGTTGGACTGTCATCTTCATAGCTAAGTAATAAAGCTCTCCCCTCCTGCCTGCATCACCAATTATGTGTTAGCTTTGCTGCTGCTTGTTACCCAGTCGTTGGCTTATTTAATCTTGTCACATTTTGCTGTATTAATTTAACGTGTAAAGAAAACATTATACACCAACATTCACACAATTTATTTCTCTCTGCTGTATCTCTTGTGCAACAGTCATAATCCCATGGCTTGCTAACCACGGGGGGTTGGAGTACTGTATCCAGTTGTGCTATTACCTAATATTATTGCATTGGTACTCCTGACATTTGACTCCTTCTCTTGTGATGCTTGTAATAGTAAATCCTTGAGCGACATTGCATCAGTGTTTCTGGCAGCTTCACAGAAGGTGGAGGCATCTAGCCAACCTTGGCTGATCTTAAGCAGGTTGGGGTTGTTTAGCACTGGAAGGCCACCAGAAAATCTCAGAGTTGTAGACTAGACTGGGCAATCAAGAAATATCCCCCAAAGAAGAGATGGACCAACCAGTAACCTGTAGTTGCCGAGAGAACATGGATGGGTCCATGAAGTCACCAAAAATTGAGGTTGACTCAAGGGGGACTTTATTCATAAATGCTGAACCCACTTCAGGGTAGGCACTACCTATAGCATCTGCTGTTCTTGTATGATCTCAAGATTTCAGTATTACTGGAGTATATATAGAGAGATAATTATGTACCAAGAAAGCTTGCATTAACAAAAGTGGGGAGCACACTTGGAAAATGGGGACTGGGCTGTAAATCATGGAGACTTGCCTCACTACTCTTCCTCCCTCCCCTTTTCAGTGGGCAACCCATTGCCAACAGGGAATCAGTCTTCACAAGAACATTTTGTCAAACCCTTTCAGGGAGCAGGGAAGGTGGCAAAGGATGGAAAAGGGGTGCCAGGAAGGTCCTCCAAAACTGATCTCTTCATTAGCAGAGGCTGCAAAGGAGTGTGAATATCTGCTGCCCTTTCCCCTATCTCTTGGAGCAAAGGGGGTACATTCTGGAACAAGTGTGGGTTTTCCCTTCATCGGTTTTTCTTCCCCAAGCTGGAGAAGTTGCATGAAATGGTAAATTCACAGATAATGCTCTTGATTTGTCACCTATGTTGAGAAAGAATGGACTTCAGACGGATCAGAAAAAAGGGGGGGGGGAGAGGCTGTTTTGCAGCTATGAATAATTGAAGTGTATGTGGGCAGACAGTAGCAAACTTTTTGAAGGATGGGGTCATAACTTTTGCAGAGCTGTTTACAAGGCTAAGAAAAGGGACACCTGATGGAATTCCACTCATCTCAGGGGAGATGATAGAAGAAAATCAGCTAAAAGCTGGAGACACCAGAAAACAAAACAGTTTGCCAATCTGTAAAGTTCTTCTGTCCTCCCCAGACCAAGGGTGGCTTTTCTTAACAAGCCTGGAGTTTGCTTATTATGATCTATTAGCTTTCCATTAGGTCTGTGCAAAATGACTTAGGTTCTCTTTGAGAAGTGAGGAAGGGATTTATACCCAGAAGGCAACGTGATTATTGTTGAAGCCAAGAGGCAACACAACTTAAATTGACAATGTCAACTGGCATTGCCTTGAACCATTTTGGACCAGGACTGGAGCAGAACATCAAAATGCTTCCAGGCCAAGCAGCTTCATCCCATGCTATATCAGCCAATTCCACCTGTCTCACTCTGGAGGGGCTGTGAAGCAGAGCATTGCAAAGCAACATGGGCCCTTTGCTTCCCGAGGGGGCTTGAAGGGGATGCATAGCCATATTTTCTATCATGCCTTTCCTCCTGGAAATACTCCTGCTTCCCATTTTATACAGCAGTGCTCCATAGCTGCATGAGAAGTTGAACTTCACATCTGGCCTGGGGCAGGGAGGGAGGTCATCAAATGGGGGGGGGGGTTGGCTAGCCCCCTAGAGGCCTGGTGTTGCTGCCTTGAACCATCGCCCTCCTGGATTTTTTCCTTTTATTTCTGTAAACGTGTACTGGTATAGATTTTAATTTTATATCTATTTATTGTTTTAGTGGGTTGTGAGCCGCCCAGAGGCCCCCATTGGGGGGAGATGGGCAGGGACAAGTTTAATAAATAAATAAATAAACTGGAGCCTTCCTTAGACCTGGTCCAGCACCCTCACTGCTACATTACATATAACTGTGGTTCTTTTCTTGCCATAAGAAAACCATCTCCTGGATTGGGATGCCCTTCGAATGGTCACTCATGCCCTTGTTATCTCCCAGATAGACTACTGCAATGCGCTCTACATGGAGCTACCCTTGAAGAGTATCCGGAAGCTTCAGCCGGTCCAGAATGCAGCCGCGCGAGCTATTTTTGGGGTCTGAAGAAGGACCCATATAACACCTTTGTTCCGTGAGCTGCATTGGGTACCGGTTTGTTTCTGGGTCCAATTCAAGGTGTTGGTTATCACCTTTAAAGCCCTACATGGCATGGGGCCAGGCTACCTGAGGGACCGCCTCGCCCCCATGATTTCAACCCGTCCCACCCGATCTCACAGAGAGGGTGTGCTCCGGACCCCCTCGGCAAAAGAACTCTGACTAGCGGGGTCCAGAAGGCGGGCCTTCTCTGCTGTGGCCCCCGCCCTTTGGAACATCCTGCCCCCGGGGGTGGGACAGGCCCCCTCACTCCAGGCCTTTCGGAGGGATTTGAAGACCTGGCTCTGCCATCTGGCCTGGGGCGGGGAGGGAGGTTGTCAGAAATGGGGTTGGCTAGACCCCTAGAGGCCTAGTGTGGCTTCTATCAGCCTCTTGGATTTTTTTCTCTTCCTTCCATTTGTGTAAATGTGTTTTTCTTTTTATAAATTTTAATTATGTATTTGTTTTAATTTGATGTAAACTGCCCAGAGTCCCCCGTTGTGGGGAGATGGGCGGGGATAAGTCTACTAAATAAATAAATAAATAAATAAATAAATAAAATGGCTGCCCTAAGTTACATTGAAATAAATCTGTATTAAATGTCTGTTAAACAAATTGGTAATATCTTATGTGGATATGGGGTCCTTCTGTGAAGATAAAATGAGGTAAGGGGAAATTCTCTCTCTCTCTCTCTCTCTCTCTCTCTCTCTCACACACACACACACACACACACACTATCTATCTATCTATCAATCAATCAATCAATCAATCAATCATCCATTGCAGGATGAATGCCTCTTCATTGTAATCTATACACTGGTCCAGTGTGGGTTGTTAGATAGATGTTTTTTTACTTCCCAGGCTAGGGCTGAATAGAGAGGGACTGATCCCAAGTCTTTCACTTGGCTTCCACGTCTAAGAGAGGACTAGAACATAGGTCTCCCTCCTCCGAATCCAAAACTTTACTGCTATGCCATAGAGATTCTGGGGCTGAGAGGGGGGGACTGCCCCAAACACCCCAGGGAGTTTCTATGGCTGAGAATGGACTGGAACCTGGTTCTCCCTGCTCCTAGTCCAGTACCTTCATCACTACCTCACTCTGGCTCTGGGTTATAAATCCTAGAGTTGAAAGAGGCCATTTGGACCATCTTTCAACTCTGCTCAGTGTATGCGTCTAGACTATTTCAAAAAACATAGTGGGAGATATTAATGGGCCAAGATAATTCCTATCATGGTCTTAGATACATTATCTATTGTGAAACTAAACAACAACTCTGATTGAACTTCTAAAGCAGTTGTAGAAAGTCCACAGCCTTCCACATGTTGCTTGACAACTCCTAGTATCCCATAGCATTGGCCATATTGTCTGGAGTTCAAGAGTGTTGTAGTTTAGACTTCAGGGTGTTAAACTTACAGGAGACCTTTAGTGTCTAAATCTGGCAAATTAATAATATACTATAAAGTGGTGAGTTGTGGGGGTGGTATCCATACCATGAATGGGGAAACTGTACCCATTCAGATAACACCCAACATCTCTTAGCGTTGGCTACAGCTGCTTGGAGTTGTAATTCACCAGCATGAACATTCAGTTTCCCCATTCGTGCCACAAATGTAAAAACATCAAGAATGTAGTCTTCTTTCTTACAGATTGAGGTTAGGAACATAAAAGGCAAATCCATGAAAAAAATAATAGGCTAGACTTTCCCAATCACAGATCCTTGATTGATTGATTGATTGATTGATTGATTGATACCCCACCTTTAATTCAGGAGCTTAAGGCAATGAATTAAGCCCAGTGCCCCTTCTTCCTATTTTCCCTCAACATTCTTATAAGTTAGTTCGGGCAGAGAGAGAGTGATTGGTCCAGGGTCACTGAGGGAACATCCATGGCTGATTGTGAACTATAACTTGATCTACTCACCCCTAATTTAATACCTTGTCTACCATATCACAGTGGCTGTGAGCGAGAATGAATGGCCCCAAGTCACGCTGTGAGCTTCTGTGGTGGAGAATGGACTAGAACCTAGGTGTCTCTGCTCCTAGTCTATCATTGCAGCATACTGGCTGTCCTCTGATGAGTTGGAACTGCATCACATAGAACTCTCCTCTAGCTTTTGGCCACAGTAGGGAGGAATTCTGGAAGCTGAAGCCCCACCTTATCTGGAGACTCAACTGAGGGAGGTTATCCTAGATGCAAGCCACCATCACCTTTATCTATCAAAACAAATGCCTTGAAATGTTTCCAAGAGAAATCCTAATGCTGATTATGGAATCCTAAGGGATCAAATGTGCTACTCTGGCACTGTTTTTTAAATTTCAAAATTCTGCTTAGCAAAGAAACAAATCCCATCCCAAAGATGACTTTTCTCGTTGCTCACCGCAGCCATGCACCTGTTTGGCCTAAACTGGCACCTGCAGCCGATGGAAGGGCAGATGTATGAGATCACGGAAGACACAGCCGGCAGTTGGCCAATGCCAACAGACGTCTCCTTGTATTCCTCAGGGGGCACAGGGTTAGAGTTACCTGAGAGGAAAGGCAAAGGAGCCGGCGAAGGTACGGTTGGTGTGTTGTCCTTGTTGTGAGTCCTCTGTGTCTGCCTCTGAATTCCAGAGATCCACCCTCATAACATCATTGCCTTTCCCTCCAGTGCCACTCCATTTCAGAACTTTTTAGAATCAGTAGTTGTGCACCCACGTCTCCATCTGTCCCTTTTCCAGTGCTGACCGAAATGTGCATTATCACACCGTGATCTGTCCAGAGCCATCCATCAAGGGAAAAAATCTCTTTCATATGCATTTATTTTCTGTATTTTCCTCCAAAATTCTCTTGTCTTCATTGCCCTGTCAGACATGTGTTGATAATTTAAAATAGTTGTTTTAACACTCCTTTTTTTCCCCACAAGGATACCAAATGTTGATATCTCTTGCTTAATTACTCTTTGTTGTTGTTTTCCATGGAGTTTTTGTTGATAGATGTATATCTAGTGCGAAAATATTATTAAAAGCTCCCTGAAACCACAGATCATCATAACTTGCTATCTTGAGACCACATTCTGAATTATTCCATTTTGGAAATCAGTGGAAAAGCTGCACCATAATTTTAAATAAATTCAACTTTTCCCCATGGGACCCTCCCCAACATTTTTTATCGGCTGTGGGGAATCAGAATTTAAGACTGATTCCCCACAGCAATTCAAAACAGATGCACGTTTTATCTCTTCTTTCTCACCCACCTCACAAATTACAGAACTTTTCCTATTGAGTTAATTTTATCATTTTCTTATACTGTACCTGCTTATCTTAAATATTCACTAGACACAAAACCAAGCACAAAAACATACTTTTGTGTAAATGCTTGGATTTAATATCTGGAAGTTGTCCATTTCTATCCCTTAATGTCCAAGAAGACTCCATGTTTTCTAGAATTTATCTGACTTCCTCGGGATGCCAAGAGACATTACTACTGGTTGAAAGTAGTAAGCTGGAAGCTATTCAGAACCATGTAAAACCAACCTTTGCTTAGGAAAAATACTGGCAGCCTGACAGTCTACGATAGCATTTCAGGAGAAACTTGTAAGAGGTAAAATCCTGTCTTTCCTTAAATCTAAGGATTGTGTACTTCAGTAAAACACAGGATTTGCTTCAGGTATAGAAGAAGCAGAATTTCTCCCCATTCAAGTGAAGTTTGTGATAATAAGAACCTCGTGTTCCATGCTGATATCTAGATGAATTAAAAGCTGTTCTCTGTTCTCCATATGTTCTGTGTCACAACTGAAATGTGCAGAACTCAACTATTACTTCAGAGCCATATGTAGATAGCCGTCACATGTACTTGAAAAATCCACTGCGCTGGTGGTTTTTGTTTCTGTTTTTCTAGTAATGGCTTTATTTATAGTTCATATCTCAATGATCAGATTCTACTTCTTTCATCCGTGATCATCAAGCCATCAATAAAAATCTGGCCACTCTGCATGGCCATCAAGGATCTCTTTGTATGTTCTTTGAGATGCAGCGTTAGATAGATAGATAGATAGATAGACAGACAGACAGACATAAATAAATAAATCTAGCTACTCTGCATAACCCGGCAGAGAGAACATAGGGAAATGAGAAGCAGCAGCAGAAGAGTCTCTAATCTTCAACCCCAAAGGTCCAGAAAAATATTGTGGTCCATTGCATAGAAAGCTATTCAGCCCAGAACATTAACACATTACAGTTACATCTGTCTCTCTCCCACCAAGTTACCCACTAGTATGAGAAAGGTGGTGGTTGTGCTAAAAATGGGACATAAATCAATGGAACGGATCCCATTAATGGGTTAATGATAAAGATACCTCTTGAACTGATCTCTCTCCAGCAAGAAAGAGATCAGAAACCAGGAAGAAGTCAAGGAGTGATTAGATGCTGTGCACCCAGATCCTGTCCTTGATCTTGCCATATGTCATTCACACAACCAGACAAAAGATTGCTCAGTGTATCAAACTAAAACCCAGTGGGTTCTTAGTCAAGCCTCCATACATTTTAAAGGAGTTACTGTTTGGGACTTAATTCCCTGTAGAAGGTGCACACACAATTCAGGAGCTCGCTCAAGGCCCAGAAAGAATAGGATCCTCTATAGATACTTGACTTTTCAGTCTTAAATGTTTGACAGATTAATTCAGGGGTATTAAAATGAAACCTATTGCTTATTTTATTGTGGGTAGGACTGGACTTCCACTGTTAGATGTTTCTGGAATGGCAGCAGAGTTCCTAATCGTTGCCCGTGCAAATTCCACCCTCTGTACTGAAAGGTATCTCTTTCACTTGGATGTTCACATATCCACAAATACCACACATATTTTAAATAAACTAACACCAAAGCAGCTAATCTGTCCACAGGGGGGAATTTGTGCTAACTTCCTAACAGATGGAATCACTTAAGTTTTAAGTAGACTTTTACTATCTAGAATATAAACATATTTTATGTTATGGCTGCAAGAATGTACTACCAGTCACAATTCTTGCCATTAAACATGCATTGTCAGGGAATTTGGCTATATAAAAAGGCAGTGCTGGAGAGAGTGTTTTAATTCTTTATTCTCCAAATGCCATTTCCATTTATTTTTCGAAAAGGGAAGAAAATGATAGTGCTGACTCCAACTTGGCACCAGTTTAGACAGTTTAGTTCATCTTTCCATGAGCGTTATGTATCTCTGAAGTTCAGCGATGAATGACCATTCTTAGGAGCTCAAACATAGCTATCTACACATAAGTGGGTAGCTATAGCAGATGTCAAGAACTCACCAAGTTGCAGAAATGTATGAATAATTTTAAAAGGGAGGAGCCCCAAAATTGCCTAGTGAGGTCCAGCATCCTCAGTGGGAGAAAACAAAATGGAGAAAAGATAGAAACTGAATTGCTCAAAATGGTTGTAGAGGAGAGTCTAAGGTGGCCTTGGGAAGCTCCAAAACGCTGTATAGTCTTGCTAATAAAAATCCTAAAGGAATAGAAGATTGGAAATTGTGGTACACCATCTCAGTTTGGAAAAAAATGTATTGGATGTCCAAAGAGGAGAGAATGTTTAAATTAAGAGAATCTTCATTTAATCCAAGATTTTGTTTTATTTTCCTATATCTCAGCAGGAAAGCCCAGTACTTTTTTTCCCGAGGACAGTTTTATAGACACCGGCGAGATTGATGTTGGGAGACGAGTCACACAGAAGATCCCTCCCAGTGTATTTTGGAGATCTCAGGTGTTCATTGACCACCCTGTGCATTTGAAGTTCAATGTTTCATTGGGAAAATCAGCTCTGGTTGGGATCTATGGCAGGAAAGGACTCCCTCCTTCACATACACAGGTGAGGTGGGTTCTGATGGGATCTGACCAAACCAGATAAAAGTGGAATGATTACTTTCCATTGTTTCAACGCATGACACAATATACTATTTTATATTATCTCTTAATAAGACTTAGATCAAGCTCAGATCACACAGTAAAGCAAGATCTCAGATAGGGTTCATAAGGTTTTTCTTATGGCTATAGAGTTTGAGTACCACCGCTGAGAACACCCTATTGTGTATTCACATCTCTGTGCTTCAGATGATGATGGGAAACAGAACAGGCTGTCTTTCAGGTATGGATACACCTGGGCTGATATGAGGGGAATACATATTTTGTAGTTTACTTTCTATCTTTTAGACATTTAAGGACGCTACAGTTTTTCGTTAACTCTCTCCAAAGATCCAGGGCACAACAGGGCTTTTCAATAAGGGAATTCCAGCATCAAAGTCAAATCAGTGTAACAAAAAGAATGTTATCTTTACCAAAATACACAAAAAACATAATACCTAATTGCAGGTTTGAGTAACCAGGACATGAAAGTATTAGGATGGTCTTCGTTTCAACACATGTGTTCTTCCAATTTATGTGTGTTCTAGTTTGACTTTGTCGAGCTGCTGGACGGACGAAGGCTGCTGACTCAGGAAGCCAGGAGCCTGGAAGGACCACAGCGACAACAGAAGGCTTTTGTGCCATTGGCCAGCCACGAGACAGGATTTATTCAGTATTTGGATTCTGGAATGTGGCACCTCGCCTTTTACAATGATGGGAAAGAATCCGAGGTGGTCTCCTTTCTCACCACCACCATCGGTAAGGACATCTGTGTTTTTTAGCTGGTTCAATGTGCCGGATCCTAACTGTGGGTCAACAAAAAGATGTTTGCAGTCTTCATCATATGAAATAGCCACACAAATAAAGAGTATGATGGCTAGTTAACATGATAGTCTAGTTCATACAACATAACAAGACAAAACTAGCTTTCCACAACAAACTAAACCTCAGGCTGTCCAACTACATTACAGACTAATGCATGGTTTCTTAACCATGTCAATTTCCAGATGTCTAGACTTCAAGTTCCAGAATTCCATAGCCAACATGGCCATTGATGAGAATTCTGGGAGTTGAAGTCCACACACCTGAAGTTGCCACAGTTAGAAAACACAGGAGTAACATTTTGCGTGAAACATACTTAAGTGTGTCAAGTTGATTTTTGGTACTGGGTTTACTTGTTTTCTTTGTTTACTCATTTTATATGCTGTTCTAGTGGCACTCTTAAGGTGGATAACGTCATAAGCAGTTGCGTCTCAGAAATAAAAGATACAGCCATACGAGGCACCAGGCTGATCCAACCATCTTTCTGCCTTACCTCGTATGTTTAAAGACTACTGTTTTGTTAGTCTCATAAAACACCTCAGACTCTTGGCATCCTCTAGTTGTATTGGACTACAACTTCCAATATTACCAGCTAACCAACAGGGCCAGAAGGGTAGGCTTGCAAGCATCTTCTAGATATCAGTATGTCTGTATCCCTTACTCCTGGCTGTGCTGGCTGGATGTCGGGTTCGGCCCAAAGAACTCCCTGAGACAGCGAAGATACAATTCTGTTGCGTTTATTAGCTTCCACCTCAAGACAGAATCTCTCCAGACTGAATCTAACTTCCCAAGCCAGCCAGCCAAAACACCGTGAATTCCTTAGGGTGGTGCCAGTCTCATCTTCTTAACCTTCCCACGCTCCTATTGGGGGCTAAGGGAATGCTTATCTCCTTGAGCGCGGCCTTCATCCAACCATTCCTTCACATCGGAGTTGTTGGGTACTGAAGTTCAACCATCTCAGGAAGGCCACATATCATCCACCCCTGTGCCAACACTATGACATAAACATTAGAAAAGGCCCATCTAACGTAGTGCCCTATAGTCAATGTCTGAAGGCAGGAGATGCTTATTCCAGCCCCTCACTGTTTGGGACTTATTGCCACCAATGAAATACGGAGGTTCCCTTTAACTCTAATAGCCATCTTAAACCAGACCCCTCCACAAACGTGTCACTGTTAACCTTCAGAAAGCTTGTTAAGACTTGGCTATTCAGATGGGCATTTGGGGTTTAAGAAGTGAGCAGAAAAATGTGCCTGAGATGCATGTGAATGGTATTCATTACTGTTTTACAGTTATTGATGTTGGATTGTAAATGGTACAGATATTTTTTTCCTCTTGACTTTGTTGATATTACTGCTTTTGTAAGCCACTTAGATTCATTTGACTGAAGCAGCATAAAAGCACCAGTAATAAATAAAAATGAATATACAATTGTCTTCTCAAACCACCCAGGCCAGCGACCACCATTTTTCTAGCAATTCCCACAGCTATCCATTGGCTGAGCAAGGTTTTTGTCAATGCTGAACTTCTTCCCTTTCCAAATAACCATGCACACTCTCTACTCAAAGGAGTAAATTACCTGTTCATTTGTATTTCCCTTTGGTATGTTGCAGCAAAAGAAGCACAGATAGGATATTGTTGGGATGAAAGGAACCATCTTAATTTAATATTTAATACCCAATAACATGGGCTGCATTTTCAAAGTTGTTTCTTCTCCAAACCATCATTCTCTTCTTGATAGATCTATCTGTGCCGCACATTTGTCTGTCTGAAGGGCAGGGTTACCATAAGATTGACCACATACTGCTCCTAGCAGGGATGACAGTGAAACAGAGTGCTTTCTTTCTAGCTATCTAGGAATTCACACTGATGCAATTTCTTAGCTCAGAGTTACAATATTACATGGTTTGGCCAAGAGTCTCAGTTTTTTGTTTTCCCTGCTCCACTGAAACCTAGCATGATATTATTTGAAGAATCCTCATTTGATTCCTGTATTCATTTTGATTTGCTTTACTTTTTTTTTTTAAGAAAAGCTATGCTAAATAGCAGGAGACTCTCATTAAAATCACATCGGGTAGCCATATCTATAGCTACTTTATATTTGAAGGCAACTAACCATGTTTCATATGTGCTAATCCATCTCATTGTAATTCACAGACTCTCCCATAAAAATTAACACTTACCATTTTCCCAACCACAAGGATTATTTAATGGTCTAATTTTTTTTTCCCTTGATTGCAAAATGATGGCTCATTTTGAGATTGCCATTAATCCTTCTCCCCAAAGCAGCCTTAGTGTTGAGTCTCAGCTGTCTTCAGTAGCTACCTGAGAGCTATTGGCTGTAATTTGTCTTGGCAGGTTAATTAAAAGTTTAGATCTTATTAAAGCAACGTCATTAAGGGCTGCAATGTAGCATTTATTTATTTATTTACTTAGTTACTTACTGACTTACTTGCCCTGAGAGTTTATTGAAATGCAATGATAGTATTCTCCTGTCTGACTGAAGTGTTGAAACCTTTTCTTCTCTACCATCACGCTTTCACATCCTTGAATTTGGGCCACATCAAAAAGTACATTATAATCTAATCCCATGCATATCACTTATAGCAGGCAAATGAGGTGGGATTTTGCTTCCAACCAGCATCCTTCCAAATCAAGGTTTCTTCTTGCAACCATAGCTCTTGAATAATTTTCATCCCATGATTTGTTTCTTCTTTTAAAACATATGTGTTACTCCATGCTAAACAATAAAAATGAATAGTTTGGGCTATCTTTAGGTCATTGTGTGTGAAATCACCCTTGCAGATCAGTGTTACGTACAACTCAAACCACTGTAGCCTGTTGAGGAAACCATGAGTTAAGAAACCAGGGTTATAGAATGTATGAATTTAGCTGTAGTCTCACCCAGAACTATGGAATTCATCAACTTAGAGCCCTTTCCCATTATTTCAGCTGAAACTATAATCAAATCCTACCACACAGAGTAAAATGTTTCATATCCAGTCACTTGGATGAAGAAGTTGAAGAGATGTTAGCAATTCTGCAAATGGCAAACAGCTGGAAGGGGTGGCTAATACCTTACAGCAGGGTTTCTCAAACTTGTTGAAATATGCTGGCTGAGGAATTCTGGGAGTTGGAGTCCACACATCTTAAAGTTGCTGAGGTTGGGAAACACACTGCCTAAGAAGAAAGAGAGAAGATTCAGAAAGATCTAGATGGACTTTAGCAGTGGGCTGAAAGGAATAAGGTAGAACTGAACAGGGAGATATGTCAAGTTCTGCATCGGGGTAGGAAAAGTTTAAGGCACAAGTATAGGATGGGGAGACAGCTGGCATGGCAATAATCCATATGAAAGGGATCTGGACATCTTTGTTGACTTCAAGCTAAGGATCAGCCAGCAGTGTGATGCAGCTGCTAAAACATCCAATCCTATCCAGTTTAGAAGGACAGTTCTACAAGGACAGTGACAAATTAGAGCAGGTTCAGAGGAGAGCTACCAAAGTGGTGAAGGATCCAGAAGCCAAGCTCTATGAGGAATGGTTAAAGACCTATGTATGCTTACCCATAGAAGAGATGAGTGAAAGGAATTATGGGAGCAGTCTTCAAATATCTGAAGATTGTCACGCAGAAGAAGGAAAGAACTTCTCTCCTGTCTCAAAAGGCAGGACCAGAACTAGTAAGTTAAACGTACAAGGAAGGAGCTACAGGTTAGACATTAGGAGGAACCTCCTGACTGTACATGCTGTTAGGCAGAGGAACATGCTACCACATGATGTGATGAGTTCTCCTTTGCTAGAGGTCTTCAAATGGAAGCCAGGTGATCATTTTTCAAAATGCCCTCCTGAGCTCCTCCTTCCCTTCAAATGCTTCATATTATGGGAATGAAATAGAATGCTATTCATGCCTTAGATCAGGCATTTCTCAATCTCAATTCTGGGAGTTGAACTCCACACATGTTAAAGGTTCTAAGATTGAGAAACACTACCTTAGATGAATTTATAAACCTTTTTCATCTCCACCCTTCTACTCTTGAATCATGGTGGATTTCTCTAATGAATAAAATCTCTAATAAATTTAGAGAGTTTCTTTCTCCAAGGAACAAAGCTGAGAACATCTATATTTCTTGAAAGCTACCTCTCCTGAACTTCTTGACACATGAAAATATACAGTGTGCCATGAACATTTTTGGCCGAGCCATTACAAAGTGGCTAACACTCACTTGGCAGGAAACACAAGGAGGAAGCTATAGAGTAATGGTTACTCCTTGTAATAAGTCCCTTCCACCCCCTATCCTTACAAATTACAGCAAGGGAAGACCAAGGTCTATGTTATAAATTAGCTTCCTTGTAAATGACTTTGGCAACATTTTTCTAACACAGGTGCTCCTCAGCAAAGTGCCTGGTGGATTCACCTCTGCCAGATTACAATGATTTATTTGGGACAGTCTGGTCTTAAGTAGAACAAAATAGCAGGCCAAGGGAGAGCCTGAGTCAGCACATCTGGGACAGCTGTTGTCCAAAAATCTGTTCAGAGGTGGCAAGGAATAGCTGAGAGCCCAGCTTCTAGGAACCTTTTAGCAGTTGTTGCTGTCAACTTTGAAGAACCAAGAAGCCCAAAGAGGACACGTGCACAAAACAAAAATAAATACATGAATTACCTCAAGCTAAAGGCATGTCTGTGGAAGGTGAAGGTTGATCTTGTAGGAGTTTAGAATAGCCATCCAACTTTCATGCGACGAACGTTCTGCTTTGAGACTTCAGTTAGAAGAAACAAAGCATGAGCCTTTCGTGCTTGATATCCAGCACTAATGAAAATAAAAAGGATCAGCGTGAGACCACCGCGGTCTACACAAAACAGAATCCAAAGCAGCTTCCCTTGTTTCTTGGGTCATCAACCCTAACTTCAACCCTTCTTCTTGAGGATGAGATATACTACAAAGTTAAGAACACAAGTTTAGAGTTTGGAAATTGCTTAGTTCAATCCCTGATGTTTCCAAATGTAGCAAAATTGGGCGCAAAGTCTTCTTAATAGCTGCTCAATAGCGCTAGTATTACACTACATGGACTCAAGATGTAATTCAGCATCATGCCATTTCATATGTTGTGTGCACCTAGAATTATCCCCTGGCTGAAGAGAATACATTCTATTTTTGACCAACTCACTCATTTTCCATCTCCTTCCAGTCAACTTTTTGTCCAAATATTACTGAATGTTTCAGTTGTAGCAAGTACAGTAGTAGAAAGTAAAAGGAAGGCCATGAAAATATCCAAGAAGAAAATATATGAATGGTGTTATTATCTCAAGTGATAAGATTCTGTGCTTTGTACGTTCTTTATTCCATGCAGAGGTCCTTACCCCATAAGTACGAATAAGAGGAAAATATGCAAATATATCCTGATCTTGCCAAATGTTAGGCTTTTGCAGATCATTCTGAAGTGCCCCTCTAGATGCGATCTTTAAAGCTGTGAAGATGTCTCACCAAGTTTTTGAGTGCTCTCCTCCACATGTACCTTTCCTTAGGGCAGGTGAGATAGCCACCTCACTTTTTTTAATAGTAGGGTTTGTGTCAGAGTGAGTTTCAGGTTTGATTGAGATCTGTGTGATTCCTGAAGCCTACCTTTACTGGCTTACAACAATACATGTTTTAAAGTAAGGACTTGTTGATCCATGGAAGATGTTCACTATGTTTTCTTAATACCTAGAACTCATGTCCTCTTGAAATCAGATTACCATCCATGAGGAACGAATTACATTCTTGCATGGTCTCTATGCCTTCACTTCACTTTTCTTGATTTTTCTTTTGTCTTGATTTGTGCTTGTGATGTCACTTCCCATAGAATCTTGTACACAAGTAAGCCTGGAAGCCAAATTTCAGCTAAAAGGCTAAATCATTTGATCTCAGTTCTTGAGATCATAAAAATATGTCTCCCAGTTCCACCTTTCCTCCCAACAATATGTCTTTGCCACTTTTGGCTTCCCATAGCGTCATGTTGATTTTATATACAAAGAATTAGTGAATTGTACCACAAAGGGCCTTCAGTCAGTAAGACTAAGTTGGTTGAATGAAAGGTGGGATGTTATTCTCCCTGATTGCTTCTGGAGAAGGCCTCAGGATCCAGCAATGGATACAATCTCTGTTTTAGTTATTTCCACAGAATAGAAAATTTCACTTACAACATGATTTTAATGGGCTGTTTGCAATTCCTAGTAGTACTACTGCTGTTATTTATTTGATTTATATCTCCGCTTTCATTCAGAACCTCAAGGTAGCATAACAGACCACCCACCTTGCCCATTTTTTCCTACAACAACCTCATGAGATATGTTGGCCTGAGAGAGAATGACTCGCCCAAAATCACCCAGGGAGTTTCTATGCCTGAGGAGTCCCCAGTTCTAAACCAGTATCTTCACCTATACACCACACTGGCTTTCCAAGGAATTTAGCCTTCCTGCTAAAATCTAGATTTATATCACCCCTCTCAAATTTTCCCTACAACAGCAACCTTGTAGGTTGGACTTAGACAGAGTGACCAGCTCAAGGTTATCCAGTGTCAAGCCCTTTGTGGTGGGCAAACTGAGGAAGCAACGCTATCTGGGTTTCTGGAAAAGATCTTCATGCAATAATGTATAATCTTGAAATCCTGTCAAAACAATTTTTCAAATTATACCTACCATAATTAAGGTGGATTTACTCTGAGTCTCTTTCTTACATGCCCCTCGACCCCTGGACTTGGGAAGTTTTTCTGTAATGGTCCAACTTCCTCCTGTAATGGTCTTCATAGAATCATAGGGTTGGAAGGGACCTTGGAGGTCTTCTAGTCCAACCCCCTGTCCAAGGAGGGAGCAAATGGTTGTCCTATCTTTTCTTGAAAACCTCCAGCAATGGAGCACTCACAACTCCGGGAGGCCAGCTGTTCCACTGCTTAATAGCTCTCACTGTCAGGAAATCCCTCCTTCTTTCCAGGTTGCATCTCCCTCTGATAAGCTTCGACCCATTGCTTCTTGTCCTACCCTCAGGGGCTATGGAGAATATATTGATGCCCTTTTCCCTGTGGCAGCCCTTCAAGGATTGGAAGACTGCTATCATGTGTCCCCATGTCTCCCCTCTTGTTCTGTCCTCCATTATTCCCAGGTCTGTTAGACATTCTATCCAACTGTAGAGGATCACAGAGACGATATCAGAGAAGGTGTGCAGCTGCTAGTAGAACATGAGCTTAGGCCAGGAAAACAGGAAGGCATGAGAAAGAAACTCAAGATTGCCATGCCTTAGCTCTCTTTGAGAGAGGGAAGGGGAAATGCTATCAGACTTTCAAGATTCTGTTGTCATAGCCTATATCCATCTTTCCCAACCTGGGCAATTTTGTGGTGTGTTCAATTCCCAGATTTCCCCAGCCAATATGGCCATTGCTGAGAATTCTGGGAATTGAAGTCCACATATCAAAAAATTGCCCAGGGTGGAAAATGCTTTATTGATGGATAAATGCTTTATCCATCAATAAAGTGGAGTTTTAGTGTTTCTTGTGGTGTCTGTTCCCTGATCTGCCTATCTCAAAGGGATGATGCTTACCCAGTGAGCTGTCATGGGGGAGGGTGAACTCCCCACTCCTAGTCCAGCACATTGACCAATGTACCACATTGGCTGTCTGCTCTTACTGTCACTATCACTATTATTATTGTTATCTTACTAATAAATACTACTGCTGCTCTCAGCACTAAAATACTGTCAACAACTGCCTGCTATATTAATAACTTTTTATGTTTAAATTGTTGCACAGCTTTTGTTGTAGTGTTATTGTTTATTACAGGTAGTCCTTGCTTAGCAATGGTAATTGGAATCGGGAACTCAGTCGCTAAGCAATGCAGTCGTAAAGCGCGGTGTCATGTGACCGTGCCATCTTACAACAGTAGTTCCAGCAGTCTAAGTTGCTGTTGTTAGGTGAATCCCGCACAGTTGCAGCATTCCACAATCGCCATTTGCAACGTCCTGCAGGCTTCCCCATCGATTTTGTCAGAAGCTGGCAGGGAAGGTCACAAATGGTGATCACATGACTGTGGGATGTTACAACATCATAATTGCAAAGCGGTTGCCTACCGCCCAAACAGTGATCACATGATCATGGGGATGCTGTAACAGCCACAACTATGAGGACCCGTCATAAGTCCTCCTCGTTCAGCACTGTCATAGCTTCAAATGGTCACTGAACGAGTGGTTGTTAACCAAGGACACCTGTACCAGTTTTGTGCTGTGTTCGACTGAGCTCTTTTTCAGCAAGAAGAGCAACGCATGTGGGTGCATATAATTTTAAATATGAAAAATTCCTGCCGGTTAAAATACCACTTTTTTTCCTTCAACCTCTCGCCTCACCCAAAATGAGCAGAATATGCACGGTCTTTGTTTGCTTTCTTCTTTTAACCTCTCTGTCAATCACAGTTGGTCAGCTCTCCCAGTCTTTCTGTTAGGTAACGTCACTTGATCTGAGCACTTTTACAAAAGGTTCATTGAGTGGCATAATTATTTTCGCTTCAGGGTCAAGAAAAGGTTTACATAATTTGAAACTTAATTTTGGAGAGGCAGTTGCTGCTAAACTTTTCCAAAAGCCCAAACTCAGTCTTCATGACAAGGCCTCCAGTGTTATCCAAAGTTGTTTCTAGAGAAATTGTTTCTAGAGAAATCCAGGAGAGTTTTTCTCCTTTTTTCTTTTTCTAAGACAGAGCTCTCTCTATTAAATATACAGTGTTCTTCAGGATAATGTGTGCACAGCAGGCTTTGTTCCTGTTTCACATTATAGAGCTGTTTAGCTTGTATTTCCATACAACCATAATAGTGAGAGGTAGAAAGTGAGATGGGAGGTTCCATCTATTTGTATATTTTGGCATCTAAACATATATGGCCTCCGAACAACAGGGCGTTTTGAACTCTAACACTTCCAAAGTCTTCACTTGTTCCCATAAAAGCAGCAGGGTTGCATACCTGAGAACAGATTGGGAAAGAAGTTGTTAAAAAACAAACACTTTTCAACTTTTATCAGATCTTGGGATGAAAGTATTGTGAGTGGATCATGTACAGCTGTGTTTCAGTGGTTATCCTCCAGCTGCAGATATGAACTGTGCTTCCTTTCTCTTTTCACGAAGTTGTTCTCCCAGCTCTCAAAACGATGGGCTTGTAATTTATGAAAAAGTTGTCTCTCTTCAACTGGATCCCTAGTGTAGTTGTAAGAAACCCAAGAAGAGTTGAAAGGCAACAGGCTGTCCACTGCAGCATAAAATAATCAGAAAGATTAGAAATACACCTAAAAGTAATAAGATAGGTACCTGGCTATCCGAGATGGTTGCGCCATGGCTAAGAAGATCCTCTCTCATACTCACCCACCAGGCCTCAGAGAGTGAGTACTTTTCACTTACAGCTCTTCACTGAAGATGTATATATGTGTGTATGTGTGTGTACATATTTGCATGTGTACCACTACCTTGCCTTTGATACATTAATTTTCAGAACCGTACTCTTTGTTGCATCATACAATCATTCCAGCATTCACCGCAAATAATTCAGGTTCTTAGCCAACCGCACAGCATCATTGCTATCCAAAATTAGACATGTGACCAACACACCACTAACCTCACCACAAGCATTCCTTAGGCATTGATCCAGAAATGCATTACACAGTTAAGGAGACATTACACATCCATGTTTTACCCCCTGCTCACCCCTGAACTATTTGAGAAAATTTACTTTTATTTTTACACATGTTTTACACCTATCATATCTCTCTCTTTCTGCATTCAATAACCTCCCCCTTATGCAAAACCTCTCATGCTTCAAATGTATTCACATTATCATACATTCTCTCTCAAACAGCAATTGTACAGTAAACGTATTTTCTCATATTCATAAGTCTCAGTGAATAGAAATATTTGTTCAAGAGAAAAATCTGATCTGCACACACCCCACCCAGCATAAAATTACACTGCACTTTCCAGATTTTGCTCCCTCTCACTCCCCATAATCTGTTGATCAGAATTCTGCCAGTTCTTCCCCAGTGTACTTAGCAAACTAATCTCCTTGTAGTCTTTGCATTTATTCTCACTGCCTTTCCCTTTGTATAGGGGACAATAACAGCATTCTTCCAATCACCAGGCACAGATGAAGCCTTCACACACCCGTGTTAAGCAAATTGCATAGCCTCTCCGTAACCCATATATCCATATTTTAACATTCCTCCAGTTATATTATTCAAAATTCTCACAGCACATAGAGCTCTCTCTTCCTCATTATATCTTCTCAGACACTATCTTTTATAGCATTCGTTTCATTTCATCGCTTTTATTTTTAATTCCATTCACTCCATATTTAGTCCTCTTCACCCCCTTCTTTATTTCCCTCAAAATCATTCTGTATTTTCAATTCAGCTTTTCATCTTCACCATTCCTTGCTCTCTTGTACTACATTGTTTGCAACTGTTTTTCCCCCCTGTGCGTTATACAATAGCTTTCCTTTATTTTTTTGCAGCATTCATTTTCTCATATGCATTTTTTCTCATCTGTCGCTGCTTCTTATTCCACCAAGTATCTTTTTTCATGCTCTCCATTAAACATAATTCCACAAATTCTATAGCCTACATTTTTTCACTCTTTTTCAAGCACTTCCAATCTATCTTCTAATACTTTTTCATACAGGAATTGTACTTTCTCTTCCTGAAATCATTTACTTTCACTTTAGTTTCATTCATGTTCTTCTTTCTCCAAGAGACACTTATCAAATATTGTTTGGTCCCACATTCAGAACCTCTCATCACCTGTATTTCTCTCACTAATTTTCTCAAATCTTTCATCATAAACAAGCACATCAATCATGCTTGAATACTCACTCCTTTGCCATGTATATATATATACAGAATTATGCTTAAACCACATATTTGAAACAGTCTGAGAAGATAAACATCAAGCTGTCTCCGTGATCATTCATTATGGTTCGGTCGCTTTTTCAGTACATTTTCATCTCATTCCAATCCATCCATTCATGTCATTAAACGGAATAACCTTTTCCCCTGGATTGTATTCCTTCAGAAGCTTGCACCGTTTTTGCCCAAACTCATCAATAGTTCTTCCATTATCAGCATTCACTGGAGGGTAAAATACAGTTATCACCAACATAAGCAATCCTACTTTTATGCACACTCACAATAACCTAGATCGGAGTTTCTCAACCTTGGCGACTTGAAGATGTGTGGACTTCAACTCCCAGAATTCCCCAGCCAGCATGCTGGCTGGGGAATTCTGGGAGTTGAAGTCCACATATCTTCAAGTCGCCAAGGTTGAGGAATTCTGACCTAGATCATATCAATTCATATTGTCTGACCTATAGCTTAGCTTCTTCATTCCAGATTGAATGTTCACCTTCATATTCCTGCATTTATTCTCAACTCTACCCCACAAGACCTATTCCTTCATTCAGATTGATTACTTCCTTCCACTTAGTTTCTTAGACACACAACATATTTTTATTTTCATTCATACATTCATTCATACTGTAACATTTACTCCCATTACATTCCAGGTTGCAGTCTTCTATATGTCATGGTTATCTCCAGAAGAGTCCACAGATATTAACCTCTACTGCCCATCTTAGCTTTGGTGAACTGAGACTTTACATAAAACTTTTTAGTAACATAGAAAAAGTACAGGTTATCCACCTTTACCTTTGCCTCACACAGCTTTCCCTCCTAACAGCATGGATAGTATTGGTCAAATTAGGCACATTTGGGCTGGGGTGGCACAATCACAATCAGAGTCTAGTTTCACCCTGAGCATGCTACACTGTTCGGTATGAGCCAGGTTTTCTAAACAAGAGATTATCTTGCAAGCCAACATATTGTTGTCTGCATCTTACCATCTAGAACAGGCTGTGGATAGATTGCAGGGGGTCCATGAACTTGGATGGGAAAAAAGTACAATTTTATTATTCACTAACCTCTGACTGAAACTTAGGTTTTCATTCAATAATGTATGGAGACATCAAAAAATTAATGACCTCTAGACTCTAAAAATGTTTGTTAATATCAGTTAATCTCACTACCTAAAACTATGACACTCTAAAAAAAGGTGTTGTCTTGTTATAGATTTAATGGATTATAAAGAAGCCCATATACAGGTAGCCCTTGGTTTACAACAGCCATTAGGACCAGAATTACCGTTGCAAGGTGACATGGTCATAAGTTGAAAAACCACATGATCATGTCACTTAGCAGTGGCAGTTCCAGCTGTCCTGGTTGCCATCCTTAAGTGAGGATTGTACAGGTCGTTAAGCAAGGACCTCACGTGATCACAACTTCCCCATTGACTTTGCTTGTGGGAAGCCGGCAGGGAACATCAGTAGTTGTGATCGCTTGACTGCAGCTCACTGCAACGTAATCATGAGCCAAGCACTTGGATTGCAATCATATGACTGTGGGGACGCTGCAACAGCTAGAACTCCAAACACCAGTTGTAACTACCACTCGTTCAGCGCCATTGTAAGTTTGAACAGTTGCTGAATGAGTGGTCGTTAACTGAAGACCACCTGTATTACTGAATTACATATTTATCATTTTTTAATATTTTGATAGCTATATTTGGGCATGATTGGTGTCCTTTGTAGTACAGTTTCTGTGCATTTTATTTTATATATTTAAATGCATTGTTCTGAGAATGGGTCCATAGGTTTCACCAGATTTGCAAAGGAGTCCCTTTTTCAACTCCCAGAATTCTCAGCAGTGACCATATACTAGGGGAATTCTGGGCGTTCAAGTCCACCCATTTGGGAGTTGCTGAGGTTCGGAAACACTGATAGACAATAACAAACAAACAATAATAATACTATGCCATAACAGCCCTCTAAAAGACTAATATTTAAAAGTGCAAAACAGCCGATACATGATAGCGTAGACCTTTAAAAAAAATACCAGAAGCGCCACAGAAGACATTTTCAACATCCAGATGTGTTGCGGCTGCCAACTCTCAGAACTTCCAGCCAACACAGCCACAAGAGGCCACTAAACTGGGGAGGGCTGGCTATCAAGATATATTGTAAAAATGTTTTACTGCCGGACATATTGCAAGCAGTATGGAGCCCGAGACAGCGAAGAAGTTCACATTCATGAAGATTTGCAGCTTAACTGAAGAAGTCCAATTTACATTTTCTGTTAAAGTAGCCAGTGCATTTTTCTACATTATTTCAGTGCTGCTTTAATTTTAATGACATTTTAAAATAAGCGCCAAGCCCTTAGGATCTGTCAGTCATCCATGTACCTACACATTGCCACCTTACATAGGTTTCCTGGTGTCTCTAGATGCAAAAAATGCTTCAGATGTTCTTTAAATCCAAGTGCCCAAACCAGCGAAGAATATTCTTGAAGGACCTAAGCTTTTGCATCTACACTTTCCTTCTCTCCTGGGACTATAATTGTGCATTGGTAAGGTTACCACGTATCTGAACAGGCAAAGGAGGACATGGACAATTGGAAAGCAGGACGAATGGAGGAAAAAGGAGGATGCACACACTCTTTGACTTCCGTGGCAACAAAAATTACAGTGAAAAACTGCAAAAAGAAAAAAAAATGTACTTGGGCCTACATATACACAAAATTACTTTTTCCAGCCTCAGAAAGACTGGTTTTCAATCCCAATATTTTTCCAACAAATTTTTATTTTCAAGAACATAGGCTAGCAATAGCATAGAATCGACCACGTGCTTTTCAAATTTTACCCTAGAAACGTATGACAAGTCGTGGGATCTCCAGACTCCGGGCGATTGTAGATTCGGCTCTGGATTGAAGCCAGTGACTGGAATCAGGAAATCAATTAAATAATGTGAATCTAGGCTGTTGAATCTGTCGACGGACGAGGGAAAGGAAGAAGCCGATCATTTACAAGGTTACAATACACAAAAGTTTCAATGACTACTGTTGTGAAAACAGTCTAAGATTTTTTAAAAAACCCAAAATACTCAAAAAGCCAGAAGATAATTGATTTTAAGGCTATGCCTGCTGGACGGAGGACATGAGGACAAAAAGGAAGATGCGTCCTCCTTTTGCCAGACATCGGTAACCCACAGTTGTATGGCTATTTGATTCTTGTTTCTCAAATGGATCCTTGGTTTTCAGTTGTCATTCGCACTGGAACACAAAGGCCAGCAGTGACTTCGCCCAGAGACTGAATATATCGAGCGTGAAGCAGCTTCCTGCTTGCAGGCAGAAAGCTCTACCATTTGAACCTCAAAGGTTGCATAATTGTTGCTTTCTGTTGCAGTTTGCAAATGTGTGCATGGATGGGAAACTCAGAGCTGCAAACGACATTACCCCAAACAACCTTTAGTAAATCTAACACTCAGCCTATTAGGACTGCAAAGGGAATTCATCGTTCAGCGCAGGAAAATACACATTTTAAAAAATATCCCCACTTGGGGTAGAAGGGAGTGCAGGACCGCCAGACTCAGAAACAAAAAAAAAAGGCACAGTCCCATCCTTCCCCCCCCCCCGCCCCCCATATAAAACCAAATGGGTAACATACTTTGAATGCTTCTGGGGCAGGGCAGACCTAATGTCCTAGTTCCACCGTTGGCTCACCAGACATCTTCCATTACCTTCACATTTGCCTTTTTGGGCTGATAATATTCAGTCTCCTGGCAAGCTACTTTATAGAGCTCTTTCCTTTTCTTATCCCTCTTCCTCTTTCCTGAAAATTCATCTTGGAGTTTTACGCACATAGCTTTCATTCCTTCTGCTCCTTTGCACATTTTATTTATCTTTTTGTTACAGAGAAGTACACTGATGGAGCAGGCAGTTACTACAGCTCGGGCAGGTGCATTCAGGTGACATCTCTGCTCCGTGAGCAGCATCGATTCCCAGTGTGCTTCTGAGTGCAATTCAGGGCGCTGGTTGTCACCTATAAGGCCCTTCATGGCATGGGGCTGGGTTATTTGGGGGACCACCTCTTCTCAATTGCCTCTACCCATCCCAGGTCTTTGGGGCCATTGGTTAAGGAGCATCATCTTTTCAGACCAAGAAAATGTGACTTTTCTGTCACAACAGAGATGTAAGCAAGTTCCTAGGAAGCCCAAACGTTTCCAACAGCTGACGGTGGCTAAACACTTCCACCATTTCTCCAATCCTTCCTGCAATTCCAAGCTGCAATCCACAGCAGTTAGGGCAAGAAATGGAAGAGTCCCATCTAGTTGGATGGTCTTTATGGCCTGAGTTCATTTTAAATCTTCTGAAATGCAGGAGTTGGTTGGTTTCAGTGAGACAGTGATGGACATTACAAAACATTATTGTTCTGCCAGTTGCTGAGTGAACAGATGTCATATAAGCATTGGTTGATAGCTGGAAAAACCATGTGGTGTTTCACCTGAAATTTGGTGATTGCATTTACAGGCGAGGACCTGAGCATTGTCCCTCTAAAACACCCTCCTTCCTTCACCTGCTAAATCCATCGTAGATTTATCCTCCTCCTCCTTTCCTTCCTTGACATCAGATTTGTTCTTTGCTACATGGCTGGGGGATCACGAATGAGGCATACCGGATGGAGGCAATAAAATACGCAACTTTTAACTTGCTTTTGCATTATCTCAGCTTCTAACAAGAGCTGGTGTGGAGCGCACACTGCTTCAGCCTGTCACCCAAGAGAGAGAAAGGCCCTTAGTAATTAAGCCTAATGCTACCCAGTAGATAAATAATGAAGAAATACTGCAACAGTCCCTCTTCTCCTAACCAACCCAGCCAGCCGGTGGATAGATAATTAATCTGAAATGAGGGAAAAGAGGAAAGATCTATTGGGAATCAAGCCAATTTGTCCATCTCTTTAACATGTATAATTGTATTTTTGTCCAAAGAAAAAGTAATTCACATAGGTAATTGCAGGTCAGACCAAGATAGCTTTAAAAAGCTTGTTACACTAACATCAGGATTAGCAAGCCCTGACTTGCAAAATAGCACGATTGTGCTATTCCCAAGGTTGTTTTTGTAGAAAAGGATATGGTAGGGCTGGAACTAGAGAGCCAGATGTCTCTGAACCAATGCCATGCACAGTGAAGGAGCTGGATGGCAACTTAGAATTTGGTATGACTGTTCCTATTTATGACAATTTGCGTTTAGGTGCAAATAGAGTATTGAAGATGCTTAAAGAAAGAGGTACAACATGAGAGGAATCCTTGACATACCTGGTTAAAAAGCTTCTTGGGTTGAAGAGTTACTCATAGTAAAGGTCAGTGAGGCCAGTTTAAGTATGTTTTAGCTTTGTGTAAGGAGGTTTCTGAAGAAAATGCTCCACATGGGGACCATTGCAGTCTCATCAAGTGATGGCCAGGAGAGCAGACAATCAGCAATGATGATGAGGGAAGTTTTTGAGATGTCATATTTAGGAATTTTGAGCTACACCAGTCTAGTCATGGAAGACAGTCCATGAGTTGGCTAACTTCCTTTTGTTCAGCCAAGATTTGCAGATCCTCCTCCTCCCCCCACAGGAGGGCTAGAACAGGTCTTCCTGCTCTTAGTCTAGCACTTCACTACTATTCCACATAGGCTTTGGGGCTGAAAAGAAATGACTGGCCCAGAGTCACCCAGCCATCTTCCATGCTCCAGGGAAGGACTTCCTTTATTCATTCAGCCTTTTCATTATGTTAATATTTTTATTCTATTCTATTTTATTTATTCTACACAATTTCTGTGCCATCCCAGTTGTAAATCTTGGGTGGCATACAATTTTAGATATCTGTGTTACCTAGAAACTTGTAAACTATTCTGGAGGTTGCTTTTGCTGTTTATTGAGTATTTCTTACAGCAGGACCCAGCTTATGTATCAGTTCTGTTCTGGATACCTTTGTATAAGTTGACTGTTGCCTAAATCTGATTGCTATTTGTGTCGTGTCCTTCCAGCATTTTTGCGTAGACACAAAAAGCCAGCCTCATATTTTATGCCCCTTGCAAGGCGTCCAGAAAAAAAATTCCATAAATAAGTCAGATCTTGCATAACCCAGAGAGCATCAGTATTCAAACTGTTATGAATTTAATGCATTGTAAATCTCCCTGAGGTCAGCATGTAAATCTTACGCCTGGATATAGGATAGAACTTAGCCAATCTTGGTGATTTCAAGCTAAGACGGGTCAGATCTGATTAGTCCTTGGATGGAAGACGGTAAGGAAATCCTAGGACTGTAGGGTAGACTGGGAATTTTAAAACAACAAATACAGTTAGAAGGCAGTAGCAAGCCACTTCTGTCTTGTTGATAAGTTAAACAAATGTAGTCATAAAGTCACCAGGAGTCAACTCAACAAAAAAGAGGTTTGATCTTTTTTTTTTTTTTTAAACCTAGAAGTTACTTATTACATGGGTGAAATACCATCAGAAAAGAAAGGAGGAAGACAATGATGAACTATGTTCATATGATTGCCCCCCTAAATTGCGTGGACATACCTATGAAGTCCCCGGGAGACAAGCTTGAGTCAGAGAATATATTTGTACACAATTTTTTTGAATGAATGAAGAAATAAATAAAGCCCAGTTTCAACAGTGTCACCTTCACAATACGGCTCGTCCGTCTTCTCCTCCTTTGAGATCTTATCAATCCCTCCTTATATTGGAAGTGAAATTCCATGCAGTTGGTGCCTGGTTGATGCTAAAACAAATAGGCTTTATAAGACTGACCGATCCTTCTCCCCAGCCCATGATTTAGAAAGAGCCACCATATTTATGACACCATCACCAAATAAATCAGCGATTCCCCTTTTTATACTGGGCAAGAGGCAAGACATTTTTGAGCTATGGTTCAGTTGCCTCAAAGACCGCATTAAATTCTTAAAAATAAGGAGTTGCTTTTCCACCACCATTGCTGTTTCTAACCTGTCACAATGAAAAATGAGTCCAACTACGCTAAGACTTCTCGTATATAATTACATCCCATTTTAATTCAATGTACATTACATTTCTGGAGGATCAGAAACAGTAACATTCAAAGAAACCTTTCTCTTTTGTCATTCCGCCAACCTCGCGTACCAAAGTATATCCTGTCTTTATGAATACTTTAAGAAATCATCAAACACGGTTTTTGATTTTAGAAAAAAAGTTAATAAGCCAAGACAAAGATTAATAGTCATAGCTGCCATTAAAACACTGTAGGCGTTAACATGCAGTTTCCCCTTTTAAAAAAAAAAAATTGAAGATGAGAAAGTGATTCTTCGATGAAGTCGGGAGTTATGTGAAAATAATGGAGCAAAAGTAATGCGTTGTATGTCGGCTGCTGATGATGATGACGATTCATCCTTTCCCCATCTTCCCAACTAATAAGTTAAGGCTGCATTTCATACAATGTTTGCATTAGGTGAAATAATACAGTTTTATCAGTACCTATTTTTTAAAAAAATATTCCTTGTTCAGATTAATACTGATAATGCATTTAATATTATATTGTTAGAGAGAAAGTTGAGATTTGCTGAAATAAAACAAGATATAAATGCAAAATAGATAAGTGTCCTAATCTGTTGATTTCTTACATATATGTTTTGGTATTTATGTTATCTGTCATGGTTACACGTCTTTATTTTCTCTCCAAGTGAATAGAAATACCAGGCTTTCCAAAAATCTGGGTAGGGTTCTTTTTTTTCCTCCTAGAGAAAAAAAATGGAAGAATAGACAGAAGAAGTGAAATACGTGAACGCATATTTTAGCACACTTTGCAAATATAAAGACATTTGTTACTTTGTAAAATGTGTTTTAAAAGCAGTACACTTATAGAGCCATTTTAAGAACAAAACAATTTGCTCTTAAAAGTCTGTCTGGTTTGTACTATGAAAAGTATAATTTAAAGAAACAGTCATTATAAATTTGTTGACTGCATTTGGAAATGAGAATATGTTATATTTGTGTTTTAAATTTCCCTCCAAGTTTCTGAACTCAACCCTTAGTTGTGCAGGAACAATTATCCTGAGATACTCAAATCTGGCCTCCTTCGTATATATTCTGGAGAATAATTTTTCTTCCCTCCCTTCCTCCCTCCCTCCCTTCCTTGATTTATTGATTTATGGTGCTTTTATGCCACTTCAATTAGGCAAATCTAAGAGTTTACAAAAAGCTGTATACCAATAACACTTCCAATCAATAAAAGTTCACAATATACAATCCATAATCGATTCAGCATCAGTAATAACATGAAGCAAATTAAAGTAAGTAGCACTTGTATACATCCCAGGAACTTTATGTTTTCTAAATCCTCAATTGCTTGCTTAAACAGCCAGGTCTTACTTAGTAAGTATTCTAAATGTTCATACCTGATCTTAATTCTGCGGGTAAGTGATTCCATAGGAGGGAGCTCTAATAAATCAAATTCCAAGTCTCCTCCTGTATACCTTGCAGGGAGTAGGGACTCTAAACCTGGATCTGGCCCAGGTAGATTCTACTTGGAGCAAGTGATTTTGCAGGTACGCAGGTCTCAAACTCTGTAGGACTTTATATGTTATTACCATTATATTTTATTGTACCCCAGAGCAAACTGGCAATCAGTGCAGCTCTCAGCACAATCAAAGATTAGAGCCTTCCTGCATTAGTACTTAGACTTTGTACCAGCTGACGTTCCTGAGTAGTCTTCAGGGGCAGTCCCACGTAAAGTAAGTTACAGTAATCCAGTCCAAGGGGGACCAACATGGGAAGGACGATTGCCAGTGCCTCTGTTCCATCAGTGAACATGCTTTAATTTTTAACTTTACCCTTTTCTACATTATCTTCACTTTCTCTGTTTCTTCTTTCCACAGAATCAGTGGAGAACTGCCCTAGCAACTGCTATGGAAATGGTGACTGCATTTCTGGGACCTGCCATTGTTTTCTTGGGTTCCTGGGCCCTGACTGTGGTCGAGGTAGATTTCATTTTTTAACTATCACTATTGACATAGAAGAAGGTCCTAATGACCTTCTTGGGAGTCTGTTTTAGACCCTGTCTGAGCAAGCAAAACACCTTCTAGGAAAGGGGTGAAGTATCAACCACTCCATTCCACATGATGTTCTGACCCAGGATGGTTAACCAGATCAATTACAGCTGAATTTACACATCCTGCTAAATTTGATTACTTTTAATCTCAGACCATTTCTTTGTGTGTGTGGTTTAGTGCATTGTGTGAACCCAGCTAGTCTGATTATATTTCTTATGGTTTGGTACATTATGCAAACTCAGAAAATGGATAGCCTACTAACCAGGTTAAACGGGTTGTGTGAACACAGCCATAGCATTGTTTAAAACAAAAATTATCCAAGTTTCCACAATATCCTTTGCAAAGAAAAGGGAAAGAAGTTTGCAAACTGACAATTTAACCCAATCTGTTTTATCTACATGACAGATAAGATGGGTACGTTAGTACTAGTTAGTAATTAGTATATTGTTATTTAGTAATTAATAATTAGTATATTACATTGGTAGTAAGCAAACACTCCTTTGTTTGAAATCTTCAGTAGGTTAAATTTTAGTTGTACTAGAGTTTTCCTCTTCCCATCCTTGGGATTGGGAATCCTTTGTTCAATATTTACATAAAAGTTCTATATAGTGTGATTTCCAGATTGTAGAAAGCGAGGCAAGACAGAATTTTATGGGATTGCAAAAGGCAAGACCAGGACATCTCAGGAAATTGGACAGATAATGGTCGGAATTAATTGGAGAAGATCTGTTGTCTGGGCGTTATGCAAAGGCTTTCTGAGTCCTTACAGAGGCTGGTCTGCTCTCAACACCAACTTCAATGAGCTGATGATGGCTCTTAGGGAACCTAAGAGGTTGATTTCTGCAGGTTCTTCCTGTCGTAACATGGGCATAGTGAACACTATATCGCTGAGAGAGAGAGAAGGTAATCCAGAGGGATCCTCTAAAGAGACATACGATGAGTTGCATTGCTTGGTGATGGAGACATCAAAGGGCATGAAAGCCAATGTTGCCGTCCACATTTCAACAAGATCATTATTTTTGCTTCCTGCCGTTGCACATGTGGGAATTTTGTCCCTTGAAGTTGCACAGGTTCCAGTGTAAAGCTTCCTTGTCACTACAGAAGGCTTTGCCTCAAAGACTTCCACATTCCTTTCAAGAAAACAATAGTTGTGTTTGTACAAAGGGACACATTGTTGCGATTGTTGGATTGTCCCCTCCAGGGAAGCGAGTAGGGGAAGCACAATCATGCATAAGGATCAGTATGAATATGCATGGGAAGTTGTCCTCAGTTCATTCTGAAGCTTGGTTTTATGGGTAGAATGATCATTCCCATAATGAATGTTGTTAATACTGTTTAGATCTTTACTTTAACTAATGAAACTTCTGTTGGCATTCTGGGGTGGATATAATAAAAGATCATCTGTTGGTATCACTTTGTTCAAGAAACCTACAGCAAGTCTTCACTTGGTGAAAAACCACTGACTTCACGAGAGCTTAGTTCATTATTTGCTGGGGCTGGGGCTAGGGCATCACCCTCACCATTTCTTCTACTTTTCCCCTCCTCTTCGTTCTGGCTACTGCATGTGAGCAAACAGTGAGGTTAATAACCCATCGACCCATCAGAAGCATTGTCTCTTTGGGGAAGAACCTGTTCTGTCAATAGCAGTGCTGGTGACCTTTTGTCCTCAGACCTCAGCCATTCAGAAGGTGGCCTCTGAGCAACTCCTATCGTCGGCTTAAGCCTGAGAGGTTATCTTTCTTTTGTGGACAGTCTGGCCCCCGTAGTGGAGAAGGGAGAGGAGTCAGCACTATTATAGGCAACCTCTGGCCCTAACCATGTCTTTCCTGTGGTCTCCCCAAACCAAATCATGAAAGGCAGCTAGTCAGAGATTTCTCTGTTTATTGGCTTTTAATATATCCCACTGTCCCCCATGAAAGGGGATTTGAGATTTGCATCAATGTAAAAGAGTTAAAATGCACCCACGAGTGGAAGAAATGCACTAGGTAGTAACATCCAGTTGACTCCATTGTAAAGCTTAACTTTAACCCTGACCGTTCCCTAAATTGCCCAATGGTTAAGCCAAATGACCCGTTCACCCCTATAAGGTCCCTAATAGAGACACCTCATGGATTTCATTTGCTTAAGTTTCTAATCCTGATTCAGACCAGAGCAATTTGGGGTAGATTTATCCTTGTACCTAGCTGAAGAGCATCAAATACTAACCAAACATGCCTTTAAAGTCTTTTACACTTTCATGCTCGGCCAGAATACCTGCATCACAGCTCCAAATCTGACTCATGTTGGCATAAATCCTACAGTCTATTTCCAGATTTTTCTGAGCTTTGATGGCAAGATTGAGGCCTATAAGAATAAGTCTTTGTTTCTGCAGCACTTAATTCAGACCCTGTGACGATGTTCTCTAGTTGGGTAATGAAACATTTGTAAGCCAACAACCAGGCTCAGAGAGCACTAAGGACTCCACAGTTCAACCCCGAGCTACAGAGATTCTCTTCTATTGGAAGTTAGGGTAGGCTGAGTTCCTCATAATGGGGCTATTATAGCCCTTCTGATCACTGGATCCCTGTGATCCTTTAAAATGAAGTCACCCTAACCAGTGTCTGCAAAATGCTTGACAAACTCCTCTTTTTTGGGCTGTCCCTAAAAGCAGGTGGACGTGTTTCACTGCTAAACTCCTGGTGGGTCATTCTTTGAGAGAAAGGTAGTGCAGTCGGATGTGATCAGAATGAACATTAAATTTTAGGTTGACCATATTTTTTTACCCCAATGCTGGACGATCCTGCGATCATCTAAGAAGAGTATATATCATAAATAGAAAAAATAATTGTAGTAGCAAATGAACGTCAATAATAAGTCAATATTTACTTATCTAAACAGATAAACGGATGACCACAGGCAAAAAAGCAGCGAGAGCGACTTCTGACTTCCTGCCGACTTCCCCATTGACTTTGTTTGTGGGAAGCTGGCAGGGAGCATCAGAAATCACAATCGTGTGACTGCAGGGACGCTGCAACCACCACAACATTGCAAATAAAAGTGGTCTGAACATCAGGGAAATTTCAATTCCACAGGAGTAATGGGTCCCGGATTTTTACGCCTTCTTTAAGTTAGTGGATTTTAGGCACCTTGATTCAAAAATTGTTGCAGTATAATGCACTGTTTGGGCTAACTTGAGGGTACAAACAGATAAACACAATGAGAGTTTTAGTAGTATATAGATACACTATAGGAGAATTTAGTTTCGCATTGCAATTCTCTCTCTTCCTCCATCATAGTCATGAGCTAGGCGATACAAAATCGTTTTCAACTTCATTTTTGATTTACCACTCATGGCTGGTTTATACCTCAAACTAAGTCAAAGTTTGTTTTAACCATGGTTGCTTGAATAAACTTCAATGGCTGGGTTTACATAATGTACTAAGCCAAAGCAGAATAAACTGCCTTATGGATGAGTGTATCCTATCAATGCAATGATTATGGGTATAACAGAACCTCAAACTAAGTAGTTTGGAAACTTTCTTGATGTTGTTGTTATTATTATTATTACACCTTTTTTATATATAACTCAAGGCGGTGAACATACCTAATCCTCCTGCCTCCTATTTTCCCCACAACAACAGCCCTGTGAGATAGGTTGGGCTGAGAGAGAGGGACTGGCCCAAAGTCACCCTACTGGCTTTCTTGCCTAATGGAGGACTAGAAGTCATAGTCTCCAGGTTTCTAGGCCAGCACCTTTACCAGTACACCAAACTGGCTCTCTACGTTTCTGCATCAGTTCAAGGCTAGCCAAATCAGGGGGTCACATAAGCCTGGAATATAAAATAATAGCCAAAGGAGAATCTCTTCTCTTCACATTCCTTATCATGAAGTAGAGAGAATACGAATTCAGATCTGTTTTGCAAACTTGGTGTAGAATTTACTGGATTTGAAGTGTGACTCTGGAACGTTATCTTGAGGCCCTTTCTAGAATTAATCACAATAATAGTAATGATGATGATAGAACATAATCAATAATAAAACCAGTGAAAAATTATTTCCAAAGTCCAGATCCCTACAGAGAGAAGTTTCACTGTTTTTTTAATTAATCATTTATTTGTTTAAAACATTTAAAGCAAGAAGAAATAGCTACAAAAATGGGGGGAAAAGAATGTGGACAAAGACATAGTGGGTGAAGAATAAAATATCAATAAATAAACAAAGGATTTGCAATTATCACAACGTTTAAAATTCATTATTTTGTTAGTTAATACATTAAATGCACAGAACTAGGTTCATCATCTCGTCTTAAGAAATAACTCAAAGTCTCTATAAAACATGAATATTAACATTGATATCACCACTCTTTGTCATTACCGCAAAAATAAATGCACGTAATCATGAAAGAAAAGGAAAAAAATTAAAAGGAAGAAATAAGAAAAAAAGAAAGGAGAAAAATCGTTAAAAAATATATATGTTCTAAATTCCCTCCCCTTGTACCTGACTGGCGATTGCGTCAAGATATTCACAAACCTTGACAGTGTTTCTAATGACCGTCTTTTGCGTTTCCTTACTCCTTCTCAGCGTCTTGCCCGGTGTTGTGTAGTGGGAATGGACAGTACATGAAAGGGCGATGTTTATGTCACAGCGGATGGAAAGGAGCCGAATGCGATGTGCCAACCAACCAGTGTGTTGACGTCTCTTGCAACAGCCACGGGACCTGCATCATGGGAACATGCATTTGTAATCCAGGCTACAAGGGAGAGAGTTGTGAAGAAGGTATTTCCCCTTAAGATTCCATTGGTACTTTTCCCACAATTAGATAAACTTCAGAATGCTGGGCGTTCTACCAGTCTGATCATGAATCCGTTTCTCCTGGTTTTGTTGGTGCTAATGGAGTTTTGGAGAAACCTACTGTCGGGGGAAAAACCTCGTTAAACACGGGAGACAGACACACCAGAACATAAGTCACTTCAAAGTTCTAAAAGCTTTATTAAATGTTAGTTCAATAAGCAAGTAAAATTCAACCAATAGCATACAAGGTACTTACTTAGATTCACATTGCAATGAGGACCAGCTTGAGCAAGCTGTCAGGTAAGACAGCTTGGCCAAGCGGCCCCGACCGCCTTGTTGCAATCCTTTTTATCCTCAAAAACCGCAGACCACAGACATGACTCCCAGGATTTGCAACTGAATCATAACGTCCTTGGTGCTAATTTTACCATACTTCCCTGTTCCATTGCTCCTGTCACACTCCTTCTATCAGCACTCTATTTTCCAGCTTCCTGTCCATGACTGAAAACTTTAGTCCACATAGCAATTTTATTTATTTACTTCATTGCTCTATAAGCTTGTTTTATTTGTATGTTACAATTAACAAAGGCCTTAAGTATTAATAAATCAGTTTTTTTCCTCTCACACTACAGAGTAGATTTCAATTCTGACCACAAGGATCTCTTCCAAACAGATGGACAGCCCTTTTCTTTACAAATATCCTTTTCATGGCTGTTGATTATCTATTCTTTTTTTTCCCATTAATTGGAAGATGAAATTGTCTGGTTCCTCTGATTCTCGAAGACGAACTCCTACTTACGTTCTTTGCTATCGGCACACCATACTTCTGCAATAACTTAGCTTATCACAGACAAACCAAAACAAATGCTAATGCTAATTAAAAATCTCCAATCCTAATGTTTATGGTATAAAATTTAAAATTCTCAGATGGTGCTCACAAGCATGCAGCCTCATTGGAAGTCCTAACTCATACTTCCAGGCTCAAAATGTCCTGCTTTTCTTCATTGGCACATCCCAGCTTTGATTTGTGTTTTGTGCCTTCGAGTCAGTGTTGACTCCTGGCAACTGCCTGGACAAGTCCCTGCAGTGTTCTTGGCAAGATTTCAGAAGTGTTTTGCCACTGCCTACTTCCTAGGGCTGAGAGAGACTGACTGGCCCAAGGTCACCCAGCACAAGGCAGGACTTGAACTCACAGTCTCTCGGTTTCTAGCCTGATGCCTTCACCACTGCACCAAACTGGCTCTTTTTAGATAGCAATGTAAATACTATTTAAAATTCCTTAAATAGCAATGTAAATAAAAGTTGGGATTTGTGCTACAGGAAGCAGTTTCCAGGTGCCAACATTTATTTTTTATGGGTAACAAGCAAATGGCTTTACTTTTTCTGATCCTTCACTTCAAATACTGCTTAAGAACCAAATTTCTTTTCAGGATTTGCTCTTAGATGGTCCTCAGGGGCATTTTAGGCCTGATATGGCCCCATTAATGTTTCTCCTTGCATTCATTTCCAGATTTCTCAGGGACCGTTTTTTAAAAATTCTTCCTGTTTTGCACGTAGGGTGTCTCCAAGAGAAACAGCCTTCATTTATTTATTTTTATTTATTCTTCACATTTATATAGCCGCCCATCTCACAAACGTGACTCTGGGTGGTGTACAATAAAACAAACAACCCATTAAAAAGCAACATTAAGAACGTTCCATAATAAGAACATCAGTAATATTAAAATGCCTACCAGACGCAAGTATCATGTCCCATGGGGGCAAGAATCTGATAATTCAGTACAAATGTCTGCAAGAAGCAATGTGCAGGCTATAGGAAGGTTGACTTCCACAACACCTGATAATGTACACGTGAAGGTTTTTTTCTGCTGCAGATGTTCACGCTAAACAAGGGAAGGTGTGCAGGAAGCTGGCATCATATAGGTAACATCACCGGGGGACCCATTATGTAATTGCTGTTTTCAGCCACTGTGCCCTCTTTATTTGTAACTTGGATTTCTTTCAGTCTGTTACGGCTGCAGTGAAGGGTTTTTTTCTTCCTTATCTGGGGTTCCACGTGATTTCCAGTTCAAAGCCTCCAGTTTCTTTTTCGTTTAGAATTTTTGAAAACAATAAAAGTATAAAAATTAAAAGAAAAATACGAAAAAGAGAAGATATAAAAGAAGAAAAAAAGAAGTGAAAGAAAAAGAAAAGAAATGCAGGTAGTCCTTGTTCCGCACCCAAAATTGGGACCAGCCACTTGATTGTTAAGTGAAGCGGTCACTAAATGAAACCATGTCTATGCTTATGATCTTACTTAAGCTTTCCTTCGCTTTACAGACCCGAGAAGGTCGTAAATGCAAGGATTGGTCACAAAGTTCCTTTTTCATCACTGTCATAACTGCGAATGGTCACTAACTGAGGACTACCTATATAGAATTTTGACTTCCTCCCTTCTTTCTATTGAGTAATTGCCGTCTTACTCTTTCTCCTCCCTTTTTAATCCTCAAATCCATAAATCATCAGTTCGGTCTTTTCTTCTTTCGACAAAAAGCCCACATAGGGATTCCAGTCTTTTAAAAAAGTATTTCTTGTTTTTTCCCTGACCAAACTGGTCAGCTTTACCATTTCTGCAAGCTCCGTCAGTTTTATTAATTCCATCTTCTATTTTCGGTATTTAAAGCCTCCTCTCTCTCTCTCTCTCTCTCTCTCTCTCTCTCTCTCTCTCTGATAAAAACTAACAAAAGCCGATATAAAATAAAAAAGGAAAGAAAGGAAAAAGAAAAAGAAGAAAAACAAAAGTGCAAAAAGAAAAGATGCAAAGAAATAGAAGAAGCTTCCGATTTTCTTTGCAGCAAATACAAGTCTGATTACAAAATTATCTCCGACTCTATGGTTACAAAAAGAAAAGCTCTCTTTTTTCTATTATCTAGATGTTTTGTTTTTTTTCCTAATCGTCAAATCCACGAATCATCAGTTCATTTTTTTCCGTTTCTTGCAAAAAGCCTATAAGGGGTTTCCGGTCAACCGTAAATGTGGATATTGTCTTTTCTCTGATCAAGGACGTTAATTTAGCCATCTCAGCAAGTTCCATCATCTTCACCAACCGTCCCTCTATTGTGGGTAATGCCAATCCTTTCCTCTTCTGAGCATATAATAATCTCACTACAGTTTCAGAGCCTCCAGTTTCGAAACATTCAAGTCCTCCCTTTAATCCTCTCTTCGTTAACGCTCTGCTTCCAGACTCATTTTACCCTGGATGTTAATAAACACCCTTTGGCAAGAAATATTTGGCAGCCTCTAATCCTAGCCATTGTCTCCCCACCACAAATGACTTCTTCTGTACTGTAGCCAGTTTCCACCAGATGCTGGGTCATTTGCTTCTTTCGTACAAACTTTGGAAAAAGTTTTGTCCCCCACCAGACATATTTGTCCATTTTTCCCAGGATGGTGATCTTCAGCGGCAGGACTTTTTGGGGTATCCAAGCTATTTCAAGCCCTGCACAGCCTTGAACCTCTTAGCTGAAAATGCTAGAGGTGATCCTGGGATTTTATGTTGCTCCACGATAGTGTTGTGATTCCTTCCTTTTGCACCACCTCTGTCTGTTTAGTGTTCCCATTGAAACACCTGCAACCTCTCAGCCTTTTCCTTCTTCATCAAAATTATTGATGCCCCAATTATTTCAGTCCCCACTGAAACCAGCATTAGACTTAATCAATGAACTTAAGTGTGTCTAACCTTGTATTGGATTGCAGCATTTTTCATTATTTTTTTTAAGTGCATCACACCAGACAGAATGTACTGTATACACATCAATCCAGCCAGCGTAGACTCACCAATCAAAGTTACGCAAGCCTGAAAGCCGAGCAACCAAAGTAGATTAGATATGGATATGAATAATCAATCAATCCCATCTCTTTCCTTTCAACCAGGAGTGGGAGAATCTTAATTGCAAAATAGAAGCTCTTAATGCCGTCTGAAATGGCTCTCAGTGTACCTGCCGTGATTTCTACTTCAGTATAAACCAACCCGATTTTTTTAAGGTGATCTGAGAACGTTCTTTTCTGCAGATGACCGGGCACACCATCGCTTGCAGAAAAATTAAAAGCCGTGGCTTTGCCCCTGCGTAGGGTTGGCGGGAAAAGAAAATAGCAGCCTGGGGGATCTATTTTCGCTTGAAAGGTGAATCAGCTCCAGGGAAACATATTGGAGGCTGCATACCAGTAATGGGTGGTATCTTCTCAGTGTTGAACGCTGCCATTTTGCTTGACGTTTTTGACCCTCCCTGCACCACACCCATTTCCCATCCACTGACATGCACAAACTCTCTGTTCTCGTACATGCATTCTCTAACCCCAAGGTTGACACTCTTTACGCTAATCTTTTTAGGGAGGGACTGCTCAGAGTGCCCCCCCTTTTACAAACATGTGGGACAACTGTGGGGGAAGAGGGGGTGTGCATCTCCCGCCTTGTGAGGTAGGACAAGCTGCCAGACATTCTTTGTTACTTCACTTCTAAGTAACACCAACTTACAAGTGAACTTACTTACACCAACATTTGTATGATTTACAATACTTAGCAAACCAAGCCTGAATACATAACAATCAATGCTTAAGAACTGCCCTTTTTCCAGTTTGCCTTCGCTATCCTGAACCTGCAGTCTTGCATTAGAGTAGAACCCTTCCCTAGATGAAAACAAGAGCCGAAATCCACTCCTCTTGCCAATTTGGCACCTTTGTGAACAGAAGAAGATTCAGATGTGGTGAGTTCAGCTTAAAATAAATCTGAGAAGCTTGAGAGAATGTCTCAGTCGTAGCTACTGAACCTGACCACCTCATTTCCCAGGAGTCCCACAGCAGCATTTGTCATCTTCCCTCCCTGCCGGCCTCTTGAAGGCAATGCAAGTCCACCAGACAGTATCCATCAAAGCAGGCAAGAAGCTTCCAAAGATGTGATGGAAGGCATGAGTGAGGAAGATCCTGGAATGGAGCTTCAAGGTTACAGGGAGGGGGAAAGACATTCCAAGCATCTCCTCAGCCCCCAGCCGGAGCGTGTAAAAGTGAAGAGAAGGAGATGGCCCTCCCTAAGGGATTCAGGGTTATAGCTGCTGTCGTTGGGGGTTAGAGTTAGTCTAGCGAGATTCTGTCTAATAGGTGTAAGCTAGTAAAGTAACTGAGTTGTTCCTGGATTGTCTCACTGTGGTTCTTGGGCTGAACATGACAAGAGTTCCCAAGCTGAGACTGAGCAAACCATGCCTCAGATGAGCAGATCGCCTTTTCCGACTTTAACGTAGGTGTGTGGGCAATTGCTGCATTACCTATTTTGCATGAGGCTGAGATTAGAGGCAGCCCCACCACCCAGAGCTTTTGTCAGAATAGTGAAAGCAGTGTTGTGTTATCACAATGCCAACTCCACCTGTTTCCTACATCTGTGCTACATCCTGGAACACAGACAAAGGGGTCCTCCTTTGTTTATTCTTTCCCCTTTTACCTCCTTTGCAAATGCCTGTGGCCGAGGTGGAAAATCAGTTTGGGAAGGAGATTCTGGTAGGTTTAGTGGAACTACCATATATGGCCTGCAGGTGTGTTCAGTATCTTTTTACTGTCATCTAGTGAGTGTTGCATTTTTGCAGCCCAGGTGTGGTGGTACCCTTACTCTGAGCTTAGGTATTGATAGACTTGACCTGGTTTTAAAGCAGTGTACTGGCTGGGGAATTCTGGGAGGTGAAGTCTACCCATCTCAAAGTTGCCAACTTTGAAAAACACTGTTTTAGAGGAATAGTCAGACAGGGTTCCTCAGCCTCAGCAACTTTAAGAGGGGTGGACTTCAACTCCCAGGATTCCCCAGCCAGCCATGCTGACTGAGGAATTCTGGGAGTTGACGTCCACCCCTCTTAAAGTTGCTGAGGTTGAGGAACCCTGGTCTAACAAGTGGGCCAGGGTAGGCTGGATCTATCCAAATAAGAAGCAAGCCCTTTTCTGTCACTATCCATTCCGCTTGCTCTCTAGTGAGTCCCATTCCGTAATGGGTTGGCCAGAACATGGTGTTTGCTGCTTAATATGTCATTAGCTTTTTTTTAAGGTAATTACAATGCTGAACCTAATTATGATTCTTTCCTGGTTTTGCTATAATTTTATTTACGTGTCTATTTCTCAACTACTTGGTAAGTCTCTTGAGGCTATTCACGTACAGTCGAGAGCTTTAAATAAATAGAAACTCAACATTAATTGGCTGACAGCCCAAAATAAATTTTTTTAAAAAGCAGGCCAGTAATAAGGCAAGGCTTTTCCACACAGCTTGTTGAGTGGAATAGAGTTTTCCCTCTTTGTTTGATTCTTGTACACTAGACATAATACTTGTTCCGCTAAGAGGAAATGAACGTTAAAAGTGTGTATAAAGATTGCTACACAGGAAATCTGTGGAATTCTGTTCTTCTCTAAATCTCTCATAACGTTGATTTCCAATATCTTACAAACATCATGTCTTTCCTTTGGAGGAGGGACAGCTGATAAAGATTCCTTCTTTTTATTGATTCAGGTGCTTTTTCCGTTATGTTTCCAGTTGGTTTTTATGAGCACCCCTTACTTATTTTCTGCCATATTAAGCACTATTTATAAAAGATTAGTTCATCACCTTGTGAGTTTGCTCCTCTTGAACTGTATTTTAAAAGCTCCTGAATGAGCCAGAAGTCTCCTTGAATTCTTTTTTAAAGCAATGGGAGTTTCTTTGTGGTTCCCAAACTCCATCTTTCATTTCAGTGGGACTGTAAAGGTATGTGGGAATGGCCTTGGTAGACAGAGCAATGAGATGTACCCAAGGGAACAGTCAGATAAAAGGCAGCTTAGCCCGCACCAGGAATGTGGGAAGGGCAAGAGGCTCAGAAGAGACCCTCCCTAATTTTTGGGCTGTAAAGGCGACGGGAGAAGAGAAGTACTTTCAGACCTGCAAGATTCTGTTAATGTAGCCTTACAATAAAGTAGAATTAGCTCATCTGGTCATGTTTCCTGTCTTGTCTACCTGGGAAGATCTGAAATTAGTCTTGCAAGTCTGAAAGTACAGTAGCAGTGGAAAATGATGAATTCCACATAAAGAGATCATTAGAAAAGAATAGGGATTGTATTACCAGGTCCAATGGTAGCTTTCAACTTGGATGACTTCAAAAAGGAGATTTGTTCAGGTTAGTTTTGTTCTTTCAAAATTATTAAGCAATGGCAACAGTGTGCCTTCTCTAGTATCAGATGGTGCATGCATCAGAAGACCAGTTGTTGGATAGGAACAGCTGTTAACCTCTGGTACTTCTTATAGCTTCTCATAGAAAGTCAGGTACTATGTCTGTATAGATCAGGCTAGGGAAAATGATGATAGGGGAAAGATGTGCCTGTGGTCCATAAAAATGAGTATCTCTCCATCCAGGATACATGTTCATGTTTATAGTATGTATCTCAGTCTTAGGACCAGGGATTGACTTGGGATTATTTTAATGCACTGCCTAATCTCCTTCCTGAAGGTATCCCTGATGGAACTGGTCTCAGAGCTGGTGTTTTGTAGCATAGGCTTGCTGTGCTACTTGGTTGGGAGCCATGTCAACTAGAGGCTTATCCCAGTTGGTCACAGAGCCAACACACAATGCAGGTCACACACTCAAGTTAATCTTTTGTTCTGTTCAGGGGTAGTTCCATGGAGGGGGAAGCCTTAGTTCTCTTAATTGTCATGGACAGACCGGTATTTTCTAAGGCTGAATTAGTGGCTCACATCTTACTTCATAGGGACAGTGGATTTATTCAAGTGGTCAACCCCCAAAAGCTAAATAAATTTGGTATGTAGCAGCACACTGTCTCTAACACTGGAGATGGCATCTAGCGAGCAGCTACTGAGACCTTTGTCCTTCTTTCACTTGTCCAGTTCTCTTTAAAGCCATTTAAATTGATAGACATCACCTCATCAATTCCTTGGGTCGACTAGACTCCATATGAGAAGAAGTACAGGTGGACTTCTGACTTTACATAGGTGTTCCATCTCAGGACCCTTTGCATTACTCAGCTTTTGCACAGGTTAGATCATCATTTTGGCCAGGTACAAAAACCTGGCTTCCACTTTGCACACGTGCAAATAATCAGCCATCGTTTGGCACCGGTGCAAAAAGCCACCCTCCTTGGGTAAAGTCACATTCATATAAGTCAGGTGCCATTATGTAACTCAGGGCCTGCCTAGACTGTTATCTGTCTTGGCATAAACTATCGGAATAGAATAGATGAGCCCAAATTATAATCTTATGAGAGAGAACAAAAGTTTGCTGTGCCCGCTGTCGCCTCAGCTTTACAAACTTTGGTCACGTTCCTCCTTATTTGCCTTTTTTTTCCCTTCAGAAATAAAAAGTGCTTTGTTCCTTAGGTCCTTTCCATTGGCTTTTACCCATCCTTGGATACCTCTGTTCAGCAGAAGAGCCTGCTTGTGATGCTGCAAATTTAGAGCACCATTCAGTGGGCGATTCTACTCTGCCAGTCCCACAGTGAACAAAAGCTGCGGCCAGTTCTAGTCGTTCCCATTCATTTTTAGTTCGATTGGCACCAGCGATATTCCCAGTGGATTGTGCCAGTGGTCATAGCTCCTGCTGTTCAACGCCATAACCCATCTGTAGAAAGAAATCCAAAACTGGCTGTTTCAGGGCTGAGCAATTAATCCTGCTGAGCAGCAGAATTTTAAAGTATACCATTCTCTTCTTCTAAGAAAAGAAGAACATGGGGGGAAAAGAAAACTACAGAGAGAGAGAAAGAGAGAGAGATGAAAGTATTTGCGACAAAGAGGAGAATGAAATTGAAAGAAAGAAAGAAAGAGAGAGAGAGAGAGAGAGAGAGAGAAAAGAAAGAAAGAAAGAAAGAAAGAAAGAAAGAAAGAAAGAAAGAAAGAAAGAAAGAAAGAAAGAAAGAAAAAGAAATCGTCCTGTCTCAGGACCCTTGCCACAGTGCAGAGCGTCTAAGCAATCTGGCCAGAGAGGGCAAGATTTAAGTGGCCATTGTGCATACTGTCTCATGAAAGGGCTCATTTGGACATGAAAAATGGCCCTGGGTTTATGATGAATGGCGTGTCCCGACATGCACGCCTTCCTCTCCTATTGCCCTGTGTTAGCGCTGAGGTAGCAAAGCGCTCTGCCTTCTGTGATGGAGACCCCCCTGCAACCTACCTCTTTCCCCCCCTTGGCCTTCGGAGGGGATGATTAATTGCTTTGCTGTAGCCCCTTGTCATTTATCCGGCAATCTTTGTTCTCCGCGATTGAACCATCTGCTAAGGACGTCGGGGACTGGCAGTTAGCTTCCAGCTCTTCTTTCACGGCTGCTCCTTCATGGGGAGGAAGGGGGTTGAAGCTGCCAGGGCTCCCAATAGATGCCCTCCCCGCTAACACTTTAATAGTGCCAGAGATTTATAAAGCCAGCCTTCTGCCTTGCTGATGATCCTAAGAGAGGTGAAGAGTTGACACATCAGTAATACGCCTGCCTGCATCTCAAGAGAGGGCCGAGCAGGATAAACTGCTCATAACGTGATTGGGGCTGATATAAATGAAGCCCACTCTGAAGACACTCTGCTCTTAGATGGTATGTCTGGCAGAAGAGCTGGCCAGATGCCACAGAGACCTCTAATGCCTTTCTCATCAAGGATTTTTCCCGTCCCTGGAACGGCCAGGGTGTTCAGTCTATGCCCGGCGTGCATGATACTGACTCTGTCCGATCTTCACACCATGGTTTATGAAGTTTCTTCTCGTTGCTTTCTCTAAACTGTGTCTGTCCCACCGCAGTGGCATGGTAGAAAAAAAACGGCCTTGATTTTCATCTGTAAATTCATCTGTCCCAGGAATGTTAACCGGAGGGAAGAGTTTGTAACTCCAGAGCGTGGAAAATGCCATTGTCTATTCATCAGCCAAGCATTGCCTTTGGAGTAAACGTCTTACATTTGCTTAGTGAGTTGTGAAACATAGAAAGGAACAACCAGAGTCACGATATCATCATGTATGAAGTCTTTTACGGTTTGACTAATGAGGAAAAACACTGTCTGTCGCTTCGTCTGTTTATCGATCGTATCTGCTGTTGGTGTACGTTGCAGTTTTACAGAATACAAGAAGGAAAGACTTTTCCCCGACAGTGAATGACAGTAAACAGAGGAAAAGTAAACAGGACATCAGGAACAAGAGGAGAAGTGTGGGCATTATTTCATTCATATCCCATAATGAGATTTCCAAACTCTTCCATTCTTTCTGCTCTGCTGAACCCTCCAGGCTATTAGCCAGATTTTAAAACAAAACAACCCAAAACAGTATTTAAAAAATTGAAAAGATAGATTAAAGTTAAGACTAAAACACTAAAATCATGTGAAATCCCTCCAGTCCGGTTAACGCAGCTCTAAATGGTTTGAACATAGATGTCAGCCCTTCAAGGTAGATCAAACTAGGAATCCAAGGTCATGTAGGTCAGGATTACTTTTATTGTAAAGCTATAGCAACAGAATCTTGCAAGTCTGAATGTGCTTCCCCCTACCCCTCTTCATCTTTGTGTGAACTAGGGAGGGGTTTGTCTAAGACGTTTACTCACGTTACAATCCAGACCAGGACTCAGATTCCTTTTATCTAACTGTTTTCTTGTTAACGGCTCTTCCTCATGTCTCTCAAGGCCATTCCATCTGCAATAGATGAGACCTAAGGACATGGAGTTAATAATGGCAATTAAGTACCGAATGCTCACGTCTGCATTTTTTTTTTTTCCTTGCTTTGCAGTGGACTGCATGGATCCCACCTGCTCAGGACGTGGAGTTTGTGTGAGAGGAGAATGCCACTGCTCGGTTGGCTGGGGAGGGGCCAACTGTGAGACCCCGAGAGCAACTTGTCTGGATCAGTGTTCAGGCCACGGAACCTTTCTGCCCGAAACCGGCCTCTGCACGTGTGATCCCAACTGGACTGGCCACGACTGCTCCATTGGTAATTGCCCCTATGAATTTACCTTCCATGGATTCCTATAAGGCATGTCTGTTGTGACGCGTGCTTGGGATGAAATTGATATGATTGCAAGTGGCTGTTTTCTTACCTTTGCACAGGAGAAAGTATTCACGGAGCTGATAAATACAGGTAGTCCTCATTTAGTGACCACACTTGGAACTGCCACTCGGTTGGTTAAGCGAAGCAGTCACTAAGTGAAGTGTGCTTATGATCATACTTCAGCTTTCCTTTGCTTTACAGACCTGCAAAGGTCATAAATGCGAGGATTGGTCATAAAGTTACTTTTTCATCACCATCGTAACTGCGAACAGTCACTAAACGAGGACTACTTGTAGAAGGATCTACTCTTATTTATCCTTGTGGTCATCCTTCCCATGCTTATGTCTTAATGCTTTCTGCCTTCCGGATATGCCAGCAATGCTGGGAACTGAGGACTCTACCCTCTTAGTACCCCTAACTAGTTGGAATTCCTCTCCCCTTTCCAAATGTTGTGGCCCCTGAGCAAGTTGTGAAGTCAAAGGGGTGATAGAGGGGCAAAGAATGATGCTAAGTGTGTATATTGCTACAGCTTGGGATCTGTAGCTTTCTTAAGGGTACTGTCCTATTGCTTCAAAACAGTGTTGGAGAGGATTGATCTTAATATCAGTCAGCATGAACAGCAATGTGTCTGCTTTCTTCTTTTTGACACCCCCAGCTACAGCAGCAGAAGTGTCTGTTTTATTTTCAAAAAGTATTTCACATGACATATTTCTTCAAGCATTTCCTCTCTGTTTGCTTTTGGCTAGACACTAGTATTTCCTGAATACACCTTTTGGTTTAAGTGGAGAATTGCATTGCAACTTTCAGAGAAGTGCAAAAAACAGGATAATCGCATTATGCTTTGTGCGTTAAGACAGAAAGTGTAAATTAGCTCTTCATGTTTTTAAAAGCAACCCAACGAGATTTCAGATGATTTCTTAGTCATAATCTGTCAACATCTAAATTATACCTAGACGTCATAAACAGAATAAAGAGAAATCAGTTATGACTAAATTTGAATTCATAAAAAAGCCTTTCTCTCTTATTTATGTGTTCAGTGAATTTTCCCATTTGTACTTTTCTCCAGAATGTTACAGACTATAAATTACATTATGGCACTCTGGGACTTCTATTTTTGAAAGAAAGTTTCTAGTCCTCATGATTGTTTACAAATGTTCTAAGAGACAAAAGATCTGTTAATGCCTGCTCCCTGATACCAGAACTCTCTGAACTTGCAGGGCATATCTAGAGTCCTTCTCATACAAATTATTCTATTTCTTTCCCAGTAGATCAGGGAGAGATATTGCACATATTACGCGAAGCAAATGACTGATGCCCGTAACCAGCTATTTGATCCCAGAAAGCTAAGCAGGGTTAACCTTGGTTAGTACTTGGATGAGAAACCACCATAAAATAGAGCAGTAGGCTAGGCTGGAAAGTGAAAAATATCAGAGAAGAAAGCAGTATTATTATTATTTTTTTATGATGTACACTTATATAGCTGCCCATCTCACACAAAGAGACTCTGGGCAGCGTGCAACAATTGAAGTAGCAAATTACTTCAATGTTGCTTTAAAAAAAACAACACCTTGCTGCCAAGAAAATAGATGGACATGTCCATCAAGAGGTCAACTAGATGGCAGAAGCTAGCAGGCCTTGGCTGAACTCAGAAAAGTTAAGCAGAATTGGATCTGGTTAATATCTGGATGGGAGAACCTCAAGAAATTCCAGAGCTGGAGGCTAAAAGAAAGATTTAATAATCCCAAACAAGGAAGTGGCCAACCCACTTCTATATTGCTACAAGAAATGATGTTTGAGAACTCACTCAAGCTTGACTCGAAGGAGAATTTACCTTTTTAGTGAATAATGCATAAATCCATCTTTCGGAGTTGAGATTGACTTGGAGAAATGAACGGGTATTTACAAACCACCTTAGCAGAGACTTTTGGCTGGGAGGCATTAAACAATAATAATGTTAACATCAGAAATAGCTCCACGAAGGATGAATTCCAAGAGCAAGGGTTGGGTGTAATTTTGTGCTGCCTGCAAAAAGTGAGCGGAGGTGAGTTTTATAAATGCAGAACAGGAAAAGGTTATGTTTTGATAGGTGACCCCAGGGGGTAGTTTGTCTTAGATGGGAGTGAAGAAATAGCACGCGTAATTTGCCAGAAAGGACAAGCATCCATAAAAAGCCTACATTCAAGTAATGTCCACTGTTTCTTTAGACTTATAGGCATGGAGTTTAGGATGCTAATACTAATACTCAACATTTCTTTTGCACCGTTTAAAAAATATAATAATCCAACCTCTTGCGAAGCCTTAAAACAAGGTTTCTCAACCTCGGCAGCTTTAAGATGTGTGGACGTCAACTCTCAGAATTCCCCCAGCCAGCATGCTGGCTGGGGGAATTCTGAGAGTTGACGTCCACACATCTTAAAGTTGCCGAGGTTGAGAAACACTGCCTTAAAATAATGTTGGTCAGACATAGATGTGATCTAATTTGCCTTATCCTAGAAGCCCGAGGTCCGGTGTTAGAAACCTCTGCATGATAGTGGCTTTGGAGAGCAGGCACATAAGATTAATTCATTTCCTTTGAACCCAGAAGTGAGTTTGAAACCACAGTGAAGCTCATTCCAAACAAACTTTCAGACCATCTTGCTCTTTTTTATTCTGTTCCCACCAAGACCACTCTGGGAGCATTTAGGGAATTGGAGATAGTGCTGCAAAGAGAATTCCTGTTGGTATTGTTCTAAAATAAACCAACCTGGTGGTATTGCCTACTCAACCTTGATTGATCTTTAAAGATCATGGTATGAAAAGAGACTTCTAGACAGGCTAGAATGAGAAGTTGAAAAGTATCCTGAAGAAAGCAGTGATAAAATATTTCCAGATTTTATAGACTTACAAGTGAAGTCTCCATGAGTCAAACTCAACTCAGAGGTGTCTTCACCTATGGTTAAACTATTGGAGTCAGAAATCCTCGTCAATATACTGCCATTCACCCAGTGATCAACCAGTAGATCAAGTGATGCTACCTTAAAGTAATGAATGCTTATTCCCAAGTTCTTGTAATGGGCAGAAGGAATAACCTTGAGGAATAGGAGGAAGAACCACAACCAGGACAACAGTCAAATAAAAGAAATCTGACTCCAGTGCAAAAATGTAATTTGAGAAAGTGTCTCAGACTTGACCCTCCCTAATTCTCACAAGAGGGAGGAAGTGCACTGAGACTTGCAAGGTTCTGTTATTATAACCTTATGATAAAAGTAATATTAGCTTGTGTGTCTTTGGTTTCCAAGTTTGGTCTACCTTGGAGGGCTGACAATTCCTAAGTAGAGAAATGTAGTCATGATGACACACTTGTTGATCTAGGACAGCCTTTTCCTAATCTGGTGATTACTAAATGGGTTGGACTTCAAATCTCATAATGTCCAGCCAGCCTGGCCTTTCATCAAATTGGCTGGAAATGAAGTCCAAAACATCTAGAGATCCCCATTTGGTGGGGATGGTTCTGGACTAACCAGTGAGCTCGTGGCAGACGCTTAGATCTTCAGAGGTAGATTCTTGGAATGACTTTGCTGTGCATACTCCAGTGAAAGTGGGAAGAAAGTACATTTGTTCTAAGAACTAAGTCTCTTTGGACATATAAGATGATGATGATGATGATGATGATTTAAATTTGTATGCTGCCTGACTTTCAACAACTCCCAAGAGAGACATCTGCAACAAACTAAAATTACATCAGTACGACAATATTCCCATGGTGACATCATGATGCAAATTCCATCCTTATGTACTTGTGTTCTGACATCTGACACAGGATATAAGGGGTTTTTTTGTGTATCATGACCCATGTTTCGCCACTTGTCTGTGGTGAATTCAGATTCTACAAATCAATCTAAAATGTTGATGAAACAGATTCTTTCCATCTTTGTTCCTCTTCCTGTAGGTACCTCTGGAGGAACAAGTGGGGTGCTAAGTTGCAAAAATCACCTATGCTGGTTTTCAGGTTGCAGAGTTTCTAGACCAGGAACCACTTAAAACCATACTTAGACATTATCGCACTATCCATTATTTATGTTACATCTATAGAGCCAGCCATAAATACATTAGACAATAGCCAACGTTTGGTGTACATTATCACTTCTTTGTGAATGCTACCAGCTCCAGAACAGTTTTATGAACGTCCCCAAATAGACATTTTCTGTGACTCTTCATCAAAAGAACACTGTAGTAATTAGCATTTACAAAACTGCCAAAATGTATATTGGAGATACATGGCTAAATTAATATTAAAAATAAGGAAATTAAGCTATGTAATGCCACTGGGCTTTTGAACAAATGGGAGAATTAGAAGAAACAATCACAGTGAAGGGACTGGCTTCTTTAAGGAGCATAAGCTGTTCTGCGGGCAATCTTCCTTAAATAGCTTTCATTCACATCCTATAAATGTTGAAGATCCAATTAAAGGTCACGGCAGACTAGGGAGAAGATACATAGCCCACTGTAGCTGAAACATTTGTTTAATCAAATCTTAGTGCTGGGAGGAGGGGGGAAAGCCCTGCGATACTTCATGCCATGAAGAGCCACCATGATGGCCAACAAACCATGAAAACAGAGTCCATGAACAGAAAGGTAGAGGGTCTGAAAGTTCTCTAAAAGTTATGACTCTGGATACATTATATATGTATGATCCCTAAGTGATAATGCTTTATGTTCACCCCAGGCAACCAATAACATTACTTTTTGCAAGCTTACAGGGCTTCTGGAGCAAACTCTTCCATTTTTAGCATGTCCTGAGAATGCCCCCCTGAATATTCTCATTTTTTGTTAGGCAAGGTAAAAGAGAAAAAATGAGTCATTCCCATTTACTGGAGTTAACAATCTGCCTTGGAGGCAAATAAAAGGCATTTAACAGGAGTCATGCTATGACTAAGCCAATCACCTCTCCGTGGCCCAGAAAATCAGCTTCTTTCAAACCTGGAGTTGATAGTTACCCTTCAAAAGTAGCTTTTCGAAAATTAAAAACAATTGTTTTGAACCAATGAGGGGGAATGCTTCCTTTGTCAAAGCAATTTACCTCAAAGCAGCTTTGTTATTTTTCAGAATACGTTTGAAGTGATTATTTGGGGGAAAGGCATGAGTGCTACCTTCCCATCATGGAATGGTGTAGCAAGAGCTTGACTGCAGATCAGCCATTTTGAACTGAAGAGGTTGGAGTCTCTTTATTGTTATGAGATTCTCAAAAATCCTCGTGAATTGCAGCCAGATGTGCATTGCTTATGTAATGTACTGGCCCCATATTTTGGATTTAGCATCTGCTAGCAGCAATGTGGGGTTTGGAACTCAGTCCCTCTGGAGATTCACTACCCTGGAAGACAAGCCAGTTGCTTGATCCTTTTGCCTGTCTCTTCAGTCCTGGTGTTATTGGCAAGATTTTCTCTTAACCCGTTGAATGAAAATGTAGCAGGAATATCATTAATAAACATGCTCATCTTGGTTAGTGCTGGCTTGGTTATAATTTTTGTGGCTTAGTGGGCTGGACAATTCCCATCCCATTTGGTTAATTTATCAGACAGTGTATACAGGTAGTCCTTGACTTACGACCACAATACAGTAGGGGCCAGAAAAATTCATCATTAAGTGAGGCATCCTGTGACTGCACCCAATTCTACGACATTTTTTGCGATGGTCATTGAACAAATCACCATGGTTGTTAAGTGAATCCTGCAGTTGTTAAGTGAATCACGCAGTTCCCCATTGATTTTGCTTGTCGGAAGCTGGCTGGAAAGGTTGCAAATAACAATCACGTGACCTCGGGACGCTGCAATCATCATAAATATATGCCGCTTGCCAAGTGCCTGAATTCTGATCATGAGACCACAGGGACACTATGATGGTCGTAAGTGCGAGGACTGGTCGTAAATCACTCTTTTCAGTGCTGTCATAACTTCAAATGGTCACTAAACAAATGATCATAAGTCAAGGGCTACCTGTAGTTCAAACTCAGAAAGGGGGTTAATTCAGTGTCCAGGATAAGTGTGTTGCATAAATACCACCAGCAAATCTCACTGTTTTCTACCTGTGACCTTCCTTGCCTACTTTCTAGTACATGACTTCTTCTACCTTGTGAGAAAAGAATGGATGTTTTTTAGCAGAGCCCTGTGTTCAGACTTTTCAGCAGATCTCTACCAGTGTACTTGAATGCAAGGTCAAATATTATTCTGGAGACCCAAGAAGAAAGTTCTGGCCTAAAATTTCCCCAGGCTCCATTTTCCATGAGACTTTTGAACAGCAAGGCAAATGAACCACAGAATTGTAAGGATGAAAGGATCTTAATGGTCACATTGTCTAACTGAGCTAACAGAAGGAAACTTTGCATTAGTGAAAGGAAATGCCTAAGCTTTTCTGTCTAATAAGAGAAGGTATTAAAGATGAAATAAAATAATTTTGCCATCTTTTGGGGTAGAGGAACAGCTTATGTAAAAAAATCTGTTGGCAGGAAAAGGTTTGCATGTAGGAGGAGCTCTTTAGATCTGCAAAGATGTGTTTGCATAAAACATCTGGTATTACAATAAGAGTACTGAAATATAGTTTTTTCTGCTCCCTTTATCCTCATTTACTACTGATACTCAGATGTCGTCTCCTCCAGTCCCTTCAGCTCCCTCCCATTGGGAAGGCAAATGTCCCCATGGATCTTAGCCCCACTACCTGAAACCAGACTGTCTGGACTGAATCACTGTGTTAGGATTCTCTTCAGTAAAATGGGCTGTAAGGCAGGGAGAAAGTAATCTCAACACAGCAGATGCCTTATAGCTTAGTTTTGGGGAAAAAGAGAGGCACTTTCTGTCAAAAATGAAACTGCATTTTGAATGTAGACCCTGGGAAGAACATGCTGCAGAGAACTACAGTAAGGGAAGGGTAATAGGATTTAAAGTATCTTCCTTCTCTTTCATTATGAAGGTTGGGGCAGCACTGGAAAGATGTCCAGATGTTCTCTCCTCCAAACAAGACTTATTTACATTTTCACGGTGGTTACTTTCTGTGCTATGCCTTCAGCCCACAGCTAGAGAGTTGTATGAAGTTGGGCATTGTTGTAATCATGAGATCTGTTACACTCAGAGTCCTACAGAAAAGATGGGCTTTGAAGAAGGACCAAAAAAGAGATCTTGCTTGCCTTCCATTGGGTCATTTTGCACTTCCATGGGAGTTTACTTCATGGGAAACAATTCCCTAAATCTGGAGTGTGAACACAAGTATGCTTACACAACTGTTAATTGTCTCTGGAATCATAGACAGCAAATCTTCTCAAAAGTGGAAGAAGGAGATTACCCGTTCCTCCATGATTGTGAGTTCCCCAGGTGTACGTGGTTGACCACTGAGAGATATAGAATGCTTATTTGAAGGGTCTTTGGGCTGTTCCAGCTTCCAACTAGTTGCACGTCCTTATTGCTGTAATGCAGTGTTTAGGATTTCACAAAGGATTCAGATACAGGAAGCATGAATATGATGGTTTGGTTGTGTATCTCACCATCAAAATCCATAAAGTCAAGCTCCATTTCTTTCCTGGTTATAAATTTATTATTTATAAATATATAAATTTAATTAATAAATAGATATTTTGCAAAAATGACACTGTAGACATGCATTTTGAACTTGGGAGATTCTCCCCTGTAGAAAAAGTAAGATAATCTTGTAAAGAGAAAACATAGTTATTTCAGAAGAACAAAAGGCGGAATTTTGGTTTTGTGGATATCTAAATCACCAAAGGGCAGGCACAGTTCGGCTTAAGTAAAGTAAATGGCCAAATGAAAATCAAAATATTCCAATTTCCTAAGGATTTGCCAAACTTGGTAAATAAACTATTTTTAATAATCATGAAGGAGACCTTCAGAATGTTTTCCCTTCAATTTCACCAAGTTACTAAATTAAATTTTAGTCAGTTAAATTTTGTTCCTCCTAACAACAAACAGCCAATTCTAGAACAGCTCCTAAGACTGTCCCAAATTCACAGATCATAGTCCATAGTTTTTAAGAACACTTCAAGTCATTGCATGTTGCTAGTCCCATTCAAAGCAGTTTCACATACTGATGTAACACTTCCTCTCATTTTTGCATCATGGACCTTTAAGCAGCACATATAGAGTAGACGTCCAGTCCTCCATCCATGGGAAGACCAGATCCAAGCTTACTTAGCTTCAGTAAGATTGCTGTATGATTTAAGAACATTTTCTTTAACGTTCTGAAGAATCATTTTTATCTCAAGATTTGATGAAATTTCTTTATAAAACTTGAGAGATAATAAGATTGAGGATTAAGCTAATACTTCCCAATTTCCCTTAGCTTGGATTTTGCTAAACAAAAGCTTTTGATTACATTCAAACTCCCAAATAGATTCTTTGTCTTCTTCTCTAGTTTGATTTTCATGCCATTAAACCTCCCAGCCTCTTTTTCCAGTGAAATGGTGAACCTGCTTGCAGAGCTAATCTTTTATCCTCCAATTAAGGATTGTCATCTGATGAGCCATGTCCATGACATGCTATCACAATAGTTTATCATTGTTTCTTCAACTTTCATCAAGTGTTTCTTGAGATCGTTTGTTCTGAGCACAATTCTGAGCTGTGCATGGGTCATTGTAACTACCTCTTTGGACCTTCCTTGTTTGGAAGCAGATGACTATATGTACTTATGACTCATTGAATATCTTTTTGTCTCATCTCAATGGATAAGTCTGTCCAAAAATTTACACAATGATAATCATGAAAATGTTCGTTCCTGATATAGATGTTTAAATTCCCTTTTGTTTCCACCATTCTTGTGTAGGACAGATTTGTCCATCAAATCAGCCTAGTATTGTGTCCTGCCTCATTCTTGATACCTTTCAGAAATCTGAGCAAGAATAGGAAATTCACCAAATTCCCTGTGGGCCACCATTAGAAACTGGTGCAAGGACCCATGTAGGGCTACCCTATAAAAACTGAAACAAGAATAGTTCAAGATCCTCTCTTAAGGTCAAATTCATACAATCATTCACAGGTGAGTTTCTTCTCAAGCTGGTTAAGCAGTTGGCAGTAAAGTCTTTCAAAGTGGATATTGAGATTGACTTGGAGACATGAACGAGTATGTTCATTCATAAAATGTCTCTAATATTGTTCACAAACTTTTTCAATGAGAATTCAGTCCGTCCTTCCTTCCTTCCTTCCTTCCTTCCTTCCTTCCTTCCTTCCTTCCTTCCTTCCCAGAGTTTTTGTTCTATTAGGGAGAAACAGAATGCCCATTCTGTTATGCTGAAGCATTTTAGGAAGGATAGAAAAGATTGTTGTGTTTTATTTATATACATATTTATTTGTCTATCAAATTTCTAGCCCCCTCACCCCAACTCCAGATGTTTCTGGGTGGCATGATGTATAAATAAGGTTACTATGGCCTCTTCCACAAATTATGGGTAAAATCAGGCAATCCTTATAGTAGGTCATTTTGTTAGTTGCCTTGTGGAAGAAACCACCACATTAGAAGTGCTGGGGTATGGTCACTGCACTAAAGTTCTTCTTCAATCAATTTAGAATTGCTTTTGGGAAAGCACTCTTTCCATGTGCCGTATCAAGAAAATCAAAGCTTGAGGCTGGAAGGAAAATGTCATTGTTGGCTTGGGAACACACTAGAATAAAACAGGATGATGTTCAGAAAGGTGTGAGACCCATACCTCATTTTACTACTTTGTCACAGTAAGCCATAATATATATGGCATATACTGCCATAGCACAGCATATGAGTACAATAATTGTGCTTTTATTACCCTGGGCTTAGAGTGTTGTATGAATTTAATCATAGAGTGTTTAGTTTGGGGTCGTTGTTGGTTCCTGGTGAGCTGGTATTCAGATGTGAGCCACATCTTGGAGTAGGAAACCTTTTGACCTAAAAGGTGATATATAAATCTTAGAATTAAAGAATTAAGCCTGTTCTTTCCCTCTTAATTTCATAATATCATGAGCTGGGTGATCAAATTTTTAAAAACTTAGTGATCATCGTAAAAGATAATGATGTCCTCTGATCTGCTTCCTCATAATTAGGGAACTAGTATAAAGTGGATCACCATCATCATCATCATCATCATCATCATCATCATCATCCTTCCTTACAAGGTAGCCTAGTAATTGCAGTCTATAACCAACTTTAGTTGATCTTTTTAAGTTAAGTTTAGCAGAGTTGGACTTGACTAGTTCTTGGATGGGAAACCACCAGAACATTCCTGTAGGCTACACAGGGAAATAAAGCAAACCCAGAAGACAGCAGTGGCAAGCTACATCAGGTCCTGTTGCCAAGAATATCACGTTGATATGTCCATGAAATCACCATCTTGACTCAAAGAAGACTTTTCCTTTATCTTTCCGGGCCACTGGATGAACTAGTATGTAATGCTTTGAATTGTGGTGATTACACCTCATCCCTGTCCTTGGAGTTGATGCAGAGTTCTACTCAACTGCCTGAATCCTTCCCAAGTATATGCTATCACTCATCTTATTGATTGGCTTTTGCCAAGGATGGATGGATGGATGGATGGATGGATGGGTTCCATGGTTCTTTAGTTGGCAGACAGATAGACAGAGGCTGTTGTGGATCTTCTAGTCAGCATTTCAGCAGCTCACCAACGACTGGTTCAGGCTGGGCTCAGCTTTCTTAGATGCGCGTGGTACAAGCCTCCTCTGCTCCAGGAGGCCTTTCCAACTGCCATGTGTGTATCCTAGAGAGAACCCAACATTTCAAAGCTGTCCCAAACATTTCAGCAAAATAAAGCATCTTTTGTGAAGGTTCACAATGAGGGCAACAAAAAGAGTAAAGTTCCCAAAGCCCCAGATCTGTAACCAGAGTGATAACCCACTGCAAATAGACTTTGCCAGCTACACTTAACTTTATTTTCAGGCGATTTAGCGGCTCATTGTTTTTACACTTAACTAGTTTTTAATTAAAAAGTGACTTTTGTTCCTTTGCTCTGAAAGAGCCTTTCCCCTTTGGATTTGGCCCGTTCAGCAAAAGCCACAGGAGTGTGATAGTATTAGAGAGTAAAAAGGAGGTTCAGTCACCAATGGATCCCACCGACTCACGTCCATCTCTTTTTTCCTTCTTTGTAATCTGCTTATTAGATTCTTTATGTCAAAAAGGATTAGTCTTACGAGCTGCAGGAATTCCTTTCATTTCCCCATCAGGATAAGGTAATGGAGTGTGGCTGCTTTTTCATAACAATGACATTCTGGATTTCTCTTTTCACCCCGGCCCCTCCTTTCCCCCCCATTGCCCCTCAACCTGGCCTCCATCCTTTTTTCTCTCCTGCAGAGATCTGCGCAGCTGACTGTGGGGTCCACGGCGCCTGTGTTGGAGGCACCTGCCGCTGCGAAGAGGGCTGGATGGGAGCATCCTGTGATCAGCGAGCGTGTCACCCACGCTGCAATGAACACGGGACATGCCGGGACGGCAAGTGTGAATGCAGCCCGGGCTGGAACGGAGAACATTGTACCATCGGTAGGAGGAAAAGTTTGGAAAGAAAGAAAATCCGATTGAAAGGGAATCATTGGGGGGTGGAAAGGATGGTTGGAAGAGCATGCTTAATTGAATTGGTTGAACATTACTGAAGCATGCACATCTTTTTTGCATTCTTGGGTTTTTCATGTCCCAGTATCACACATTTCCATGCCGTGATTCTCCCTTCTACTTCCCAGACCCCCAATGTCCTTTCATTTGGCAATACAAGCCCACTCAAGCAGAGGAGCTCAGGTCAAGGCTGTAAGTGATCTTCCGTTGACTGATGCACTAGAGTAGGCAGTACTCAACACAGCATCTTACTGTGAATATAAAACAAATGTCTAGCCTTCCAGATTTTGAAAATAGAAGAAGGGAAAGATGTCCAATATTACCGTGGCCAAGTTAGTGGGACAAGTGGTATTTCTGAAAGGCAAGGTTTCAGTAATGCTTCCCAGTCTCAGAACTTGCATGGTACATTGGACAAAATAGGTCGATGTTTAGAAAGCAAAAGATTCCAGTTTTCTTCGTTTTGAGTTATAGTAGCCATATTGAAATGTTTTCCTTTTGAATCTTCCATATAAGATGAAAGACTGAGTAAAAAGTAGGACATTCCTTTGATACATCATAATCTAGATTCTCTCCCCACTCCATAAAAAAGGGAACCATATTTAGGACATTTTTTTATATAAAATCTTTGGGAGAGGTGTCAAATTCTCTGTTTCATTTTTTTAGACAACATGGAACCCTCACCTGATGAGTTGAGGAACGCAGTTGTGGATGCTTACCAACTCTGCTTCTCAAATACACACTGTCTCTGGTTATCTGCCAGTTCCTTGCATTGAATTCTGGTGCATTCACTCATGCTATCTAATAAATCCTTTTTATTAGTTAGCTATACTAAAGATACCGGTCAAGACCCATTATAAGCTGAAACTCTATAAATTGGCACCTCCAGCTGCATTTTTAATTTTATGCTTTATAGACCAAATAGCCTTCGGCTAGGGAATAAAAAGCACTTCTTTTTAAATCGCCTGGAAATGAAGTAGGGTGACAGTATTGGGTTCGCATAACATGCTGATCCAGGTCAGTTAAAGACCTGTGAGCTGTAGTTGAACAAAGCTAAGCTTGGTTAGTTTTAACCTGGATTCTCTTGGGGTATATCTTAGCCTGTTGTGCAAACCCAATCTATTTAGTTAGTTTATATTTTCACAAATTGTGCCAACCCTGAAAATGGGTTAATTCAATAATGGAGTTAAATATATTGTCCAAATCCATTTAGACTGCTGGGTCACAGTTTGTAGACTTCTACTTCATTGTAGCTCTCCTGAATAATAGTAATGGGGATGTCAAGTGGTGTCCTTTGGACAATTGCAATAGTTCAAGAAGTTTCCTTAGATGCAACCAACCAATTCCCACCCCAAAATGGTGATTGGTGTGTTTGACACCTCCACAAGATGCCCACTTAAATATGAGGCTTCTTAAAATCATGCATGATCCACCAGCAGTTGAACATCTAAACTGCAGTGATAGTTACATCTGAAAATGAGAATATCCTTTACTTTCACAACCTACTTGCAATTAGCCAAAGCAAACAGGCCATTCCAACAGCCCATTCAGGAGTTGCAAACATACAGAAAGATGCAAGCATGACATGGCATCCCATAGACTTTTCCTCCAGCAGCAAGTGGTTTTCCTAGTGGTTGCCAGCTGGCTAGACCTTTTATTTTTTTCAATAACCCTTGGTAGATTCCTGTGTTGGGGTGTCAGAGAAGCTTTGCTCCTTCAGAAATCCACTGTGGAAGTCGGAAATGGCCATCTCAGCCCCTCTGAGAAATTAAAGCTGGAGATGGACAAACATTTTTAACAGAGCTCTTCTTGCCACGCCTGGGCGCTCTTCTTCTTTTATCCAACATTTGGTTGATAGTTGTGCAAGGTTTTGGAAATGGCACACAAACAGGTGGGAACCATTAAACCATAAACAGTGTTGAGACATTTTTATGTCTCCATCCAGCATAAACGGCTTATTCATGCACCAAGCATCTCTGAGGATGCTTGCAGACCAAGTGTTTTTGTTTGATCTTCTGCTAATGGTCATTTCAGGTAGTGCCATCCCACAGAGCACTCCATGGCCATCAACATATCTTCCTCTGTTACCATTGAGATACATTTTGATTTTAATTGCACAGAAGCCTCTATCGCCTTAAGAAGATACCTTTTTTTTTCACAACTGCTGTTACTGGAAGTGTTGTGCAGTCTTCCCAACTGGCCATTTTCCAGCTTTCTTTTATCATTGCTAAACCCCTTTCCCTTTTTAGTAGCTTATTGCAACATTTCACCAGGACATCTGTTCAGCACAGCCAGTCTGCTTAATCATTGGGTTTGATTTCTTGCTAATCCACTTTAGCAGAAGCTTAAATCAGCTATTTATTCACAACTTTGAATCCAGATATTTAGTGATGTCCTCTGAGGATGTTTCCCTGCCTGTTTCTTTATTGCATCTTTTGACCCACTGCCTCAGAATTATGGGGTTGCAGGAATCCCACTGCAGAAGTTCACACACCATTAAGCAAAAACAGTGTTAAAAAGTAGAAAATCTGTTTGAAGGAATATAGACTTTTTCATGGACAGGAAAGGTCAGATGCATGTCCAGACAACCATGAGAGAAATAATTGGATCCTGTAATGATTTAGATCCCCCCCCCCAAAAAAAACTCCAGATTTTGAGCATTTTGGACAAAACACTTGAGAAACCTCTCAGGTGCAATTAGAAAATTATAACCCCTTTGATAGAAAATTGCAGTTCAAAGGTAGCCCCAGAAGAACATTCCCTCCACACTGCCTTGAAATGTAGTAGTAGTAGTAGTAGGAAAAAGGAGAAGAAAAGGAAGAGGAGAAAGAGGTGGAATAATCCATGGTTCAAAGGTAGAAGGTTTTGGTTTGATTTAGGAAAGTAATAGCAGGGGACTGGTGGGAAGAAGTGGACGGGGGAAAACTTCATCCCATATTGGAAGTTCATAGGAGGGCAGGAAGTGAATTGAAATGGGGAATAGACTTTTAGAGTGGGAGAAAATAGGAATTCATTCTGCCTCCATTTAGCATCTTGTTGTACCATCATTCCTCATAATAGTCAGTCATGGAATCAGGGCCAGCACTTTCAGAAGAGATAATATTAGTCCTCTTCATCTAGTAACAATATTATCCAGGGTACCTGTTCTTGATGTGTTTCTTCTGAAGAACCTCAAGAGATCTTGTGGGAAGGGATTCCTTCACCTGCCACCTAAATATTATAATCTTTAGCCAGCGGAATCTTCCTGCATAGATTCATAAACACCAGATACCTTTCCCAGAGAGAATAGTAAAACCAGAAATGATCTTTTAGAGAACTATAAAAATCCCCAAAGTTTGAAAAAGCAAACAAGTACCAATATTGGCACAGATGAAAGGACATTGGTGTGCGTGGCAGACCTTCCCTCATCTTGATGTGATGTCCTTGCATGGCTTGTGTTATATGTTTGTCTTATCTCTCTGCCTCCTTGATTGCTCAACAATAACATGTCCCATGGTTGAACTTCTTACCCATAATGGAAATGTCTGAAGAAATATGGTGAAAAATAGCCAGTACAAGACAAGGAAGCTTCTAATTTTCCCTCCTTGTAGATCACAAGCCAAAGTAAGATATTCAACCTTAGGCAGTCTTGGGAAAAACGTTTTGCTCTTTCCTTCAAAAGTTAACATCTACTACTATAACAGGTATTGCTGAAATTTAGGACCAGTTAGATATGTGGACCCAGAAATATCAGCAGTAGTTATAGAATTGTGAGAACTGAAGTTCACACATTTATTTATTTATTCACTTTTTTGTTACTTGATGTATTTATAAATCATATTTGTAAACCAACCAGCTCAGAGTAGGTGCCATACAATTCAGTGTTTTTCAAACTTGGCAACTTTAAGAGGTGTGGACTTCAACTCCCAGAATTCCCCAGCCAGCATTCTGGGAGTTGAAGTCCACACCTCTTAAAGTTGCCAAGTTTGAAAAACACTGATTTAAAACATATTCACTATGGTGTAAAAACAAAACAGGCAATAAACCAGGAGTTAATTTAACAAACCCGGAGGAAAAAAGTCCATCTCACAGGCAGATGGATTGGGGAAGGCTGTTCCCAAAGGTAATATCAATTTGCTCCCATTAACTCTTTCCTTCTGCTTTTCTACCTAGCAATTGGCGGGGGGGGGGGGGGGGGGGGCAGAAACTCACAATTTTGGGGCAACATTTTTTTTTTTTTAACTAATAGACCTGAGCTTTCTTTTGTCAATCTTGAATAGGATAATATTGACTGGACAGACCAAGTATTCATTCATGCAAAACATAATTTACAAATCACATTTTCCATAGTGAGGTGTGCGTGGATTAATTTAGTCATTAGATCAGTGTTTCTCAACCTTGTCGACTTGAAGATGTGTGGGCTTCAACTCCCAGAATTCCCCAGCCAGCATGTCCACCCATCTTCAAGTTGACATGGTTGAGAAACCCTGCATTAGATTAATTTATGGGAATTGGGTTTATTGGTAGCAAGAGCTAAAGGATCTTGTGATTCCTTCCTTCCTTCCTTCCTTCCTTCCTTCCTTCCTTCCTTCCTTCCTTCCTTCCTTCCTTCCTTCCTTCCTTCCTTCCTTTATACATTCGATTTATTGTCTGCCCATCTCCCCCCAATGGGGAACTCTGGGCGGCTCACAAAGTACATATATATATAATTCTAACAGTGAGACAGTGAAATCTTACAATCTTACAAATCTTACAATTATACAATTAGTGCTTGTTACGCTGTGTGACCAGCAGGGGTTGGTAGGGGGTCATCTGGGCTTTTTCCTCCTCCATAGATCTTCCTCACCGCTCGCATCGCTCGTCGCTCACGCCGGCTGCATTTGGAGTTCGGCCAGCACCGGTATTTTGCTCCCCCACGCAGCACCGCGGGTTCCTCCCATCTAAACGGGAGTACCCATTTATCTACTCGCAGATGGAATAGCTTTCGAACTGCTGGGTGGGCAAGGAGCTAGGACAAGGGACAGGAGCTCACCCTGTCCCACAGAGCCAGGCCCGAACCACTGGAGCGCCGATCATTTCTGACCGGCAAACTCCAGCATCATTAAGCCCTTGTGCCACCGCGTCCCCATAGCCCACCCTAACCCATTTATATCTCCATTGGCCTCAGTGGGAAGAAAACAGTGCTTTAATATCCTGTTTTGTGACCTCCCTTGAGCAGGTGCACCCACTGGATAGAGGTCAAAAAAATCATAATAGTGGCCACAACTCGGACAGGGACTTTAATCATGCAGTTATGGCCACCATCTTCACTTGTTTGACCTCACTACATCTCCTACAAAGGAAGGTGTTTGCCATGGAGAGAAGCAGGATACTGCAACATAATAGTCATCTTGATTTAAATCTGGTCTAACGTGGTCTGACTGTTTTGAGGAAGAAGAAAGGAAATACGACAGTGTTGTGTAGGCCCTCATCCATGAATAAGCCAGAGCATTCAGTTTACATTAGCTTGTAAGTCCATGTTTTCCAACTTTATAGCCAGCCTTTAGGTCAGGGTGCCAAAGTGAAGACCATGCTGTGATGTTATCCAGTAGGTTTGCATCTCCCATTTTGGTGGAATGAATTCTCATCCAATAATCTGCTGAATTAGGAAGCAGGCTCTGGATCTGTGGCTGGAGTCCTGGTTTGTTTCCAGTATAACTCTCCAAGCAGACCAAAAATTGTCTTTTTTTTAACCATATTGTTTTGCTGTCTACGCATAAGCAGAATATAATTTCAGGATGTTAGGGCCATCATTACTTTTCTAGGAAAAATTATTATTATTAAGAACAATAAAAATAAGAATAATACTGGAGAAATCACAAAATATAAGGACCTGCAAATAGAAGTAGAACAGCTGTGGCAAAAGAAAGCAAAGATAGTACCAAAGTTATAGGCACCTTGGGTGCAGTCCCAAAACATCTGGAGCACCACTTGAACACCATTGGCATTGGCAAAATCATCATCAGTCCATTGCAAAAGGCAGCTTGACTTGGAACAGCTACATCCTGCGACGATACTTTTAACACCATCAAACATCTGCCTATCCCAGGTCCTTGGGAGGAACTCGATAGGGGGATAAACATGCCAAATCCAGCCTAAACATCTGGCTGACTGTGTGACCAACCATAATAATTCATATGCTGCCCAACTCCCAGCAATTCTGGAACATTTAACATATCTGAATTTGAAGAATTTTCAGTGGAAATTAGCTGTATGTTTGATTTTATTTCAGTCACATAACAATTGCTACTGGAGACAAAACAACCACAGTTAGAGAGGATCATGGTGGTGGGACTTTCTTCTACGGAGAATATTTTTAGAACACGTATACAGGAAAATCTTCCAATTCCCACTTCTCCTTTTCAACTCCATCCTTCTCACTCATTACTCAGATTCCAATCCTAGATGTGTGATCATTCAAATCAAAGACGCAATGGGTTAGAAAGCTCCGGAAGCATTCATTTCATAGATAGCATTTTTTAACAAAAGACAGGTTTTTTTCTTCAAATCTGGAGTGAGCCAGTAATAGAAATCCTCTGTGGGTTGACGGGCTGCCAAAATATGACAATTTATTCTGAAAAATGGGTAGTTTAGAGCTCTGTACTAGTCTAATCTACTAAATTTTCCTTTCTGATGGGCCCCTCTAGGAAGTACAGTCAAGCCATCTGACTGAGTGTGGCTGCATCTTCTGAACTGCCAAGAATTTGAGGTCTCCGATCTCACGGCCGATCTTGAGTAATCTGTCTTCTTTCCTTTTTTGCTTACAAATATGAATTTTGTGCTTTTCCTTATCCATTAGACATACTGGAGTCTAGACTCTAAATTGGGGGGTGGGGGAACCCACCCAAAATTCTTTCAAAGGTCCTGACCCTTCCAGTTGGGTGGTCTTCCTGAGCCAATGCAGAAAGGCAGGGAGGGGAGAAGCAATGGAAAATACAAAAAGATTGAAAAGAGCGTGGGAAGGGTGCCCAAGTTAGAGAAGCAGTGCTCTCTGATCGTTCCTCAACATTATAAATAAGAGCAAAGCGCCGGCAGGAAGAGAGCTTTAACTCACAATCTCTCCCTCCTTCTGAAGTTGCCAACTGCAATCAAGAAAAAGAACAGTTCAGTCACACTACTGTGAGTGAAAACCTCTGGCCCCATGTGTAGACACACACACACACAGAGCCTCTGCCTTCCTCTCTTCTCTCTCTCTCTCTCTGACCTAAAGTCAGCCTTGTAAGTTCTCTTCATTTGCTGAATCTCTTCCTAGCATCAGTGGACTTGGCCTCCCTATTTTGAGAGGTTAATTAATAGCGTCAAAGCACTCAGTCAAAAGATGTTCGTTCCAGAGAAAGTAGAAAGCAAATGAGAATGTCCTAGATATTAAGAATGTCTGCTATAAATGAATCATGTGGCCAATATTCGTTACTTATTTTGGAATGGATGCATCACTTTTTCACCCCCTGGATCAAGGGTATGCATCTTGGGGGCATACTGTTGTTATTGCTGTTGTTATGGTTGGTCACACCGTCAGCCAGATGTTTAGACTGGATTTGGCATTTTTATCCACCTATTGAGTCCTTCCCAAGGACCTGGGATAGGCAGATGTTGTTTGACCGTGTTAAAGATATTGTCGCAGGATATAAGCTGTAACACCATCAAACAAGAACATCTGCCTGTCCCAGGTCCTTGGGAAAGACATCATAGGTGGATGGTGGTATTATTATTATTATTATTATTATTATTCACCAGTAGTTTGAATTGGCTGTAGCTCAAATAGGCAATGAGTAAAGAGCTCTGCATAGTGTGGAAGGTCCAGAAAATCATTTATTAATTTATCGGTTGTTTTAGAAAATGTGTATTGCGCCCATCTTAAATACATAACTCCAGGCAGTGAATAGTACACACCAAAGCAATATAAAAAGGTCATAACCAATTAAAATAATACTATACAAAAAAGAAAATAACCAAGGCGCTACATAACAATTTCATAAAAACACAAACATATCTTGAACTCCCCTAACATCCTGGTCCTAACACTTGGGGAAAAACGCAAGTTTTAACAGCCTTCTGGAAGGCCAAGAAGGTCAGGGCCATCCAAATCTCAGGGGGAGGCTGTTCCATAGGGCAGGCGCCACAACAGAGAAAACACACCTTCTTGGTACCATAAGACGACACTTTTTAGTAGAGAGGACCTGAAGCAGGCCCATCCTGTCAGATCTGGTGGAAGAATAGAAACTCTTGGAGAAAGATGGTCCTGCTAGTTACTGTGTAGGGCTTTAAAGGTGATAACCAGCACCTTGAATTGCAGCTGGAAGAATACTGGAAGCCATTGCAGCTTATGCAGCAGTTGTATTGCACGCTGATGCATTCTGTCCCAGTTGAAGCTTCCAAGTGTTCTTCAAGGGCAGCACCATGTTGAGTGCATGGCAGTAATCCAACTGAAATGGCTAAGGTGGGAGTGACAGTGAGCAGAACTTCCCGCTCCAGGAACTAGCACAACTGACACATAAAACAAGGAGGGCAAAGACACATCTGACAAGATCTGTGCAAAGGCTCCCCTGGCCACAGTTACCACCTGCTCTTTAAGTAGGAGCCATGAGCCTAGAAGGACCTCCAGATTGTACACTAACTCTGACTGGGGGAATGTCAAAAGTTAAAGAAGAAAGATCTCTAGATCCAGGGGATCCAAAAATCCAGAGCCACTCAAGTCCTGCCAGGTTAAGCTGCAGACCTTCACAGCTTCCTATTTCACTCTTTTAGTCATCTAGCAGGGGATAAAGAGGGACCCTTCCCAAGGAACCACCCAAGCATGCTCCCATGGAGCCTCAGCTTTCTCCATCAAAAATGTCTGGATCCTATGAATATTCATCAAATGAAAACTTGTGACCCTCACTGTATAATCTGCTCAGTATTCACATTAAGATCTGGCATCACCAATATGGCATCTCTGGTCAGGCATAATTTGGAGCAGTCTTTACTTCTTTGTTCTGGTATTGGCCCTTGCTGGTTAGGTTCACACAAACACACTGCAGCAACCCAGAACACCAGAAAAAGGAAACAGACCACCTGTACAACATCTTCCAACAAAATGGATACCCAAGCAACCATATCAAAAAGCGCCTGACCACTCAACCCACTACACCACAACCAACACACGCTATGAAAAGGATAACACTACTATACATCAAGAACATCTACTATACATCAAAACATCTCAGAAACAACCAACAGACTATTACAATCACACGGCATCACCATAGTACGCAAACCAACTAAAGCCCTCCAAAATATCTTAAGTAAACCAAAAGACCCAGTAGCCCAAGAAGAAAAAACAGGAGTCATCTATAATATACAGTGTAACAGCCATTATGTAGGACAGACAGGCAAAAGACTAACCGAGCACATCCATGAACACCAGCTAGCAGTCAGAAGACATGATGAAAACTCCTTAATCTCACAACACATGGACAGACTCAACCACAGTTTCAACTGGGAAACTGTGAGCATCCTAGACCAAGCTGAATCCAAAAACATTAGGGAATTCCTGGAAGCTTGGCATGCAGACAAATCAGCCATCAATAGGCATGTAGAGATAAACCATATTTACACCCCATTCAAAAGAGACAATAAAAAAGCTAAGAAGGAAACAAAAAGACCAGGGCATATCTTCTCCAACAACCAACACCAAGATAAGCAGGGATTAGCACCAGGCAAACAAGCAGAAAACAATATCCTAATCAAGGAACTACCAAGGAGAAAACCTCTCCCCCACCAATACTGGCAGGGCAAAGCTACTGCATATAAACAGGGAGCAAACACCACCCTCCCTGGTGCTGATGATATTACTGGTTGGATAACAAACAACCAAGCTCAGAGAACACCAAGGACTCCACAGTTCAACCCTTCTCTTCTTTTCCATTAGGTTCACGCAGGCTCCTAATCCTTAAAGCTGGGTTAACAAAACCTCATTGCTACATTTACAGAACATGCTATGTCCTAAAACAATCCGTACCAGGACTTAACATAAGAACCAGGTCCACCTGACATGCTAAAACAATGACCAAGTTCCCACCTCATACAGAATCCCAACTACCTAGCCCCATGTTGGCTTAGTGTAGCACAACTCCATTCTGGGAGCTGAAGTCCATACATCTTAAAGTTGCTGAGGTGGAGAAGCCCTGGTGTAGCGTGTGGTGTGAACTCAGAACGCTCCGTGCTCTCATCTTAGAGACAAAGCCATCCCAAATGTTGCTTTAGTCCATATCTCTAGAGACAAGTTTGATGAGATGGCCATTCACTTTTGGATTTATGAAAAGTGAAGACCTCACTTCCTGTACCAACCTCAGAGGCTTTACAGACAGGCAAGATTTTACAGCAAGCCTATTCTGTCTGCTGCTGTCAGTTCCTATGCCATGAACAGAAATGGCGTTATGTGAAGCTCCTCCTCACGGACAGGAAAGCAGATTTGAGTGGCGGATCCTGGTAGGTGGGAATCTTCTTCCTTCTACATTATGTCATAAAATGCACTGTTATGCATCCTGTTGGGCCTGTAGCGGCAATAGGTGGCTAGCAAGAAGAACAGAAACAGGAAAAATAAGGGCTGCCACCATGATGAGAGGTTGCTTTATCTGTGCAAATGAGCGGAAAATGTTCTGCTTTTGACAGCACCCTGATTTTTCACACCGCTCAGAGCATAAATTAAGATTCCTTTTCCCCTTCTTTGAATGTATGCTGCTTTTGCCTTGGATCCCCTCTCCTGCTTTCCTGTGATATCAGCTTGGCCTCCTGTTGTTGTTGTTGCTGCTGCTGCTGCTGCTACTGTTGTTGTTTTGTCCTTCCTCCCACCCCATTCCTCTTTCAGTGCCCATAGCCTCCTAGCCATTGCCTTTACTTCACTCTCACTGTCTCATACTAAACTGTACTGCACTTTATTCAATCCTACTTTACATGTTCTGTCTTTTATTTTCCAAGCTCACTATCTGGATAAGGTAGTGAAAGGTATGGTGCCCTTCCTTCCTCTTCTTTTCCTGTCTTTGTGTGTTTCAATCCAGCCCAAAGGCTCCCCCTTCACTGCCCCACACAAATGTCAGCTTAGGTGGCCTCCTATCTCCATGATCTCAGTATTGTCACCTAAAGCCTAGCATGACTTAATTTTTCAGGGATTTAGGCTGAGAAAGCCTATTTCAACTCCATCCTTCTGTAAATGCAACTGTCTTTCACTAATGTCCTATCAGTGTCTCCTCTGTCTTCATTCCATCACTCATTCCAACTTAGACAGGTGATGTGGGGGGGAGGGGGGAGTCCCTACAAGAATGCTTTAATTTTTTTTTATTGTACAACTCAAGAGAAGACAAGGTGAGTATGATGATATGAAGTCCCCTTGTTTCCAAAATGAAATGAATAATCTTAACCACAGCCTCTATTTTTCAGGTTGAAAATATTTCAGGTTGAAACTCTAGAGAAGTTGGCTAGTAAATCCTGGATGGCTAAAAGATACTTGGTACATCAGATTTTTCCCAGTTTATAATTAAAAACAAAAACTTGCCTGATTACCTGTAGCTTGCTTAGCAGCCTTTCCAGCTTGAATACCCTTCTGTGTCTAAAGAAATACCCAGAATTTTCCAGCCAGCATGGCCATGATGAACATTCTAGGAATAGAATCCACACCTTTCAGGAAGGTCCAGGTGGGGGAAAACTAGGTGGTGTGAGTCTCTTGATAGCTCAACAGACACCTGCTTGTTCTTAGTTGATTCTCTACTCTCCAAAATAGAATCAAATAGAAATCTGTAGAAGAAGATTTTGGGCTCAAGCATCAACAGCAGCCTTCATAGAATCATAGAAGGGGCCACTAAGGTCATTGAGTGCAACTCCCTGTTCAATGCAGGAATCCAAATTGAAGTATGCCAGAGATATTGCTATCTAACTTCCACCTGAATACGTTTAATGAAAGGTACATCATCACCTCTCTTGTTAGTTATCCCAACTTGATGTCCTCCAGAGATAGCTAGACTTGCTAGAGGTGGCAGATGATAGCCCAAACCACCAGATAATGGAAAACAGACTTAGAGGGTGTTTGATCGATGTAAGGAATTATATGATGTTCACCTCCATACCACAGCAACAGCATGCCCCTTGCCCTACAGACTTAAAATACTTGGATCTAGGATTTCCACCCAAGTTGTATGCAGAGAATTGGAGTGGACGATTTATCTGAATTCTCCCAAGGAAGGAAAAATTCATGGACAGTTTTCAAGGGCAGGACTCATCCTTAGTTGTGATGATAATGAGAAGAAAAACGTAGGACGAGCTCCCTCATGAGGTTCTTCCTTGTAAAGTCATCCCTTGAGATTTAACCAAAGCAGGAAAAGCCAGAGACACTGAAGACCATTGGAGACAAGACAGGGCAATGTAAGACAGGACACTTCTACAAACCCCTTGGCCACCTGTTATAAACATATTCCTCCTATAAGAATTTTATCTTCCACTTTGGATGACGAATTTGTCTTCTGCCCAACACTATTTCTCACTCTTAAGAGCAGAGAAGAATGAGAAACAAAGGAAATTCGTCCCCTTTTCTCATTTGTTTCAGAAATATAGGACAAAGCTTGCCCTGATCCCCTGAAATAAACATAAGAGAACTGCAATGTTAGATGAAAAGTCCCTCTGTTTCAAAATGTTTTCCCACCTTGTCCTCCTGGATGTTTCTTGGAAGCCCACAAGGAGGGCTTTAGTTTTACGGATCTGCTGTGGCTCGGCTTCCTTACAACTGGTGTAAAAGTAGTAAACCTTCATGATGACAGGAAGTCGGTGATTAAAAACCTCACCTTCTGTGAATTGGTCTGCAGCATTCTAAGTTGACACTGTGCTGTAATTTGTGGCAGGAAATCCCACAAGTTAGCCATGTGCTGTCTGAAAGTACTTGACCTTTTCTCTACCCCAAATCTTCCATAATTAAGCATTCCATAATTCTAGTAAGTATTCCATAATTCTAGTGTGACCTCTTTATCGACTTTCTCTGTGCCATAAGTAGTTTTAACCTTGCTTCTGCCACTTAAAAACTCTCAGACTCTGAAACTGTTTCATCCACCCTGTCCCAAATGCTGTTTTACTAGCCCTTTCCTATATCACTCATGCACAAACACACAATAATTCCCCCCAACCACCACATTTGAGAAACTAGTAGACAAACCAGCATAGATCCCTTCTCACATTCCAGATAAATCCATCATACTTAGGTGAAATTCAGACCCCAGTCCTTTTAAGCTCAGGGGTGTTTCCTGTTTTTAAAACCACACAGTTTCACAAAACCTCACCCCCCCAAAAGGAAAAAAAAGCCATTAAAAGTTGTCAATCTTCCTCTTTCCAGACTCTCCTGGGGTGTAGTGGCTACCACACTGGGTTGAGGCTAACTCTGTTACTTGCATTTTAATTCATTTAAATTAATTGTAATTTAATTTATGAAAGTATAGCTGTAATGGGGAAACAGATAAAAAGAAACTGGGAACAGTTGCCTCTGCTGTTTCTAAACATGCAGCTAATTACAGGCATTATACAGAAAACCCCTTAGGCATTAATGCTGTCTTAGTTTGCCTGCTGAGAGGACAATAAATTTAACTGAGTTGGACACATGCATCCTTTTGAAACTGTGGTGATACAGCTAGGCATGATTGTGAAGGCCAGGGCAGGGAGGCAGGAAAAGTGTTCTTTTTCTACCAAAACCCATTCCATTAGTCAATACTTGGCTTAATCGAGTTTGCAGTTGGAGAGGAGTGGAAAATGACCAGAAAATAAAGCAGAATAAAGTTCCCGTATCACTTAACCAGGTTTCCCTCAACCTGATGTCATTGAGATGCATTGAGGCTGATTGGCAGGGCAGGCTGGGAATTTGGGGAAATGCCATCCCAAAATGTCTACAAGTTAACCTCTCGAGAAGGATGTCTGTCAGCTTCAGACCTGAGCACGCAGTTCTGTGCATATCAGCCTAGTACCCCTGGGAGCTGTGAGGTTAATTTCTGAATAAGCATGTTTAGGATCATGCTGTTTGTGGATGAATCAGATTGCAGTACTTTTTTTAATGGATTAAATTAAAAGGAAGTTCTCTCTTGATTCATCATCTCAGAAGCTGATAGGACCTGGCTGCCCTTTTTGGGGTTCTCAAGTTGAGTTAAGTCAAGCGTGGCGAGCACTTGGATGGAAGATCACTACAATGCCAGGGTTGTAGACTAGACTGGGAAAATGCAAAATGGGACAAAGCCACAGTAGTGGCAAACTAATTCCATAATGCTGCCAAGTAAATTGCATAGGTGGGTCTGTTAATTCACCTGGTTTGAGCTCCGAGCAATGGGGGGAAAAGTAATTGCCCATCCCAGCAGGCAGGCAAACCCCAGTGCAGACAACATACCTATCCCATAGATTTTCTCCCTCCTAGTAGGTCAGAGTTACGTTGTTCAGTGAGACCAGACGTGGACACATCAGAACAATGTCAACCTATCCCAAGGTCTTTGTTTTCCACAATAACAGAAGAAAGCTGACGTGCCAGAAATGCTCAGCTACTCAGTTGGGCATTGTGGAGAAGCACAGAGATGACCTTGGAGAAGGTATGTGGAGATGGTTAATGAAAGATGAATTAAGCCCAGAAAGGCAAGAAGGTGTTAGAAAGAAACTCAGGGTTGCCCCACCTTGACCCTCTTTGGTATAAGAAGAAGGGAAGGGAAAACACTGTCAGGTTTTCAGGATTCTGTTACATCAATAAATTGGAGTTTGAATATTTCTTGTGGTGTGTGTTTCCTGATCTGGCGTATCTAGAAGGGCTAACATCAGTCTGACAATACTTTCCCTTCTCTCTGTCTTACATCAACAAGAATCCAAGCAGAATCACTTTAAGTTTCTTTCTTATGCTTTTTTCCCTTCCTGGGCTTAATTCATATTTTGCTAACAATTCCTGCATACCATCTTCAAGGTCATCTCTGTGCTTCCTACAGCCCGTCTAAACCCTAAGGCCACATCTGGCCTCCAAACCACATTCCTGCCCCCATTTCCCCTCCAACCTTAATTACTGAAAATCAGGACCATAATCTTCCTTCAGTCTGAGGATCAAACACATGAAAAACATCATGTACACCCCCAAATTCACCGAATGTAGTTGAAAAGCAAAAAAACTCAAACCAAGAACAACAGAAATCCTATCTCCAGCTCGTATACAACTTGTTTCCTCCACCCCCATATGCCTCATTACCCCATCGGAATATTATGTAGAGCTACCAAAAGCCATCCCTCCCTGCTTTATTTCCCGATGAAAATGCAATTTCCCATTTTTTCTAGACTTTTCCCACCTTCTACACTCCAGACACATTAATCCAAAGGACAGGAGTTTATTGCCTCAAGGTCACACCCACAGTCTTAGCCCAACTATGGTAAGCTTCTTTTAAGCTAAGGTGTCCACATTTCCCCACGTGAGGATGAAGAGTGTAGTCCTCTAGTTTTTGGGTTTTTTTACTTATACCCCTTTCTGTGCCTCTTAACGACATCTGTGAAGGTCAAACAGGACAACAAACAGCCAAGAAGAGCAACCAAACAAACCCCAGGCTGCTGTTGCAAGCTGATTAGTCCTTGAAGAACAGGAAGCCCTGCAACAAAAGGGAATGCTTTTAACCAAGTCTTCCTACTTCAGAAGAATTGGCAGTTCAGTGGGAGCTAGCTTGTTTTCTGTTAATTGCCCTGGGTGATTCAAATGCTTCTGAATTGCTTTATATTATGGGGTGGGGAGTCCCCCCCCCCCCCCGTCTCCTTGGACTGCTTTTGTCTCCATTTATGGTGGTGGAGTAGTAGCAGTTTTGACAAAGAATAGACAGATCATTGGCAGACGCTGAGGTGGTAATAATATGGCACACATTGGCTGTGGTTTCCATCTTACATCTCAGTATGGGAAAATAGGGATAACAGATGAAAAGAGAGAGAAGAAGGGGTCAGAGAGAGGGGGTAAAAAGTCCTCTCTCCTGGTCTGTTTCTTTGGGATTTGGAGATACAGGGTAGCAAAGATCTCCCTTCTCTGCCTATCCTTGCATTATCATCATCATCATCTGCTGTTGCTCCTGATTTCTATAAAGAAAAACAAGAAAGAACAGTGTTTGGATTTTGGAGGATCACCAGGAGCAGAAAAAGAGTAGCCTGTAAACTTTGGAGCAGGTTAGTGTGACTGTACTGGCAATAAACATTTTCATTCATGCTACGCCATGGAAAAATCAGCACTAGGTGTAACTTCCAACTTGCATAATTCTTCCCGAGTTACGTGGACAATGCCTGTTTGAAGCGGCGACAGCTCCCTTGTTTAGGCTGTCTTAATTATTAACATCTTTCTGCTGAAATCCCCAAATCAGCTATTCTGATCTCAGTCAGCGTAATTGGTTGCATTCTACTTTAATCCAAACCACAAGAGTCAGAATCTTAAAGGCCTATCTTCACCAGAGATTTGTATGAGTTTAATAGGCATTCTGTCTCCTGTGAGAAGCGTGGGAACTGTAGCTGGTTGAGATGATCCATTGAACGTGAATGCCACATATTCAGCACCCTCACCAAACTACAATACCCAGGGAACTCTGGGGCAAAGTCTCTTGAAGACAATGAATCTAACTACAGGAAAAATGGCTTCCAGCCCTTTCACATTACCCTCCATGCAGGCTTAGAATGTTTCCATGAATCTTTGTTCAAACTGGCTACCCAGAATGATGGTATGGTAATATGGCCCCTATACTGTATAGAAGGGTTCCTCAACCTCAGCAACTTTAAGATGAGTGGACTTCAACTCCCAGAATTCCCCAGCCAGCCATGGGGAATTCTGGGAGTTGAAGTCCACCCATCTTAAAGTTGCTGAGGTTGAGGAACCCTGCTGTATAGCAAGAATATTGTACTTTAGGTTCATTGGGTCAGAGTTTCATTGCTCACTCTGATCAATTGATCAGAAAACTAAGGAAATATTTACTAAATTTTTTAAAAATCATCCTCTTTATCTGTTAAAGGTGAGCTGAATGGACAAGTGTAAGATCCATTACACAATTGCTTTGCTGCACTGTCTCCTTAGTTTTCTGGCTTCATACTTGGTTCTTAGGAAGAAGGCAATTTTATTAGCTATACTTGAAACTAGTGTCAATTCCTGACCATCCTGATTATCAGTTTTGTGCCATTTGGACTTTCTGTGCTGATAACGAAAGTTTGGAATTTGTCAGTGCCTTAACTTTCTTCCCATGTTACAGATGTGTTGTTGCTTCTACTTAGAGCAGATGGGGGGGTGGTTCTGAAACTGGGGTGTACTTTAAGCCTGGTCCCCAAAATTTCCTCATTGGGGAAATAAATAACACTGAAGACCCACCTCTTTCTTTGAAATTTCTATCAGGTGCTGAAGAGGCAGGTCATTTGGTGCTGATCCCTCTTAAATGAAAATCATGTATCTTTTAGCAGTTCAAGAACCTTTGGTGGAAACTTCAAAGAAAGTTTGGGTACATGCACGGTTCTTTGTCTGGTGACATAGCAGTGAAGGAATGAGTTTTACCAATCCCCCACAGATAGCTGACTTTTGTGTTAGAGGATCCTCTTTAATGGATGCCACATTTGAAAGGCTTAAAAATAATTTGGAAAGGAGCACATGCTGATGAAGCAACCATTGCAAATTTCATTTAAGTCAATCAAGAAGAAACTTTGTTTAACTCCAAACAAAGAATTGTTTGGAGAATTCAAAGAAACAAACATCTTGTCTCTGATACCTCTCACCACGGTGTGGTCTAACCACCATAAAAATTAACAAGTAAAAACTAACAGTCAAAATTACATGGAAGCCATAAAGTCAATACCCAACATGATATGTTAACCCTCTCAGTAAAACTCACACTTCTACAGCTATAAAATCCTGAATTTACAACCCAATACCCTTGCTCTCTAACTATGCTAGTGAGATTTGCAACAAAATAGACCTGCCATCTAACTTTACTCACTTGCTACTCTCAACATCCCCTCGCAACAGCTTCTACCAAACCATTTGCTTTGTAAAAAGACATTTTCATTTTAAATGAATCCAAAGGTCTGTGGGGAGAGAATCACATAATTGGGAGCCGGGTCTTGAAATCCGTGTGGATGGGATAGAACAACTTGTGAAATTCCAGTGAAAGTCCATGCACCTGAAGGAGATCAAAGCTGGGGAAGGCTGTGGAATAGCAACGCCAGATGTATTATTGTACTTGAGAATAGTGTCAAAATGAGTGACAGGGTTGGAACCAGAACTGCTTATGGCAAGATGGCCCAGTTTGAGTCAATTAGAGTTGGGTATAAACAGCCTTTCAAAGCTTTCACTGGAGAAACTCAGTAAATGGTTTTGGTGGATTTCTGGAGAAGGAGAACATAACTTCCCATCTCCTTATAGGATTGATAGTTTCTCTGCTCAGCACTGATAAGTATTGTGTTCTGCAGATCACACTTGCATTCCCCCCGCCCCCGTCAACAAAATTTATGCCCACCTGAAGGTAGAACCAAAGAAAACACAATTGTCTTTTTTTTTTTAACTGGGGAGAGGACAATGAAAGAAATAAATTCCCCCTTCTACTCATATTCCGTATTTAGGGATTCAACCCTAATCTCTAAATCAAATCTCAGTTGGAAATACTTCTATTGAAAGAGCCTTCCGAGGGATATAGGAGGGTTATGACTGGGATAATTAAAGAGCTTTAATTGCTCAGATCATTAGTAACAGATTATTCCAGCTAGTAGTCTTGAAAAACTGCAAGGTAATCACTTGCTAATCTGAATAAATAGCCTTGGCAGGCTAGGGGGAAAGGCCACTGTATATATGTAATAATCAAATTTGTTTGCTTATGTCACCACAGTGACCCTGAAATGTAATTTTGTTCATTCTTCTTTCCTCAATGTCAACCATGTATGAAAAGGCAATAAGAACTCTGGCATTTCCTGCATCTTGTGTGACATACAGCCATGCACATAAGTCTGCTGAAGGCACAAAATCAAGGATTCCTCTTTCTGCTATACCATTTCTCCAGGAGATGCCAGAGGAAGGGTTCAGAGCAAGCCCTCCTGGATTTAAGCCAACTTTCAGGGTGGTGGTGACAGTGTTCTCTTTATGTCCAAACAACATCAGATTGGGATTAAGTTAAACTCCAGTATATTGGAACAAGCCGCAGTCAAATTGTGATTTTTGATTTTGACTTGTTCCCACCAATTTCAGTAGGAATAAATGTGATTTGAAATGGCAAAGAATAAATAAGGTGGTATTTTTAAATAGATCCCAACATTCCTTATTCCTGATGATGAGAAAAAGAATCCTTATGTTCTACAGACAACCAACATTCAGATTGCTTTTTTTAAAAAGACTGAAACCTTGAATACTACAAAATCTAAAGTTCTCTTCAAGCCAAGCTGACGACTTACATGGACCCATCCATGCAATTCACTTGCCAACAATATAGAAGTAGTTTTCTGTTGCTTTCTTCCAGCATAGATTTTCAATTTCTCAGTCTAATTGAGGTCTCCCATCCTAGTACCAACCTTGTCTGATGCTGCTTAGCTTTCTACATCAGCCAAGGTCAGGGAGATGCTGCCGCGTGTTGAGGCACCACTTCACATCAGTGGCATCTGTAGGATGAGGTTGGGGCATTGCAGTCAAAGCCTTGCTCCTTTTGTACCTGCATCAACATTGTACACACGTACAAAAGGGCAGCCCCTGTGGATGCTGCTAAGTCACATAAAAACAGAAGGATGAAGTGGTTTGCCATGTCAGATGGAATTGTGATCAGCAGTGATAATTATGATCATTGAAAATCACATTATGCCAGAAGATCATGCTGGTTCAGTTTTGTTCCCATTTGTCAAAGAAGAGTGAGAAATCAGCTTGTGGCCCAAGTGGGAAGACCACTTTGCCATCATCCTTTCTGTCTTTTTTTAAGGTCCCAGTGCACACCACTGCAATAGCTTTGCACTTCTGCCCTCCATCTTCATCCTGTTCTGACATGAACAAGTAAATGTTCGACCAATACCTGTCTTTATAGTTATTTGTCAATCACCATCCATTATCACCATGTTGTTCCTTTGGAAATGAAAATAAATGGGAGAATGCTATGATTTCCTTTGTCGGATGGTTTAATGTTAGTCATGGCTATAGTTTGCCGTAAGAACCTACCGCAATATTGCTAAGCTTATTTTACTTTATCCTGCTAAGAATGTGTGAAAAATTAGGAATCAACTGCATTGGCACTTTACCAAATTTATCAAAGAGTGATTATTATTTTAAGATGCTCTGTTTCTCGTTTTCGGTTAGCTTTTTGGAAAAGCATCCTTTCCGTTTATGAAGTTCTTAATCAAAATAACACTTGCTGATTCTATGTAAAATAAATAATTAAAGGGGTGCTTCAACTGTGTGCAGTTGGCTTAGAAAAACAGTTACGAAAACAAATGCCTTAAGGGGAAGTTATGCACAATAAAAGAAGAAAAATATTGAAATATTTGTATCAATGGATATACTGTATGTATCATCTACATCTTTGGGAACTAAGAAAAATTGTAGCAGTCAATTCAGTTGACAGGACCCCCCAAAAAATTATTTATTGTATAGTGTAAAAATAATTTGCAGTGTTCCATACAAAAATGAGAAAAGGTTTCTTTTAAAAAGAGACAGTCTTGATGACCAAGATACGTTGCAATATTACTGCATGCCAAGCCATTCAGTTTCATATCCATGGGAAAAAGTCAACTTGGGCTAATGTAGTAATATTTCCCAAGGAGCAAAATTGCCCAAAAGGACAAGTCATCATCAACTCCTTGACTGTACGTAAGATGTGGATTACCTGTCTTGCTCCCAAATGTTAGTTTTGAACATCATCTTCTCCAACCAAACTTCTCTTTTCTTTCACTCTTCCAGAGGGATGCCCCGGCTTGTGTAATGGCAACGGTAGGTGCACCCTGGATATGAATGGGTGGCACTGTGTCTGTCAGCTGGGCTGGAGAGGGACAGGCTGTGACACTTCCATGGAGACAGCGTGTGGAGATGGAAAAGACAATGATGGAGGTAAGACCCCGGGTAACAGGGTTTACTGATCATGGGTCTTCATTTTGCATGGGTAGAAATGAACACAAGGTGCAAACAAGTTCCAGATTTGAAACAAAACAGTCCCACTTGGGATGTCCTGTCTGAACATTTCAAAGTTGGGTTATAACAGAAGCAAACTCAAAATACTTTGGATGTTTTGTCATCAAGGTAAGATTCCTGCAGGCTGCTGTGAAGTTCTTGTGGTTTTCTTTCTGAATAAAGTCTCCTGTATTTAGTCAGGGTTGGAGGTCAGTTGGGTAGAGCCAGGTAAGGGGAGTGAGGCAATGTCTTGTGATGTGAACTAGGATTTTTTTGTGCTTGTACAGCTGATGGAAGTAGATAAGGCTTTGCTCAGCCATCTTCAAGCTGGAACCATGTCCTACCCAGCTCCTCTGGATGACTGGGGTTCGTGGTTGTCTGGATTCAGGTGATTCAGGAGGACAAAGTGCCACCAGCCTTGCAGGAGTCTAATGATGCCTCTTATCTTGAAGAGGTCACCTCCACTCTAGCCATACTTGGAAAATTCTGCCCAGTCTCTGGCCTACCTACTGGGGGGAAGACAGTTAAAAGTGTGGTCAAGAATCCAGTATGGAGGCTCCTGGAAGAAACAGATTATCTGGATCTTTTTCAATCAGGATTCAGGCTGGGATATGAGATGGAAGTGGCATTGGTCTCTCTGATGGAGGATCTTCACTGGAATCTGGATGGGAGAAGTGCACCTCTCCTGATTATATTAGACCGCTCAGCAGCATTCAGTACCATTGACCATGGCATCTTAGTTGACCTTAGTACCCTGCAAGCATTGGAGGTTGGAAGCGTTTTTTGATGATGGATCCACTCCAGTACTTCCAGTTGTAAAGTATCCTGCTGTATCTCTCTTTGTGTCTGCCCTGCTCCACACTCCACTTTATTTTTGATTCCTTTAATTGGAAAAAAAAAATCTGAGAAATTAGCATGTTGCAAAGCAAAGCGTTACCTCAAGTATCGTCTTTTATGAGTAACATGCAGATGGAAAATAAAATCGGGGGATGCACTCAGCCCACTGCTCTTTTTTAAGTGTCTCTAAACTTGCCCCAAATTGAAGATTATGAGCAGCTTCTTAGTTGGGTCTTTCCTAATTGGCCTTGCCTATCATGGCAGCCATTTTGTGATGGTGCCCTGGAGATCTTCTCAGAATTGTCCCTCATACCAAAACCCCTTGGAGGAATGTTATGGGGGAGTGTTTTTGCCAGTTGGAGAAATATGATTGGCACAGAAATGGTACATCTGTATCTTTTTCTTTAATGCTGTTTACTGAGTAATGTCAAACGGGGACCGGGGTGGGGGGGTCAGAATAATCAAGATGGCAGTCATGATGCAAACAAAAGGGGGAGGGCCCTTGGTTGTGCAGTTACTGCCACCATCTTGACCTTCCATCCCCATAGACACCTTTGAACTGTCAGTCAAGCTCTTTGTGTTGCCAGTTATCCACAGTGTACCTTGTTGCAAAGAAATCTCTAATATCGGCTAGATGAAAAATAAAGAGATGCCCCATTACAAGACTGACAGGGAGTGTATAGTTTGAGTCCGTAAACTGGAGTGCCTTCCCCATTGCTCAACCCTGCAAGCATTGTGTGTACTATCACATCGCAAAACTGGTGTTGTTCCCGGGGAAAGGAAACAAGATAAATCCAAGCCTGAGCTTATCTACTTCAGAGGGTTGAAAAGTTGTCCTTTTTTTTTTTTTTAAATGTACAGATGATTGAATGCTTAGGATAGTGTTGTACATCTGGTGTGGTCCAAATTACTTCCTTTGGGAAAAGATTGGGGGGGGGAAGAGCCAGCAGAAATAGCCCACTGCCCCTCCTAATAAAATCCCCCACGGCTACGAAACAACAGAGTGCTTTCTTCCCTCTCATGAAATTAAATATCCCCATCTTTAGTTCTATTTACAGCCGGCTCAAGGCCATAATTCTGCTCCAGATGTGTCAGATATATGGGCTTAGGGCTATAATCTGTACTTCTGTGAATAGAGGGGAAATGACCACATTTAGCATGATTTTTCTGGAGGGTCAAGCCCAAAAAGGAAACGGTTGTTGTGGAAAGGGTATTGTTCAAAGCGGTCGTTGTTCCTTGTCAATCTCCTACGTGTGTCTGGACAAATTTGAGACACGTCCAGACAGAAACTTTTCAGGCAGCTAATTTGCACTTTAGATTGAAAGCAGAGCTGAAAGGAGGGGAAGTAAATTTATGAGTCACCCTCGGCACCCTTCGCTGGATAAATATGCATTGTAATATACAAACCTAAACCTCTTCTTAAAAGGTTAGATTTAACTTCTCCAAGTTTATTTTTCAATAGTTCTTTGTGTAGTATAATCTACAAATATTTGCTCCGTTGACTGTCGATGATTGCCCCATTAGGTAAGGATTTGAAATATCAAAAATAAAATTGTTCAAGTAGAACTTCCCAATCAGTTTGGGCATAAAAGTCTTCTGCAGAAAATCTGCCTCCCTCCCTTGTGACGGCTTCAACCATTTTAGAGCAGGTTCCTGGTATCCAATATGGTTTAGGGCAGTATTTCTCAATCTTGGCAACTTTGAGAGGTAAGGACTTCAACCCTCAGAATTCCCCAGCCAGCATGGAGTACATTGGTCTAGGGCAGTGTTTCTCAATCTTGGCAACTTGAAGATATCTGGACTTCAATTCCTGGAATTCCCAGATTTTAAAGCCACAGTTATTCTTGGTTCATTGTTAAACAGAATGGCTAAGAGCACCAGACTGAACTCTAATGAGCGTCGGTAGGGTCTCCAAATGGGCTGGAGAAACAGGACTTCTCCCAGAGCCCAGAGGAAACCATAAATCTCAGGCCGGAGGTGAAAACCCAGAGGATCTGCCATGGTGGGAAATTCAGGCACTTAGAGGAACTGAGCAATGAGGAACCACAGAGAGGTAGAGATCTACTGGTGGAACCAAAATAATACTCACAAAATTCTTCTCCTAAACCAGTGTTCCTCGACCTTGGCAGCTTGAAGATATGTGGACTTCAACTCCCAGAATTCCCCAGCCAGCCATACTGGCTAGGGAATTCTGGGAGTTGAAGTCCACACATCTTCAAGCTGCCAAGATTGAGGAACACTGGTCTAGGGACATTTACCAAGTGACGAAATGCAAAACCATTCTTGCAATTAAGGACACAAGACTACAGGTTTCCCATAAATAAGCTCTGTTGTACTCAAAGTCTATAGATGTGTCAATTGTGTCCTATTACAAGAAAATAAAACGTGCTAGCTCTTGATGTCAGGATGTGGAACATTCTTCCTGTAGACTTCAGACAACTTGAAGGAGGATTGATTGATTGATTGATTGATTGAACGCATCCATTAAACTTCATATAACCTTGATTCCTGTGGCCTCTCAGTAATGTTTTATTAAAGTATAAAATCCAAAATAAGACCTCAGATACTAAAAAAAACCCTGACTATTAAAAACTGTTAAAATTAAAATTATCCAGTTGAAGCTATAGGCAGCAGTGCCTGCAGTGGGAGAGGGGGTCAAAAAATCAATATGGTGTCCCTGATTGAAGTTGCGATTCTTTTTTTACAAGTGTGTTACATGTGCCACCTTGACTATAACCATTGCAATCAAAACAGTTAGGGCTTTGAATAATTGCAGCTGCCATCTTGACTTTTTTGACACCCCTCCCGCTGAGGTTTAATTAAGCATAAATATCTCTAATGCAAGTATTCTCTATGCAGGAATTTAATTCTTCCCCCTTCTTCCATTAAACATTACTGTTGTGGAGTACTGGGAATTCAAGTTTGGCATCTCTGTACCGAGAGCCAGTTTGGTGTAATGGTTAAGGGACCAGACTAACAAATTGGGAGACCGTGAGTTCTAGTCCTGCCTTAGACATGAAACCAGCTGGGTGACCTTGGTCAGTCCCTCTCTCTCAGCCTAGGAAGAAGGTGGCAATGGCGAACCACTTCCAAAATTTTGCCAAGAAAACTTCAGGGACTAGTCCAGGCAGTCACCAGGAGTCCAGACTGACTCGAAGGCACTAAATAAATGAATAAATCTGTACCAGGTGATATTCCCAGGCCACAGTCCTAACTATTCTGAATGCCAGATCCTTCACCCCACTCAGGCTCTTCAACTGGTCTTTACTTCTTTGGTCCACAGATGGGTTGGTGGATTGCATGGACCCCGACTGCTGCTTTCAGTCTCTGTGCCGGACCAACACGCTGTGCTTGGGCTCTCCGGATCCGCTAGATATCATACAGGAGACTCAGGTTCCCATGTCCCAGCAGAAGCTCTACTCTTTCTATGATCGGATCAAGTTTCTAGTTGGCAAGGACAGCACTCATGTTATTCCTGGAGAGAACCCATTCAGTGGAGGGTAAGTTTCCTTCCTTCCCTCCTCCCTCCCTCCCTTCTTTCCTTCTTTCCTATTCCTGTGGAACAAAAGACAAGAGGACATATAACATGGAAGCAATGTATTAAGAGATGATTGTATATATTAATTTCTGACAAATATTAAGGTGGAAAAGAGTTGATTCTAGAGACTCTTGCAGGGCTAATTGATGAGGAACATGCACTGTGCAAGCCTACATAGTGATTTCTTTGATTTTCCCATCGTCACCGTGGTCTTTACGCTGTATGGTTGAGCAGAGACTTTGCCAACCTGGTGCCCCTCCAGAATTCCTCAGCCTGCCTGGCCATTTTGTTGCTGAATTTCAGTAGCTTGATTTGGGGCTGTTTGGGGAGGAGGAGGGGAGAGGTTTCAAGAGTGGATATGTGAGTGATTGGATTCCCGGAGTCATCTTGCTTCCATTCTCACCTAAAAACTGTGTTATAAATTGGAAAAAAAATCAGTCCCCCCACATCTTGGGATTTCACCACCTTGTCTATGACATCATCTGTGCACTTCAGGTGGTCCAGGAGCAACTAGAAGCCTCCAGCCCTGGAAAGCTGCCCACCCCTACCTCATGCTTGGTCCATGTTGTGGTTCCCCAAGCGAAATATCCCAATGATACTTTAAATAAAATAATGGAAAAGGCTTGCATGAGAACGAGCCAGGTGGGAACTACTATATAATATTGTATTTGGTGATCTATGGATGAGGCTGGCCACATAAACAACAGACTGAATTTAAAATTTGGGAGTATTCTATATGGACAGCTCCAGACTCCATGTGGTTGATCCAGCTGTAGCATTCTTGCCTATGGCTAAAAAACAAATATTATAGAGGGGGGATCTTAATGGCAGACATTTTTCTAGATACCTGAGTGTTCAAAACAGAGCTGAGTGCTGACTTCAGTGAGATTTCCACCATTGTTTCAATTGTTTTGGAACTAAATTTGGGCAAACTTCCTGTTAAGGGTCTGAATTTAGGGGCAAAAAAAGTGGGGATGATTTCTTGGAATTTCCCCAGGAAAAGGAGGAATTCTCTTGACAATCTCACAAGGGTCGGATTCCCCCAAGTGATAGCAGGAGCACCAAGTTAAAAGGCGAGAACTTCCTTCTTATGTTTTCCCTTAGATTTCAACAACCACCCTACCCCAGGGAGAATAGCCAGCTTTTCAAGGACTTTCAGAACCTCATCAAAGTAGGAGCCATACGGATCTCTGGGGGGATGCTGATCCAGAGGGTAGGTGCTGCCACAGAGAGAAAGGGCTTCCTAGGTCCCAATAAATGGCATTGTTTAATCAAAGGGATCTGGAGGGCACCCACACTGCCCAATCTTACTGGATGGGCAGGAACTGTTGGAGATAGATGGTCCTCATAAAGCCAGAAAGGGCTTTATAGGTACTAACCAGCACCTTGAATTGTACCCAGGAGTGAAGTTGCAACCAGTGCAGCTCACAAAGCAGCAGTAACACGTGGGCATACTGTGGCATGCCCATCAGTGCCCGTGATGTTGTATTCCGGGCCAGCTGTAGCTTCCAAGTGGTCTTCGAGGGCAGCCCCCTCTAGAGCACGTTGCAACTAAATAAACTCAAGAACACCGTCTTTGACTGCAAGCATTGCTCTGAGCTTCTCCCCAAAAAATAAAAACAGAAAGCAAGTTCTGTCTTATCCAAGAAAGAAATCTCAGATGATCTGGGGGAGGAAAATTATTCCCTGTGGCATTTCTGTCTGCTGTGTTTGGGATTGTAGGTACATGAATTTGCAAATGTACAGCACACAGCTACTTTTGTTGTACGCCAATTACTTCAGGTTCATAATAAGCTTTTTTCCCTTGAAAATCAAAGATTTGTAAGGAGTTTGTAGCCTGCACGTTATGATTTTATTAATGATTTCTCTCCCTGAAGAGGCTGTTCTAAACTCTATAGCAGCCACCTATCTAGGAGACCTCCTATCCCTTATGCTCAGCACAATTTCATATTATTATCCTGGAGTCAAATTCCAATTGAGTTCTCTGCTTGCTGTGATCTATGTAGCCAAAATGGCAAGAGCCACACATGAGAGAGAGAGATCAGTAAACTCAGAGTTACCCTGGATTTGCAGATGTGCAAAAAGGTGCAAAAGGAATTTTTTTCCTTTTATATAGGGGTGGGTATGGATTGATTAAGCAAGGACAGCGAAGGTGAACATATAGAGGCACTGATTTGCTCCCACTCTCCTAAAAGCCCAAAATAATAGAGAGAAGGAGAAGCTGCACAGGACGGCTGGGGAATTCTGGGAGTTGAAGTCCACACATCTTAAAGGTGCTGAGGTTGAGAAACACTGCCATAGAGAATTACATGACCAGTCTTAAGAAAGCGGCAACGATTCCATGAGCCTTCATTCCAGAGTAAAAGATCTCTCAAGGGCTCCTAGCATCTGGAGGCAACCGTTGTATGGCTTTTTCTAATGTTGTTGGACAACAACTCCCCTAATCCCCAGCCACCAGATTCTTCATTCTCTATGCTGCCTGAGATAAGGAGACTTACAACGGTTGGCTTAAAGCACCTACCTTTCTTCTTAAATTACCGTATGGACAAGGTCCCTGCAGTGTTGCTTCCCTGAACCCTCATTCTTGTTGGGGTTGTGAAATGTTAGTACAAAACCCATGAGGAGGAGAGAGGATTCATTCCTACCTCGTGGAGAGCCATGAGGAGAAGAAGAAGGAAAATGAGGGAGACAGGAAAAAGGGCGGGCTCCAAGCCCCTCCCACACAAAGCAGCAAAGCTAGGCTGCGGCGAAGCCACCCCTCCCTTTGTGCTCGTGTGAGACAGGTTTGGTTGAAACCCCATATTTCCCAACAGTTCTCACATCAAGTTACTGAAGGTGGGAAGGGGCTTCAGAGAAAATCGTGGGCTCCACCAAAGATTTGGAAGACTTAGTGCTGGGCTAAATATATGAAAATGTCATTTTGTAATTCACAGCCACTTGGCAATCTTTATTTTGGGTGTACTTTTCAGCTAGGTATGAAGAAAACCACCAGTTCAAAAGACAGAATATCAGAATGCCAAAGAGTGCCAATATTGTCAAATCCTTATTCGATATAGTTATAAAATATAGCAGCCTAATAAAAGTCACCAAATCCGCAAAACCAGTTAGACTTAGAATCCCATAACCTACCAAAATTGTCAACAAAACAGAAGAAATATAAAGTTGGTTTATTTGATCAAGGTTAAAGTAGATATGTTGTTATCTCGGTAATCCTTAATGAACTTTTGCTGACATCAGGACTGAAATGAGGCTTTAAGGATTTGTTTATAGATAAGAGACGGGACATGGGAAAAAGAGATCATTGTTGTATTTTAAGAGAAGGTGATAAATTGCTAAAATAGTTTATACTTGTGATGAAGGGGGATGTCATTTCTTTATATATTTCTTTTCTTTTTCTTTACTATATTCTTATTTTTTCTTTCTTTTCTATTTTTTTTCTCTTTTCTGCACTTCCTATTTTTCTTTTTATTTATTTTCTTTAGTTTGTATTTATCTTTTTAATTATAATTTTTAATAAAATTACTATAAAAAAAACAAAATTGTCAATAAAACAATCACATTAAGTAAAAATCCATAAAACAATACCATTTAAATATCTGCTAGTTACCTGCCTAAGAATTATATTTTTAGTGTTGCCAAGACTGAGATCCGTTTTTCCCACTGTACCCCAATCTGAAATAAAGATGTTTTTAAATCCTTCTTAAATGTGCTAAGATCAATATTAGGGAGCTCATTCCATAGCTTAGGAGCCAGCCTAGAAAACCCTTAGCCATAGAATCTTAAAATAAAAGCATTGAAGGGTTCCATGGAAATCATCCAGTCCAACCCAAGGCCAGCAAAGGGATCCACCATAAAGAGACTAAGTGCCTCTGAGGATGCACGAATCACCCAAAGAGGACTATCGAAGACATCAAAGAAAAAGAATAAGATAGAAGGTTGTATTTGTGGAGCTGAAAGTTCAAAACCAAGAGCTTATATTGGGGCCTTGCCAATGAAAGACTCTGCAGTTCATTAGTGTGTGGAAAAAACAAGGAATATCCAGACAGTAGGAATAGTGGGTTTTTTTCTGAACCTGGATCAAGGAAGGAAGGTCTGAAGAGGGAAGAGCTGCCAATATGACGTTCTATGGAAGTGAAAGTTGGACTTTGAAGAAGCAGGATATGAAGAGTATAGACACTTTTGAACTTAGATGTTGGTGAAGACTCCTGAGAAGACCATGGACAGCCAAGAAAACAAACTGATGGATCATCAAACAAATCAACCCAGAGTTTTCACTCAAGGCCCAAATGACCAAGCTCAAATTATCCTACTTTGGACACATTGTGAGAAGACCTATCTCTCTGGAGAAAGCTTTAATGCTGTCAACCCTTCAGTGTAGACCAGACTAGGACACCAGAGTTAGGAATGCTAATACTACTTTTATTAGAAGGTTATAGTAACAGAATCTTGCAAGTCTGAATGAGCTTCCCCCCTCCCTCCTTTAACTTCATGAGAACTAGGGAGAGTCATGCCTGAGATCCCTTCTCAAATTACATTTCTACCTCAGACTCAGATTTTGTTTATCTGACCATTGCCTTGGTTGCGGCTCTTCCTCCTGTTCCTCAAGGTTATTCCTACTACCCATTACAAATGCTGGGAAAGGTGGAAGTAAAGAAAAGAAGAGGACAACCTGCACCAAGGTGGATAGACTCACCTTAACAATGAATGCTCTGTTGAATGAGCTGAAAGACCATGTTAGAGACAGATCATCATGGACAAAATCTATCTATGTGGTTGCTAAGAGTCAACAATAACTTAATGGCACATATCAAGCGCTTGGCCCTCTGTGGCACTGCATTGACCTTTTTCTACTCCAGAGGGGAAGAAAAAGGTTCTCAAGTGTCATTGTGAGGAGCCATAACTTGTGCTAGAGCTTATGGTGACAGACAGCTAAAACTGCTTGAAGATAGCAAAGCAAACAAGCAGAAATAACTAGCCGGGAAATCAATCAAGTGACGATCAAGTGGCACAAGAGCTCTTGTTATCAGTTCATCAAGAGGATGCAGAAAAACATCCTTTGCATGTGGAATTTGACTCAACATCTCAGTTGTGTCATCATGGATGTTTATTTCGAGGTGGATTCTCCTTTTGACCCCTTGCCCGTGATTGGATTATTAATATTTTGGAAAAGATGAGGCCTTTTTTATATACATAAAGAGAACTTATGGATATCCATTTCCTCCCTCCCTCCCTCCTTCTCTCGCTCTCTCTCTCTCTGTCTTTTTCTTTTTTTGTCCTGGTCTCTGTCATACCCACACACTATTCAAGTAACTTGTCAGCCCACTTGATTGTTAGAAAGCCAAAGAATAATTCAGTAAAAAATACACTTCAAAGGAGAAGGTCACAGGTCGTTGGCTTACCTGAACTCCATCAGACAATTGAAGGGTTTCAGTGCCCTTTCAAGAACAGCTAATTTGTGGGCAAAAAAAATAGAAGTGCCATCTTTTTCACCCCACTGCCTGCTCTTGACCTCTTAATGCAGACACTTACGTAGACGGCTCTACCGTAAGATTTCTAACCAAAGCCAAGTGTATGATGACTTACAGTCCAGCCCTTTTGGTAGTTTCTATTCTATTCAAAGCCTCTGAATGTTCTTTCCTAGCATTAAAAAGGAACTTTTGAAAAGATATGAATATCAAGATTGGGTGGTCCTCATACCACCATTAGCCAAAGTTTGAGTGGCCATTGTTTATCAAACAGATCAACAGTTGGCTAGGTTTGCCCAGTGCACTAGACTGCAAACCATGATTGGGAGTTGCGTTCCCACAACAAGGTAAGCCAAAACCACACTGTGGATCAGAGTGATGTGGGAACCCCATCAGGATCTCATGCACAGAGACCCATGCAAGGCTCATTTTCCCCATAAACTATTCTCCTCAACTAGATGGCCTTCCATCTTCCTTCCTTCCTGGACTTGGATAGCTTACAAGCATGATCATCCATGGTGAATATAAAAACACTAAATAATATTTTTAGAACAAGCAAACTGAAGATCCTTCTCCCAGGAAGGTGGTTATGCCCCTGGGCAAGAATTTAACTTCAGTCCACATCTGAAATCTGCTTATCAATTTAATCTTCTTCACAAGTCTTGCTTTTTCATCCAGATCCCCTGTCAAAACAGAAAATGAGACATTCCATTGTGTTTTGGATTCCCAGGTGGCAGTGTTTTTTTTTTAAGTTTTTTTATCCTGCCTTTACTGTATTGTTTTTATAAATAACTCAAGGCGGCGAACATACCTCATACTCCTTCCTCCTCCTATTTTCCCCACAACAACAACCCTGTGAGGTGAGTTGGGCTGAGAGAGAGGGACAGGCCCAAAGTCACCCCACCGGCTTCCATGCCTAAAGCGGGATTAGAACTCACCATCTCCTGCCTTCTAGCCTGGCGCTTTCATCACTAGACCAAACTGGCTCTTTTTCTTCTGAAAAGGTCTCCTCACATCCTTAGAAGACTAATGGGGAGGTTGTGGCTTTGAAGAGAGAGTGTCCAAAGGGGAAAACAGTTGCACTGAACTCCTTTTGGAGGTGATGTGTGATGGAATGAATTATGAAGGCCAAGCTCAGGGAGATAAGCATTTTCTTAGCTCACCAGAACCGCGTGGGAGGAACAAGAGGATGAGATGGCACCTCCCTGAGGAATTCACACTGTTGTGGCTGGAGGACTTTGGGAGCTGGGGTTTGAGTCTGGGAAGTTTCTTGCTAGAGGTTGTAGCTAATAAACATAGCTGGACTGAATTTACACGGTCTCTTGGAGTTCTTTGGGCTAGGCCTGACATCAATCTTCCCAGACTCAAACCCCAGCTCCCAAAGTCCTCCAGCCACAACAGTGTGAATTCCTCAGGGAGGTGCCAGTCTCATCCTCTTGTTCCTCCCACGCAGTTCTGGTGAGCTAAGAAAATGCTTATCTCCCTGAGCCTGGCCTTCATAATTCATTCCATCACATGATGAGAAGATAGGTTTGGTCTTCAGATTCTGTTTCACACATGCAAGACATCAAACAGTTGTTGGATTGCTGTTTTACCGATAAAATGACTGTTAACAACAGGTCAATTATGTTTATGAATGAGGGGAGGGGAAAAAAACACCCCACCCATATGCATTAACATTAAACAAAGTGCAGTGAAAGGAGATGCAGAGACAGATAAAGAAACATCAGGAAGAGTTGCAACTATTACTCCCAGCTGTGATTGGTCTTGGATGGCGGAAAAAGATGGCTGGTGGTGCTTATAAAGCAGAAAAGTGGGATAAAAATATTTAAAATAAATAAAGGAAGCCTTGAAGCAGATCCACAAGAGGATCAGGAGAGAGGCAGGGTGGCACCCACCTGGGGACACCAGCTGCTGATTCCAATGTATTTTGGAATACATTGCAAAAACTATCGTGCTAATTCTAGTGGCATCATTAATGGAGTGGTATAAAAGCTGAGTGCATAAAAACTCCACACTTTCTTTAGTGCTTTAAAGAACCTTCCAACATCTTCCTCTAGCTGCTATTTGGACAAGGTAGTCTTCTGTATGTTTTCAGCCAAGAAACACACCAAGCTTGTGCTTCATCTGTTTTATTACTTCCCAAGGAATCTCCATTTTCCTCTACAGTAATACTTTCTGCCTAATTGAATTCCGAAACAACTAGCGATCACGTCTGCCTGAAAGAGAGCCAGGACAGCTTGTTTTACTTAAAATGTCTTCACCCAGATTTGAGTGCGCTGGGTTTGGTCCTTTTTACTACAAGAGGCTCGGGGCAGACATCATCGAACTGGTTTCCTTTGGAATACAGAGAATTCCCAATCCAAGAAAAGGAAAATCATATTCACTGTTTGAGATGAAACAGGAGGCTCCATCTGCTGCAGTCAGGAGCATCCGTGGTGGTCGCAACGCAAGTAAAAAAGGCCATGCTTGGATCAAGCAGTCGAAGAGGTCACCTGGCCTTTTTCTGACCCCCTCCCCCTTGCAAACGCCCCAGCCCTGATAGAATCGGTCCTAGTTCCAGAATGGTAGGTACTTGGGATAGTCTCAGAAATTCAGCTAGATAGGTCTACGTTTCTGCAGTTCCAAGACATCTAGAGTTGTCATACATCCAGGTGACAAACCTATGTTTGCAAATTGGGGTATGCTTGTGGTGGACAATTGTATCAGCCTCTCATCCTCAAAACCTCAGACCCTCAGGCCATTTTCACCTGACCAGCAGCCAGGAGGGGGTAACTGTCTTGCTTGCTGTTCCCTTGGGTTAAACTGGCTATCTTGGGTAATCTCTGTGTTTGTGGTGGGGATACTTCTAAGTCACCACTGACCATCGTTTTTGTGGTATCATCATTGCATTGCATTCTATGCAGAGGTTGATGAGCAACCACAAATTACTCATTGTAATGGTATGAGGGAATGACTTTGGGAGACTGGGCCCAGAGGCACTGCGTAGGGAACAGTCGATAAGAGGCAGCATAGCCCTCAGCTGGATAGTGGATGCGGCAAGAGGTTCAGAAAGGACCCTCCTTAGTTTCTCAGACTGTAAAGGAGACGGGGAGAGATGTACTTTCAGACTTGCAAGATTGATGCTAGCCTTGCCAGGTGGACCAAACAGGAATCACAACCAGATGAGCTAATTTTACTTTATTGTAAGGCTACATTAACAGAATCTTGCAAGTCTCAAATTACAATTCCCCCGTCTCCTTTACAACCCAAGGGTGTGCGTTTGAGAAAACTATCATTCTTTCTTGTTTCTTTCTCTGCACCTTTTCCATCCCTCATTCCATCCGTTATGAGAATTCCAAGCCTTATCCTTTCCCACATCCATCACAGGGAGCTGATTTTCCATCCCCATCTTCAACCTGACACTCACTTTTTGGTGCTATGTTGCTTAGGCGGGGGTTTCTGTTCAGCCCCGTTCCGTTCATTCGTTTTGTCTCCTAGCTACCAGGCATAAGACAGACTCTTGTCAAAAATATTTTTGTGGTGTGCACAGATGAACAGAGCTTTCCTTCTGGATGAGTGCTTTGTAAATCTTGGCATCCTTTGATAACAGTTTTCTATAATGTCTTTTAAATTCTTGTTTAGCCCTTGGGAATAAAAAAAAATGTAACTCTTGAGAAGCGTTTAGGCCAATACTTTTAACTGTATTTTTATCTTGCTGAAGTTTTGTCTATAATGCACCTAAACATCATAACTGAGAATAGTCCTTTTTAGATCTGAAACAAATGGGTACATTGCCAGAGGAACTAGAAGGGAAGGAAGAAACTTAGATAGCAAAAGGTTTTTCATTGGTTTGTTTTCCTCCCAGAGATGTTTAAAGCAGGAGCATCAATGATGGGGTCAAAAAAGTGAAAACGGTATCTGTGTGATTGAGACCCTACCTTTTTTTTACTGTACTTTGTTCAAAAGAGGCAGGACTTTGATTGCACAGACCCCATCTTGACTCCTTGGTTCAAAGCAGAAATACATATTTTTTAAAAAAATTAAAGGTACAGAAATATAATCCACAGTGAACCGCCAGGCCCCGTTAAGAAAGAACTTGTTGATTTTGGAAATATGAAGGTCTGTGCCAAGAAAGTTTATCAAACTTCAGGGAAATAAAATAGCTTTAACAACACGCTGGAAAGTCTATCATGTGGAGGCCATGCAAAGCTCTGGAGAAAGAGAAAGAGCTCTCCAGAGCAGGTGAAATGTTTCAGGTAGTATTTTCTGACCCATATGAAGTTTTTCCAGGGGAGAGTTGGATGAGTGCAATGAAGGGCCCGAGACATGGAAATGTGGGTCAGGAGCTTTGTGTTTTAAGCCTTTCTTCTCATGTGAGTGACTTAGATGGCCTTGGGCCAGCCTCAGTTCCTGACCGATGGGAACCCTGTTGACAACCTTTACGGCACCCCCAATAAAATATTGCTGTTTGGAGTCCAAAGTTGTCTGCAGGGAGGGTCAGAAATATCAAAATGTTGGCTGCAACCACACAGTTGAAGCCCTGCTTCTTTTTATGTGTAGGATTCAGGGAGAGATAGAGCTGAATTTTTAGGAGTGTTGATTGACACCCCTCTTCCGTTCTCACTGACCTCTGCTGTAGCCAGATGAAATGAAATGAAATGCAACCTCAAGATTCCTTTGCTTTGCCACTGTTGAGATGCTGCCAGTAATTGCCGGCCCACTGTGAAGGCTGCTAATCTATATTTTAACTGGTTCATGCTTTCACATCTGGCCCTCCCACCAAGGAGACTTGGTGTGACAGAAATGGGAGCAACCAGAAGCCCACAAGGAAGGTTAGGTTGATAGGTCATGCACTCAACGGCTACACAAACTGAAAAATATTCTTGGAGCCAAAGATAGCTTTGACTGACTGATGGTAGTTTTGATTGATCAGCCTGCCATGTTTAGCAGAGCGGTGGGCACAGCCAACGAACGGGGTGTGAAATCCAACTTTTAAAAAATCCTGCTAGCAGATCGGAAGCAAAAATCCTTGGTTGTTCAGACTGAGGACCCACCAATGAGGTCCAGGTTTGAATGAAGGGTTCTTCAGTAGAAACCCAACCATTGTCTCTCCATTACAGTGGTTGATCTAATTTGGGGGAAATACCAAACTGAGACCTGCAAGACACTTCAGCATCCTCAGCATGGTATAGACATGCTTAATTAAGAATTAAAGTTTAAGTAGTTACTACTCCTTTACAACATAAACAGTTGTGCATAAGTTTAAGGAATGCTATTCCTTCCTTTTTCATTTCCTACCCTGCAAGCTCATTTACGGTTTTGACTAATTGTACAAATCATATTGCAGAGCATGGGACTTTTCATCTTGGATGATGCTGGACCATGAACTCAGCGCTGCTTTTACTTGGCACAGGACTTTCTATTTTACCCAAGGGAAAAACAGTGGCATTAATTTAATCTCCTTGTGAATTATGCATTGCTTGGTAATATGATAGTTTAAAATTACTGTATGCCTAAATTATCATCTACTTTTTTAAAAAATGTAGTGAGCTATCAAATACTAAGAAATCCCCAAAGTTTTTTTTTAAATTAAAAAAGATGAGAAGAAAAGCCTCTGGGAAGATCTGATTAAAAAGGGAGAGTATACTGTAAATTTGCAATGTGCAATCTTTCCAGTTTTGCATCCAAACAACTTCCAAAATAACTTCATAAGGCAGATAATTCGTAAGATGTTCCTAATTCAATGAATTGCGAACTCTTCTATTAAAGAAGCTAAATCAGTGGATTTGCTAAATCACCTGATATTAATTTCATATTGGCAGGACTAAAATGTCCCTATTAGCAGAAAAGATAATTTTACAGACATATTTCAAGAAATGTTCCTGGACAGACCTGAGAAGTTTTTTCCAGCACCACTTAGCTTGTTTGGGAACATAATTACATTTAGACCAAGGTCTTCTGAAGGAAATGGCTGACTAAATTAACATTAACCGGGTTCCTGTGGGGCTCAGTGCATTGTGGGTAGACCATTTTGCCTCTAGAAAGGACAGGTTGACCTAAGAGAGACCAGATGTTTACAAGGCACAGTGTTAATTGATTTTCCCAAAAGGGGCAAATTTAATCACTTGGGGGGAAATGAAAGACAAGGAGGACTTAATTGCTTCATCCTTTTTCATCTTTCTTCACTCCCTTCAACCAAGTACAGATATCTCTGGGCTACCCCATAATTCTTTCAAATCCAGATTTAGGGATGGCCTGCACAGAGAGGCGAATAAGATGATCAACTCAATTTACCCACTTCATATTGTAGGTGATTCCTCTTTGCATCTTTCCTGCATAAACAACTTACTAATTAAACTAGCTGATCATAGGGGAAGTCGCTAGTCCAACCTAGCTTCTGTATACTGGTTTTTTACCTGCAGAGAGTACTTGACGTGACTTTAATGTGCAGGTCATTACTATCCCTTCACCATTCAATCATTTCTGCTTGACAGCATTGGACTGGTGCCAAGAAGACTCCAGTTCTAGTCCCCCCTCAGGTGTCCTGTGGCTTCAGCCACAGAAGCTTCCTGGGGGATTTTGAGTCCCTCCTTGTAGAGAATAAGGAAGATGACCTTGATGGAAATATGCAAGAACTGTTACCTAGACAAAGAGGGATGAAACATTATTTAAGTCCTGGGAAGCAAAATAACATTTGGAAGTGGCTCAGGCAAACACCTCCCTGATTCACTGGAGTGTAAGGAGGAGGAGAAGGTATAGCACAATCAGACTTGCAAGGTTCTGTTATTCTAGCCCATCTCAATAAAAGTAGTTTGAGCCTTCCTATGGATTTGATTTCCTGGTCTGGTCTCCCCCGTGGGGCTGATAATCCCCTTTTCAGCCCAAGAAACTGTGGTTTAGTGGTGCTGTACTAGGAGCATGGAGACCCAGCTTCTACTCCCCCCTCAACCATGGAAGCTCATTGGCCAACTTTGAGACAGCCACACCCTCTTAGCCCAAGAGACAGTATGGGGCAATGCAGAAGGTGCTGGACTAAGAGCAGAAGATCCAGGTTCTAGTCCCCCATTAGCCTTGGAAGCTCCCTCTTAGCCCAAGACCCAGGGTGATTCAGTGGAGAAGGTGCTGGAGTAGGAGAGGGGAGACTCAGGTTCTAGTCTCCTTAGCCATGGAAGCTCCCAAGGGGACTTTGACCCAGTCCTTCTACTTTAGCTCAACCTACCTCACAGGGTGGTGGTTATGGAGAAAAATGAGAAGAGGGAGCACCTATGTGCTGCCTAGAGATCCTGAAGGAAAGATGTGGTAGAAATCGAACAAATAACGTGGATCTTGAGCACACATGCAAGTATTCACCATCGTTTATGTATATAGCTGCCTGATTCATGTTTGCAGGATGTGGGGCCTCATGTTTTGAGGAATTTGCCTTATGCACACATCAACATGTAGGTGCCCACACATCCATTGCCTTCCTCCCACTGACTGTTCCTTTTGCGGTTTTCTGTACACCCACACAATTTTGCTTCAGATTCACCAACTGGTTGAAGAAACTCCACTAAAGATACTGTCACCTACTCTTGTAGACTGAAACAAAGTGAGTGCTGCAGCACTCTTTCATTTTGGCGTTTAAGAGTGCAAAAACCTTTGTCCCTTGGATTTCATGCCTTTGAGTTCCCCTTATACAGAAGTATCTCAACACATCTGGCAACAATTGTCAGGTACCCAAATGCATCCAAATCAAAGGCAGGATGACTGGAGGCAGTTGGGAGAAAGTGTTTGCATATTTAAGTATTTCCCCATAAAAACAGAGTTTCTGCACATTAAATACCAGAAATTGAGGACATTCTGAGTTCATATGTGGTGTATGTGAGAAAGTGTATCTCCGCAAGAGTATTTGCATGCATAAACCATCCCCCACACGTGAAGAAATTGTACTAGGAAAACATCCCCTTTTGATTCCGCTGTTTGCATCCATTAGGAACTGGTCCTGCAAATTGCATTTCTAAATGTAAGGTATTGAAGACTATATGTGCAAAGAGAACAAAATGAACTACAGTCTGGCCAAGACACTAAGCCTATGCTAGACCTAATGATGCAACAGGATAGGAGAACCAGATTTGAACTCTAAGGTTCATTCCAGGGAGGTTGGGATTCTGGTGCAAGCTCTCCTCAAATTTTCCAACAAGCCAAGAAGCTAGGAAGCATTCTTATCTCTGATAATTGGTCTCTTTGGCCTTTCATCTCCTGGTGCTGGCCATGGGTAGTGGACCCCAGTTTCCATTATTCCTCAGACGCATGGCTCATGGAAGCTGTAGTCCACACATGTAGACGATGCTAAATTGGAGGAAACTGGTCTTACTCAATAAAATGGGAAGACAGTTGAAGCAACAAACTGGCTTATTCTGGTCATTGGTTGATTCTGAATTGAGGCTGTAGTGACCACCAAGGCCAGCTGCACTTGGAGCTTCCCCAAGCTCTTCAGGTTCCCCTAACTGGGATGTTGGGATGAGAAACAAGCATTTTCTTCTGCAAAAGAAAGATGAACCAACCTTCCTTTCTTCCTTCCTTCCTTCCTTCCATCCATCCATCCATCCATAGAAGAGTTCAGTGTTTAGTCTTTTTAGTCTCACAACCCAGGTTTAGCCTAGATATGTTGCTTCTCTCTTTTACTCTTCTTTCTCTTTTGCTGTATATTATATGATGTTCATTCCAGTATTACAGTTGCCTTTTGATCAAGTGCAAACCAGAAGGGAGTTCTGAAGACCAACATCTAAGGGCAGTTAATCCATGATATTGCAGTCTACACTGGTCTGGTAACAGCTGTTCAGGGTTACAGGCAAAAGACTATCTGAGCCCTGCCTGGAAAATTGAATTACATATAAGGAATCTGAACTGAGTATGCAGAACTGAATGTGACATTAGTGAGAACTTAAGGACTTTAAGATTTCTTGCATGTAGAAAACCTACTGAAGCCCATCTCAGAGGCTGAGGCCCAGCAGCTGGCCCATGGCAACTAGCCAAGAGGCAACTGATGATGTTAGAGGTGCTGAAACTAAGGGTCTGTGATTAGTCCAACCGGGCACAGTGTCGTGAGTCCAATTTCGTTCCTTGCAAAGCATTCTCCTCATTTTGGCAGATTCAGTCCTTCTTTCAACTTCTACTTTTTTTCTAATTTCCTTGCAGGCACCCGTGTGTCATTCGGGGGCAAGTGATGACATCAGATGGAACTCCTCTGGTCGGTGTGAACATCAGCTTTGTCAATAACCCTCTTTTTGGCTACACCATCAGTAGACAAGATGGCAGGTATATGGACCTCTTTTCTCAAATTGTAGGAAGTCAAGATTGGCTTCCGGATGTGGATAACAGTCATCAGATTTGTTCTGTCCTTGTCTCTTGGCACATACCAAATACCCTTAGGGCAAATTCCATATGTACATTTTAATATTTTAACCAGAAGATGTATTGCCTAACCAGGATGGCATAGGTATCTGCTGGGTAGGTAAGAATGATGCTATGTTTGTCATGACGTTATCCCACAAATTATAGAATCCACATCATTGGCACGATGACATCATGGTGCACATGACTGCATTGAGGAGTGTACCAGATGTCTGTGAGGAATACTTAAAGATGGTGAGAAAAGGTCCGATCTTCTTCCATCTTTTAGTGCATATCAGGGCTGTCTTCAGGGAGCCAAAAAAAGTCAAAATGGCAGTAATAACTGTACAATTGAAGCTCCGCCCCTTTTTTACATATTTTGGTGGTTTTGTGCCATTGCAGTCACCATCCTCATTTTTTTGGGCCCCACCCTCTGCAGATGTCCCTGGTGCATATCTTGTTCTAGAATAAACATGACTCTTTCAAGCTGTCCATATGATAATCTCCAAGTGGGTTTCCAAAATAGACACTTTTCTGATGTTTTGGGCTACATTTCCTATCATTCCTAATCAATTTCCAGTTGACCATGGAATTAAAGAGTGTGTACATTTTGAATTAAGAACTAGTGGGTTCAGTGGTTAAAGTTATCTGGGTTTATTTCCAAGGTCCAGCTAGGTCTGTATCTGTCCTTGACTGATTTCAAATAGCATAGCAAGGTCCAACTTGGATACAGTTCGGAAATCTCCAGAAGACAGACTGTAATGGGAAGAATCTGGAGGAAGATAATGGCAAACTGTTTCCATGTTACTGTCAAGCCAAGTGTGTCAACCCTTGTCAACATGGATGTGTCCATGAGGTTAGCAGAAGTCATGCTCAACTCAAAGAAGACTATCCTTGCTTTCTTGCTTCCATATTTTGGAGGGACATACAACAAGGTCTTGGATGATGACCCATAGATGATGACCCATTAGTAAGAATCTTACTAATGTTATCATTAGTGAGATTCATACGTCAGAAAATGGTTTTTCAAAATACTTTTGAGAAAGGTCCAATTGTGAATAGAGTTCCTAAATAATATAACAACCCTAATTTAATCAGCTGTTCTAAGACTAGGGGCTATAACAGTTAGTGTCCTCCCGGTGACTGTCAGTGTGCAAAGATAATGCCGCCGATAAGCATTGGGCACACTGATTGATTATGTGCCATCAAGTCATTGTCGACTCTTAGCAAACACATAGATAGAACTTCTCCACTGGGCATAAAGCACATATTTATGGAATGCTTGTTGTTTTATATTAATTAATCCCACTGAAAGCATAGATTCTTGCAGATTTGAACTTGTACATTTGTAAGGGTTGTGTAATAAGAAAGGGGCAATTAAAAATGAGTTGGTGGGTGAGTAAATTCAGACTGTTCTGGAAGAGAAACAGCTGGTCACCATCCAGCTGACCTGCATCCAGGCCTCTGTTGGGCTTCCTAGCAACATCCTTCCATCAGCATAGATTTTGGCTAGTGAGGCTCTGCCTTGTCTCCAGATGACACACAAAAGGAATTCCTTTTGGTGATTACAGACATGTTTTGCATCAACACTTTGGAAACACCTGTGCAGTCCCAGCAGCAAAGACACGTCGGTGTGTATTTGCGTGCACGTGTTTAAACAATTGGGCCTTGAAGGGTTCAGATCAATTACGGAAGAACAGTCCTTCCTTTGTCAAGCGGATTGCTTTCCCAACAGAATAATCCGTTTTATCAGGCTGTAGAAATAAGCCTTTTTTTTGAACCAGGGAGGAGACAGCACCGTGCAGAAAATTCTCATCAAAGAATACGCTGATAATATCAATTCCCCCAGACCAGAACTGAGTAATAAATATCAGTTTCCCAACCTGACATGTCTTAACTTGTCTGTTAAGCCTAGACTTCAGATTCTCGGAGGCATGCTAAATAAGAACAGTTTCTCAAACTATCGCACAATTGCACTCATTTCACATGCTAGCAAGGTTATGCTCAAAATCCTACAAGCTAGGCTTCAGCAGTACGTGAACCGAGAACTACCGGATGTACAAGCTGGGTTTCGAAGAGGCAGAGGAACTAGAGATCAAATTGCCAACATTCGCTGGATCATGGAGAAAGCACGAGAGTTCCAGAAAAGCATCTACTTCTGCTTCATTGACTATGCAAAAGCCTTTGATTGTGTGGATCACAACAAACTGTGGCAAATTCTTAAAGAGATGGGGATACCAGACCACCTTACCTGTCTCCTGAGAAATCTGTATGCGGGCCAAGAAGCAACAGTTAGAACCGGTCATGGAACAACCGATTGGTTCAAAATAGGGAAAGGAGTACGACAAGGCTGTATCCTGTCACCCTGCTTATTTAACCTATATGCAGAGTACATCATGAGAAATGCCAGGCTGGAAGAATCACAAGCCGGAATTAAGATTGCAGGGAGAAACATCAATAACCTCAGATATGCAGACGATACCACCCTAATGGCAGAAAGTGAAGAAGAACTAAAGAGCCTCTTGATGAGGGTGAAAGAGGAGAATGCGAAAGCTGGCTTGAAACTCAACATTAAAAAAACTAAGATCATGGCATCTGGACCCATCAATCCCTGGCAAATAGAAGGGGTAGAAATGGAAGCAGTAACAGACTTCATTTATTTGGGCTCCAAGATCACCGCAGACGGAGACTGCAGCCATGAAATTAAAAGACGCTTGCTCCTTGGAAAGAAAGCTATGGCAAACCTAGATAGCATATTAAAAAGCAGAGACGTCACCTTGCCGACAAAGATCCGCATAGTCAAAGCTATGGTTTTTCCAGTAGTAATGTATGGCTGTGAGAGCTGGACCATAAAGAAGGCTGAACGCCGAAGAATTGATGCCTTTGAACTGTGGTGCTGGAGAAGACTCTTAAGAGTCCCCTGGACTGCTAGGAGGTCAAACCAGTCAATCTTAAAGGAAATCAACTCTGATTGCTCATTGGAAGGATTGATAATGAAGCTCAAGCTCAGATACTTTGGTCACCTAATGCGAAGAGAGGACTCTTTGGAAAAGACCCTGATGCTGGGAAAGATGGAAGGCAAAAGGAGAAGAGGACGGCAGAGGATGAGATGGCTAGATAGCATCACTGAAGCAATGAGCATGAAATTGAGCAAACTGAGGGAGGCAGTGAAAGATAGGAAGGCCTGGCGCAATATGGTTCATGGGGTCACGAAGAGTCGGACACGACTTAACGACTAAACAACAACAACATATAGAAACTTTATTGTCAACTAGACTGAAGCTGTATGAAACAGTTGACTGCCCACACTAACGGTGCACTTTCCTGTTATACCCATCATAGCTTAAACCCATTTCTTTATTTATGTCTTCTTGTCTTTCCCACCTTCTGATGGACTCATTGCCCTGGCTCCATGCTTTGGAATCAAGTGGTTGTTGACATAACTAACATCTCTAGCCTGAGAACCATATCTCAGTTTGTCTCAGTCTCGTGCACTGAGGTTTGTCTAGGACAGTGTTTCTCAAATGGCTGCCTGGGGAATTCTGGGAGTTGAAGCCCACACATCTTCAAGTTGCCAAGGTTGAGAAACACTGGTCTAGGAGAAGAATTTTGTGAGTATTATTTTGGTTTCACCAGTAGATCTCTACTTCTCTGTGGTTCCTCATTGCTCAGTTCTTCTAAGTAACTGTGGTGGTGATGGTGATGTAGAATACATCTACATACTATTCAAAAGAGACAAAAGACCAGAAGATCGCCTCACCAGCAATCAATCACCAGCAATCATCACCCAGATAAGCAAAGGTTACCACCAGGCACACAATCAAGCAGTAAACATGTGCTAATCAAAGAACTAACCAGAGAAGCAAAACGAAACCCCCACCCCTACCAGCACTGGCAAGGCAGGCCACAGCACACAAATAGAGAGCAAACTCCATCCCATTTTAGCACTGAAGATGTTACCTAGCCAGGTAATGAAACGTTTGCAAGAAAACAACCCAGCTCAGAGAACCCCAAGGACTCCACAGTTCAACCCTGAGCTACAGATATTCACCTCTGTTGGTCTTCTAAGTAACTGCAAGGAAGATGAGATGGACTGCTGATGAGTGCCTGAATTTCCCACCATGGCAGATCCTCTGGGTTTTCACCTCTGGCCTGAGATTTATGCTTTCCTCTGGGCTCCAGGAGAAGTCCTGTTTCCCCAGCCCATTTGGAGACCCTACTGACGCTCATTAGAGTTCAGCCCGGTGCTCTTAGCCGTTCTGTTCAACAATGAACCAAGAATAACTGTGGCTTTAAATGCTCCTCATTTCATTTTACACATGGTGCGCACGCTCACACACACATGCGCACACCATGGAAAACAATATATATTTCCATAATCCCCCCCCCCCCAGCTATGTTCAGTTCTCTATCTTGGCCTGAAGTTGCTTGCCAAATTTTGCCAAACGTTAACTAACTGTTAAAAAATGTCTTCCTTGAGGCTCCGGTGCTTTTCAGTGTGCTGGCGAGCCAGAAACAAGGCTATTAAAACCAGCCGGCATGTTCCTACTTGAATTGCAGAATCAACATTTCTCTCGCTCGCTTGCTTTGTTTTTATTTCGTGGACAGAAATAAATTAGGCACACATTAGGGATGTCCTGTCTCCAGGACTGTAAATTAGGTTTACCTCACCATATTCCTTCTTAGCTCCTGCCTCTGGATCACAATCCTACCCTGAAGTTTCCAACCAGATGTCTGTAAAAGCAGCGCCTGCATAGACATCTCCCTTTATGCCAGTCGGGACCCCTATTTCTGTTTCCTACATGCACACACACAAACACACAACAGTTCCCCTTGTTGCTTTAACGGTGATCTGTTCAGAGCAGTGCTTCTCACCCTCAGCATCCTTAAGACTTGTGGACTTCAACTCCCAGAATTCCCCAGCAGCATGGGTGGACTTCAACTCCCAGAATTCCCCAGCAGCATGGGTGGACTTCAACTCCCAGAATTCCCCAGCAGCATGGGTGGACTTCAACTCCCAGAATTCCCCAGCAACATGCCGTCTGGGGAACTCTGAAAGTCCACATACCTTAAAGTCGCTGAGGCGGATAAACACTGGTTTAAAGCACATGCTACAATTTTCTGCAGAAAGGCACGTGGAGACTACAGCCAGGGGGGTCAAAAAAGTCAAGATGGTGGTTGCAACCATGTAATCAAAGCCTTGCTCTTTAGTATGTGCATCGCTTTGCTTGCCCAGTTGTGCATCACTTAGATCACAAGTTTACGTCTGTGGGTGTGGGTATGCTTCAGTCAGACATTCCCGATTGCTGTCTGACATTGTTGGATACGCACACAAATACAGTCAACGCCACTGATTGGAATCACTGGTTGTCCGGGCTTGTGACAGCAGTAAGGAGAAATCCATTTTTTGCACGGTCCTCAAGTTAAAAATTAATAGTGAGCTCTGTTTTCCTTTCTGTGTATTACAAGGAGAGTAAAGGTGCTACTCTTACAGCTACACGGGCCGCTACCCTCCTGCTAAGCCAATTAAGAGCGAAGGGTGAGCCGTGAAATAAAACCTTGGGGGGGTTAGAGCTGTAGTATGGCATAGTGCTGAAGGTCTTGGACTAGGGGTAGGAAGGAGTGGGAACACTTTCTCAGCCCAATCTACCTCACAGGGTTGTTGTTGGGGGGGAAATGTGAGGGTCAATCTGTATAGATCTAGAGAAGTGTAGGTAGAAACATGAAACATCTTGCAGAGCCAGATGTGATGTGGTGGGGAAGATGCTGGACCAGAAGTGGGGAGACCCAGATTCAAGTCCTACTCCTCAGCCCTGGAACCTCCTTGGGGGACGTTGGATGGGTCCCCCCCCCCACAGCCCCACAGCCAGGGTGAGGTAGTGGGGAAGATGCTGGGGCTTCTGAACCCCGGTTTGAATCCTCTGCAGCCAGAGAAGGTCTCTGCAGGACTTTGGGTCAGTCCCTCTGTCTCAGCCCAACTGACTCACAGGGTGGTTGCGGATCAGAATAGGAGGGCAGAATCTATATATGCTGCATTGAATCCTGAATGAAAGAGGGGAAAGACATGTGCCTATGGTGGGGACGGGGAAGAGGAGACCCGCGGTGACCCGCTTTTTGATCCTCCCCATGCATCGTTGCTGAACTCATGCGTTGCAAAGGCAGAACGTGGGGGAGACGGGCTTTGTTGGGTGATATTTTATATTATTTTATTTATTTGGAGCAACATCTGTTCCCAGAAGCTGCCTCCTCACTGTAATTTCCCCCAGCTTGAAAGAATGTCATCTATAGCAGTGTTTCTCAACCTCAACAACTTGAAGATGTGTGGACTTCAACTCCCAGAATTCCCCAGCCAGCATAGCTGGCTGGGGAATTCTGGGAGTTGAAGTCCACACATCTTCAAGTGGCCAAGCTTGAAAAACACTGGTCTATAGCTTTCAGTCTCTGAAGATGTTTTCTTTATGAAGCATCACTTCTTTGTACTCCTTTGTAAAAGAAAATAGAAAATACTTTTCTTAATTTAGGGCTGTTTTTCTTTTAAAGCTTTATGATCCATTTGTGTGTGAGTTCAAATCCACCTCGTCGATTCGCAAAAATAGAAGTCATTCCATCTTTTTGGGTTTTTTAAATGGGAAATGTCACCACAAGGTCACCATCCTTCACCAGCATGGGTAGCTAATCTACATGTGTATCGCTTCCCTCTTTACAAAAAAATTTCATCTTGCATTTCTGTCAACAGTTTTGACCTGGTCACTAATGGCGGAATAGCCATCATTCTGCGTTTCGAACGGGCGCCGTTCATCACTCAAGATCACACCCTCTGGTTGCCCTGGAATCATTTCTTCGTCATGGAGACCATTGTGATGCGACACGAAGAAAACGACATCCCCAGCTGTGACCTGAGCAATTTTGCCCGGCCCAATCCTGTGGTTTCACCCACCCCGCTAACCGCCTTTGCCAGCTCCTGTTCCGAGCGAGGCCCCATTGTGCCAGAAATCCAGGTAAGAGAATGGGACTATAAAGATGCTTCCAGATGCGGGCCACCCCTGGCTTGCTTGCTTGCTTGCTTGCTTATTTATTTATTCAATTTGTCCCCCGCCCATCTCCCCCCAATGGGAAAAAGACATACGGTACGGCCCCTGGAAGGCCATATGCAGGGCCGAACATCTGTCGCTCCTCTCCTCCACTCAAAACAGCATCCCCACAATCCCAGAATTAAAGTTCCCCTTTTAAAAGCTGGTCAACCGTGGCTGAAACCTCAGCCATGCCAAGAGAGTTGGCAGGACCCTCTGCAGGAGGGTGGGTTTTCAGCAAAATGACAACAGTAACGTTGCACCATCGCGATGCAAGCACCACGTCCTTTGGGCATGCGTGTGGCATGCTAGGCGTTCAAAAAGAGCGTAGCTTAAAGTGCAAAGCTACTTTTGTAATTTCACACACACACACACACACACACACACGTCCTGCAGAAGGATCTGGTAGAATTGGAAAGGCAAAGAAACAGGCTTTGTGAGTTTTCCAGTGAGAGTTTTGGCATCCTTGTCCAAAATCTCAGCATTCTTATGCGAGATTATTCAGGCGAGATCCCCCAAATCTGGCAAACGTTTTTGGCCATTTGTAAAACGATGATTTTTCTTTAAAGATGCCCAGAGACTAAAATAGATGCTGACCCCTGTAAGAAAGTTAATATGAGCCCCAGCTAAAAAGGAGCATGAAAAAGAAGCAGCTGTTTAGAAGCCATGGGTTTTGCACTGCGGCTCGGCAGTTTAAAGGATGTCAGATCAAAGACATGTAAAATTCAGTGTCGTTTTTTAATGCGAAACAGTCACCGCCAAATTTTAGTACAGATGACTATAGGAGAGTAAATAACACCAACCAACTTGTCCCAAAATGCTTTTTAAAACTTGCTTTTCTCCTGTAGGAGAAAAATACAATGAAAGGCAAAAAAAATATATATATATACAATGCAATGCAATAGGCAGGGAAATAACATGGAGAATTTTAAAGTAAATAGAGACATAGTAAAAGAGCTTCCTCACACTCCTTCCCCACCCCTTAAAGTAGTGTTTCTCAACCTTGGCAGCTTGAAGCTATGTGGACTTCAACTCCCAGAATTCCCCAGCCAGCCATGCTGGCTGGGGAATTCTGGGAGTTGAAGTCCACACAGCTTTAAGCTGCCAAGGTTGAGAAACACTACTTTAAATGATCCTCTAAACCAGGGTTTTTAAAATATTTTATTTCTTTGTTTATTGCTCATGGTCCCCTTTTGAGACTCATTTACCTCTGTGACCCCCCTCATAGTTGCTATTAGGATACTTAATATAGACCGTAGTGATTGTCAATATTTGTGCTGCTGGAATTAGTACAGAGAATGACTTGTGAGGATGATGACAGATTAATCATATGCCTGGCAATTAAGTCACTAACCCCCTAGACCAGTGTTTCTCAACCTTGGCAACTTTAAGATTTGTGGACTTCAACTCCCAGAATTCCCCAGCCAGCATGGCTGGCTGCGGAATTCTGGGAGTTGAAGTCCACTAATCTTAAAGTTGCCAAGGTTGAGAAACACTGCCCTAGACATATGGTATGGCCCCTGGAAGGCCATATGGCCATGTTGGGAACCACTGCAATCAACTTTAAACCACTTACCTGGGTAGTGTGAGAAGCATCTTGGAAGACTTAACAATTTCCTTGTCTTCTTGTGGATGGACCATAACTCTGTGGTTATGGTCCAATAGAGATGGATGAGGCATCCATTCGGCCTGAGGTTTTATACGAATTTATACGCTGTATACCTCCAGCTCTATGAGCAATCTGGAAAGCAGTGTTTGGGCAAAACATTCTTCGGTGCAACCCAATTTTTTGAAAATGCACAAAAGTGTGTATATTGAGAAGTACACAGAGACCTGTACTGTATGGCAGGACCTTAACAACAAGAAGGAAAAAGCTAAACATACTGGACTTCTTGGGAAGCAGGATGGGAGACCAACAGGAGATTTCAGGGCTATAGGCTAGACTAGGAAGTTAAAGGAAGAAAACCTGGAAGAAGGTAGCAGCAAACCATTCCTGTGGTGTTGCCAAGTTGTCTATCTAGACTACCGCTGCATGTGAACAAGCAAGAGTCGCCATATTGAGTTTTTTTGACCCCTACCCCCATCCCATGGATGCCCTTGCAAGTCTTTGTAGTCACCAGGAATCCTACCCAATTCAAAAGTTGCTTGGCAAAATGCGGGCATTAGAAGTGCTTACAAAAGTGCGCGTATTAAGAAAAGCAAAAGGAGGGCGAATGGTCACGCAAAGCTGTTGGGCTAAACGGATAAACACGAAAATAGAGTTGAATGCTGGGAAAGAGAGTTTGGACCGCCTCCGGTGGTACAATCTGTGCTTCGGATGCAGAAGGCAACGTTCCACCCGTGGCATCTTCACATGGAGCTTGGAAAGTCCCCTTCTGCCATCTTGGGAGAGAGCTTGCTGATCAGGGTTGACAGTGTCGTTGTAAGAGTCAGGAGAAGAGGGGTTAAGAACGTACTCTCATCACCAGAACAAGGAGGAAGAGATAAGAGAATGAGACTGGCCCCTCCCTAAAGAATGCAAGGGAGGTTGGGAGGGTGACCCTGGAAATTATTCTCACTCTGAGAAGATTTCTGTAACGGGACTGAAGCCAATAAACCTTGTTGGATTGAATCTGTACTGTCTCCTGGAGTTTCCTGGGCTAATCCTGACAGTCGTTATAGATTGATCATCAATCTTCATTTGTAAATGGCTGTTTCTCCAGTCATTCCAGCATGGTAAATGTAGTCCGTCCAGCTGTCTGTCTGTCTGTCTTTCTCTCTTTCTTTCTCTGTCTCACACATACCACAAAGACACACATTCTCTGCCCCAAGATGCTTCCACTCTGTGCCTTTGACTACTTTATCTGAAGGCTTACATACTTTGGGTATTTAAGGCTTACTGTGTTATAAAAAGATTTTTGTTTCTGCTCCTATCTGGTAGACTGGAAGGAAAATGCAGGTTAAGAGCAACACCTTAAAGAGAAACACTGCAGTTGTAGAAGAAGAGAAGAGCCTTTATTCTCAGGGCTATTTATTTATAATTTGTTTGTAGGTGAGCGTGAAAAAGGAATGTAGGTGTATTGCTGGAAGTCTTGGAGCCTGCAGAAGACATTGGGTGGGGAGGAGGAATCCTAGGAATTGGGGTTATTTTCACTGGTTGAAAAGAAAGATGGGGGAACAAGTGGAAACTTGGCTAAATTCTGACTGCGTTCACACGCGGCACTAAGTCATGGTAAGGTTTGCTTCACTTCGGCTTCTTCTGCAATCCGTATGGAAACAATCCATTGCTTAGCACAGCATGTTAAGCAAGCCTCTTTAGCAGCGGTTAATACCCATAAATATTTCATCCGTTTCTAATTCAGATTCAACTGCCTTTGGAAGTCGCCACCTCCCGCTGCCAAAAAAATATCTTTATCGTGTTTCACCAAAGACATCATGCTTGTTTAGTGTCAGTCAGTCAGATGCATCCTGATAGCAAAAATAAATGATTTTCTAACATGGCATTGGACGAGATGTTGCAAAAAGAAAGTCTGTTTTCTCTTCAGTTACTGTGGGCTGATGCTTTCTCGGTCATTATGAGGACAGATTGCATTAAGTGGTCGTGAGGACAGGTTGCATTAAAAGATTTACCCCGCCCCCCCTTCCCTCCACAGATGAGCTTACAACTGGCTACACTGGCACCCAATATTTAAACTTGCAAAGCACTTTTTAAAAACAATTCCTGGCTTTTCCCAATTCTGTTGTTTTTCACCTTTGCATGTGATGAACTCCATAAATCTATGTATATATGTTTGCAGATGTAAACGTGTCGTGTGTATACATTTATGTGTATATAGGTATAGGTATACTCTGTGTGTGTGTGTGTGTGTGTGTGTGTGTGTAAGCTTTCCTGATTATAAATTTTGCTGTGAAATTCACAGCTTCTAGATAATTCCTTCTGGGAAAAGATGTGGGTTCTCAGACCCATCTTACTTTTCTAATCCTAACGTGTTTGGGAACAAGGAAAAAGCTATCAGCAAACGGCTTGATTCTTCTTCAATTAATATTGCTCCTATTTCAACCAGTCTGCACTATGCAGTATTTAGTAATTATATTTGTTTTGTTTCTATTCTGTTTTTCCGTGGAAAGCAGTCCAGGCTGGTAATGAGACTGAAATTGGTAATTAAGGTTTATAAAGTAAGTAGGGATGTGCAAAAAATCTCCTTCTCCTCCAGATCATATCCTTCTACTGTTTTGGGGATGATCCGCAAGTTAACCATGCAAATCAGATGTGGCTCACAGTATTCCAGACAGAGTCTTCCCCTTTAAAAAACAGGTGTATTTCATTGGGAACAACATGAACCATTTGCGGTTCAGCAGATGAATTTGCAGAAAATCACCAAGCCAAACCCAGAACATCCCAATTGGAATTGTCTGGGGGAGAAATGAACTGTTCCCAATATCTCTGGCATATTCCATTCTTGTTACTGTAGGTTTTGCACATACCTAATTTTTTTGTTTGTTTTTTTAAAGTTTATAAGTCACTCCAATCAAAGCTGAGCCTGAGTGACATGCCATTCCTGTCTTCGTAACTGAGATTTAAACAAACAATATAAACAACATAAACAATAATAATCCAGCAATCTACAAGGGAAAAAAACCTAGAATAGAAGCATTAATGCCCCCAAGTTAAAAACAGGTTTCTCAACAGAGGGAGCAGTCATAACATTCCAGCCTCCTTGGCCTAATGAAAGTGCCATGCTTTCATGGACTTTCTGAAGGCCAAGAGAAGGGCCATTATGATGCTCAGAGACAAGATCTTCCATGGGACTAGGCTGTACCTGAAAAGGTGTGCTTCTGAGGTCCCTGCAGATGACAGTCCCCAAGGGAAGGAGCCAGGGTGAGCCCACCCAGCTCAATCTTATCAGGAGGGCAGAGACCACTAGAGAAGGTGGTCTTGCAGAACCATGGAGGGCTGGCTAAGAGCAACCCAAACCAAGTAAACAATATAAAGGCCAACGGAAGCAATATCAACATGTCTCCTAATCAGATGACAACATAACAAATTGCTGGCCACCATGAAATTGCCACCAGACCAGACCAAAGTAATACAGGAGAAAAGTGACTGTTTAGATAAAAATACCCTTGTTTGCCCATGGAAGGCCACTGAAGAATATGCTAGGCAAGGTCCCTATGGTAGTTGCTCAGTTCGTGATTCAAAAATACTCCTTTTGCTATGATGTGTTTTTTCCCCTTAGGCCTTACAAGAAGAAATTAAAATTTCAGGGAGTAAAATCAGGTTAAGCTATCTGAGCAGCCGTACCCCTGGCTACAAATCTGTGCTGAGGATCAGTTTAACCCATCCCACCATACCTTTTAACCTGATGAAAGTCCACCTCATGGTTGCGGTTGAAGGACGCCTTTTCAGAAAGTGGTTTGCTGCAGCTCCAGATCTCTCATATTACTTCATATGGGACAAGACAGATGTCTACAATCAGAAGGTGTACGGGTTATCAGAAGTCTTTGGTAAGATATCATTTCTATATCTGCATTTCTCTCTCCTACCTGCCCCTCAAGTTAAGTCAACTTCTGGAAAGTCCTGGCCCACCACTGTCTGAAGTTCAGATGGCAGGACCACATTTGAGGGGGGTTTCTGGTCCTGCACTTTGTCCTGTGGAACCCCTTACCTTGAACAATTTCTCTGTTTCCCACCCTGATGTTTCCTAGGGCTAATATATTTAAGCTGCTAAATTGGAACAACCACACGATGGTAGCAAAGAGATACAGAAAAGCCTGACTCTTTGCTACCATCTGTGGTTGTCTGAATTTTTGATGCCCAGATATGGTAGCCCTGTGCTTTTCGGGGGGGCAGGGGGGGCAGAATAAAGTGTTTGATCTAGGTGAACCAGTTTTATTTTCTGTTGCTTTCTTGGGATTGCAGTTGATTCTTTTCATTGCTAATCCTGGTTGTGTTTTGGTATTTCTTTTTAAACATACTGCTTTAAAGCTTTTAATATATGCTGCTTGAAGAATATGGTACTATAAAAAAGCAAGTTATAAATGATGATGGTGATGTCTGTCTTGAAATCCACCATCAAGTTTGACAGTGAAGAAACAGCATTAACAATCACACTGTCCAACAACTGATATCAAAAGACCTTTTGTCTCCTTTATTGGAGATGATAAAGCCATCATGATGCTATTATGTTGTTTGTCCATTTCCTTTTTAAAGCTGTTTAAATCAAAGTCCATCACTACTGAGATCAAAAATTCCATATTTTGATTACGCAATTGTTGGCTGCCAGTTCAGAACATCTAGGATGAGATCTTCTCCCAACCCGAATCCAGTGAGCATTTCCGTAGGTGGACCTTTCCGTAACAATTTAAACTGCTGACTGTTGTCACGCAGAAAAAATGTCCTCCATTTTTTTTTACAATCAGTTCTCATTTAATTTAGAGAATTGGTTCTCAAACTTCCTTTCCAAGGACAAGAGAATTTTGTGACATTCTCATGGACAGTTATGGTGTCCTTGCATTTATATAACCAAGAGGGTTTCAGGAGGGTAGAAAAACATATAAGAAAACATAACACCCAAAATGGCGGAGAACACAAGTCAAGAACATCAGAAGGATTCCTTAAGCTCTCTCTGAATGAGGTAGAAAACCAGAAGTCTTTTTGTGAGGAAACTTCTAAGAGATTGGAGGGTAGCTTTCAACCACCACTTTCCTGCACACCTCTGTTCATTACTAATGGATAAAGAGCATTGCTACACCTGCTCTTACACCCATCTAGTCAAAGAGAGAGAGAAACATCTTCCCATTCACTGATCTCCCAAAATTGTCCCCTAGATACTGTTTGAGTGACGAGTCTTACATTTCGATTTTCCACCATCTCCCTGCTTCAGTGATCAGTAAACTCACATTAAAGAGCAAAATGTAAACCAAGAGATCTTGACTGTTCCGTATCTAATAAACTTGTCCCTGATCCAGCAATTTTTAAATAATTAGTACATTTGTTCAACATCTATTACCACCTTGACCTTTTTTTGACTGCACAGTAGCCTTTAAAGAGTGAGCCTCGGTGTAGAGCTGATGGTATTTTAAGTAGAAATTTGTTCTAGTCTGCAAAAATGCCCTTCCACCCAATCCAGCAACCCACTTATAAAATGCCTTCTGTATGCTGAGTATGCAGTTCTTGAGAAATTAGGCTTCATGTTTCTTTTCTCTCTTCTTTCTCATTCACTATCTCTCACGCTTCCAGTTTCAGTGGGCTACGAATACGAATCATGTCCTGATTTGATCCTGTGGGAGAAGCGGACAGCGGTGCTTCAAGGTTACGAAATTGATGCTTCCAAACTTGGAGGATGGTCTCTGGACAAACACCATGCCCTTAACATCCAAAGTGGTACGTTGGCTTTTAGGATCTCCAGTTACATATTCTAGTATTTTCACCATTGATGATTCAAGCATTTATCATTCGATCAGAAGGAGGAAACTTGGACACATTCATACACAACATGCACATGTGTATATTGATAACAATTTTTGATTGCGACCTAATTCTGCCAACTTTTTTTTCGAGTGTTTATGTCAAGCCAGACGTCTGCACATTTTCGTTAGTGTTTCCTTTCAAGACAGCTTGTTCGTATTTCTTTTAAAGAAAGCATTTGAATTCCCGTGAACCTGAGTGGGAAATCAAACCAAAGGTGTCAATTAAAGATCCAGTCTTTGAGGGAACAACTGTGCAAATAAATCTGCATAATCCCAAAATGGGATGATGGTAAATTTATGTGATAGCTGAATGGAAACCCAGTATTCAGAGGCAAGAGATCTATAATGACCTGATTTTTTTGGAACACTGGGCTGATTGCTGTTTCTGGTGTACCTTCATTGTGGGCTTCTGCATCACTGTTGATAGTGGCAAAGCTGTTCTGATCTACCAGAGCAACTCTTCATTTATCTCAATGGCCTTTTGATGCACCATAGATACTGTCACATCCATGCACCCCTAAGGAAGCTCTGGTTGGACTCCTCAACCTAGTTGTATCTCCTCCCCTCTGATTTGACCATTATAGTAGACCAAAAGTTGAGTTCTTCCAATAAGATTGGAAGAGATTGCTGATGGAGAGGGCCATACATAATCATATACTTTTTCCTTGCCATTTAGATCTCAGATTAGCTCTTACAAGGGCCTTTGGAGCTGTCTCTTTGTGCAAAATCTCCATATCACTCTATTACTCGCACTCCAGGTATCCTACATAAAGGAAACGGGGAAAACCAGTTCATCTCTCAGCAGCCCCCAGTCATAGGGAGCATCATGGGGAATGGACGTAGGAGGAGCATCTCCTGCCCAAGTTGCAATGGCCTCGCTGATGGGAACAAGCTTCTGGCTCCCGTTGCCCTGACCTGTGGCTCCGATGGAAGCCTTTATGTTGGAGACTTCAACTACATACGAAGAATCTTCCCTTCGGGGAATGTCACAAACATCTTGGAATTAAGGTATGCTGGGCTTCTTGGTAAAAATGGTTGTTTTGGTGGCCCTGAGGGTGACGTTCTTAAATGGGGAAAGCGGGAACAAAATGTTTCAGTCCAAAAATTCAGAAGCTCCAACAAAACTTCATGTAACATAGAGCAATTCCAACAATAATTCACGTTAAAGAACATTGAAACCGTCTTCTGCACTGTGCAAACACTATTGGGAATACTGAAAATTAGGAGGTAGCCCCAAGGAAACTTCACATCTTAGCAGAATGATGCAACGAATGGCAACAGGCCAAGGATATTGAGGACATTCAGTGGCCATTCATAACTGGGACATCATGTTAACTGTGATTTATATCTTCAAAATAACCCTTCCAGAAGGTATCCTCTCCCAATTATCCTGCCAGCTCCCTGCAGATTAGGAGCAAGGTGGAAAAAATAACAAGAGCACGTTCTGCAAAAATGTAGCATTGCCCAATTAGAGTGGTATTTTGACAGGAGATACAAGGGTGGCACTACCAAGATCTGTATGCCAAAGGGATATCTAGGCTTTATTTCACTACCAGGAATCTGTCCTAACTTTATATAGTTGTTTCCATAACTTATTTAGATGCCACTAGCGCACATTCTGTTAAGCTGAACAGACATTCTGGCCCAGAAGGTTTGGAAGCTGAACTGAAATGGGAAGGAAGAGCAGGACGAAAAGGGGAAGGAATGGGTTTGAGTCAGTGCTGTTACGCAACCTCCATTTCATCTAAAAACGGGGACTGAGTTAGACAGAAAAAAGAGTAGAATACAGAATAGCACTGAATTACAAATGGCTGTGGGCTTTGATGCTCAGGTTTGAACAGTCTCCCTGATGTAGGTCCTGCATGTCTCTATTATTATTATTATTATTATTATTATTATCATCATCATCATCATCATCATCATCATCATCATCAAGATTTAATGAATTTAAATTAGTTTCTGGCACTCCGAGCAAAGGGAAAGATCAGTGTAGCACTAGAGGTGCAGTTCACAACTGCATGGTGAGTGGGCCTCCTGGAAGTCAAACCCTGAACAGAATCAGACTCTCACATAGCCTAACTCAACCAGTTATCTCAACAACATCCCATTGAGCAGCACCATTCTCTAGGATTTCAAGCAGAGTGTTCCCAAGATTTAGAGATAGTAGTTTAGAAAAGGAGTGGGAGCCCAAAGCCATGTTGTGCTGTAGATAGCAACCCCTTGGTCAAAAGCCATGGTACCACATCAGTATCTTTGTCCATCTAGCCCGACCTTCTAACCAGGTTGGTGAAGGATGGTGGATGTCTTGTCCTGCCATTCCAAAGAATGGAAAGGCAGAAGAATTAGTAGTCTCAGTATCCAAGATTCCCATTTTAGTTCCTGGAAAAGACAACTGCTAACCCGTTATAAACTCACCCCAGTATGAAAGCAGCTTCTCCACTAGCGTTGCTCACTTTATGCTCGACTTCCAAGTTCAAGAAACAAAAAAAGGACCACAGATCTGGTTGGCTTTGGCTGAGAGCCATCCAGGGGAAACGTGGGGTTTGAGGGCCAAGTGGTTTTTCTCCATGCCTTCTTCACATGCGTTTCCTTTGAGAGAAAGGCCATTAAGTGTGTTTCTTCAGCAAAAATGGAGAGACAAGGTCTGGAATTCAGAAATCAAAGGGCAGCTTTAAAGGGGGGCTTCAGAAAGATTGCAACAAGGGAAGGTTTGTGGTACTTGTTCAGGAACCCTGAGCCCAGCCTAAACATTGGCTTGGCATTCTTTCTCGCTTCCTCTCTTTTTCTCTCTCTCCTGTGGCAACTTGGTGACTCTTGCACAATAAAACTTAAAGGCAACCGCTCTGGCCCACGAGGGTCCAGCTACTAAGCGGCCTGTCCATGAAACAAGAAGCAGCAGCCAGTGGTGCAACCTTTTTACAAAACAAAATTGTAATTTAACCATAAGCCTTCCAGATAGGGATCATCAGCCTCTCCCCACCTCTTGGACTTTAATTTGAATTGAGCACCCTGAAAATAGGCCACGTGAGCCAGAAATATAGAAATTACATGGTCTTGAGCTAGAGGGTGGATCAGCTCAGAGGACAAGGGGCTTTCCAAGGGAAGAAGACATAACACAGCAGCAGACTTCATGACAATCTAGCTATGCTATATGTCAACCAGGGAAATGATTTTTTTTCCGTGGAAGGTATCAGCGTACGAGGCAGGTCTACGACAAGACGCCTGTTCTCTGGAAAGTATCCACACCAGGTTTGCTAAATCTTTATTTATTTCTGCCTTGTACAGCGTGGTTATTACTGTCAACATTTCAATCTAGTAGCAGTGCTTGGAATTCACCCTCTAACCTTTTCTCTCCTCCTTCCTTCTTCTCTTCTGCCCTCTGCGTTCCTGCTCTTCTGTCAGAAATAAAGATTTCAGACATAGGTAAGACATAAGTGGTCAATTGTCAGTTCCTTTTCTCTGTCTCACTGCATGCTCTTTATTTTTTTCTTTGCACCTTATCAATGATTAATATCGCTGTGTTACCGCTGACAAAGAACTCCGAATCACAGATGGAATGCAAAGGAAATTAAAATGGGTCCACCTCACCCTGGATGTCCATAGGTCAAAATCTGCAGGCAGTGTCACAAACGAAGCCCTTCCCTTTTTGTACACACGTGCAAAAGGGGTAGGGGCTTAGATCGCAATGCCATACCTACCCCCTTGCAGGTTTTGACCTCTTGCACTACCCAACACTGCACCCTACTAAACCATGGTGTTTTTAATTTAGGACACTTCGTACTTTAACTTTTAGCGTCAACATTTATTCATTTGTTGCAAGAAATCGGGATGTTTTCTTTTAGGGAACCACTTCTGTGGAAGGAAAACAGCAGCTGGTTTCCCGGTACAGAAAATTATCAGTCCTTAGGGGCAAAAAGACTGTGCAACTCCTGTGCCCATTTTATATAATATAATCTATTAAAAATACTGTATAAATATAAATGCCCATGTCCAACCTGCTGTCACTTTTTCCCAACTTGCCATCATATTTCAGTCAGGCACCACTGCGTTAAAAACAAAATGGAAAGAAATGTTGACCCAGCCAAGTTTGCAAATAAGTTTGCCTAAGTGACTAGTCTTCAAAAATCATGACAGGTTGGCTCACGTTGACCTGTGTTGCTAAACCATCTGCTTGCCCACTCTTTAAAGAAAAAGAAGGATTTGTGTTTGCAAAATTGCTGAAATCCCTCCCTAAAATCCTGCAAAAGAAGTGAGGACACAGAGGCAGGGGTAGGGACATTATTTGCTAGTTTTAGAAATCTTGTCTAGGGACTCAGTAATGAAAGCTGGAGGTCTTGCCCTGTCCTAGTTCTCACCCCATCCAAAGCATTAAGGGTGAGAATCAACAAGCAGCAAGAGATGGGTGGAGAAGAGAGTGGCAAGCTGACTTCTGCAGCTCCCAGTTGTTCCTTCACTTCAGTTTTCTTGCCCCTTGGTGGCCCAGAATCTCAGATACAAAGCATTCACATTCATTCATTTCAAACGCTTGAGCAGTGCATGGCTGATGGACTGTGTGCCCTTACTGGTTAGTTGGAGGGAGCCCATCCCTGACTGTTCTTGCCAGCCATGGAAAAGATGATCACGAGAGTCAGGGACTCTTTGGGGCGGGTGGTTACAGGCATACAGAAATTAGATGAAGCCTGATGTAACAGTCCATGGGAATGACCTCGGGAGACAGGAGGAAGAGCCGCAGCCTAGACAACCATCATGCAAAAGGTATCTCAGCCCAGAGAAGGAAAAGGGGCATGGGAAGCATCTCAGAAGGGACCCTCCCTAGTTTCCTGGAAAGTTTTCTGGAAAGTAAAAGGAAAGGAGGGGAGAAATGCTTTCAGACTTGCAAGATTGATGTCAGCCCTTCGAGGTAATCCAGACAAAAAACACAGACCGTGAGTACTAACCCTACCTTTATTGTAAGGTTATGTAACAGAATCTTGCAAGTCTGAAAGCATTTCTCCCCTCCTTTCCTTTTATTTTCCAGAAAACTAGGGAGGGTCCCTTCTGAGACTCTTCCCACGCCCCTTTTCCTTCTCTGGGCTGAGAAATCTTTTGCATGACGGCTGCGGCTCTTCCTCCTGTTTCCTGATGTCATTCCCACAGACAGATTATTAAACACGTATTGAAGGAGGAAGAGGCAGGCATGCCAAAGGCATCTCAGGGTCTCAAAGGTAAAGATAAAATCTCCTTCAAGTCTCCTCAATGCCTGGATTAATACATCTGTGCAATTTGCTTGGTAGTAACACGGAAGCATTTGGCCATTGCCTTCTTCCAAGGTGTTTTTCGACTTCCAGCTCTGCTTAGCTTTCCAGGGTCAATCAAGGGGACAATCCTGTTATTGAAAATCAAGATTCTTTTGAGTTGGGCTCAGCACCTCGTGACCACACGAACACGTCCATATCTTCATGGACATGATCTGCCTTTCCTTCTCCTGGAATGCTTTCCAACTTCCCAGCATAGCCTATAATGCTAGGATTTCCTGCTGGCCTCCCATCCAAATAGTAACCAAGTCTGTGCCTGCTTAGCATCTGAGGATAGCCTGGGCTGGCTAGGTGCTGCTATCTAGAACCAAAACTTCTGAAGGCCAATTCACTCTCCCCTTGGCACTCCAGGGGCTGTAGACAAACCTGACTTTCGGGCGTTAAATCCTCTTAAAGTTATTCTCACCAGCACATCTCCCTTTTGGCAGATCTTCACTGGAAAAAAGAAAGTTGCCACACACCCTACCATAAATAGACAAAGATTCTTCTTCTCCCCACCCCCCCAAAAAAACTTTGGAGGACTCAGTCCCTTTTGAAAGGTGCAGACAAGGATATCATAGAGCTAAAAGGCATTATTTTGCAATGAAACTCTAGCTGGGAGGGGGAGTTTTGAAGACAAAGGAGGAGGAATGGAGTTTGGGATGGTGGCTTCTGGAAGATGACCCCACAGCACCCCCTGGAGCCTCAGATGCCCATGTGTGTTCCGAGAGTCGGGTGATTCTAAAATGGGTAGAAAACATCTGTATTTTTGGAGAAAGGGCTCAGTTTTGTTTTGGGGCACAGACGAAGACATGAAGAGAAATTTGTAGGTTTTTTTCATGCCCAGAGTGATGCCTCATAAGTTTGCAAGTGCCCTGTAATGCTTAAGAATCTGGATATGGAGTATTTTCCCAGCGCGAGTAAGAAATTAGAAGGTTGCTCCTCTTTGATCCCACAGGGGTGGAATAGTGTTTCTGTTTCTTACAACCATGCTGCACAGTTTAGGGAAGAGATTTTGTAACCTAATATGCATCGATTTGTGCTGGGTAGAGAAATCTGCCCAATTATTTTCAACTCATTCTCATCCCATCTGATGACAAAGAATTGGCCTTCTTGCTTTTTTCAAGGAGGAGAGAATTTCCATGGCTGTAGGGTTCTTGCACGGATTTAGTTTTGGGGTGGCCAAGGGGCGTGTATGTGGGCCTCCCCTCTTTCCTTACACAGATATCTTTTCAGGAGTTTGCAGCCTCTCTGGCTTCCCAGACTTCCTGTAAACCCCCCAAAATTCCTCACAGCTAATACTGTAATAATAATTATTATTATTAATATATATATACACACACACACACACACACATATATATATATATACATACATACATACATACATACACACTGCCTGACTCCCAGTGACTCTGGGCGGTTTCAAGGGGAAGAAAGTCTTTCCCTTGAAAAGTTACTGGAGGTTTTCTCCTTCTTCAGAGAATGTAGGGAAATTTTCCACCCAGTTTCTCTGCTCACAGACTGGAGAATTCAGAAAGGCCATTTGTGCCCAGCTGGGTTGGTAAGAGCGACTTTCTGTGAGAACAAGGTGAAAAGTGTTAGAAGCGAGAAAAAAACGCCCCCAAATGTCCTTTCATCTGGTTGTCTTCCACCTCAGTCCAACTCCACACTCTTCTACAAGGGCAAGGACTCTTTCTTTTCTCAGAGGAGCACCATTGGGTTCACTCCTCTTTTCTCTTAGGAGTAAAACTGTGGAGTAACTTTGGGCCATACGTTGGATGAAATCAAATAGAGCAGCTAGAGATCAGGTAAAATTGCTTTGGGAGGAGGTAGATTGGGATTATAACCAAAGGTGGGCAATTACAAATCCTTCAATAGGAATCCCTGATGCTTTTCTTGAATCTGGAAGTAGAGGACAGTCCCCAGGTGTGGTCAAAAAAGTCAAGATGGCGCCCACAACCATGGTGATGCATGTAAAAAATGGGTGGTAAAAAAGTCCCAAGAAGGCAGCCTCAAATTTGGGATTCAAGCACTTCTCCATTTATATGCATTGCCCCCAGTCGCAGCTGCCATCTTGACTTATTTAACCACCCCTGCAGGCCCCTTTGGGAGTCCCACTGCTTGATTAGGGGTGTGTAAATCTTTGCAGCATCTTGACCCAGTTGGAAGAAAGGTTGTACAAAAAGAGCTTTGAAAGTCCCATAGCAAATGCTGCTGCCTGATTGAAACGAGAGGTGGATTCCTCTCCCAGATCGAGTGATGGGCGAGTCGATGTCCTGCCAGTCTCCTGTCATCAGGAATGGATACAGAGGGAGTCCAACCTGCCAAGTTGAGTGGTGAAGTCAGAGTATTGCATTTAGTAAGAATCCGTGTCATCCCATGCAGATGGAAGCCGCAGGCTTTCTTTTTTCTTTTTTTGCAGAGTAATTTTATTAAATGTTACAGTTAAAAAGATAAGAACTAATACAAACTAAATAAAAAATAAAAAAATAGAAAATGCAGAAAAGAAAAAAATAGAAAAAATAATATCGTAAAGAAAAAGAAAAGAAGTATATAAAGAAATGACTTCCCCCTTCATTACAACAAAGATAAATAATTTCAGTAACTTATCACCTTCTAAAATAAAAATGATCTCTTCTTCCCATATCCCATCTCTTATCTGTAAATAAATCTTTAAAGCCTTGGCATTCAGTCCTGGTCAGCAAAAGTCCATTAAGGGTTACCAGAGATAACAGTGCATCTATTTTAATTTAAACACAGTCTGTCTATAATGGCAGACACTCTTAAAATTAACTTCCGGGTCCATTGTTCCCTCTAGTGACCCAACTTTCAAAGTCTCATCCTATTATTTTGTTTTCAAAACAATAGCATTTTCCTACTGGAAGGATTCTTACCATTAATTTCAAAATCTTATTTCAAATCCATCTGGACCCTTAGTAACTTTCCAAAATCAACACTCTAATCACCCTTTTGTTTATTTCAAAAAAAAAATATTTTTTTTTGAGTCCTTAAACCTGTATTTAAAATTTCTTTCATGAAGGATTGAAGGAGACTCACTCAGTGCTGTAAAAAAAACTTGTCATTCCTAATAGCTGAAAAGCAATTAATAAGCAATTTCCAAAAGTGATTAGAATGAGGTATATGAACCCCATATCTGTAAAGGCGCCAACTGCAGTTTGGGTGAAGATGGTGTTCCCTCATCTCCCAGATCTCTAACTCTGCTGGAAACTGCTGTTTTGCAGTCTCCTCACAAGGAGCAGCTGTCTGGAGCATTTGTGGGTGATCCCAAGTCCTCTCCTTGTCTGGAGAGGAATTACCAAGAGTTGGTCTACTCAACAGCTCTTCATTCCACCACGGTTGTCAGCTACACTCTCAGCAGAGATGTCTTCAGTTTGCCATTTCTTCCCCAGAAGTCCAGGAATCTGCAGACTTTCATAGGGGAGAATCGCAAGGGATATACTGGCATAAATCAGAAAGTTTTATTCTCTCCCTTCCTCTCAACCCAAAAAAGAGATGGTGAAATAATTGAAATGAAATCTTTGGGTTGCCACAGGAAGATAAGTGTGAAAAGTTGGGCATTTAGAGGAAAGAAACATGGAAGGATATATTAAATTATAAGTTCTGGTAAAGTCTAAAACATGGGAGATTAATAAGTAAAATGAGAGTCTGGCTAGATAAGACATTCCCAGATTGTGCTCCTGGAGAGTATTTAAGGCATACTTCAAAAACTAAACCTTTTGGATGCCTGCAGCACTCAAGGCCCTGACTGTGAAGATATCTTCCCCCGTGCCCTGCTTGCAAATATGAAATTAAAAGAACCAAATCAAGCAAAAAAGAGAGAGAGAGAGAGAAAATTATTTCCCCTTGAATAATGCCATTTTTTAAAGGGGGTCAGAGGCAGGGCATGCAAATATTTGGACAGCACAAAGGGGTATATTGTGGGCAATAAATGCACATTATTATGTTTGCAGTTGGGACATGTTGACTGGATTTGCACAAAATGCTCAACTCAATCTCTGAATTCACTCATTTTCTGGATTCTCATAATCCACTGAACCATAAAGTAACCAGCTGGTTTGTGTAAAATGCAGTGCTGCAGCAAAACTAACCAGGATTAAAACCAGCCAAACTGTGCAAGATATGTAAATAATGAAATTTATCAATCTTTCACTGATCTAGTTTAACATACTGGGCAAAATCCACTGTACTATCTTACATGAAGTGACATTCAATATTTTATCATACATTCAGCACTTCATAAAGCAAGTTGTCTTAGCATAGTTGAATTAGTTAAAATTTTGTGATAGTAGAGGGAATTCGGTCTTCCCAAAAAGGATGATTCAGCCTGGAACAACTGCCAGGGGCAGGAGCTAAAATAGTTGAAAGTTCCAGGTAAATTTTCCCATGAGGAACATCACAAAGCTGAGAACCCATCAAAATGTCCTTTCTCACAGAGCTAGCTATCCATAAATGGTTTCTCTAGATACCTATGTAGGCACAGAATGGAGGCATTTCATCAAATCCCAGATCACATCCCTGCATTCATCAGAAGGTTGGAATTGATAACCCCTTCTTTCTTCCAAATCTAAAAAATCTGTCTAAAGCTTCATTAATGCAAACCAGTATTTCAGCTTGTGTCTAGAAAGAGTTTGGAAACCCTTAAAAGTGAGAAAAGCCAGCCAGTCACAATTGTTATTACTGAATTTTGTATCCACAGAAGTTTCCCATGTCTTCAAAGACAGCTCCCCTACAACCCATTTCACTGCTCCCCAATCTTTTTAGGCCACTAGACATGCTAGAAGTGGGACATAAGTGCCACCAGTTGATCTGTACCTAGTCCTAAACCCAGGTCATGACCAAGTGAGTTGGGAGAGATTTTAATTGGCTCTGAATCATCTAGATCCACACTGCTCTAGATCCGTATGGATCCCTTGTGCAAAATGTTAACTTTCCATGGACAGCTCAAGCAAGGAGACGGCTGGCCAGTTCCCAGTCTGTCCTCCACACGCAACACAAGATGCAGTGACTTTAAACTGGATAGAAAACCTGACAAGAGAACACATCCGTGCAAATCACAAGAACATCCATCCTCAGCTCTCAAATCTATTTAGTGCTGACCTGAGTAACTACAAGGTGACAGCTGGAAAGAATTAACTCAGCCATACTCAGCTTCTAGGAGAAGAGCCTCGAGCAAGATGCTACCATTTTAAGGCAGTAAATGAATTTACTTCCACTCCTTAATCAACTCTTAAATCAGCAAGTCCTTTTTTTTCAGATTTGCATGGAAGTCTGAAAAAAATTGGGCTACTTTAATGAATAGCAAGCAGGTGTTGCATTTGTGAAAAGTCTGAAGCCTGACCTCCTTATCATTTCCAAACCATGTCCAACCCTAAAACAGGTTTGGAGTGATTGGTCTATGTTACTGCGGGAGTTGTACTGGTTGCCATAGGGCCTCCAGGTGTTGGTTTAGGCTTCGGATCTGGGTATCTGGGAGGCCACCTGCTTTGAGTAGAACCTGCCTATCCAATGTAATTGAGAAGAGAAGGCTCGCTCTGGACCCTGACCCTAGGGAGTGGCATCTCCAAGGATCCTTCTGGAACAGCTGGCCACCAGAGCTAAAGCTGGCCCCATCCCTACTAGTGGTCTTGGAAGGTTCTCCTCAATGTTCTGGAGGGCTTTGGAGGATGTGAGAATGGGTGCAATGTTGGAATGTCCCCTTGAGCAAGTGGTGCCATGATGGCAGGTGTTGTTTAGTTCCTTATTGTTGATATGTCTCTATTTTTAACACAGTTTACTGTATTAGGGATTGACTGATTTTTCTGGGTGGCTAACATAGGATTTAAAAACACAGGACAAAGGAATGAACAGGAAAACAAAGAACAAACCCAACAGAATAACAGGTGAAGTCAAATCACACCATACTCACATTCCCAATGTCCAGGGAAAAATCCAGGTTTTTAACACCTTCAGGAAAGCCCACAATATCTGCCTGCCAGTGTAACCATCACAGGTGTTGTCCTCTATGTCTGCCAGTTGTTTTCCTGCTGGTTGCTGCTCTGCTTGTCTTCAGGCCATATCCATCAAAGGACTTCAACACCACGGTGTTCCCACCACCATTTTGATTCTCTAGCCCCTCAAAAAAAATTGCAAAGGTTACCTACCATCATCTGCCCTCCCACTGACCTCAAAACATGGAAAATAATGTAAGGTCAAGAGAAGGAAGGCAGGATGAGTTGAGAGTTGTTGCTTGCTCAGAAGCTCTGCAGAAAACTGGGTTAGCTTTGCTGTGCTTTTGTATATATCCCTACAGAGCCAGCAGTGAAACAACTCAGCCTCCATTTTCTGCAGATGTGAAAAGGGAAGAGTCTGGAGCTGGTCATTAACCCACACAAAGGCCCTCTACATACGTGTCCAAGTGGAAGGAAATCAAGTGTTTTTAGCCTTTGTGCTCTTCACCACCTCTCCTGAGCCTCTTTCCTTGTTTACTTCTCACTTCACTGTACACCATGAGAGAGATCAACTGCTTGCTTGCTTCCTTCCTTCATGTTGTTTCATCCTGTGCATATCACTTATCTCAGTGCATATTATTTCTGGCAGCGGTTGGCTTAAAACTAGCTATACCATTTGGGCAATGGACACTCCAAACCACACTTCTTTTTAACCAGCTTAGTTTTCACTCTGCCTGATGCAGCAGCTAACAAAGAGAAGGAGGGCCAGGTCTTTACATTCTTCCAGTGCTTTGCTTCTCCCATCTACTGTATCTTTGCTTACGTGGGCTTTCTGGCTTCACAGTGCTGTGATACCATCACACTCACAGTTCTTGATTTATTAGTGCACAAGTGCAAGTTATAAACAAGTCATTCTGCCCTCAATTTTGCAGTCACAGCCCGGCTCATAAATACTACCTGACCGCAGACCCCACTTCTGGATCCATCTACCTCTCTGACACCAGCAGCCGCCGCATCTTCAAAGTCAAGTCAACTACAGTGATCAAGGATGTTGTGAAGAACTCTGAAGTGGTAGCCGGGACAGGAGACCAGTGCCTTCCGTTTGATGACACCCACTGCGGAGATGGGGGGAAAGCAACCGAAGCCACGCTTACAAGCCCCAGGGGTAAGGGGGATGATCTTAAGAGGAGGGATGGAGTACTAGTCAGTTGCAACCTGAATATGAGCCAGCAGCACCATGTGGCTGCAAAAAAGGCAAATACCATTTTGATTGATTGACTGACTATGTGCGATCAAGTCATTGCCAACTGTTAGCAGCCGCATAGATAGATGGATAGATAGATAAAATGCCATTTTAGACTGCATCAACACAAGTAGAGTACTGTATTTTTCCGTCAATAAGACGCCCCCATGTACAAGACGACCCCCATTTTTCCAACCCCAAATTAAGAAATCAATATTTTAAAGATAGTGCAGAACACATTTTTATTTAGTAATTAGTTAACCTTGACCTGCTACACTCGGTGGGAGGAGGTCCAAACCGTCTCTCTGCAGCTCTGTTTCCAGGCTCTTTTGCATAACTGATTACATTCAAGCACGAGTGAAACTGCCGATAGCTTCTCTCTGCAGACAGCCTTCTCTAATTGGTTTGTTCAGCATCAGCCGACGTCAGTTACATCAGGCTCATGATTGGAGGAAGTCTGTTTGGGAGACAAGCTATTTCACTCGTGATTGGAGGCTAGCAATAGGAGGAAGCCTCTCTGCAGAAACAAAGTATGGGCAGTTTTGCCACCGCGCGGTTCTTTCTTCGGCTGACTTCCTTGAATAAGGCGCCCTTCAATTTTTAGGGTAAGGATTTTAGAAAAAAGTATCGTCTTATAGTCAGAAAAATACGGTATATAATTTCCAAATTGTGGGAAGGAATCATTTGCATTTTACTCTGCTTTGGTTAGACCTCAGCTTTGAGTACTGCATCCCCTTCTGTAAGTTTTAGAGGACTTGGCACAGGTTCAGAGAGTAGGAGGGAGAATGATCTGAGGACCAGAAACTAGATCCTGCCAAGAGTTTTTTAGCCTTGAGAAGAGAAGAGTGGCAGGGGAGTCATTCATTCATTCATTCATTCATTCATTCATTCATTCATTCATTCAATTTGTATGGCCTCCCATCTCACCTAAGCAACTCTGGGCAGCTCATCACATGATAGCCCACTTCAAATACCTGAAAGAAGATCAGGTAGGAGAAGATGAAGGCATGTTCTCTCTTATTCCAGTGTGCAGGCTAGAATAATAGATTCAAGGGAGATGCCAAGGGAAAGCTTTCTGTTCAGAAAAACTGAGCAGTAGAACCAGTTTTGGGAAAGATGACGTGTTCAAGCACAGACTGATCATCATCTAACAAGGATACTTTAATGGGGACTCCTGCACTGAAACAGATGCAGGAATCCCAGTTGACTTGGGGTTGGGCCAGATGACTTCAGTGGCCCCTTCCAACTTGAGGCCTCTCTGCTCCATGGTTGGGAAAAAGGAGTCCACGTAGAGGGTTCAAATGGTTGGTAGAAACAGAGGCAGTGGACCTTTTAACTACTGCAGCTTGTCTTGAAATTCCTTCTTCTAATGCAACTGTTTAATGTGAAAGAGGCCTGAAGCCCATCTCAGGAGTAAACATGTTTAAATTGGGAAAGAAAAACACACTTAACAGAGGAGGCAGATTAGCTGGCAATAAAATAAAGTAAAAGATATGTCAGAGCCTGTTTTGGCAGCTGGTGGCTTCCACCGAGGTTGCAGCTTAATGTTCTCTAGATGTTTGACTTCAACTCCCATCATTCCCAGCTAGAATAGACCTGTGTCTGGAAGTCTTTCACTTTACACTCATGTGAGATACTCCAGGTCTGCTTTTCATAATGGAAGGAATGAGACCATTGAAAATGTTCCTTCTTTTGTAAATGGTTCTGTATCCCACTCAGATTGGGATTGTGGCACCAGCAGAGAATTTAAATTACCCACAGGGTCATCCTAGTCCAGCCTGCCTCCCATCCTACCCCCCTGGACCTGACTTGTTTAAAGTTGCTGAAGAGCTAAAGTCATGAGCTTTGATGCAACGTCCATAATTCAGCTAAGTTCATTGATAATAACCATAATATTAAAACCACATGAGAACTTCACAAATGACAACCAGCCTGCCTTCATGAGATTTAAATCCATTATTCAATTTCACTGAAGGGCAGTGAGTCTATGAATTATGTTTAAGACCTTTGAGCTATGTTACAATTTATTTCTAAAATGTTCACGATAAAAGTTTTTATTCACCTATAACACCTAACACAGAAATGTTGAGAACATCTAGGAACTGAACTGGAGATTTTCCAATCATCTTAGCAATCAGAAGTTAAGATTCCAGATAACCAGCTCAAGTGACACAGAGGTTGTGTGTGTGGAAGTGTGTTGCATACTTCTGTTGTCTATCCATTTCATCCTATGGCCTGCAAAAGTCTCTAATGAATTTCCACACTCCTGGTAAATTAGACCTATCCTTGTCCAATTATTTCCTGCTTTACTTTTCCTCTCCTACCAGCAGTAAAAAAAGGGGGGGGGATGAATTAAATCTGCAGTTGGTGAGAGTTAATGCCACAACACTTGCCTGTCATGAATAGTTTTTTTTTTCCCCCAAGAAAATATTATGGCTGTGGAATTATCCTGAAGGCCTTAATAGAGACTGCAATGCATGAAGAGAGGAGGGAGGAAAGAGGAAGCCGCGGCAAGATAAATTTCAGATGCAAAGGAAAAAAATCACTTATGTTGAAAACCCAGTGCTAAATTTGTGAGCATTACTGCAGTACTGACAGGTTGCTAATTAAATCTAAGATAAGACAGTCAAGATTCCATTTACTCCAGTGTGCACACTTTCTGGAGACGGGGGTGTGCGGGCGAAGATCTTGAGCAGCTTCCAAAAGTATTAGTTCAGCTCCTTTAGAATTAGATTTCAACCATCCATGAAGACAGAGGACTCGTGGGTGGGTAGGTGTATGTGTGTATATATGGGCATGCATGCACGCACACACAAATGCACGTACTCATATAGGTAGATCAACAGAGAGGTCCAGTTTTAGAGTGAAAATATCTTAGACCCATTCCTATCCCCAGACCTGAACTGCTGTCTAGTACCAGAGTTAAAATGAGAAAAAAAAGCATGGTCTTAGTTTGTTAGCGTGGAAGCTGCTACAATAAAAGTTTTTTCTGCACACAACTGCCTTGCACCCCATTTCTTCTAAAATGTTTTATCCCCAACGTCAGAGCTCAGGGCCATGAAGCAGCCCTGGAACTCTTTGGCTGCCTTCTCCTTCTTCTTGGTCCCCCTTCTTCATTTGCCCTCCAAAAAGCGAGTGGGGAACAACACAACAGACATTTTAATAACCAGGCATTGCTTCACAGTTCTTACAGAGTTTGTTTCCTCTTCACAGGTATCACAGTGGACAAATTTGGATTTATTTATTTTGTGGATGGTACTATGATCCGACGCGTTGACCAAAATGGAATCATTTCAACGGTCCTTGGTTCCAATGACCTGACATCTACTAGGCCTCTGAGCTGTGATTCAGTCATGGATATCTCTCAGGTAGGTACATGTGTCTCATGTGTGATTTTTTTCTGTAACTGTATCACCTTTTTCCTCTTCTGTGTTCCTTTTCATGGTGGAAATATCTCTATCAGTGAATTATATTTTCTTCTGTTCAGTAGCTCTCCCTATAACCTGTACTACCAACTTTATCTGGATAAGTCTGTCCATTCTATAGTTTTTGCTCTGATCCCTGGCATTATCTAATTGCTGATCCCTGTCATTATCTTTCAAGATTGGGGTTCAATGACTGGATACCTGTTCCTGTTCCATGGGCCTCTCCTGGTCACATCTGAGCCAAAATTACTTTTTAAATACACAATACCTTTGACAGAAAAGCTCTAGTCACATCCTTACTCTGCAAGCTGCTTACCCCTTTGAGCAGAATAAAATTTAGCAAAACTTCTGTTGTTGCTTTCTATCCCTCTTCCTCCTAGAATCATAGAGTTGGGGGGATTTGTACTTTCAGACTTGCAAGATTGATGTCAGCTTTCCCAGGTGGACCAGACAGGAAACGTGACCAGATGAGCTAATTCTACTTTATTGTAAGGCTACATTAACAGAATCTTGCCAAGCCTGAAAGTACAAATCTTCCACCGTCTCTTACAATTTGAGAAGTTAGGGAGGGTCTCTTCTGAGTATCTTTCTTTTCCCATTATGCAGCTGTGGGCTATGCCTCCTCTTATCTGACCATCCCCTAGGCAGCATCTCTTTGCCCCATTTCTCAAGGTCTTTCTCACATACCCCTAAGTTTTGGACCTGTTTCCCATTATTTGGAACATAGGCTTGACTGTTCTTCAAACATAGGAGACCTGATGTAAATATATTTGCTGTAATCACTAAGTATTCATTGGAGATGGGAAGTCTTTTTGGCCCAAGATGTAGCATACAGTGCTAGGTCAAGGGTTTGAAGTGATTTCCCACTCTTTCACTAAAAGGAAGAGAAAAGTTATAAAGGTTTACTTTCCTTCCTCCTGTTGATAAAATGTAAGATTATTTGCATTCTATTAATGTTTAATACTAATGTTTAGTTCTGAGATGGCATTGGTTGCTCTTGTGGATGACCTCTGGAAGTCTGAGGATGGGGGTATTGCATCCACCCTGACCCGCCTGGATCTCACACTGGCTTTTGATACTGTCAGTGATGCTGTCCTTCTGAACCAACTTCAGGGGTTGGAAGTGGGGGGGGCACTATTTTGCATTGGGTTCTCCTCCTTCCTCCATGGTCAGTTCCAGTTAGTGTTGGGTGTATGAGAAATCTAGCCCTAAGCCTCTGTTATAGGGTGTACCTACATGAAGCTGCTGGATCAGGTCATTCAACAGCACAGGCATGCAGTATGCAGATGATACTCAGTTATATATCTCCACCCCGGCCCGTCAGGCGATGCTATTCAGGTACTTACCCAGCGCCTGGAGGCTGTAAGGGTCTGGATGAGGAAAACCAGCTGCAACTCAACTCTAGCAAGATAGAATGGTTCTGGGGTTTTGTCGCCCCTGGGGTGGGAGGGGGCCAAGAGACTTGTCATCTTTGACTCTGGATGGTGTAGCACTTCCCCAGATAGAGGTAATGCAGAAATTGAGGGTCATCCTGGACTCGTGGTTCCTGCAAGAGGAGCATGTGGCAGCCATGGCTAGGGGGCCTTTGCAGGAATCCATCTTATGTGCCCATTATGCCCATTCTTGGACCAGGAGGCTTTGCTCATAGTCACTCACATCTTGGTCACTTCCTGATTAGATTACTACAATGCACTTATAATGGTATGTGGGACCTTGGGAGAGGAAGAGCCACAGGCTAGGCAGCGGTCAGATAAAAGGCAGCTGAGCCTGCAGAAGGAAGGGAGGTGTGGCAAACATCCCAGAAGGGCCCCTCCCTAGTTTCTTGGGCTGTAAAGGCAAGGAGGGAGAGATGTGCTTTCAAGATTCTGTTAATGTAACCTTACAATAAAGGTAGAGCTAGTACTTCTGGGTGTGCTTCTTGTCAGGACTACCTCGCAAGGCTGACAGCACTCTACATGGGGCTGCTCAGCTGGAAGCTACAACTGGTTTAGATTGCAGTGATGCATGCATTTCTGGGCACCCCATGGTTTGCCCATGTTACACTGTTGCATGGTGCTGGTTATCACCTTTCAAACCCTGCAGGGCATGGGGCCAGGTTATTTGAAGGACCGCTTCGCTCTGTAAAGGTATCTGTCCATCCCACCAGATTAGATAGGATTGATGCACTCCAGGTCCCTTCCCTTAAATGTTGTCCTCTGGCAGGATCTACAAGGTGTGCTTTCTCCCTAATGGCCCCTGCCCTATGCAACAGACACCCCCTGAGATCCAGAGGGCCCCTACCCTTTTAACCTTCCGGCTGGATCTCCCCCCAAGCACTGGACTCGGGGGGAAGCTGTTCCCAGCAAATGTGTAGCTGGAATGATGTGCTTATGGTGCCCCAGGGCAAAGCTTGATGTTTTGTCCTACTGTTTCATTTTTTACATTTTTAATTGCGGATAGCGTGAGCCACCCAGCATTATCATATAGAAAATGGGTAATCATATAAGTCCAATCAATCAATTAATGTATCTATTCCCTTTAGTTTGCTCCTTAGTTAATAAGCGTTATGGAGTTTTATATGGATTTTTCTCAGATGAAATAAACCTCAACTGTTCCAAACATGAACGGCTCAATCAAAATTCTGTCATTGAACTTCCTCCCTCAGAAGCTAAAATGACTGATAATATTCTGTAACAACTCAGCCGGTAGATAAGAGTGACATCCAGTTTACAAATTATAATATGGCACGCATGTAAATAGCAGGATTTATTGTAAGTATACATTACAACACGTCCCAGTTCGAAATGTCTTCAGTTTTATTTACTGATACCGTTTATTGGCTCATGATGAATACTTTTTCATTGTATAGAAGACTCAATGGATTTGGGGGGACAAGTTCAATTTAATATCTCACAAGCGGTACCTGAAGTCTTCCTTGCCCAAATTATCAACAGCAGGGAAATGGCGAATTTTGAATTGCATCAGATTGCAAATGGGTTGTGAGTGACAGCTGTCATGCTGCGTTTTTGAATTCCCACTGTTGTTGTTTTTTTAATGTATTTTAAAACTGAATTTCTAGGCTAAGGCAGGCAGGCCTGATGTTGCCTAAAGTCTAGGGATCGAGGACAAGGCACTGTCCATTGTGATACTGGTCTGAAGCCGTAACTTCTAAATCCAGGATGATCATATGCCAGAAATTCTTATTTGAATAGTCCTAGGAAAGATTCTTTGTTCTGCTAAAACCAGCTATTGGCTAATACCCTTGAATGCTGTTACTTAGGTACAATAGAACCCAACGGGGTTCTTCCTTTTATAACCACCCATCTAATTTTCACTTGTCCACCTGGCCCCTATTCTTTTAGTTCTTTCTCCCTCTAATTTGAAAAGATTGCTTGGCTACCCCACTGCCTGCCATTTACGAGCAGGATAAAAATGACAGGACTACAAAGGCCACCTGCTTAGTGGACGTGAAGCAAACAATTGTTAATTCTGCATCAGCGCACTCTGGTTTCCATTCTGCAAACAAAAGTTTGACGCAGGCTTAGATCCAGGATTTTTATTTCGTTTTGGGGTCACTCTGGATTTTTCAAAGATAGGCTTACAGAGTACAATCAAGGTACAGTTCATATGTTAATATCCTGGTCCTTCAGGAGAGTGGCTTCCGTGGGTTTTGTTGAAATGGCTGGGAGAACGTGGGTAAGTAAAGCTCTGTTTGGACCTGGCAGCTTGTCTTGTTTTTCAGCATGGGCCCATCAGGCACTTCCACAGCAGGGTATCAAGGCAAAGAGGACTTCCTTTCACCTCCCTCCCCATCTCTTTCCGTAAATGATATTTAGAACTACTGTGTCATCTTCCTATTGTGCCTCATAACTAGTCACAAACATATCCTTCCCTAACTAGGACAAATTCTGATCAAAGGTTAGAAAAAAGTTCCTAACAATAAGAGCAGTTCGACCGTACGGCCAGTGACTCAGAGGGGTGGTATATTCTCCTTCGCCAGATGTGTTCAAGCATCTGCCTGAGACACTTTCTTTTGGATTCTGGCAGTAAGCAAGAGTTTGGATTTTGGGACTTCATTGGCCGTTTCCAAGTCTTAAGACTCTAGGATTCTAATTTATCTAAGATTCTAGAATTCTAGTTTTTCTAATCGAGACTTTCTCCAACCTGGGACCCAGCAGATGTGTTAGATCTTCATCCTCATGAAGAATTTGGGATATAATCCCAAAGATATTTGGAGGGTGCATACTTGGGGAAAGGCCATTGACACCTGTTTCCATATATGCAACAATCTCTTCCAGTTAAAAGAGTTTGTAATAGACACATATAAAGCACACAGAACGGAAGGATCCCAGTGCATTCTTCAGGGAAGAGCAAAAATGCCTAAGAACTCTGATTAGATGGAGCTCCAAAACAAATGTTAGCTGTCAAATTTGGTATCTCAAGCCTTGATTATATTAGTATACCTGGGAGCAAGAAGAATGGGGAACAGGGTTTACTTGAGAAAAATTGGTTTTAGGCCCAGTATAGGGCTGAGGGAACAGAAAGTTTGGGAATTACAGTGCAGTTATAAAAAGGTTGCTAAGAGAGGTGTTGGAAAGAAAGAGATCTTGGATACTTTGAAAGCTTTTCTCTGCTGATGAGCAGTTTGGCAGAAAAAGAAAATGAGTCAGAGCTAAAGAGAAAGATAAATGTAAGCATGAACATTCACTCCAAGAGGATATAGGTGAAATGGGGAGGATCCAATTTGGAGACAGTATAACAAAGTGCTGTGGACCTGTATCAACTAACTTTTTCAGCTGGTCGTTTGTAGTTCTGTTTTGTAGATCTCACCAATTTTGGGGCAGTTTTCACCAAAATTTTGGGGCAGTTTTCACCAAAATTGGTCTTAGCCTTCGAGATCTTGCCTTGACTTCAACAGTTCCACGCGGCTTCTATTTCTTAGCAATATTTCTCAGTGAAATTGATAGCTGGAAGCATTTTCAGATGTTTTTTCTATAAACTTATGTTCATTTTGAAATGCTCAGACAACTGCTTAGAGGAGCCCATTATTGTGGAAAGTATGCTGAACAACAATCACAGCCTCTTAGTATTTTTGAACGAGAAGGGTTCTGCAAGGAAGAGTGGGAAAAATTCCAAAAGCAAGAATAGAATGGCTCTTGTCTGGCTACAGGATACATTTAGAAGCCATTATTTCTTGCAAAGGAGTTATAGGTAGTCCTCGCTTACCAATGGTAATTGGGACTGGGAACTCTGTCACTAAGTGATGCAGTCATAGAGTCCAATGTCATGTGACCATGCCAACTTACAATGATAGTTACAGCAGTCCCAATTGGCGTTGTTAGGTGAATCCAGCATAGTCGCAGCATCCAGTGGTCACATGATCACCATTTGTGATCCTGCCAGCTTCCCTATTGATTTTGCTTGTTGGAAGCCGACAGTGAAGGTTGTAAATGGGGATCATGTTAATTGGGGACACTGCAACGTCGTAATTGTGAGCTGGTTACCAAGTGCCCAAATTGCAATCACATTACCACAGGGACGTTGCAATGGCCACAACTACGAGGATCAGTCATAAGTTCTCCTTGTTCAGTGCCATCATAACTTTGAACAGTCACTGAATAAATGGTTGTTAAGCGAGGACTACCTGTATTACAAAATACTGAAAGTGTTCCAAACTTCTGCACCTGCCACATTTACTGTTTTCTTATTTTGGATCTTCTAACAACTACACCGAAATTGTTAAGTTCAAGTTCGTAGAAAGATGTCATGTTTGGCTTCATACCATGCAGTGGTTCTATTGGCTTCTGTTCACTTAAGGATTCACTGAAACTCATGGAGTGTACTTTTCCTAATGGTCTCTTTGGACCATTCTAGAGAGCAGCTGAAGAGCAGAAGTGGTCTAGTTCCAGACCACAAAATAATTAAAAAGGATTCAGAAGGGCCTAGCTTTGAGCCCTTTTTCCAACTGTTCCTTGATTGGTGGCTGTCATGCTTTTCCTTTGAGAAACTTCTGTTCATTTCTGTATTTGCAGCTCCACTTAACTTTCAAGCAAGAGGTCCAGGGGGTTGGCCTTTTAGAGCAGGGGGAAGCTATGTCACTATTGGGAGGAAAACAAAGAAACTTCTCTGTTGTCTACAAATCTCTTGACTCACTGGGACCATGAAGGCTTCCATGAAATGTGGCTTATCTCTTCAAGTTTATAATGTCTCCAGAGTTTCTCTGGAAAGATTGTGGGGAGGAACTTTCAAGCGGTGGGGCGTTCACTTTCAATTGGCTAAAATGTAGAATTGCCCCAAATGGAATAATGGGGTTAATCAGCAATTGCTCTTCTTGGAAGACAGCAATTGCAGAACTGGAAGCAAAGAAACAAAGGCCAGAAACACGTTTTGATTGAATTTAAACCCCCAGCCACCTACCCAGGGAAATATCTTGATAGGATGATACCATGGGGGGAGCAGAAGAAGAAAGTTTTTTTTTCCAAAAAGTATTTGACTTTCAAGTCAAAGAAAGTTGAAAACTATCCCAGAAGATGGCAGTTTTGTGTTGTTGCCAAGAAAACTACACAAATATCTCCATGAAGATTCAGAGCTGAGCTTGACTCAAAGGAGACTTCATCTGTACCTGAACTTGGCTTTAGCTTAATTGGCTGGTTAAATGGGAAATCCTCATCTGATTCACTCATGACCAAGAATATGGATGAGGCTGATGTGCCAGATGTTCCTCTGTAGGTACTCATAATACCCAGATATATGCAGCAACATGCACAGATTTAATTGAAGCTCAGGTTCCTTTTTTTCTAGAAAGAACATTTTAATTTTGTTTAGAAATAAGATGAACCATGTGAGATTCCTTATGCAGGTCACATCTGGACACCTAGGATTCTGAAGGAACTAGGTTACTTCATTTTTCTTATATCTGTTCTTTATTTCCGTGTGGGTGTGTGTACAGCTGGAGTGAGCAAATTTTTATTGTTGCAGGATCTGCAGCAACGTGAGCAGGTGAGGGATTTTTGCACTTCCCAAGGATTTCTGAGTCTGAGAAGTAAAAATCATGACTTGTTTTCCAGCTGATTCTGAGGGAATGGAAAGAGAAACAGGCAGTGCGCAGGCACCCTTAGTTGTGTGTGCACACCAAATCAAATGCTTTTGCTCCTCTGTGCACAGGTCTTTGCAGTAGTTTCTAATGTAGTGTCGCCTAGATGTTTTGGATTTCAAGTCAAGGTTCCTCTCTATTCTGCTTTGGCTAGACCCCATCAGGAATATTGTGTCCAATTCTGGGCATTGCATTTTAAGAAGGACGTTGACCAACTGGAGCAGGTCCGGAGCAGACCAAACAAAGTGATCTGGCCTGGAAGGAAAATCTTAAAGGAACTGTTGGAGGCACTGGGGAATTGAAGACTGTGGGAAGACACAAACGTCTTCAAGAATCTGACAAAATAGGACAGAACTGTCTGAACTGAGTTGTCCCAGAAGACAGGAAGAGAAACATTGGGTTTAAACTACAGATAGTCCTTGGTTAACGACAGTAATTGGGACCAGAATTTCCATCGCTAAGCAATGTGGTTGTAAAGCATGATGTCACGTAGCCGCATTGCTTAGCGACAGCAATCCCAGCATTCCCCGTTGCCATTGTTAAGTGAGGATCGCCGGTCATTAAGCGAGTCCCAGGTGGCTCACAAACAGGCTGGCATGGTTAAGGTAAGGCTTGCAGTGAAGCCAGGGGTGGTTGGTGCTGGGCAGGGGAGGTTACATGGCTGGCCCATGTGAGCGCAGCTGGACTGGGTGTGGCTGCTGCCAGGGGGAGGGTGCACGCGACTTGCCAGAGTGACTTGCAACCTTCCCTGCCAGCTTCCCCATTGACTTTGTTTATGAGAAGCTGGCAGGGAAGGTTGTAAATGATGATCACATGACCATGAGACGTTGCAACTGTCGTAAGTGCAAGATGGTTGCAAAGCACCCAGATTGCAATCACGTGACTGCAGGGATGCTGGGACGGCCAGAACTTCAAGAACCAGTTGTAAGTACCACTCATTCAGCACTGTCATAACTTCAAACAGTCACTGAACGAATGGTCATTAAATGAGGACTACCTGTATATGGGAACAGATTTTGGTTAGACATCAGGAAAAAGTTGCTAACAGAAAGAGCTGTTCAACCATGGAAGGTAGTGAACTCTCCTTCGCTGGTGATATTTAAAAACAGGCTGGATGGCCATCTATTTAGGATGCTATAGCAATGGATTCCTGCACTGGGTGGGGATGTTGGTTAGATGATCCCCAGGATCCTCCCAGGGGTCCCATTTTGTGATTCTGTGAACAACTCAAATTCTGAGTCAGCAAGGCCAGGTACAGAGAGCCTCAGAGATGACCTCGGAGAAACTATGCAACGATGGTTACAAAAGCATATACACCAATGTGCTTTAAGCCCAGGAAACAGAAAACATTAGGGTGAAACTCAGACTGGCTCTAGCCTAACTCTCTGGGATATAAGAAGGCGGGAAGAAGAAACATGCTCAGGCTTTCAAGATTTTGTTACCATACCTAGATCAGTAAAGTAGAGTTCCAGTCAAACTTTTGGAGTCAGTTTGACCTACTTCACAGGGCCGACATCTGGTTGACTAGGAATTGTGGAAACTGAAGTCCAACCCACCCACGGGACAACTGATTGCATTTTCATTTATTGGAAGACAATCAATTATTGGAAGAGCTATTAAAACCTCCTGCCACTCTATCAGTTGTTACCCTTTCATCCTATAGAGCAGTGTTCCCCCTCTCAGGGGTCCCCAAAATTAAAATTATTTGCCAGATATTGAAGACCCCCCCCCCCCAAAAAATGCGAAAATGAGAGATTTAGCTTGCTCTCTATCTGTGTCCTAATTCTCTCTGATGGGATCAATCTTAGAGTTGAAAGGGGACCTTGCTGAATGCTGGAATCCAAGTTCAGGGATTCCAGGCAGAGTGTTGTCCGGTCTCTGCTTGAACACATCCAATGAGAGGTTCCACTGCTGAACTGTTTGTCCTGTTGGGAAGATTTTTACATCCTAACATAAACTTGTAATTTCCACCCTTTATTCTTTGTTCTGCACTGAATGGTGATAGAGAACAGGACATTTCTATGTGATGGAACATCTGGACATGACTACTTTAGAGCAGTGGTTCTTAAACTCTTGGACCCAATTACCCCTTTTCCCATCTCGAATAATGTCCTTACCCTCACCAAAAAGCCCCCAGACTCTAGTTTTACACAAGCGTCTTGGCGGCAGCAGTCCCTCGACTCAAAAAGAGGAATTACAAATGACTCCATTACCCTCAAGATATGCCCCAGGTTAAGAACCTCTGCTTTAGGGTGTTGGTGCCAGCAGTAGAAAACTGCTCCATGCCAAAAGAATGAAACAAAGCAAAATAAAAATGCACCTCAACAGAAAATATGCGGAGTGAGAGATGCTCTCCCTTGGTGATCTCTGCAAAGGGTCAGTTGGTTTTTGCCTTTGGTACAGAAATCTATTTACTACTTCCAGAAGAACCAACCTCTAAAACAAAGGGTTCTGCTAAGAACGGACAGATGTAGTATGTTCTCTCAGCTTTCAGCAGCTTTTGATATGCAACTTTTAAAAATGCTTTCTGTCTTAGGGTTAGGGTTTTTTGTGATGGTCCAGTGCCAAGTAAAAGGAAATCATCATGAAATAAGTATTCTTAGTAAAAACCTTCCCCAATGATGTGGGGGAGGCTTCATCAACTTCAAATTTAGGTGTCAGCTTAGTCCCGTGGCATTGATTGATTGATTGATTGATTGATTGAGTGTTGTCAAGTCAGTGTCAACTCTGAGCAACCACAGAGGTAGCCTTTCTCCAAGATGTGGTATAAAACTGTTTAAATCTGAGCTGCTTTATGTTCTGTAAGAACTCTCCTGGAGAGAACATTTTGTCTTGTCCAAATAATAAATTGACCTTGAACAAAAATTCCACAGTGGCGCCATGCATTATCTTCAAATCCCAGTAAAACCTCTCCTTTGTCTTCAGGGTTTCCTCCAGCAGCAAGTGACTGGATTTCAAGGGCTGTCAGCAAGACCTTGGAAACTTAACATAGATTTATTATATTATATACTATTCTGTTTTCATCTACTCCGTGGGAGCAATGCTCCCATTCACAGAAGTTTACAGGGATCAAGACAGCTTTGTCATCTCCCTTTAGACATTACTCATCATTGGTGTATTTTTTTTTCCATAATCATCATATAAAGTCCATTAGGGAGGAAAAGGTAGAACAAAAACAAACCATCCTTGATTGGTAGCCACAAGAACTCTCCCGTCTAGAAACACTCAAGACATTATTGCTGAATAAATGTTAAAAAGGAATAATGGAAAACTAGTAAATGATCTCACCCTTTTCTTCTTCTGTTTTACAAGGTGCGTTTGGAATGGCCTACAGACCTAGCCGTCAACCCAATGGACAATTCTCTGTATGTTCTGGACAATAATGTTGTACTGCAGATCTCTGAAAATCACCAGGTGCGCATAGTGGCAGGTCGGCCAATGCACTGTCAAGTCCCAGGTATTGATCACTTCCTTCTGAGTAAGGTAGCTATTCATGCTACTTTGGAATCCGCCACAGCTGTGGCCGTCTCTCACAGTGGCGTCCTGTACATCTCTGAGACCGATGAGAAGAAGATCAATCGTATCAGACAAGTCACCACTAATGGAGAAATTTCACTGGTTGCGGGGGCACCAAGTGGCTGCGATTGTAAGAATGATGCCAACTGCGATTGCTTCTCCGGGGATGATGGGTATGCGAAGGATGCCAAGCTCAATGCCCCTTCATCCCTCGCGGTATGTGCAGATGGTGAATTGTACGTGGCTGATCTCGGGAACATCCGAATCCGCTTCATCCGGAAAAACAAGCCATTCCTTAATACGCAGAATCTGTATGAATTATCCTCACCCATCGATCAGGAACTCTACTTGTTTGACACCAGTGGCAAACATGTTTTCACACAGAGCCTTCCTACTGGAGATTACCTGTACAATTTTACCTACACAGGAGATGGTGACATCACCCTGATTACTGACAATAATGGTAACTTAGTCAACATCCGAAGGGATTCCACCGGGATGCCACTGTGGCTGGTGGTGCCAGATGGCCAGGTCTACTGGCTCACGATTGGCACCAACAGTGCCCTCAAGAGTGTGACAGCACAGGGCCAAGAGGTAGCTATGATGACTTATCATGGCAATTCTGGCCTCCTTGCTACCAAGAGCAATGAAAATGGGTGGACAACATTTTATGAGTGAGTATTTGTTGGGATAATCCTCTCGAACTTAGAGTGCCCCTTCTCCCCACTCATGCATTGGCCAAGAGCCCATCTAGTGTGGTATCTGGTTTCTCACAGCAGTCAGTAAGAAGCCCATAGATAGAGCTGAGAGAAGAGGCCTCCTCCATTGTGGACTTCTGCCCCATGAATTAAAAAGTCAGTGGTGGGCTTTGTTGTCTGAACCTGAAGCTTCTATTTGACCATCAGGGAAATGATAGAATACCATGTCCCATGATAGCCTGTCTTCTCTTTCTTAAAGGCATTTAGTTTTGTAGCTATCATCACTCTTATGGAACTGTATTCCATGAAAGTATTCAGAAAAGCAGTTAACTGCTTAGAATGGTCTTACCAGAAGTACTTGCTGAAACTCCAGAATATATGAATCTCTTTAGTCCCTTAGTGCTGCAGGAGAGGCCCTTCTGAAGATGCCCCAACTGCCAGAAGCTCAAGTAATTGGTATGTGGGAGGGGGCCTTCTCCCAAGCTATGGAATGCATTCCCAAGCAGTACATCGGGTCCTTATTCTCCCAGTATATAGGTAAAATAGGAAAACTCATCATTTCCACCAAGTCTTAATTGATTTTAATGATTTTAATGAATTTGAGTTTACTGTCATGTTTTATATTTTGTATTTTTTTACTGTAAGCTGTCCTGAGTGCTTATATAAACAGAAAGGTTGGAACAGATGATGATACAGCATATATGCACCCCGTCTTAGGCCCAACACCATTGCCTGACTTGGACATGTGTTTGAGAAGGGATGGTCCACCCCATTGCAGAGGTGTTTAGGCCAAAGAAAAGGGCAATAAATAGTCAACATCAGTCCTGCTCAAGCTCCCACCTAGAAGTCTAGGCATAATGCAACACAGTGCAGGAAACCTGGACTGGTGGACCTCTGGATTTAGAAGGTGTGGCTCAGATCGTTTGGTCTCAGGAGACCTGGTTTTCATGTCATTCTTGGGATCAGTTTGGGAAACACTGATTTAATAAATAAGATGAGATGCAGAAGTCCAAATGCATTTGCAGAAAGAGAACTACATAAGCATAATAAGGATGGGCCAAATAAGGTAGATGTAGAAGAGAGAGGGGGGAGCCAGTTTTGTGCATGGATTAAAGGCACCAGGTTAGAAATGGGGAGATCATGAGTTCTAGTCCTGCCTTGGGCATGAAACAAGCTGGACAACTTTTGCCAGTCCCTTTCTCTCAGCCCAGAAGGAAGGCAAGAGCAAACCACGTCCAAACGTGCTGCCTAAAAACTGCAGTGACTTGTCCACATAGTTGCCAAGGGTCAAGGCTGACTTGAAGGCACCCAGCATCTATAACAGTGCTGGCTAGGGAATTCTGGGAGTTGAAGTCCACTCATCTTAAAGCGGCCAAGTTTGGACAACACTGATCTATAAGAACCAATTAGGTCTAGTGGTGAAGGTGCTGGACTAGAAACCGGGCAACTGTCAGTTCTAGTCCTGCCTTGGGTATGAATCCAGCTGGGTGGCTTTGGGCCAGTCCCTCTCTCTCAGCCCAGGAAGAAGAAGGCAAGGGCCAACCACTTCTGAAATGCTGCCAAGGAAACTGAAGAGACTTGTCCAGGTATCCCCAGGAGTCAAAACAGACTCAAAGGGACAAAAAAAAGAAAAGATAAGAAAAGTTTCCTGTGTGCCCAAGAGGAATGTGTGCAGCCCACCTGCACTCAGGACTTCATTCAGTGCTGCCTTTTCAACTGTAGAGAAGGGTTTCTGTTTCAGCATGAATATTTTACACCTTGTCTGCTTCTAATTAAAAATAACAGTTAAAAGGAATATTAATCGCTCTCACTGTGCAACCTCCTTCCACCAAGTGCAACCTTTTAGCAACAGGCACACAAATATAGGTGAAATGTCACCCCTAAATTGCACAGAAATCCCCCACAGACCTGTACGCCCAGAATCTCAAATTGCTCATAGCAGCAGTGAACCCATTTTTAAACTGGTTATCTGTCCCACTGCCTTGATTCAAGATCAAGATTAAAATCTGATGCTTTGCCGTAGATGTTTTCCCCCTGTTTCCCTCTCCCTTCTTACTCTTCAATTTGTATTCATACATCTCTTTCTTTTCCAGATATGACAGCTTTGGACACCTCACCAACATCACTTTCCCAACCGGTCAGGTCACCACCTTCCGGAGCGATACAGACAGCTCTGTACATGTGCAGATTGAGACCTCCAGCAAGGATGATGTAACTATCACAACCAACCTTTCAGCATCAGGTGCCTACTATACCCTCCTGCAAGGTAAACCCAGCATATTTTGACAGGCTTCCTCCTGTATGGCCTTTGAGATTTTCCTAAATTGGACTGGGGTAGGACAGCCCTAGAGAAAAGTTGGACAAAGTCTCTCTTGAATAGAAGGTATGAATAGAAGACCCTAACACTGGATGTTATTTCTGAGTGTGTTAAATCTAATCATGAATATTCTGAAATGTAAGGTTTTCAGTCCTCTGAAGAAAAGGTTAGGAGCTGGTAAGATTGTAATCTGGAATTCACAGGATCCAGCCATCCATTGGAGCAGCCATGCAGAATTTGGTGCCTTTGTTGGAAACAAATGTGATGGATTAGACCACCCAAAATTCCAAGCTAGATAAAGGGAGTTGCTGTTCATCACATTTGAGGGCACAGGATTGGGAAAGATGGCGTTAAAGCTTGTGTTGGGTATAAGTGATGTATGTCAGCCTTTGATTGTCCCTGACTTAGAAGGAGTTTGATCATCTTCCTACCAGTGATTTACAGCATCTTCTGCTGTCATCCAGCCATCACTGAAATCCTCATTACTGCTATATCAACCCAGTGATGATTGGATGACTCTTTGATTTGGCAGAAAACTATACAAGCAAGGTATCTTCTGGCCTCACTGCAATTCTGCTTCCTCCCCTGTTGCCTCTGTTTCAAGTCATACCCAGTCTTGGTTATGTAGCAAAACCTAACAGATTTTACACTCGTTGAGGCTGCTCTTTGGGGGGTAGGGCACAGGAGAGCAAGGAAGACAAGACAGGGTCATCTTTTGAGAGCAAGAGAGGGGTTGGTGCTAGTGTGCTTTCAAAGGCAAATTGCACTGTGAAGAACAAGAGCAGGAAAGATCGAAGAACTAAGAAACAAAGGAATGGAAGAGTAAGGATGATGAACTTGACGGAAATATGCAGGAACTGGTATTTGTAGATTGGTCTTTCCTAACTTAGTGTCCTCCAGATGTGTAGGACTTCAGGGTACCAGTTGGAAAGGACTATAGTAGCTTCTGTACCCCATTTCTAACTGATGCAACCATTTTAGAAAAATTAAGATGCCCGGGAAATGCTGTGAGGAAAATTCAGCTCCACCTTGGGTGTCTAATTAAGCAATAGAAACTGCTTTCAGGACTCTTTGGGGAATTAATTGACTGTGCTGAGATTTAAATGTCCAGAGATAAGGGTCTGTAATAATTGTCTCCTGATCAAGCATCTCAGTGTTCAGCTGCTGCTTGGAGCCATCATGTCAGATGAGAGCCAGCTCCAGGACTGGAGAAGAGAACACTCCACTGCTGGATAATTCCATTGGAGTTGTGCACCTCTTTATCCTGGAAGAAGAAAGCATGTAAACCAAGCATCCTTCTTAGTTGACCTTCTAGTGGCTAGAAGGTCATGAAGAAGAATGGCTGGTTTACAGGTTGATTCGTGCAAATGTAGAATGGGTAGCGTTTGTCAAAGAGGGAGTTCTTTCTCTCAGAAGCCCAGGGTAGACAGCTTCTACTGTGCTTGGTTTTCCTAAAAAGCAAACATTTGGCCTGTGCACAATTTCTTTCTTCTTTTCCTTTGAATTAATGCTTAAACGGGACAGTTGTTTAATTGTCACATTGGTTGAGCTAGAAGACTGAGTAATCTCCTGTTTTTCTTCAGTAAATGAAGCTTTCCAATGTATTCATCCATGCAAACGTGGGGCAGGGGAAGATATGGTTAACTCAGCAAAGATTCCAGATAATGTGTGATTAACCCATGCACTGGGACCTGGTGGAAATCCTTCAGCAGCTGCCAAGAGAGCCCTGCATTCACACCCGTTTTGATTGTATGGCAAATGGATGTTAAAAATGCCCAAACAGTTGCTCTCTTGGTGACATAAGGTCAACCTGTTTAGAATCTCATTTTGTGCCAGTAGCCTCTCTTACTGGAAAGTAGAACAAAATTTAGTCCCAGGAGATTTTTAATAGGAAAGAAATCGTTTTTAAGAGCAGTGGAAGTGAACATCAGCAGAGGACCACTGGTATTTGAATATCACATTTCTGTAAATGTAAAATTACAATCAGTTCCACAGAATTATCTCATGCCAATTGCTTCTTTCTAGCAAGAAACTGGTGTGTTTCTGAATCACTGGCCATAAGGTCCTCAAAATGCAGTGATTCATAAGATGTGGCATTTTGATATAGTGGTTCCCTTCCACGTATTGATTTGGTTATTCAAAAGTAATCATTTGACATTTTTATTTCATGTCTTGATTTAATTTCAGAAGACAGATTCATTTTGTAGATAGGAATATTCATTTTCATGATGTACCGAAATAACATGACAATCTACAACAGAAATGGATGCTGCCTGCTTTTGCTGTTATCAAAAATGAATACCAGAAAGGTGGAACATGCCCATTCTCTCAGTTACATAAAATCTGAAGAATTCACCTCTCCTTCGGTATCTGGATGAGCATTTACTGCTGAGAGTCCTGACGAGAAGATTGTTTAGATCAGTGTTTCTCAAACTGGGCAACTCCCAGAATTCCCCAGCTAGCTTGGTGTTCATTGATTGTTGACAGAATTGCTAGGAAAGTAGCTTTAACTATAACCCACCCACCATCTATTAGACTGTTCCAGGGGTAATCTGGTAGTTTCCAAAAGGAGTCCTTTGAAACAAAAGTGGTTCAGATCCATTCCAGTCCCATTCCATCTAGACCCCCACATCTGGAGTACTGTGAACTGCTTCCAGTTTGTAGGATTAACTTCCAGAAAAACTAGTGGACCAAACCCAGATCTGCTTGGTCTGGAGGAAAAATGGAACATATCAGAACTCTCAGAATATTTCATTCCCAGAAAAGTTGCTTTTGCCCGTATCTATTTTTGGTACACTTGATTTTCTTTTCTTTTCTACTGAAAGATTTGTGAAAACTTAACCAAGTGTGTGATCATATCTTTCTTGGCCTCCAAAACACCAACACGCTTTAAGTCCTAGAGCAATATGAAAAATAAAAGTGTTGCATATGGTTGCAATTTGGACTTGGGGAAGGCCTTTCCTCACTGGATACTGATTGTGTCTAAGTGAAGGCCACTGAACGGGATAGTGCCAACAACATCATTAATGCGCTTTTTCTGATCAGTCTCTGGAGTGGAAGCAAGGCAAGGAGTTAAACTTAGTTGGCTAAAAGAAGCTATCACCATTTGCATGTGTAAATCCAGATTATTAAAGAGCACTCCTGACATACAAAGTAGTGTAAGAGTGACGAGGACTAACCTGTTCACTTATTCAACAGTTAACATGCCAGATATGCAACTTTCAGAGGTGGATCTCGAGCTCCCATTGTTGGCCTTTGGAAAAAGTGTTGTATGGTATTGTGTATTCCCACAACACACTTAACCCAGATTAACAAAACGTAGCTGCTAGGTTAAATGATGGCTTAGCATGGTGGCTCACACACATTAGGACAACGGGTGGCTTTCATAATACTTTGAAGCGTAGGCCACCCAATATCATTTGAGCTTTGTTGAGCACAGACTCAGTCTTCATATCAAGAGCACAAGAAATATACCAAGCTGTCTTTCACCAAGTTGAAAGTAGCCCAATAACTGGAGTAGCCCAAAGAGTTTTTTCTTTCCAATTCTACCCTGATCTTCTTGAGACTGAATCTGAAACCATCTCTAACAAAGCATTTGCTCTACTTTTGACCTATCCTCTAGTCTTCAGCTAGTTTCAACTCAGACATTTCCAGACAAATCCATTAAAGTTACAGACAGGTTTCCATGCCATTTTACAATATAGACAGAAAAAAGGCTTTCTGCAAATAGACTTTGCCACATATCTGTATTACTTTGCGGTGAGAAATTATTGCCTCCTTGTCCTTGGAAGCTGATGGCCTTGGATCTACAGAAGACCAAGTAGCAGGCTAGACTTTGTGGATCCGGGTCTACAATTTTTACCAGCAGCCTCTCAGACCAAATTTAACCAGTGAAATTTGGAGCCATTGAAATGCCCTCTGTCAATAGTTCCTGGGGGTTGTGCAACTCATTAAAGGAAGCTACTTGAAAAAAACAGAACAACTCTCTTCATTAGAGAAAGAGTTGGAAAACTGCGGTACTGTTGAACTAGTTAACTACTCTCAATCCTGATAATTAAGGCAGTCAAATTCTGACCTGCTCCACTTTATGTTTCATTTGCATAACTAATTTTAGCTGCAGTGTTGGCTCCCTGTCAGTTTTTTTTTTCCCGCCTTCTATAGATCAAGTGCGCAACAGTTATTACATTGGGGCAGATGGTTCTCTCCGCCTGATGCTTGCTAATGGGATGGAAGTGACTCTGCAGACTGAACCTCATCTCCTGGCTGGCACCGTCAACCCTACAGTGGGGAAGAGGAATGTGACCCTCCCCATTGACAATGGTCTCAACCTGGTCGAGTGGAGGCAACGCAAAGAGCAGTCAAGGGGTCAGATCACTGTGTTTGGACGCAGGCTGAGGGTGAGTGGACCATTCAAGGTGAGAGTTGGTCTTCCCACAGAGGGAGGCGATGGGATTTGAAATCAGTGATTCTTCTGGTCACCAAAGTAGAAAGGGTATAAAAGCCTTTCAAGATATTATTACTTCATCGGAAAGGAATGTGCAAGCTGGGGTGAGTTTTGCAGTGATCTTCCTTTGCAGCAGGAGTGGGCAATTTTAAAAATTGTAGCAAAGGCCATTAGAGACAGGGTGGCCTGGGAGTAGGCTGAGTCAAGGTTTGTGACCTTTCGTGGTTGGGTAGCAGGAATTAAAGAGCAAAATAGTTTGCTAAACCTGCCTAGTTGCATCCAACCAAACATACATTCGCACAACCAATGGGGAGGTCAGTTACGCCAAGAAAATGGCAAAGAGAAGCCACAAAATTGGGATGGGGTATTTCTGCATGCAGGGGCATCCAGGGAAGGGAGTCAAAAAAGTCAAGATGGTAGCCACACATTAAAGAGGGGGGCTACATGTGGTCACCACAACTCTTTTGACAGCCTTTATAGGGGTCTGACCTCTTCCTCTGATCAACCTCAAAATATTGGATGATTTTGCAATATAGAACAGCCTTGTCAAAAACTCTTTTCCCCAAACTTTATTGCTTCTGTGGTCTTCCTGACCTTCAGTACTTGGATGTTAATAAGCACCAGATAATACAGGTGACCTAAAGAGGACATAGAGGTCTTATCTGGACAGACTGGGAGCCTCCAGAAAAATAGACCACAGGGAAGTTTGCTTTCTGAACTTAGCTAAACAATATATTTCATTCCCTAAATCCATCATTCTCTCAGCCTCCTCAACCTATTATTTTTGCTGGCATTCGCTTTCCGTACCTTGCAGATTAAAACTTTTAAATCACCCTTCTGCTTTCATAACATTCAGAATGTCTAATTCAGTGTTGTCCAAACTTGGCCACTTTAAGATGAGTGGACTTCAACTCCCAGAATTCCCTAGCCAGCCATGCTGGCTGGGGAATTCTGGGAGTTGAAGTCCACTCATCTTAAAGTGGCCAAGTTTGGACAACACTGGTCTAATTGGTTCCCCATCTGTTAGAGATTGAGTGCCTTGCCCTCCAGCTGGGTTAAGCATCCGTAATGAGCAGTTAGAGTGGACTTGCTCGTAGTCACCTAAATACAATTTGGGATATTGATCCCTCCTTCAAACAAATGCAGAATCTAAGCTGGCTCTGACTTAAGAGCATGGATGAATGGGCCATGGTTTTGGAGCGGCATGTTTTTCATTTATTTTTGTGGGTTGAGCTCTGGACGGGCAACAGGAAGCTTGCTTTGAGATTTCATCACAGTTCCAGCCTGCCACACTCAGTCCTAATGGTAGAGCTGCGTTGGCAGCCCTTGGTCACACGTTGGTTCTACATGACATACGAAAAGGTCAAGTGGATGACTGCTTTCCATACAGTCTTCTTGACGGCATTACAAAAATGTTGGGTTCTTGGTGTTCTCTGAGCTTGATTGTTTATGTAATGCCCTCTCCTGCTCCAGGTAAACAGGTAGGGAAGAAGCAAGAAATTATCTAGGAACCCTAGATGGGGCCATCCTAATCAAGAAATCATCTAGGAAGAAGCCACACCCCAACCAAGAGTGGCAGGGCAAACTACTATATATAAACAACCAGCAAACTCCACTCCCCCTTGCACTGATGGGGTTATAAGAGTTTTTTGCAAATACACAAAATCCTATTTGTCATTTACCCAAGGGGGAAAAAGGAGATTGTTCTGGGTGGTAGTTAATAATTCATCTTACTAAGGCTTTTGGTATTGTCCTAATTCTTATTATTGCTTGTTTCTGTTGCAGGTTCATAACAGAAACTTGTTGTCCCTTGACTTTGACCGTGTGACACGAACAGAGAAGATTTATGATGACCATCGCAAATTCACTCTGCGCATTCTGTACGACCAGGCCGGGCGGCCTACGCTTTGGTCTCCCAGCAGTCGACTGAATGGGGTGAACGTCACCTATTCCTCAGGAGGACATATAGCTGGGATCCAAAGGGGAACCATGTCTGAAAGAATGGAATACGACCAATCGGGCAGAATTACATCCAGAATGTTTGCTGATGGCAAATCTTGGAGCTACACGTATTTAGAGAAGGTGAGTGCCATAGGGAAGAGGTATCTCCAAACTTTCACCCAATCTACCCCCTTTGAATTATATTTTCTCCTATTTTGCTCCCTTTTTATATTCCAGCTCTTAAAAATGATCCTCAAATTGCTTTTCAGTGTTACCTGTGTACATACTCATTGTGCTATTCCTTTTCAAGACAAGCAGCTTTATGCAGAAGTTGGGGGAAAAGGAAGAAATTAAGGGCAGGAGATAAGAAAAAGAAAAGGAAACATACCAAACTCTAGTTTACACCACCACTATTCACTATAAACTTCTCCATAACTTTCTGTCCTTGCTCGTCAACCTCATTTCCCCCACTTCATGCATTGCTTTAAACTTTTTGTTCTCTCTGAGATCTTTTCAAGGTTTTAAATACAGGTAGTCTTCCACTTACAACCAATCATTTAGTGACCGTTCAAAGTTATGATGGCGCTGAAAAAAATGACTTGCGACTGGTCCTCGCATTTACGACTGTCACAGTGTCCCTGCAGTCACGTGATCAAAATTCAGGTGCTTGGCAACCAGCATGTATTTATGATAGTTGTAGTGTCCCAGGGACACATGATTTCCATTTGCGACCTTCCCAGCCAGCTTCCGACAAGCAAAATCAATGGGGAACTGCGTGATTCACTTAACGACCACCGTGATTCACTTAAGAACTGCAGCAAAAAATGTTGTAAAATCAGGTGCAGTCACTTGCTTAATGACTGCACTACTTAACAATGAATTTTCCGGTCCCTACTGTGGTGATACGTTGAGGACTACCTGTCATTATTTGGATGATGCTGGACATAGAAGCGATCCACTTTCTGCATCCTACTACAAAGCTTAGCCATAATAATAATGTTGAGAAAATGTTCTTGTTATAACTTATTTTTTTCTTCTGATTACAGTCCATGGTTCTGCTTCTTCACAGTCAGCGGCAATATATTTTTGAATTTGATAAAAACGATCGCTTGTCATCAGTAACTATGCCCAACGTAGCTCGGCAGACCTTGGAAACGCTTCGCTCAATCGGATATTACAGGAATATCTACAGACCTCCAGAGGGCAACGCCTCGGTGGTGGAGGATTTCAGTGAGCAATGGCAACTCCTTCATACGTATTACTTGGGAACCGGGAGACGAGTCATCTATAAGTATGGCAAACTGTCTAAACTGGCAGAGATGCTTTACGACACAACCAAAATCAGCTTCACCTACGATGAAACAGCAGGCATGTTGAAGACAATAAACCTACAAAATGAAGGGTTCACCTGTACTATTCGGTACCGCCAGATTGGACCGCTCATCGACCGCCAGATTTTTCGCTTCACAGAAGAAGGCATGGTGAATGCCCGTTTTGATTACAACTATGACAACAGTTTCCGGGTGACAAGCATGCAAGCCGTGATCAACGAAACACCATTACCCATTGATCTCTACCGTTATGATGACGTGTCAGGCAAAACAGAACAATTTGGTAAATTCGGGGTTATCTATTATGACATCAATCAGATCATCACCACTGCAGTCATGACCCACACTAAACATTTTGATGCCTACGGTAGAATGAAAGAAGTTCAGTATGAAATATTCAGATCCCTCATGTACTGGATGACCGTACAGTATGACAACATGGGGAGAGTAGTGAAAAAGGAATTGAAGGTTGGCCCTTACGCAAATACCTCGAGGTATTCGTATGAGTATGATGCTGATGGCCAGCTGCAGACTGTATCAATCAATGAGAAACCACTCTGGAGATACAGCTATGACCTCAATGGGAACCTCCATTTGTTGAGTCCTGGCAACAGTGCCCGTCTCACACCGCTGAGGTATGATCTCAGGGACAGGATTACAAGACTGGGAGATGTGCAGTATAAGATGGATGAAGATGGTTTCTTGAGACAAAGGGGGAATGACATTTTTGAGTACAATTCTGCAGGGCTTCTCATCAAGGCATACAACAAGGCCAGCAAGTGGAGCGTTAAGTATCGTTATGATGGGCTTGGAAGGAGAGTCTCCAGCAAAACCACGCACGGTCATCATTTGCAGTTCTTTTACGCAGACCTCACCAACCCCACCAAAGTCACCCATCTGTACAATCACTCCAGCTCTGAGATAACATCTCTCTATTATGACCTTCAGGGCCATCTCTTTGCCATGGAAGTGAGCAGTGGAGATGAATTTTACATTGCTTGCGATAACATTGGGACTCCTTTGGCTGTCTTCAGTGGAACAGGCCTAATGATCAAGCAGATCCTGTACACAGCTTACGGAGAGATCTACATGGATACCAACCCAAACTTCCAAATTATCATTGGTTACCACGGGGGTCTGTATGATCCCCTCACCAAACTCATACATATGGGGAAGAGAGACTACGATGTCCTAGCCGGCCGGTGGACCAGCCCAGACCATGACATCTGGAAACGTCTAAGCCACAGCAACATCATGCCTTTCAATCTTTACATGTTCAAAAACAACAACCCTATTAGCAACTCCCAGGATATAAAATGCTACATGACAGGTAAAATGCATGTTCAGCTCACTCGTTAACTGCCAGAGATTGAACTGAGACTTTGGCAGGTAACACATGAAGCTTTGCTTCTTATCCAAAGAACAGATGCCATTGCTCACTGGCAAAACGCATGTAAGTTTCCATACATGGCATCTTCCATTTAAAAGCTTCAGGAAGTTCTCTGAGATCTTTTTGCCTCAGAGTAGACTCCAGTGAGAACAGACCCTGCTGGTTGAAAAGAACCAATACTCTGATTTAAGGCAACTGTACTAGCGGTGTCATAATTTTCCCCCTTAAACTCTAAAGGTTTTGTATTCCCATTCCACTTTCCCTCACACCCTTGCATATCCTTTTTTGTGGATTAAAGGGTGATTCACATCCTTCTAATTTCCTGTCAGTTATACAGAGGTATCATTGTGGGCATGAGCTGGCACCCAGATTCTAAACTGCCTCGAAATAAACTGTAGGAAAGATGCTTGTTCCAGAAGGGAAGCATCTGAATCCTTTCTAATCGTGACATTTCCATCAATCCTTTTAAAAAATAACAATGCAGTGAAGTGTTAATTCATCCATGAGAATTGCTATTTAAAGGGCAGTGAAAAACAACTATTGCATGTAAAGCAGATCAGGCAGAGAGAGAGAGACTGACCAAGGAAACCAAGCCCTACTGAAGTTAGTGGAATTACTTGGGAGTAAATAATTTGAGAGTTGGAGCAGTGATATATTAAGTACAGAGCCCAAACAGACCTAGAGGGTGGAGTGATTCAGAGCTCAACTTCATACCTAATGTATTTGCATCACAAACACGTCCAGTATCACAACGCTGATATTTGCAGTGTTGCCTTCTTCTCATCCCCAGCCCACAGCTGTGGCACCTTAAAGTCCTATTTAGCCATTCCAGCTTTAAAGTAGCATTTTTCCTCTTATTCAGACATCTTGTTTTCATAGCCCCAATCTAGCACTCCTCATCAATGATGTGGTTGAAGATGCAGACAAGGAGTTGGCCATTTTTGGAGATGTTCCAACAGGTTTCTTGGCCCTGCCCTCCATGACTGTTGGGTTTACGTCAAGAGGGCAGTTGACCGTACCCTGCAAACACCTCTGGAGACTAGATCCCTGACATTCACGGAGGCATCTGCCTGCATAATGCTAGACTGGTACTTTTGTAGCACTATTTAGGTCTTCTGCAGGATGCTTATAAACACGAGTGTCCTGGTTTTCGGAAACAGGACTAGCCATATTTTTTATACACAAGTTTAGCGCTTTTTTGAAAGAGGGCAATGCCTGTGTTTTAAAAATCAGGCCTAGCGCTCTCCTGAGAGAATGTTAGTCCTGCACTACCCAGGAGATGGGGGGCAATGTTTTCTGCATTTCTTCTGTCCAGATGTCATGTCGATCAGTGCCTTAATGCAGTGAAAAGAGAAGGAGGCTGCCGGTAGCTGTGATTCATAGAAGAGTCACATGCCTAACCCAAGCGAGCTCCTTTCCGCTAAAGCAAATGTTCATAAAATAGTAAAAGGCACCATTAAAGCTTCCCTTTGCTCAGCGTTTTCTCCAAACACATAAGAATTAGTCTCTTTTCTTTGGTGATTAGTGCATCGCCTAGAATTCTGCTCAAAAACATTCACTGCCTGCTGACAGATATTTTTAAAAAGAACCTGGCAAGCGGTGCTGGTTTTTAAAGAATGGCATTGCCCTCGCAAAAGGTTTGTGGCAGGCTGCATTTTGAGCTTAATTTTCCCAAATCCAGTGGCATTGCTTTCATGTATTTATTTCATTGATGTATATGCCACCTTTCCGCTCAGTAGAAATATTCAGCAGAGGCTAGTTTTTGTTTCTGTTTGATCAAAGCAAGCAGTCCTAATACAGCCAGGAGTGTGGGTTTGGTTTGGTTTGGTTTGGTTTGGTTTGGTTTGGTTTGGTTTGGTTTGGTTTGGTTTGGTTTGGTTTGGTTTGATTTGATTTGATTTGATTTGATTTGATTTGATTTTTTTTCCAAAGTGGCCAGTTTCTATAAAATGTAAGATGTGCACATTGTTACATGTATGAACATGCCATGCCTGGAAGGATTTCCAGTTTTCCACCTCTGAAATACAGTAAAACTTCATTTAATGGAACACTTGGTAGAAGGTGGTGTCTGTTAAATCCAGAAGTCCATTAAATCCAAATGTACACCGTTTGCATCAGTTTATGTTATATGCATAATTACATAATTGAAATAGCATCATTTGCAATAAAACCTCTATTTAATGACCAACCACTCTATGTAATGGATATTCTGTCTAACAACAGATATTCTGTTTAACAGATGCTCTAACAAATAAGCACTCTATGTAATGGACAAACTATTTAGTGGCCATTAGTCCACAAAATCAGGATGATGTCCTATCAAAAAATGTGTCCATTGTATCAAAAGTTTATTGATTAATTCCTTTTCTAGGTGCCTTCATGCATCAGAACAATGTCCTCCAGATGTGTTGGACCATATCTCAGACATCAGTTATGGGAGTTAATCTCCAAGACTTCTGGAGGACACCCAGGTGGGAGAAGCTGCATGTAAAGGGTGGCTAGCATGTAACCTTTTGGTTTCTCTCTTCCCATTGCAGATGTCAACAGCTGGCTGCTTACCTTTGGTTTTCAGTTGCACAATGTTATCCCTGGTTATCCTAAACCTGACATGAATGCTATGGAGCCATCTTATGAACTCACCCACACCCAGCTGAAAACCCAGGAATGGGACAATAGCAAGGTAATTAGCCTGACTGATGCACCGTTAGCTTCTTTGACTTCCAAAAAGGCCAATTTTTGGATTGTTGTTACATTATTCCAGATGACCCTTTCATTGGGAAGCGGGGAATGTACACATTGAACTATTTACGGCCCCAAAAAAACCACTCCACTGAGCTTGCCCAAAGTGCATAGCTACATTCTTCCTCACATGGGCTCTCTTTCCAGTTGGAGATACTGCAGGGTTTTCTCCCATGTATCTAGAAAGAACCATCATTGTGTTTTGTTCTGTATGTTCCCTCCCAGCCCTTTAAAGCCAGAGATACATAAGGACAAATCAAGACACGTTTCCTAAGGAAATGACTGAAATTATAGGGTGGAATTGTCTGCAGTTTCCAAAGTCATGAAAGACATCGATTGAAAAAAAAGTTAATGCCTTTCTTGGATCATTGGATCAGAAACTTCTTGGCCCCTTTCCCCAGCACTCTCCAGCCACCTCAGGAAGTTCAGGCTCCTTCACTTGCTCTTCAAACTATTGGAGAGCTTTTCTCACAGAACATAAAACTCATCTTTCATAGTCAGATGGTGTAGACATCTTACCTCATCGAAGATGATGTGGGTTGACAGTCCCTTTAACAAGCCATGCACAGAGTGCCAACTCACCAAGACTCATGTTCAACTCTCTTGGATTTAAGTCCAGCACCAGATGAGTTTTTTCACTGCTATCTGTAATACTTCTGATATTCTACTTCTCCTCTAGAGCAGTGTTTTTCAAACTTGGCAACTTGAAGATGTGTGAACTTCAACTCCCAGCATAGCTGGCTGGGGAATTCTGGGAGTTGAAGTCCACACAACTTCAAGTTGCCAAGTTCGAAAAACACTGCTCTACAGCATGACAATTCTCTGAAAGTTTTGACCTTATCAGGTAGCCACAATCTCCCTTCATATAATACTTTCTGTTTTTTGCCTTCCTTTGGGGAGCAGAAAGATGAAAGAGAATGGAGAAAAAATGTCCAAGGCAAGATAGGCTATCTCTTTGAACTCTGCATAATCTGTTTGTGTCCCTTTTAAAAACAAAAACATTTGCAGCCACGGAGCCCACAAGCTCTTTTCCTTTCGGAGAAGAACTCCCTTCTCCCCAGTGCATTACTTTATTATTAAAAGGGTGTATGCAAGGTCATTCATTCTTCAAATGAAGCAGCTTTTCAAAGACACCGGAGTTATTTGGAGATAACCAAGAGGGTTTTTTTAAATTACGATTACAGCGATATTCATGATAACACTCACTGTGGCTCGCAGATACCCTGGACCGTGGGGCTAAAGTTGCCTTAAGAATGGCAGTTTTGGAGAAATTCCTTTCATTCATATTGGGCCAAACGATTGCATGAAATAGGAGATCTGTGAATGCACTCCCAGTTCTGATCAGAATCCAGTCAAGGTGGAGAGTGGATTATTTTTCACCTTCTGTGTTGTTTCCTTGATTAAAATTCCGTTCCCACTGCCACCAACCCAGAAGATCAACCCCGCAGCCCCATATCACTTCTGCCTAGCCAAACGTACCGTAACACACTGCTACGTCCCATTCATAGATCTGCCAACGTTATGTCTAATTTAATCTTTCAAAACACAATTACTGTGGTATCGGGTGTTTTGTGCAGGCACCGGTCTGCCTGCGCAAAGAATACAAATTTTGCTTTCCATTAAACGGAAACTCATGCATCGCTTTATTATGATACGTACCTGTCAGAACAAGTTAAAGAAAAATATACTTAATAATTACTGAGCACATTGCCAATCACTGCTATTTAACTGGAAGTTACTGCTTCTAGGTATTTCCCCAGCTTGCTGAAATCTTTCATTTATTATTTCCCAGACATGTAGCTACATTGCGCTCTTGCATGAAAAATGAGGACAATCTTCGTGGCATCTTTTTTCTTTTTTTATCCAACCTTTATTGTTTTTATAAATAACTCAAGGCAGCAAATATACCTCATACTCCTTCCTCCTCCTGTTTTCCCCACAACAACAACCCTGTGAGGTGAGTTGGGCTGAGAGAGAGGGACGGGCCCAAAGTCACCCAGCCGGCTTTCGTGCCTAAGGCGGGACTAAAAAACTTTTTTAAAAAATTAGTCCCCAAACACATCCAAAAGACGTTCTTTAACTTGGTAGATTGTTTCACACATCCAACTTGCATCGATTGGTAACGTGAGTTCCTCTCTTTCTTAATCCCTCTTCCTGCCACCATTCAGTCGATCTTAGGGGTACAGTGTGAAGTGCAGAAGCAACTGAAGGCTTTTGTCACGCTGGAGAGCTTCGAGCAGATCTACAGTTCAAGCATCGCTGGATGCCAGGAAGTCAAGGAGAATCGCCACTTTGCTTCGGGAGATTCCATCATTGGCAAGGGGGTCAAATTTGCAATGAAAGATGGCAGGGTAGCCACTGACATCATCAGCACGGCGAATGAGGATGGGCGGAGAATAGCCGCCATACTGAACAACGCTTATTACCTGGAGAACTTGCATTTCACCATCGATGGCATGGACACCCACTACTTTGTCAAACAAGGGCCGTCGGACAGCGATTTGTCAATCCTGGGCCTCAGTGGGGGAAGGAGAACCTTGGAGAACGGGGTCAACGTCACCGTCTCCCAAATCAATACAGTGCTCAACGGGAGGACTAGACGTTACACTGACATCTGGCTCCAGTTCGGAGCACTGTGCCTGAACGCGCGATACGGGACCACCTTGGACGAAGAGAAGACCCGCGTGCTGGAGTTAGCCAGGCAACGGGCGGTGGCCCACGCCTGGGCCCGGGAGCAACAGAGACTGCGGGATGGGGAGGAGGGTAGCCGGTCCTGGACAGAAGGGGAAAAGCAGCAATTGCTGAACACAGGGCTGGTTCAGGGGTACGACGGCTACTTCGTCATCTCAGTGGAACAATACCCGGAACTGTCCGACAGTGCTAACAACATCCATTTCATGAGACAGAGCGAGATGGGCAGAAGGTGACAGAGAGGGTGATGCGTTGACTTCTTGCCAAAGACAGCTGCTCCTAGGTGGCCGCATACCAGACTGTGTTGTACTCGAGCCTTTTTTTTCTAAAGAAAGAAAAAAGCAAACAACAAAGAACTTTACAGAAAACAGGAAGGTTGGGGTGGAGCAAGAACACAGTTGCACCGTAGCTCAGGCAACATCCTTTATTTTAGATTGGCGTTTTTTTGTTTTTTTAAATGGCTTTCTCACCTTTTGCTGTTTTCATTCCTCCCCTTCTCTGCTCCTACCGCTCTGCTCCATCGGGACCAGGAAGGGTAATTTCACCATTGCGTGAGCAATTCTGTCTCCTTTGTGCAAAATACTGGAGGATGGGGGGGTGTTCGTTTAAATCCATAGTTTCTGTTTGTTTTCTTTAATTTTCTTTTTCTTTTTAATGGGGTGAGAAAAGAGTCTCTGTATTAGGTTTGTGTTAACCTTTCATAGTTGGGTTGGAAAAAAGAAAATAAGAGGATTTATGAGGTACGAAAACAGGAAGAACGCATTTCCAAGAAGGAAAGTTCACAACCTCCTGCAGCGTCGATGGGAAACAAATCATATGAAGAAACTGGAGACTCCTCAAAGTCTTCTCAAATGATCCTTCAAACATTTGTGAGCCTCTAAACAAGAACTTGCAGGTCATTTTTACATGTCCCATTCTTTCTGGATAACCCTGGTGCTTCAGGTTATTTGCTGAATGAGGCAAAACAGCTGCATCTTACAGACTTGTGAGATCAACCCTTCCCGAGATGGAATAATCTTTTTTTTAATTTTTTTTTTAATGAGTCTTTTTTACTACGATAGGCTATTTTGTTCACCAGTTTGTTTTCTGCCTTTGCATAACAGAGGACGCGTCGCTGCAAATCTTTTTAATTTTGAAACCCCATAGCAGCTATTGGAGCGGGGTGGGGGAAAAAAATCACACTCTACTTAGAGTAACTTTTGTTGCACATACTGTTAGGTGGGAAGCACCAATGATGTATATTTGTCAACAGTAAACCCTCCTTAAATATATAGTATTTCTGTACACCAAGTGAAGTGTCTTTAACGGTCATCTTTTGAGGATTTAAGTTCTTCTCTTAAAAGCAGACATGGCAATTTATCAAGAGTAGGGTCATCCTTAATGATGAAATCTCAATTCCTCCTAAAATATATATATATATATTTTTCAGAGCCAGGTTAGATATTGATGTGAGAGATACATCAAGCGTCTCTTGATGATTTTTCGTTTTACTTTAATGCAGCATCGGTAGGTAAAGAGATGTTTAATCTTTCCTCCACGGGCCACTTCTACCAAAATGGTCTTCTCCAGTGCTGGGATGATTTTTAGAGGGCAAGTTTTTGTGGCAGTTGGTCCAAAAGAGAAACAGGCAACATACTGAACACAATCTCCAATCTTCCTGTTACCGTACTGAGTTCAAACCAAAACATTGGGAGAACTGGATAGGACTATCAAGTCCTATGTATGTTGACCTTTAAACTACACAGAGACATTGTGCCAGCTCTCTGTTCTAGCTTTCAGGAATGTACCTACAATTTGGAGGAGGCCTTTTGTTGACTTAATAACCCTCTTGTAAAAAGCAAAACCAGGACTAAACTTAGGGCGTTAGGAACCCTAAAACTTCCTTTTTTTCACCTCGACTTCATATTTTTACATTGTTTTCATAGCCCAGCACACACCTAAACACACATGTATACTCAAAGCTTTCTGAACAGAACTGTGAGTCTTCATACGATGAGCAAAAAAGAGCATCTTAGCTAGAGAAGGATAGGATCATACATCCAGATGCATTCTCTGAAGTTTCAAAACTGAGATGGCTTTTATTACTCTTTGCAAAGAAAATCACTGCTGATTGCAAGTCAGTTCTGTCCCTAGAACTGCTGGAAATAGTGTTACACAGATGTGCCTGCATTGGTTGGTTTTGTGTATAAATTATTCTTCGTCCAACATAGAGATTCCAAAGACTTCAGTTGGGTTGAGATAGGGCTAGCAAAATAGAAACATCTGGAAATTAGTGGAAGTAGGTGAACTGAAGGGCAGGCATGGCAGAAATTGTAAGCAGACCCTAGGTAGTGGAAACTTTCTTTTTTTCATCTCAACTTCATATTTTTACATTGTTTTCATAGCCCAGCGCACACTTAAACACACATGTATACTCAAAGCTTTCTGAGTAGAACTGTGAGTCTTCATATCATGAGCAAAAATCTCTCCAGAATTTCTTATTTTAAAAAAAAAACTGATTTCCTGATATGGGTATCAAGGTGAACTGAATATAAACGGAAATTCCTAAATTGGGAAGAAGCACATTCTTCATATAGTAAAGGAGGATCATATCCAGATTTCAGGGCTAATTCAAAGAGTTTGTGTGGGGGTTAGACAAGAACAAAATGCTACCCTGAGATGTCTTTTTGATTAGTTTTTCTTGAGGCAAAAGCCACACCATCACCCATGTGACCTCTTGTTATCCCTTCGGAAAATGACTTTTTGTGAATGGTAGATTCTTATTACCCAGATACAGGAAACCAGGGTATTTTCTGATAGTTTCCAGATACATTTAAGTGTTCAACCAACATGGCTATAGGTTGGGAATTTGGAGAATTAAAATCCAAAGCACCAGGAGGGCATCAGGTTGGGCAAGGTTGACCCAGAGCAGTGGTTGGGGGGGGGGGTGCTTTGTTGTATCAGATGTAAATGGTGACTGTAGGGTGAATGTGCAACGAAAATAGAAGCATCATTCCTTGCACAAAATCAAGCAAAGAAGTGGGTAACCTACATCTAATGATCTTGAAGTAGCTATAAACTAAGCTAGAACTTTTCAAGAGTCACTGAAGACTCTTGAGCTTTTGAGAGGTCTACTGTTTCTTGGCGCTTTTCCTCATGGCCAACCAGGACAATTCCTGGCACTTTGCCCATCTTTGCTTGTTTCTGGAAACAACATGGTTGTAAATGATCCCATCCGTGCAACCGGTTCTCCGTCCTCTCCCTTCTGGGATGCATCTTATTCTCCTCTGCTACTTGTGCCACTTGGGAGAGAACAACAAAGAAGAGCGTTGCCTGGGTGCTTGAGAGAGTAAGGAAATCTTTTGGTAAGAAGAGAAGAATGTGTCTCTGCTAAAGGGTGCTGGTTTTCTGCTACATTTTTTGGAATTGTGATAAAGTTAGGGGAGAATTTCAGCCAGTTCAGCCAAGACTTCCAGAAACATCCATGAGCATCTGTAGAAGCCATGATGTCATGCACATCTGGATGTCATGGTGCAAATGATGTACTAGACATCATTAACATCATGACTCAAGTGGCGAAAATTACATCGTTTGCATTACTCATGCCTTGACGTAGTGCACGTGACATTGTGGCTTCTACTCAGCACCTATGGCAATTTTCCTGGTGTCTTAGAGCCTAGGACATATCTCATAGGAGTTGAAGCCACCTACTGACAGGTTAGTCTTCATACCGTGGCAACCATTCCAATTTCCAGAATTCCTACACAGGATGATCCAAGGCTGTATTTGGTGGGGAATTCTGGGAACTGCAGTCCAAACATATGTAGAAGGTGGCAGGTTGAAGAAGGTTGATTTAGGGGGAACCCTGTCAACCAGATATCTGGCCTCTTTCATGGATAAGAATGTTGTATTATAGGTTTTTTTCTTTTAAGAAGATGTACATTGCCTAGTATTCATATCTTCACAAAGCTGGATAGACATATATCCATAAACTCAAGACAATAGCTAGGGGCATCCACAGGGGAGATTTTAAAAAGTCAAGATGGCGCAATCCACATAAAAAGGGGGGGCAAGGCTTTGATTGCATGACTGCAGCTGCCATCCTGATGTTTTTTGACCACACACCCCCATTGACACCTCTGACAGTGGCTAGGACGTAACATTTTGGCAGCGAATGCTAAATTTATTTTAAAAGAAGCAAGGTAGAAACGCAACAGAAGTTGGAATTGAAATTTATAGTGCAGTTTCCTTTTCCAGTGTTATCATGAATAAAGATCAGAAGTGTCCTGTGATAGGTGCTTGACAGAACTAATGTGGTTTAGCGTGGTGCCTATTGTAACTTCTTCTGTGGAATATTCATTGTTTTTCATAATACCAGGAACTCTTTTTCACATAGGCATGTCGGTCAAGGAACCGAAATAATCCCAGTTATTACCAGCTTTTGCATCCCAGAACACACAACATTCTCCACTAGAATTGCCAACCAGGTCAGAGCAGTGCCACTTGGGTGCCACTTGGGTGATTGCTTCTCAGCACTTCCCAGCAAAAAAATCATTGATTTGATTAAACTAACACATTTGTTGGTGGCCTTCTCCAATCCTAACACCCTTTGACTATTGGGATTGTTAACTCCCAGAATCCTCGGCTAGTATTTGTAGGAATTCTGGAAGTTACAGTTCTATCGATCTCTAGGGAGTCAGTTTGGAGAAAACTGTTAGCAATTCTTTGAGGATTGCTACCAGTTTCTGTGCATCAAAAAACATTCTGATGAATATCACAAACTAAGTTAATAAAAGACTGGCTTTTTTCTTCTTCAGCACCTAGTCCTAAGTCATATGTTTGATTTGCCATTTTTGTAGCCACAGTTAATCCATTCATTTTTCTCCAGACTATGACAACAACCTTGCTTTTAGGATCAAATTATTTCCACTATAAGTTGTCTTGATTTTGCTTCCAAGACATGTAATAAGACATATTTTCTCTGTTCACACACTTGTGCACATCCATACACATAGCCACTGTACAAATCAAGAGTTGTTCTGAATGTGGAGAAAAAGATGTGTAAAACATGAACAAAATTCAAGCAATTTTTTAATCTAGTTTTTTGTGACAGCAAGCACTGATTTGATGGTACTAACAGTTGAATATGTTCAAACTGAAGAAGAGTTCTAATGGCATGCTACACAATTGTGAACATGGGCTGAGCAGTGTGAAAATGCCATTAAATAGTGTTTTCTAATATAGTGTCAGCACCTCATAACATTTATGCCTATGGGACCAGAGGATAAAAACCACTGGGTGATTTTTGAAATTGAACCATCCAATTAGGCATATACAAATCTGTTATAGTAAATTGGCACGTTTTATTTGTGTTCTATCCAAAAAAATCTCCGATCTAAAGAACATTTTCAAACAAAACCTAGAGAAAAGGATGACAAGGTGGGGTTTATTAAAAAAGAAAATTGGGAAAAAAATCAGACACAACTAGGAGTGCAGGGCATTTATAATGAATTTAAGAAGATTAACATCTACAGAAAATATTTCAATGGAGATTATCATAGTTGAAAAATGTTTCCCACACCTTGATGCATCTCTAGACTCCACTGAGTTCAAGAAGGTTTGTGATCAACCTGGTCAGAACTGGACTGTCTTTAATCTAGATCAGTGTTTCTCAACCTTGGCAACTTTAAGATGCGTGGACTTCAACTCCCAGAATTCTCCAGTCAGCACCCTGGCTGCAGAATTCTGAGAGTCGAAGTCCACGCATCTTAAAGTTGCCAAGGTTGAGAAACACTGATGTAGAGTGTCCTTGGATGTGCTATCCATCTGCTTCTCACTCTAAATGCCCTCTTTGAATCTTCTATAAATGTGCCTCAAGAATAATAAATAAGCTGGGGAATTTTATTTTAAGAGTATAAGGATCAATCCAGAATTTATCCTGAAATTTAAGACATCGAAATTCCCACAGTATCATCTGCCCCATTCTGGACTGTGAAAGGTTTCTACTGATGATCTTCAAAAACCTATGAATCAATAGTTAAAATCTTATGTGTAACAGTGTATTTACACACACACACACACACACACACACCAAGGAATGGAGGAAAGTTAAGATACTTGTTTGGACAATAATTGTTCTATCTGTGATAAACAAAAATACACTTTACATAAGGGGAAATATCTAAACACAGGCTGGTTTGAGAAGAAGACTTTCTGTCAAAATCACATTTGCAATCCCAGCACTGGCAAATTTGTTCTTGTTACTGCGTGTAATTTCCTAGAGGTCTGGAACTGATTTTTCTTGAGAATTTTTTTTTCTCTTGACACTTTGTGTTTCCAACACTGTATTCTTGACTGTAAATAAAACAACCCTGTAAATACATGCAGATGTAGATACCTTCTAGAAAACAAAAATCAAAACGACAACAAAAAAAATCTCAGAACAGAAGTGACCACGTGTAGCCTTCGGTGACAAATAAAAAGAATATTTTGTGTTTAAAAAGGAGTGGAAATCGTTTTTGACTGCATGGAGTTTGCCTTGACTGTTTCTAGAACCAGATAAGGGGTTCAAAACAGGTAGCAGATAAAAAGTGAAATCTCCAGCTTGACTCCTGATGGCTTCATGAGCAAGGCCACATAGTTTTCAGGGCAACAATATAGAATTATTTTCCCCCTTTTTCTGGGACTATTTTTCAACTTCTCACTGTAGCCTGCAACCGAGGGATTCCAGCCTCCCCCTTTTCAAGATCAGTCATGGTCAGCTAGATACTACTACCTAACTCAGCTCTCCAACACAGGACTTACTCCAAAGTAGCTGAACAATCTTGTGTTAAAAAGGATGGCGTGGGGCAAAAAGGAACTACTAAATACAGTTCATAAAAAGGGCTGATAAGAATATTAATGGCTACATACGTACCAGTCCAATATAGAACTTTTTCTAAAGTTGGAGTACTAAAATTATGCACTGATGACATTCACGTGTACCTAAATCATCACTCAGCTGGATCAACATAACGTGTTCTGCTTAGCCTTTGGAGATGATCCCAAAGCTACATCTGATCCAGAATGCAGTGGTGAGATTGTTGGCAGATTAACCCCATCAGTGTACAGCAATACACTGCTGAAGATCCTCTACTGGTTACCTGTAGATTTCTGAGCCCAACTAATTATCACCTACCAAGCCCTTTATGGTATAACACCAGGCTACATCAGGCACTGCCAAAATTGAGTCCCCCCCCCCATCTGGTGAGAACATCCAGAGAGGGCCTGTTGTGAGTTCCCCCTCCCTATAGGAAGTCAGAAGAACGTGGACAAGAAAACAGGTTGTCACTGGTGCTTTCTGTGATTCCTTAGGTTTTGATAGAAACTGAGTGCTAGAGACCATTTCAGGTGTCTTAATTTTAATAAACACTAGACATAAAGCAAGCATTTGTTCAGCATATACAGGATGCAAAATATTGCGCGAAGTTGAAAGAATTGGCTGGGCAGCTTCCAAGAAGACTTCGCTAAGCTTTTGCCTGTTTTAGATGTTGAGCTTCATCCAGATTACATAACTCAGCCTCCACTGAAATTGTTTCTCAGCACAAGAGCCTTTGGCTTCTAGGCATCAGCTGAGAAAGATAGAAATGTGGTCAGGAATGTAGAAGTAGAAAATGAGCTAAGGTCAGCAAGGGAGGCAAGAAGAGTTGCTGTGTCAGCAGCAAAGGAAGTGGTGGCTCACCACTTACTCCAAATGGAGAAATCTTGACAGGTGACCAAGAGAAAGCAAAGGAACTCAACTCTATTTTGCTTCTTTCTCAAGGAAATGGTGACTTGAGTAGCACAAACTGGGAAGGAACAGAGCAGGGGAAGCTGTATGTCAGAAGGCTGCAATAAAGGAACTTCTAGCCAATACAAGTGCTTACAAGTCTCCATGTTCTGTTGAAATACACCCCAGAATACTTAGGAAACTGGCAGAAATGCTGTTGGGAGCTCAGTCAATTATATTTCAGGCATTCTGGAGAACTGGGGAAGTTCTCCAGAAAAGCAAGGATGGGCCCTTTCTTGAAGAAAAGGGGGGGGATCTCAATTGTTGGAGCAACTAAAGCAGGCCATTTGTAAGCATCTTGATGACAAGGGCATGATTGCTAAAAGTCAGTATGGCTTTGTCAAAAACAGACAACATGAAATAAATCTTGTCTCCTTTGAGAAGGTACTTACTTTAGTGGACAAGAGGCATACTGTGGATATAATCTATCTTGATTCCAGAAAAGCTTTTGTCAGGCTTCCATATTCTCATCAACAAGCTGTTAGTGTGGTTTGGATGTCATTAAGAGTCAGGTGGGTCTACAGCTGGCTGGCTAACTATATTTAGAGAGTCAGCACTGATGGCTCTACTTCAGTTGGAGAGTGAGAAGTGGCCAGTGAGGTCCTGCAGGGAACTGTCTTGGGGCCAGTATTAACAGAGTTGATGGACTGCTTGTCAAATTTGCAGATCAAACAAGATTGGGAGGCCTGGCCAACAGCTAGGTTGGCAGAATGAAATTGCAATCTAATCTGGAAGGGAAGGTTAGTCTGAGAGGAACATGACCTTCAACAGGGAGAAATCTGAACTGTTACATTTAGGGAGGGGAAGTGCAAGGCAAACCTACAAGATGGGGAATTCAAGGCTTGGAGGCACTACTTTGGAGAAGGACTTGGGGGGGGGGGCATTGACAACAAGCTGAATATGAGATGGCAGTGTGAGACAGTGCTAGAAAAGCCAACAAGTTCTGGGTGCAGCGGGAAAAGCATTGCTTGAAAGATGCATGAAGCCTTATGCTCCTCTACTCTGCACTGGTGAGACCACACCTGAAGTGCTATGTACAATTCTGGGCATCATGTTTCCAGAAGGATATTGATAAGTTAGAAAGGGTCCAGAGGACAGTGACAAAGATGATACAAGGACTGGGGACAGGCTGAAAGAACTTGGGCTGTTCAGTCTGAAGAAATGAAGACTGGAGACTCAGTATCAGTGTTCAGGTGCACGAACAGAAGCTACAGGGAAGATGGGTAAGAACTTTTTTTTCCATAACCACAAAAATTAGCAGAAATAATGGGTAAACGTTGCAGCTACCTAGATCTCATTTAAATAGAAGAAAAACCTTCCTGCCCATGAGATCTGTCCAACAGTGGAACAGTCTTTCTACAGAAGTTGGGGTTCTCCATCTCTGGAGGTTTTTACGAAAAGGCCAGACAGCCACTTCTCAAGGATGGTTCAACTGATTTTCCTGCACATTGCAGAGGGTTGGACTAGATAATCCTGGGTCCCTTTTAACTCCACAGTCCTATGATTCTATGGACTCATTCTAACCATTCTCAGTAAGCAGACATTCTTCAGCTTTAAAGGGCTGAAACAAATTTTCATCTATTTTTATTGTAAGCCACCCAGAGTCACTTACAGGAAATGGGGATGATATAAATCAATTAAACCAATAAAAATAAATGCATAAATAAAAGGCACCATGCCATTTTATTTTTTTCACACCAACAAAGCAGCCTCCGTGGGAGAAAGAGGGGCTCGAAAAAGTAAAGATGGCATCCATGCCTGTTGAATCAAATTACCCCTTTTTTATTGCAACTGTGATAGAATATATGTAGCTCAGGGTTGAACTGTGGAGTCCTTGGTGCTTCCTAGCTGGGGAATTCCTGGAAACTTGGCATTCAGACAAATCAGCCATCAACAGACACATAGAAATAAACCACATTTGGACACCATTCAAAAGAGACAATTAAAAAGCTAAGAAGGAAACAAAGACCAGAACATGTCCTCTCTAGCAGTCTCCACCCAGATAAGCAGGGATTAACTCCAGGCAAACAATCAAGCAGAAAACAATACCCTAATCGAGGAACTATCAAGGAGAAAACCTCTCCCCACCAACAGTGGCATGGCAAAGCTACTGCATATAAACAGGGAGCCAACCCCACCCTCCCTCACCCTGATGATGTCACCCAGTTGGGTCATGAAATGTCTGCAAGCAAACCACCAAGCTCAGAGAGCACCATGGACTCCACAACCCAGTCTTAATTCAAGAGTTAATTACTGTATCTTTTTTTTTTTAAGATGATGCTTAACAAATGGGCATCACCTTTACTCACTAAGGCACAGAGTTTCAACTGATTAAACTAATTGACTGGCAAGATTTGCAACTCGGTTTCAACATATAAGCCCACTAGCCAGCAGAGAAGTGAATGGTTTTGTGTTGACTTTGCCCAAGCAATCGTTCAAACATGCTAAGGTGGGTTGCTCTTCCATCTCTGGTCCTGCCTACTGAGTTCTCATTGACCCACCAAGAAGTGATTCCCCCAAGACTTTGATCTAAGCTCCAAAAGGTGGAAGACCTTTTATGGGAATGCACATTGTCACTTTGCACAATCGTTTCATTGTAAGAAAGGAAGTGAATTTGCAGTCCAAGCATGGTTTCTTTAAAAGACTTCCTTAAAGGACCAGCATTGATCTTCTCAACTATGCTGGAAAGTCCCAACGGTGGCCTGTAGGAAGGCCAACAGAAAAAAAATGTCAAGGGACTCTACCACATCCCATGACCCCACTACCTTTCTTTTGGTAGTGGGATCACTACCAAAATGGTGTCCCCAAAAGTAGTTTGGGGAGCAAACCCCACCCCATTCTAGCACTGAAGATGTTACCTAGCTGGGTAATGAAACATTTGCAAGAAAAGAACCAAGCTCAGAGAACCCCAAGGACTCCACCTTTCTTTTTCTTGACCATTTCTGAAAAGGCCTCTCCCTTCCTATCTGGCTGCATAAAGGTCCACTTCAGATCTCTTGTTTGCAATGGAGGTTCCACGTATTTCCAGCCTGGGGTGGCAGATGACAGGAAGTTCCAGTTACGGGTCAACCGTGGACATCTGCAAGGGTGCAAAGAACAAAATGTGCACGGCAACACCATTTCACAAACGCCACAACTCACCTCCTTGCATCAGACACCAGGACCCACGGATATAATGGCAACAGTTGCGTGACAACGTCACCGTGAATGTGACAAGGTAGTTTGTGGCAGATGTTACTGGGGGCAACTGTGTGAAGGAAGCCGCAGCCAGGTCTCTTTCTGGTTGACCTAAATATGATGGCTCGGCTCAGCATCTTTTTCTGTCTCCCTTTAGAATTTCCTACCATCCCTTCAGAATTTAGAATTCCCTTTAGATTTCTCCTGGGACAAGAAGAAATCTTTGAACTCAGAGAAGAGTCCCTGCTATTAGTGGTTCTGCTCCAGTTTTTAGCATCTTCCCTATTCTCTAATAATGGCTGTCACAGCAGTTCTGCCCCAGGACAGTTCTTGCCTTCTTTACACCCCAGAAGTGGGTTATTACACCTGAGAAAAACTTGCTCACTCCATGTGCCTATCCATGTGGATGGATAAAGTTATTCTGTTTAAAAAAAATTAATGCAAAAAAAAAAAAAAAAGGCTGCTAAGGATTGTATTGGAGGGGATTGAGGTCTTTGGCTTGAAAGTCAAAGACACCAATTCAAATATTTCCTAGCCCTTTGGGCTTAAAACGGACTCACACCCGGGATCCCCAGATTATTGCCCGTTCCATATGCAGGTGCAATTCCACTTATGGACGAAGTCAAGTCCCCTCTGGATCATAAGACACCATTCCCAGCTGCTTTGGCTCCCAAGCCTTGTGGGATGTTCCCAGCACCAGTCTCAGATTTTCTCTCTTGACAAGAAATCCTGTTTTCAGAGCAACAAGCTGAAACAACCTCATGTCATTGGTTTGGAATACACCGGGCAATCTTTGTAGCCGTGGAAAAGGTGGTCATGTTTTCAGTTTCCCTGAATGGTGATCAGAGTTGTGTGTGTATGTGCACACGTGTGTATGCCTTTGAGTCAGTTTTGACTTCTGGCAACTGCTTAACACAACCCTACCCTAACCCATACAGTTTTCTTGGGAACAGAGGGGGTTTCACCTTGTCGTCTTCTTGGCTGTGAGAGTGACTGGCCTAAAGTCACCCAGGTGGCTTCCTGCCTAAGGCAGGACTAGATCTCAAATTTCCTACTTAATCCAAAACCTTAAGGCAGTGTTTCTCAACCTTGGGGACTTTAAGACGTGTGGACTTCAACTCCCAGAATTCCCCAGCCAGCCATGCTGGCTGGGGAATTCTGGGAGTTGAAGTCCACACGTCTTAAAGTCCCCAAGGTTGAGAAACACTGCCTTAACCACTAGATCAAACTGCATTATCAGAACTTTTAAATGGGCCAAAATACAGCACAACGTAAGAAGTCTGGGGACTAGCCAGCACAAACATTTGTGGTTGGTACTTTTTGCAGATGACCAAAAAAAAAAAGAGTAGTGTGAAATTGAGATGACATGACAAGGAACATCTTGTTGCCCAGCAGAAGAGCACTGAATGGAGAGATGTGCAGCGCTCATCTATCAGCCAGGAGAGTCACGATTCTCTTCAAGGACTGCAGACTCACAACGAAATAAACCAGCTTGTTTCCTTAGCACTTGCAAATGCTGAAATAGAGCATTCTGACCAAGCCCTCCTCGTCAAATTTGGCAACAGACAAGTTTAATTCTCCACTAGCTAGTGGAGTCTTTACCCAGCTCCTGGCAGGATGATCTCCAAGAGGGAAGACGTTTTTGAGTTTGTTCTTGTTTAGACATAGAGGATCGTACAACACACTGCCTGAAGTGGCAAAGTCCCAGGAAAAAAAAATTTTTTTCAGAAGATTTTTGCTATACCTAAAAAGTCTTCAGAGATGTCTGGAGGAAATGTTTTTAAAAAGTCGAGGTGACTACACAAAGCTTTGCTCCTTTTTTATGTGCATTGCGTGTGCAACATGTGTAAAAACAGGGTGGGGCTTTCATCGTATGAGCACAACTGCCATCTCAACTTTTTGGGCATCCCTCCCCTGTGAACCCCCCCCAACAATATTTGTCACCTGGTAAGGGTCCCACATAGTAAGTGATCAGCTGAGTCTGGCAACTGTTTTACATTATATGCAATAAGCATGTGATAACAGGTTGGAACAATTTTGTGTATTTCTCTCCCACCAATAAATCAGAAGTATTTAGCAAAAGGGAAAAAGCATCACCATATTTCATGCATTCCTGTTAAGAGCACTGTTAAAAAGATGCATTACTTTGGGGAAAAGGAGGGGGGCTGAAAATAGGTTTCCTGGTTAGAGTTCAAAAGGGTTGTCAACGGCTGGGATTCATTTGATGCAAAAAAGTCAGCTTGAAATAAAGGCAGACAGGTAAGTATGCAGAACCTCTAAGGCAGCATTTCTCAACTTCCTCAACTTTAAGATGGGGGGACTTCAACTCCCAGAATTCCTCAGCCATGTGAATTTTCCCAGAATTCCTCAGCCACGTGAATTCTGGGAGTTGAAGTCCACCCATCTTAAAGTTGCGGAGGCTGAGAAACACTGCTCCGAGGCCAGATTGTAGAAGGGATTTTGAATTTGGTTTTGCAGTGTGGCAGGGAGGCTCTCTAATTGTAGGGATTAGAGAGACAAAAGATTGGGAAATAGTCCAGGCACTGAGTTCTTCTCTGCTTCATTGTCCTTCATTGTCCTGAGGATGATCAGAATTAGGATTTGTGGCATGCTATGTTCTCAGCCATGGCATGGCGCCATGGAGATAAAAAGCCCACCAAGGATAAGTTGTGTTTCTTGCCAGAGTAAAAGATTGCAGGGAGCAAAATTGAAAAGAAAGAGGAGATGGGGCCAAAGCACAGCTGCCAGGAGGGAAAAACAGCATTTCTGGGCTGCACCCACCTTCACCTCACCAACTTGTGATAACACAAGCAGCTTCTCCTGGGACGACGTCCTGTAGGCAGGGGTATCCACAGGGAGAGGGTCAAAAAAGTCAAGATGGTGACCACAACCACATGATTGAAGCCCTGTCCCTTTTTTGCATCCATTGTGGCCTTGGGCATGGTTAGTATTTGGGTGGAAGATCACTAGGAAATCACAGGGATATAGGTTAGACTAGTAAGTAAAAAAAAAAAAACTACAGGAAGTCAATGGCAGAGTCCTTCTGTGTTTCTGCAGTGAAAACTACATGGATGTGACATGAAGTCCCCAGGAATCCAGATGAACAGGAAGGAGACTTTACTTTTCAGAGTTCATGGGTTAGTATGTTGGGGAAACACAGCTCCAGGTCTCCCTGACCTGGAGCATAAGACTCACCCTCAAAAAGTCCATGCCATACCAGCTGTTAGAAGTGGCTGATTTCTGATTCCTGAGATCTTAGAACTTCCTTTTGCAGGAGCAACCACAGATCCATGATCTTGTAGAAGCAAAGTGAGCTATGCTGTGGTTGAGTAAGATACATCCAATACATGAAGGGATGTCTTGGGGCAGAGGGTGTAGATTTATTCTCCATAGTGCCCGAGAGTAGGATAAGGACCAACAGGGGTGGAAGCTTCACAGAGAGAGATCCAAACTTGAAATAAGGAGGAATTTCCTGGTGGTGAGAGCTATGAAGCAATGGAACAACCTGCCTCCTGGTGTTATGGATGCTCCATCACTGGAGGTCATCAAAGGTTGGACAGCCATTTGCCCAGGATGGTCTGACGGTACCTGCCCTGGGTAGGAGGTTGGACTGGAAGACCTCCAAGGGTCCCTTCCAACCTTATGATTCTATGACCTATGACTTGATCCATTCCAATCATTAATTCCCTGTCCTCCCATGTTGTGATGCCAGACCCTCAACAATTCCTTTTCCACTCTTGCTGCCATGAAGAGGGCTGCCGTTCTTAAGAGGCAATTTTACAGCATAAATAAGATGTGGGCTCCCCGTTTCTTCTCTGGGGCCTTTTTATTGTTCTCCTCCTGTTCAAAATAATTCAAAGCAGCCGAGCCAACTGAGGCAATGTGAGACTTTGGGTAGGAGAGGGAACCATGAAGTCTCACCTTAGTGCTGGAAATCAGATTAGAGATCCCAGCTTGAGAAACTGTCCAATTACTCTTCAGGAATAAGCCCGGATGAAAGGTAGTCACCATCACAAATTCCAAGCTATATTAGCATTAAACAGAGAATGAAAATGTGGAGCCCTTTCTATTACCACCATCGCCCTGGGCTCATGATATAATTGCTGCTTTTGGAAATTATGAAAGCCCCTGAAATTACTTCTCACAACCTTTGCGCGGGAGATGGGAGACGGTAATGGGAATGTTCGGTGGCCCTCCTCTTTGAACAGCTGCAAACAGATGGTACAAGTTTTGTGGGAAATCTAAACCATATATTCATTTCTGCCTCTTTCTCTCTGTGTGTGTGTAGAGATATGAAGCATGAAAGGGTTCGAGAAAGAGCAGGGGAGGGTGAACATCAAAGGCAAAGGTGTTCCGAAAGCCCACCACCCTCTCTCACCCTGGGCATGGCCCGTAAGATCTCCATAAGTGTGCTCTCCTGCTCTCTATCACCTTTCCAAGGTGTTTCTGAACTGCTCTGCCAACACTGATTTTCAGCCTGATTTGCAACAGGGATCCCCACAGGTCCAAGTAACTAAAGTAAGAACAAAGCATTAAAAGAAGCAGAAGGCGGCTATGGAAAAGGCCTTTCCTCACTACCCAAAAGCCAAGGGAAAATGGTGGTGTTCAGGGGCTCCTACAGGGTGCGGTCAAAAAAGTTAAGGTGGTGGCCGCAACAGTGTGAGTTTAAAAGCTGGTTTAAAAACAGGCAGAGCTTCAATCCATCTTTGCAGCCACCATCTTGACTTTTTGGACCACATCCTGCAAACACCCCTATTGGGGTTGGAGGGCTAGGTGGCATTTCCAGAGATGGTCTTCACTGAAAGGAACTCTCTTTCATGCAGTCAAAGAAATGACTATCTTTGATTGAGAGTAGAAGAACCCTCTGCACTTTTCTAAGGTGATAGACTACAACTCTCATATTCCCCACCCTGCATGAACATTGGGCTGGCTGATTGGATGTGAGGGGGGTGTAGCTGAACATATGGGCTTAATCCCAGGCTGTGGCAGGCTGTCTGTACAGGTAGTCCTCACTTAATAATGGTAATTGGGACCAGAATTTCATCACTTAGTGATGGCAGTTCTGGCAGTCCCCAGTTATCGTCATTAAGTGAATCACTGTGGGTCATTAAGTGAGGATGTCACATAGTTGCTATTTGCGACCTCCTGCCAGCTTCCCTATTGACTTTACTTGTTGGAAACCAGCAAAGAAGGTTGCAAATTGTGATCACATGACTGTGGGGATGCTGTGACCAACATAAGTAAGAGGACCGGTAATAACTACCTCTCGTTCAGCACTGTCGTAGGTTTGAACAGTCGCTGAATGAGTGTCATTCAGCAATGACCACCTGTAATATTATATACAACATAGAAGGGTTGCCATAAAGCTATAACAAGAACTGGGTTGACATATTGCACCAAGCTATGATATACTTAATTAAGGTTTACTGAAGAAAACATAATGGATCAGGTTTGCATAACACAATAAACTGTAACATTGGGTTTATGAACTCAGGGAGGGAGTGGGGGCATCCACAGAGGGGCAAACGGGCACAAAACTTGGGTGACATCATCACACAGATGCCACAGCTTCTAAACTTACAACAAACATCAGGAGTCAAGTACAAAATGGCGGCATCTGAATGATGATGACGCTGCCGTGTTTTGGCATCATCACAGTTTGCTACAGTTGCTGCTGCTGAGAGGATTCGCCAAATATACCAGTCTTGAATGTAACATACCATATTATGTCTTAGCATGACCTGTGAATCGAACCAAAGACTCTGGTGGTATCTTAAGAACTAATGAAGTGCTTTTTAAACAATTCTCTTAACCTTGTTCAGCCATTTTCTAAACCTGAACCATAAACTAACTTAATGAGCTAAGTTCTCACAACACACCAAGTGAGAAATAAACTCATCAAGATTAATATTATCCAAGCTTACAGCACATTGTGCAACCTTATCACAAATTTGTTACTGCAAAAATGTTTGTGCCCAAAGATTCCCTCAAGAGATTTCCTTAACTTGTAAGTCCATTAATTGCGAGTGAGAAACAATTATAAACTTGGCCTCATGAGATATAAAAGGACGATCTCTGACCATTTTTTCTAAACCCTAGTCAAGTAAATACAATACGTCAGTGCTTTCTCCAACCACTCCAATCTCCATTACTTTGTGTATTTGTTAATACCTGTCATGGGCCAAGTGTCTGCAGTCCTCAACAAATAAAATTGAATTTTCTGCTCCACTCTGATTCAACAGCTTAACTCTGAAGACCAATGAGAGGGGTCTGTATCAACAGCAAAGCTTCTGAAAGGATTGAAAAGTACACCCAAGAATTTCCAAACGTTGCTTTCTTGGTGCTAGGATTACGACCATCTATTGTTTTATGAGTGAGTATCTTAAGGCTCAACCAGACATCTTCCTTTCCCCAACCTCAAGAGAGACTGCTTACTGTTTGTTGAGGACATGTCTTCACATCATAGCCTCCATCTTGATGCTAACCTGCTGCTGAGGCAAGATGAAGCCAGATCAAGGTGATCTGGCAGGAACGTGGTGTCTTCCAGGGAAAAACACACTACAGTGTACACAAACATTTCAATTCACACAGAGAAGCTCCAGAGGAAAGTCAGTGACCTGCAAGGCGCCATGCAGCCCACTCAGGACCATCCCTCCCACCTGAACATGAAACTCTGTTCTGGGTCTCCATGGACACTTGTGGCTTGGCCGCTGGAGAGAACAGGGCCTCATCTAAGAATACATTCTTCAAAGAATACATTCTTTGATAGGGAGAATATCAAACTTGCAGAAGACTTCACAAGGTTGATACTCCTATTTGCAGTCCAAATAAATTGTAGGGAACTATCTGCTGTTGCAATACCACACATGCAGATCCTCCAGTGCCCATGGCAGTGTTGGTGGCTCTCACAGTGCCTGTCTCCCAAGCATGCCATCCAATCCTGTTAGACCCAACTCATCAGGCATCTTCTACGCTAGATTTGACCCCTCTCAGTTTTGGGTGTTCAGCAAACCAAGACGCCTAGGGTAGAGACAACCTCAGGCCATTGGATTTTGGGTGTGTCCTTCTCTGTGCTAAACCAGGTAGGATCCAGGCTTTTGTTCTGGCTCTTGGAAATCTTGAGAAAGGGGAGGCAGGTGTATTCAGATCATGTGCATTCAAGAGTTCAAGGAGCAGATGTTTCCTCCACAAGTCATAGGATTGTCCAAATGGCTTAACCGTGGCTAAGTCTGCCTCTACTGTTCTGTCACTCAATGACACACACACACACACACACACCAAAAAGACTTGCCTACAGCACTAAGATGGTGTCTCCTTCAAGTACTGGTCTGAGCCTGCTTAGTTTCCAAGCACAAGCATAATCAAGGTCAGCCATTTGTAGTTGTTTGCGTGCAGACGTTTCATTACCCAACTAGGTAACATCATCAGTGCTCAAATTAAACACCCACTAAGAGAAGTCTGACTTGTGAGCTTGCTTTGTGTCTACCTGCACAAGCTACATATTTGTAAATAAATATTATATTAAGTACCGTTAGTCTTAATAATGAAACTAATTCTTGGATCAGTTCCGGAAAGTGAAGTGGTATCTTTCTTTTACTTATTTGAACCATCTGTGCAGTTTTTCTTAACCTCCATTTTCAATCTCTCCAAAACACTACAAAAGGCTGAGTTATAACAGACCAGCTTTTAACTGTCATCCCTCAGACTTAATGCATGTTAGGCTATTCTGCACGACCTATTCGGCCAACCACAGTTACTACAAGGAGCATAATGGCTTTTGGGGGCGGGGGCAGGGAGGGACCATCTAAATCAATTTCTTTCTTATAGTTTGAGGCTAGCTCCTATGGTCATGTCAAAACTACTAATTAATTATTAAGGGAAGGAATGCGTTATTCCCAAAACTAGGAAAATACCACTAAAATATGCTCCTTGGAATATTGGTTAAAAGGTTTCATCATCTCACCATCGACTAGTTCTGATTTATAGACTCAGTAGGTTCTACAGTTCTAAAAAGAGGTAAGCTGAATCAGTGAGTTCAGGCACTTTCTGAAAAAAAATCTTTCATCACTGGTTATGTTACCTTTCAGCAACTTGGTAGAGGAGACGCCTCTGAAGACAGGAAGGTATATAAATCTTTCAGCCAAAGGACTGGTTTTATTTAGCAAGTTTCAATCTCTAGATACGTGCAGGCCTCCCTGTGAATAAATATACACACAAAAACAAGTGAATGACGTGCAAGAGTAATTATAATTAACCTTACAAGAAATACAATCTGAAGCATGACGTGAAGAATAAAGTCGATAATTCAAGAAACACTAACATTTTTAAAATATTGTCTGCCTGATGGCCAGTGAATAATATTGATCGATCTCTCATTTCCCTCCTCCAGGAGGTAAAATCAAGGCCATTCTGAGAACCGTTCAGAGCCTCACAAAAGATCTGCGAAGGAACCTGCCTGCCTTCAGTCATGCAAGTTTCGCATATTTGCTTGGTTATTTTGGTGAGGCCAAGTTTCAACTTGGTTTGGCTATTTCATGGTTTGATCAGACTCACTTAAATAATCTCAGGTTGCCTTCAACCAAGACTTGTGTGAATTGTATGACTCTTAATACCACTGCAAAGAACACCAAATATAATTTACAGCGACAAACAGAATAGAATAGAGGGGAAAAAAATAAGATATTTTTTGTCACTTGTGGGCCTCTGGACATATATATTATGCTTATTAAATCCTTGCCCTGTCTGTCTGTCTGTCTAGCTATCTATCTAATCTAGCTATCTATCATCTATCTATCAATCTATCTAGAATAAAGATAGAAGGAAGGCTGATATAATGAATAAATGAAAAATGGATATAGACCTGCTTTTGCTACTAAGCAGTTCACCATGTTCTAAAGTAGTGATGTGGAAAACATTTCGACTTTGAAATGTTTTGAGGTCAAAATAGGTTGTTCCAACCTCGCTGGAAGTTTTCCAATGCTGTTCCAATCATTCTGGAAGAGTTCCAAGCTTAAATGCCCCATTTTGAGCTTAAAACACCTCAAAAGATTTCTCGAATGGTCAGAGCAACATTGGAAGACTTCCAGTAAGATTGGAACAAACCGTGTCAAACTCAGAACAAGTGTTCTGAGCTTCAAAGTGGGAAATATTTTGAGTTGGAGATCATTTGCCCACCTCTAATTTAAAAGACAACAGGTCCATAGGTTGACTTCATCATGAACCATCCTAATTTGTTTGGAAACCTGATTGTACAGGACTGAGTTCAACTCCCTCTCCAGCATCATAAGCAAAATGTGAAGGGACACCCATCTTTGTAACTCTTCCAAATTCCATTAGGAGGAAAACCTGCTTCATTCTACCATCTGTCCTTACTTTGAAAGGAGCAGTTGATGAGAAGGCACCAGAGAAAGGTTACATTTTCATAATTCAGAATCTTACCTTCTCCCCTTCCTTCCTATTACAAAATATTCTCCACAGGAGTTCCAGTTTATCAGCCAGAATATTAAAAAAAACCCAGACAATTTAAAATACCTAAAAGTTGCTGGTAAAGAAAAGAAAAGAAAAGAAAAGAAAAGAAAAGAAAAGAAAAGAAAAGAAAAGAAAAAAGACCTGCATTGGTTGAGATGAACATACTGGAAGAGCTGTTCCAGAAGCATGACCATAATCTGATGAATCTTAACTATTAATCAGTCTTTAATGAGAATACATTGAATTTTCAGGCACACATTAATAATGGATGTATGAATTAACTCTTTGGAACCAACTCATGAGGATCATTATAGACTAACTAAACTAGATACCATCTCTTGAGCGTGTCAGAGAGTGCCCAAGAAATTGAACTGGGGATTGTAGGTGACTCACGATGTCAACCACTTTAGGAATGTCTTCTCCACAAGTCAATGTTTCCCAACCTGAGCAACTTCCAAAAGGGTAGACCTGAACTTTTGGAATTCAACAATAGCCTTGATGGTTAGAGAATTCTGAGAGTTGAAGTCACACATCTGGAGGCTGTCCAGGTTTCAAAACGGAGGTGTCAATGAACGAAATGGCCTTTTACTGTCCCAGTGTTACCACTGAAGAAAGGGCAAAGTGAGGTCTTCCATTTTAGCAATGCTTGAACGTTATCCTTGATCCATGCAGGCATTAGTCTAGTATGTCTATTCCAGACCTCCCCAAGCAGGGACTGAGCAAGCTGGGAATTGTAGTCCAAAGTATTTTGGACAGAATGAAGTTAGGTAAGGATGTCCTGTTCATTTATAATCCAAGAAGTCAAGGCAACAACTTGGACGCAGAATTAGGTATTACCAAAGACCCAGCCTCAAATCCCAATTCATCCCATCTTACCTGCAGATTTGTTAAAAAGACAAAATGGGGAAAACTAGATGAATTTAACTATCATTTTAATGTTGTTAACCCTACACTTTCCAACTCTTGTGGCCGTACTTTTTGGGAATTATAGAGGTTGAAGTCCAACCCCCAAAGAAAGCAAGGTTGGGCAAGGCTGTGTTAGAAATTTAACCTCATCTCTACTTCAGTTCTTTTGGGGTTTTGTAGTTTGTTCCAACAAATTCTGTTTCCAGTTTGAAAGCTGATGAATCGCCTTGGCTGGAGCATGAAATGATCTCCAGGGGAAATTTTAATTCCATTAGGGTTTTATTCTTCATGAAAATCAAAATCCTATGCTTCTCTCTTTCTCACTCGGGGAAACCAGAAAATATATCTGGAGGGGTAACGAGTGGCAAAGCACAGATTTCCCAAAATGTCCGTAAAATGTAATAAGCACCAGTTTTGCTTTAGAAAAATACAAGAGAAGTTAATGAAGGTGTCATGTTTCTGAAGCAATTCCCCAAATAGAAGAGATGGCTGGGAAAAGATCGTCTTACAAATATGAGGGGAAAGGTTTAGCAAAACAAACAAACCGTCTCAGAGATAAAGTTTCTTTTTGGAATAGCTGGACACAACTATTTGTTCTATTATTGTGTTAGGCTGCCATCTTTAGGAGATTGGAACATTGCCTTTCAAATGTGCAGCTCATTCCTGGAAACTAGCATTTACTAGACCTCCGTGGTGCTATCTTCCAAGAGGATAAGCTAAACTATTGGTGAGTTTTGTAAATAAAAGTACATTTTAGATTTCTGGTTCATGTGACCTGAGCTGTGTCAAATTCTTCTAGCAGAAATCCGAAGCTGGTAAAGATTGCTTCAAACATCCTCTGAAGAGGCTTCTTCATTCGGCTAATATGCTCTGTGAAGTCAGTCCTTGTGGTTCATAAACCATGAATTATGCCTTAGCATGTGGTCCAAGTATAGCCAGTTGCAGTCAATTAAGTTAACCATGTGTGTTTAGATAAACCATGATTTAAAGTCTAAATTAGCAGGTAAACCTTATCTGGTACGGACATAAAACTATAGGGGAAAGCTTTCTCTATAGAGAGAATTTGGATTTGCAAAACAAATCTAGGGCAGCTTAAACTGGGCAAGATGGTTTGGAAACTCTTTGTAACAATAGCAGAAGGTAACTAAAACCTATCAAAATTATCTAGGAGAGATCTTGGAGGAAACCTTCAAGTTTGGCTCTAGATGTAGCCACTTACAATGCCAGATCTGAATCAGAAGAACAGTCACCTAACTTTTAAAGTTCTGTTACAGCTGGAAGAGCCCAGATGAATGTCTCCAACTATGGCTGCTTAAATAATTTTAGACTCTGGACTTTGCCACGTGCTCACTCCTAGAAGATTTCTTTATGGAGAAAGATCTAGAGTTCTCTGAGTTTAAATTTATGCATAATTGATGACTTCTTGGAAACCCCAAGTGGAAAGGGGGGAACTCTCTTGGAATGCAAGACAACCCCTCTTCTGATACAGAATTTCCAGCAAAATGCCAGCCTCGAGAAAAATAGCTCCTTGTGAAGAACAGTGCTGATCATGAGTTGAGGCACTCCAAACCAGTGTCTGATACCCCACAGATGAACTTCAGACAACTCAGTTCTGAAAGCCCTCCATTTCAGGAAAATAATTGCCAGATGGAAAGAGGCTTGAGTTCATTTTGCTAAACTATGGCTTGCTTGATTGTGGTTTACTGAATAAACCCCGATTGATTGGCTCCACACTAAATGCTAGACCAAAACCACAATATAAATTCACACAGTATAATTCAGCACTACATGTGAACAAGATTAAGGTCTGTGGACCAGCCCTCTGATCTTGATCTAGCCCAATCATTTGACTACCTTCACCATATTTGATCTTGGATTTTCCTTGAATGGCTTGGTATGTTATACAAAAAATAAGCCATGATGCTCAGAAATCACATTTTCTCCCCTTCTGCCACAATGGCTTCTACATTTTAATTCATTTTAGGAGAGAGAGAGAGAGAGAGAGAGATCCTATTAGCCAGTCTTGATGTGATTAAAAAAATATTCTGGACATGTGAAGTTTTGCATTTTAAACTCACTGAAATCACACAGCATCTACAGAGTCAGCTGGAATGTAATGAAGTGTCTTTGTTCAGCTCTCATGCAAAACACAAAAACTTGGGAGTAAGCAAATACGATTTGGTTCATGTTGCAGGAAAGGATTGTATGTATTTAAGGTAAAAATAACAAAAGTGAGCACCTATAACCATGCACATTCCTGATTGGTCACCTCCCAGCTATAAAACATTTAAGAAATCTATGGAAAGCAACAGTTCCATTCACACCACGGTCTAAGCCATAATGTAATTAGTTGGGTTTCAACTTAGTACATGGCCTGAATGCAGTCACCCTGGTTTATCACAAAGATTTGGGGGTTAGTATTACGTGATAATCCCAGCCCCTGTGGCTTATTCAGAAAATCATAGTTAAAACCAACCATAACTTAATATGTTGTATGAATGCAGTCCAGGACAAGGCCATAAAAACTATGTTCTAGTAAATGGTTCTGGGAGTCTTTTTTCTTCTTCCTTTTTGGTACACCAACATGGGAAATGGACAATCTGTCCATCAAGGGTTGAGTCTGTTAATGTAAGTCGTGTTGCCTTACCCTATGTTTTCCAGGGCCTAACCCGTGAAAGCTCCCAGTGCTGGAGAATTTAGGGAAGGAAACCCTAGAGGAAGGAAATTGTAAGCAGGAATAAATGGGAAATCAATACAACTTTTTTTCTCCAATTGTACCTTCTTATCCTAGACCTAGTTGACTGCAAGAACATGATCTATATCTGCTTTTGTCCTGGGAGAATCCACAGACTTATCTAACATCGTCAAAGGTAACCACAGATTACAAAACAATGCCATCGTCTTAAATGAAACCGCCAAATTTGCCTCTTTTGATGGAAATGAGATGAAGATTTGTCCAATTAATTTGAAGAAGTCCCCTTAATCATCTTCTAAAAGGAAGACAGATGAATGGATCTAATAATTCTGAATGATCTATCTATAGATAGAAGACACCTGTTGTCCCCAGCTCAATTTGGTCAATTTATTCAATTCCAACCCCACTGTCTTTTCTCCCCTAACTCCACTTCTCTACCCTCCTCCATCAACAGTACGCTATGTTCTCCATTTCCAGACAAATTGAAGTACCCTATGGATATTCTGTAAGTAACAGATTAATTTGGGAGATAGCAGAATGGGCCTTGAAATAGCTGGCAAAAAGGGTGTGACATGTTTCAGATGCATTCAGTGGTGCTGCAGACATTCTAGTGTGATGGAAAAATAATAAAATAAAGCTGGAAACTCTTCCCCCTCCCCCTTGCCTCTCCTGCAATCTCTTTCCTCCACTTCCTTCTGCCATTCTTTGCTCATGAAAAACTGGATCAGCTCCAAGCCATTGCATGACCCAAGAGTGACCATGTTCCACTGCCAAAAATAGCCCTCTCAACACTGTCCTACTGAAACAATGGGAGGGCCATCACCTGTCTGCTTAAGGGTTTGTCCTGGTTCTTATCTCACAATAGAAGAACCATTTATCCCCCATTTAACACCTATCCAAACCTATCCTCCAATCAGATCCCTCAAATTTCCCACCTCTCAACCTCAAGAGTGTATAAATTCTAAGCTTTTCTGTTGTTCAGAGTCCCTCTTTCTTGAAAGCAGGCACCCGATGAGCATTGCAATAAACTGGTTCTGCTCCTCAGCGTTGTGCTCCTGTCTTTGGCAAAAATTCCACAACACTAGTTTAAATAACTCCCTTGGTTGCTGCCATTATTTCCACAACAGAGGGGAGGCTGGAGAATGGGGACCTTTCCAAAAGTGTCTGTGGGTTTGCATGTTGATAGTCTAATGCACTCCATTTGGTTTGGCACGTTACTCAATAAAGAGTGAAATCAACAGCTTATTTTTGGTAGTCACTTTTATCTGTTTCTCATCCCTTCTAGAAGAAGTAATTCAAAGTAGCCTTAAGTCACTCTCTCTCACATACACACACACACACACACTTTGGTGTGTTGAGGTCTTCTAGACCTCTAAAAGTCAAAAAACATATTCCTCTATCGGTGGCTGAGTTTACATTGCACTTAGGCTAATGCATGAGGACCAGTTTGTGGCCTTGTGCAGACCCAACCCATGTGGTTTATGGTTCAGTGTGCTGTGTGAATCCAGCAGATTGGATTAATTCAGTAAACCAGAGATAAGCAGATAGCGGGTTGTACAAGCATGGCCACTGCAGGATGTGGCACAAGGTGGTAAGCTAACAAGTAGCCGTGTGCTCAGAGTTGGTAACTGGGCTATGAAGTCTCAACAAGCCTGCTGGCCCAGGTTTTGCTCCCTTCCCTGTCTCACATTTTCCGATTGCCAGCTGGAGATTCCTTTAACAACTAGAAACAGGGGAAGTCACTGGGAGAAGATTCCTATGTCACTCCGCCTGAGCTAGTGACTGGTTTGCATTTCAGGTAGCAGATCAATTCTTCAGTACAGCAGTAGACCAAAATGGAGCAAGACAATACATGGTTTCCATCTTTAGAGGGCAGATACCTGGAGAACAATATTGGAGAAAGCGCAAAGAAATGCAGTCTTAAAAAAAATATATGAAGTTAATCTCTATTTTGGTAGGGCTGAAAAATCTTTTATCCAAAGCTGTATTGTCAGCTGACCAGCATTAAGGAAGCCCTAGAGAGGAAGGGAGAGTAGCCAACTGCAAACAAGTCCTAACTAAGGACCTTGTGCTTCTGAATGCCTATTTTTCACATCCAGTATATACAAACTGTTGAGTTTGATTAGCAGGCTAATTTGTATCTTTATGCATTTTAGCCATCTGTTTCGTTGGCAGAAAATGCCACTCTAGCTTTCTTCTTCTGACATTCAAACATTCCATGATTATTCTTCGGGTTAGAGGTTAATACTCATATATATCCAATCTTCCAAGTGCTAAAACTTGATGGTTGCCACGTTCCTAAGATTTCAAGTTCTGCACAGTGACAGGTAGTAACTGAGTGGGTTTCTGCTGTGATCTATGGCTTATTTATGCAGAGATGACCAACCCATCATGTGAAGATAATTGGAATAATCCAGTTACTTTCATTTCTTTATTGTTTGGCAACTGCTGGAGCCTCTACTTCCTCAAGACCCCATAGCACTAAATTTGGCGTCAATGCACAATTTTGTAGTGGCGAAACTCCCACCCCCACTCGTTTTTATTCACAGCACCCCAAACTGGATAAATTGGAGCTGAAAATTCTACCCCAACTCTCTTAGGGTGGCATCACTGCTTTGCCCCCCACCCTACCTCTGGAGATACAATGGAAAAACCTCAGGTTTAAGTTACACAATTTTTACCCATCCCTAATTTTACATTACGCCTATACAGTACACACACACAGCTTAGGTAAGAGTCTATGGCAGTGTTTCTCAACCTTGGCAATGTTAAGATGTGTGGACTCCAACTCCCAGAATTCCCCAGCCAGCTGGGGAATTCTGGGAGTTGGAGTCCACACATCTTAACATTGCCAAGGTTGAGAAACACTGGTCTATGGTCTTGACTTCCCAATAGATTTCTGCTCCAAAGTCACCCAGGGAACACCGTGATTGAGTCTTCTCAGTCATGAACTGGAATGTACAGTAAGTCTCTGTAGGTCCAGCATTTTAACCACCATAATAAATTGGCTCTACTCTATTAGCTGTCATGAAAAGCCACTGCTTGTAATAATCTTCCAGAGACTGCACTCACCACATTCTTCCCACCCGGTTCTCGCCTTTCCCAGAAAACCTCTTTTTTCTACACGCATTTTGAATTACCGCATTGCCATGACAACTCCAGTGGCACGGGGAAATCACTTTAGAAAAGGAAGGCTCTGGATCCCCCAGTAGCACATCAGTTTTGCATTAGGAAGACTTATATTTATTTTTATCAAGACAAGGAATAAACCCTCCCTGGGAAATTTGGCTGGGAACTACAGAATTGAGGCTTACGATGACAGAAGAGCCTTGGCAGGACTTCTTGGAGGAGAAACCAGAGATCAGTTAGAACAATGGGGGAATACTAAGAAACCCTGTCTTATCCTAACTGTCCAGGATCAAATATCAGCACTAGGCCCAGAAGAAAACATAAGGGAAAGCCCAGCTCATAATCAGAAATCAATGCAATCTAGTACAAAGCATTATCAGATCCAGTCAAAGATCACTGGTTCCAAGAACCTTTCAAGACCTGGATTCAAGTGAGATGAGCAGAAGTTGTTCCAGCATTTAACTGCACCCAGGAAGAGATTTTAACATTGAAAGCTCCAGGCTGTCATTGATTAGAGCCAATTGCAGAACCGTTCCTCCTGGGGGTGTCAACTTACTCTCAAGTAGTCCATTTGGGGAACTCCAACAGTCTGCCCGTGCTCCAGCACTCTGACCCTTGGTTCTCGATGAGATGGTGTCAGCGTTCAACATTTTGGCACATGTGGTAGCCATGTCTTGGGTTCGGGTTAGATGCTAGGGTTGAAGAATCAGAACAGGGGATGATGGTTCCACTGTATAGACTTGTGCTAGGCCCTTGAACCTTTTCATCAGACTCAATATAACCCAGCTCCAGCTCCTATTCCTCTTCTTTTTTTCAAGCACCCATAACAAATGCTTGAGAAAAGGGGAATGTAGGGGATGAGTATGACTTTACATTAATTGCCAGAAGCAGTGTTTCTCAACCTCAGCCACTTTAAGATGTGTGGACTTCAACTCCCAGAATTCCCTAGCCAGCAGGAATTCTGGGAGTTGAAGTCCACACATCTTAAAGTGGCTGAGGTTGAGAAACACTGGTCAAAAAAAGCCTCATAGCATCTTTTCAGAGTAACACATTTTATTAAAAGGTACACACTTTTGTGAATGGTTAGTTAGTCTAAAAACATGTTATTAGTAAACAATCAATATTCAGTGACAGCTCATGAACATACAACTAAACAAGATTGTTGGCATGCATGCAAGTATAGAGTTCTAGATCTAGACTAGTGTTGTCCAAACTTGGCCACTTTAAGATGAGTGGACTTCAATTCCCATGCTGGCTGGGGAATTCTGGGAGTTGAAGTCCACTCATCTTAAAGTGGCCAAGTTTGGACAACACTGATCTAGACACATGGTTGATTATGTGCCATCAAGTTGACATCAACTCTTCGCAACCACATAGATTTTCTCCAGGAGGACCCATCTCAAACCTGGTCCTTCAGGTCTTCCAATGGTCCCCCCATCACCACTGTAACTGAGTCCATCCACTTTGCTGCTGGTTGTCCTCTTCTTCACTTTCCTTCCACCTTTCCCAGCATCAGAGCCTTCTCCAGAGAGATAAGTCTAGAGAATTAAAGTCTTCGCATAGATACAAATGTGTGCAGCTTAGCATGTTCTCTGAATTCAGTCTATCTGATTAGTTTATTGTTTAACGTATTATGTGAATGCAGAAAATTCATCAAGGTTCTGTTTTGGAATAGGTCACTTCTGTTTCCATATTCCAGGAAATCTTTCAAAATACCATCATCTTTTTCCTGTTCTACCTGAGATATTCCTTGCACTTTTAATCACAACATTCTGGCTTGTTTTAGATAGCTCCTAGCAATGAAAGCTTCAGAAGGAAGCATTTTTGATCCCTTGTTTTCTGTTTTCCAGACAGTCAGTTATTATTCATGTGTCCCGCTTTAATTCCATTGCCTTTCTGGGTCTTCTCAAATACCCCTGAAGAACGAGGTCAAACCACAAAAGTTCTCTTTAATTAGAAAACACCCCTTAGCTTTTAATCGTCAAGGCTGTCTTCTGTTTTAGTGGTCCTGGTTAAATCATAGCTACGCTTAAACTATAATAGATGAAAAACGTGCAGTGTAATCCTTTAAGACACTTAAATCATAATACGTGATAAAATAAAAATAATCAAAGCATACCCAATGGTCAAATCAATTTATAGGGTTGCCTCTATTTTAAGTGTAAGCATTTTAGGACAGTACGTACTCTGAAATTTGGAAGATGGGCTTCAGATCTCACACCGGCACAGCCCCTCTGCTCTTCACTGAAGCACATGCTGTTTTTCCAGGTTTCTTGCAAACCTGAAAAAGAGTCCAACCGATCAAGTTAAAGCTGCAGCGCTTCAGCTATACATATTGCCAGCCGGACCTGATGCATTTTGAGTTGAAATGCAGGATTATAAATAAAAATAACAGCAGTAATAACGTTCTTTTAAAATATTCCCAATACAGCCAAGAGAAGAAGGTGGGCTATCCAGTGATTTTTCTGCTGCAGACTGCTAGGTGGAGCAAAATCTTTGCAGGGGATTTCTTACTGTTATTACTGTTATTAGTATTATTTTGATTATTGTTATATTATTATATTAGATTATTATTCATTATGTATATGTATGTGTGCATGTATATATATATATATGTATATATATATATATATGTGGGGGGGTAATCATATATATATATATGATTAAGTATTAAGTAATATACATATATATGATTAAGTATTATTATTACTTCTTAATATTTTCATTATTATTTCTTAATACTATTTGGTCGCGTCTGTGTTCTTTACTTCTCAAAATGCCTCCTTTTCTAATCAACAGCAAGCAAAGTAGCGTGTTTATTTATTTATTCGTTCATTCATTTAGCGAACTCGTCCGCCTCCCGACTCCCCGCGACTCTGCGCAGGGGCGGGAGTCGCGAACTACAACTCCCGTGACCCAGCGCGCCTGCGAGAGGCGCCACTTCCGCAAAGAGCTCCTCCTCGCGATTGGCTGAGCTTCACCCGACCGACCGTTCTCATTGGCTGCCAGGCGACCCGTCCTGGGCTGGAAGGGGCGGGGAGAAGGCTTTGCAATTCCTGGCTTGCACGCTGCTTTGGGCGCAGAGGGGGCGATTTGCGGCCGGTCGCGGGGACCGGAATTCAGGTCTGCGGAGGGGTGATGTGGGGCAGAAGCGGAACTGCTTTGTCCCCTAATGCGCGGGGGATCGGGCGCGCTGGGGCTTGGGCTTGGGCTGCAGCCACCCAAGCGGCCGCTAGGTGGCAGCAGAGGGTCGGGGCGTCTTGCGTCGCGTGGCTGCCCTGTAGGGATTCCCCGGGATTTTGCAGCGCTTGGGAGCCCTGCCGAGGGGCGCCAGCTTGCAGAAGGCGGCTGCCGCGGAAGGGACCCTAGGATGGAAAAAGGGTGTTGGGGGGAACTCTGCTTGCAAATGGGGAGGTTGCACAAGGAAAAGAGTTATTGCTACCTGTTGCAACAGCAAAAGCGGGGAGGGGAGGGTCAGCAGACTACATTCGCCCTGTGCACATGGGTTACTCCTGGGAGTATTTGCCGGTGCTTTGGACTACAATGCTCATCGTTCCCCAGGCTGACCATTGGCCTGGGCTAATGAGGAGAGTTATCCCTAACACCTGGGAGGCACTTAATGGGGAGAAACTATTAAAGGGAAAGCCTGTGGAACTCACTGCTCGCAGGTGCAGTAATGCTGGGTGTTGATTTAGCCTTTAAAGGGGATAAGGCTAATTTGCTGCAGGGATGCCAAATTAAATGGAATTTATTTTGGAAGAAAGACTTCTCCAGACTGGCATCCTGCAGGTGGGTTGGATCTGTAACTCCAGAATGCCGGCCAGCCTCTCCTCTGGAGGAAAACTAATCTAAGACTTTTCTTTTCACAATTAGCTCTGTTTGTTTTGTGGTTTGAAGGAGTGGATTTTGGGGTTAGGATACGGATCCTGGGTAGGTTTGCATTTATTATTTGATTGGGGCACCATCTGGCTCCAAAATGACCCTGGGCACTCGTCCTTCGTGTACAAAAGGTTAAGATTGCGTTTTATTTCATGCTTGTCTTTTAAATTGCTAGATGTTTGGGGCCCGTTGTGTGCGCTTGGCTCTTCGGAGCTGTTCCTCTGCTCCGTCCCCAAAGAGTATTGGGGCTCCCAGGCTGCTCCAGATCCGGGAGGCATTGGACGTCCAGGATCTGACTAACCATGACGTTAAAATTCAGGTAGGTGGGATGAGTGGGAAGAGCAACACTTGCTACATTTTATGGGGAGAAATAAATTGATAGTCAGTCAGTCGATCACTTATTTATTGTTTTGACTGCAGGTCATAAACAATACAGGAGTTAAGTAAGACAGTAACCAGCCATAATTAAAATGCATTCAAGTAGGTAAACATCAAGTAAAGCGTAATTGCTGTAGCGATTATAAAAATAAATAAAAGGTTAAGAACATTGGATAAAATCATGTCTTTGGTTAGCAGCTGGTTGAGCAAAACTTGCCAGCCTCCATAATAAAATCTCCTGGTCTAAATTCACTGAATATTCCATTTAGTGTGAGTCAGGCCAAAATAATTTCGCCTTCAAGAGGGGATCCAAAACTTGTCCACAGCAGAAGTAGAAATAAGGCAATGCAATAAATAATGTGAAGGTCTTCTGTATTTTTATTAGAAATGGACAGAAATGCATATTATATGGTATTTGCTGCCTTGAACCATAGGCCTCCTGGATTTTTTTCCTTTTATTTCATGTATTGTTATAGATTTTAACTGTATATCTATTTATTGTTTTAATATGTTGTGAGCCGCCCAGAGTCCCCCATTGGGGGGAGATGGGCGGGGACAAGTTTAATAAATAAATAAATAAATATTGAAGATTTGATCCTCTCTGGTAACTGAAGACATTTTGTTGAAACCAAATGGCTTTGTTATCTATCTTTTTTACACATATATAATTTGTATTAAAAGTTTTAAGAGCAATCATAAGAACTAATACCAACTAAATTAGAGCAGAGGAAACGAAAAAGAGAAATAACAGAAGCTAAAAGTGCAATAAGCTAAAAGTGCAATAAGAAAAAAGAGAAAAAAGAGAAAGTTATAAATAAAGATGTAAAGGTATAAAGAAGCAGCTTCCAATATTCTTCACAGCGGTTATAAGTCCAATTATATTTTAACCTCCCTCTCTAAAGTGACATCATGACTCTCTTCTTTCTATAATCTATCCTGCCTAATCATCAAAACTGTAAATCACAAGTTTTTTTTTTCATTTTTAGGCAAAAAGTCCATAACGGGTGGCTTTGTTACATATCTTAATGAGTACTCACGTTCAATTTTAGTTTCATTGAGTGCATATCAAGGGGCAGTGGTATTGTGGAAACTTAGGAAGTTTCCTTGGAGCAAGAACCTCCAATACCCTGTTTTTAAATCCTGCATTATTTGAATTCAACAAGAATTCTGGGGCGAAGCCAAAAGTTTGCCTAGAATTGGTTAAACAAGTGCAAGAGGAAGTGGAAATTTTCATTTGCTCCAAAAAGCCCAGCTTGGCAAGTTGGGATTCAGGGAGATAAATCGCATTTTTCTGTTTTTGAAGATGGTGATAAACCTGCAGAAATGTCAAAGTAGTCTATACTGGATTCTGTACCTGCCAGCTTAAAGATTTGACCCCCCCCTCCCCAAAAAGCTTCTGGGTCACCATCCTAGAAGTTGAGGGGGGCGGGCACTCAACAAACTACGAGAACATCTGATCTAATATTTCAAAAGGAATCCTACATTTAGGAGGACTGAGAAAATTTGGGGGGAGGACCCTGCCTAGCTATAGGCATCGTTTGTGATGAGGTTATGGTGGTGTTACTCTAGCCTCAAAATTGCCTTTTTTGTTAGGATATTCTCATGGGAAGAAAAGCAAATAGCTTATCTCCAAACATTGTTTTGACTGCAAAAGTCATGCCACCTGCATTGTTTTGTTCTAGTTCGCACGTATACTGCTATTTACTGCCACCTATTAGCGTCTGTATGCTAGTTACCTAAGGGGAGGTGCATAGTGTCAATAAATTGTGGGTGATTATATGCCTCACTGCTTAGTAGGATCTTAGTCATCATGTAATCAGTTTTATAGGTTATGTAGTAGTAACTAATAACTAAGTAGTGTACCTCTTCTTTGAGAGTTTTTGGCTAGAGACTTTGTTAAACTTGTGTATTGGATAAGTCTTGGATGCCACATATATGAGAAGAAGTGATTTTTTCTATGTTTTGCATGAAACTTGTATTTTATGTAGTTTTATTTTTCTCAATAAACAACCAGATATGTTGTATACCTTCTGGCTGGATTTCTTTGGAGAACAAGATAAGGACATTGCATTCTTTAAATCTCTCTAACACTGGTGTGTATTTTAAGCATGGACTGTGGTCATATTTGCACTCTGCCTAACATTTTTCTGCTATGGAGCTCTGCCTCAGCCCACCCCCAGCTGGAGCTCCATTTCATCCCAGCTTTTCTTCCTGTCCAGGGTTGGGTCCGCTCAGTCCGGGCTCAGAAAGAGGCTTTGTTTCTCCATGTCAGCGACGGCTCCTCGTTGGAGTATCTCCAGGTGGTGGCCAACCCACATTTGGAGTCCAGGTTGGTTCATCTTCTCTGGCTGGTTGAATGGGGCAGAGGGGTGGGCCTGTACCACCTTAGGCTGCAGCAGGAAGGTGGTTGTCAAAGGTTTTCCCCAGGGTGTAAAGCAAGTGATGTGGTCTCTCCCCTCCGTCTTCTTGCCTCCAGGCTGAACATCTCACATCCCTTCAGCCTGTCCTCACAGAGATGTCCTTCAGCCCCTGTGACATCTCTATCCCCCTTCTCTGGACCATCTCTAACTGGTCACTATCCTTCTAGAAACATACTACTCAGGATTGTAGGCAGCACTTCAGTTATGGCCTCACCAGTGCAGAGGGGAGGAGAACAAGGCCTTTATGCGTCTTTGATGCAACCCTTCTTCTGATGCCTCTAAAAATACGTTGGCCGTTTTAGCAGCTCTTTCACCTTGCTGTCTCATATTCAGCTTGTGGTCAGATCCACCCTGTGTCCTTGTCCAACATAATGCTTCCAAGCCTTGATTCCCTCATCTTGTAGGTGTGCCCTATGTTTTTCCACCCTAGATGCAGCCCCTTACTTTTCTCCACTTGGGAAGAAGTATGTAAAGGGGAGGGGAGGAGAACGGAGGGGAAGCCGCCCATAAGGAGAAAAGTACAATGGCTGCTGAGCCTTCCAACAATCTTGCTGGCCTCTTCTCTGGCTTCATTTCTGCCAGCGTGTAAAGCAAGAACACCCTCTCAAGCAGCCCAGATCAGGGAAGAGGCGTGCAGCGCATTTCCGCTGCTGACCGGCATGCGTCAGTGGAAGGGGAGCATAAGGGCAAATAGAGATGGGTTGATTTTGCTCTGTTTCAAGATTCTAGTCCCTTGCAAAAGATTCTGCAGTTGCAGGAATATTTAAGGGTTTAAGGCGAAGCTAAGCCTAAGCTTTAAGGCTGAGCTCAGAGGCCTTAAATCTTGCACAAAGGAAATTGTTAGATTAAAATTGCTGCCTGGATGAGTGAGTGTGTATTCATCTCCCTAGGCCAGTGTTTTTCAGCCGTGGCCATTTTAAGAGGTGTGGACTTCAACTCCCAGAATTCCCCAGCCAGCCACGCTGGCTGGGGAATTCTGGGAGTTGAAGTCCACACCTCTTAAAATGGCCACGGCTGAAAAACACTGCCCTAAACCTCCAAACACATACACACCCATCTCTTTCTGGGGACGCTGTATATTCCTGGGGCAGCGATAGAATAAACTGGCTTTTCCTGAGTTCGAGCACCGTTCCTCCACCTTCTCTGCAGCTTCCCCTCTCCTCTAGGGCCCAAATTATAAAAAGAGGGAGAAATAATAGTCTAAGCCTTTCGTTGGTAGCGAATGCAGGAAGGCAACTCCCACTTTGCAGAGGAGAGAAAGGACTTCGGGAGCGCCACAGAGGTCTAGCCGGGATTTTGTTCGTGACATCCAACCCCTGCCGATTTGAGGTCACTGCCGTCGAGGCCTTGCCGTCAAACTGTTCCTTGTTTCCTCGCAGGACGCTGACGTTTGGAAGTGCAGTGGAAGTGCAGGGGAAGCTGGTGAAAAGCCCGCACAAAGGACAGAAGGTGGAGCTGAAGGCAGAAGAGATTCGCGTGGTGGGCCCTTGTGACGTTTTGGTGAGTGAGTTGTTTTCCTCCGGGGCGGCGCATGGGCTGCTCCCTGGCCGCAGGCTTTCCTGCAAAGCAATTCAGCTGCAACCTCGTCGTACGTAGTGGGGCTTGCTCTTGACTAAAGATCGACTCCGGTTCTTCCCTCTTTAGGCCTTCCCTCTGAAGTACAAAGTCCATCACTCTCTGGAATATCTCCGGGAGCTGCCTCATTTCCGATGCAGAACTAATTTGCTGAGCGCCCTGCTGAGGGTACGCAGTGAAGCCACTGCAGCCATCCACACCTTTTTCAAGGTAATCCCGGTCTTGGGAACTTCCTGCCACAAGATGTAGTTACGGCCATCAATTCGAAAAGTGGCCAGTTCGTAGACAGAAGTGGCTGCTAACCAGGAGAGGGGCTTAGCAGACTTTTCGGGCATGGATGGATGGATTGATGCATCATATATAGTTGAGTAATACCTGATGTTCACGCTCATGTATTACTTAATTATATATATTTTATATTACAGGTAGTCTTCGCTTTTTTTTTTCGTCTGCGCTCAGTCATTACTGACCCTGCAGTGGCTGCCTGGACGATTCCTTGCAGTTTTCAAGGCAATTGTTTTTGGAAGTGGTTTGCCAGAGCCTCCTTCCTAGAGCAGAGCCCAGCTGGCGAGCGCAGGAGGCGGGGTTTCCGTTGCTTCGCGCCCTTTTTGGGCGAGCACGGTTTCGCACTTACCGGCAACTGGTCCCGTCTCTCTGTGCAAGGCGCTGCCAGCATTTTTCCTCCCACCGGAGTGAGAGTCCCCATTTATCTACTCGCGTGAGTTTTCGACCTGTTGGGTTGACAGGAGCTGGGGGGGGGGAAACAGGAGCTCACCCTGTTAACGTGAAGGCTGGACTCGAACCGCCGAAGCGTCAGCCATTTCTGGCCGGCAAGTCTGGAATTTAGATCGCTAAGCGATTTAGTCGTTGAGAAAATCAGAGCTGATTTTACAACTTTTTTATGATGGTGGTTAAGCAAATCACCATGGTCATTAAGTGAATCATGTGGTTGTTAAGCAAATCCAGCTTCCCCAATGGACATTTTTTGCTGGAATTCGCTTAATGACTACATGATTCGCTTAATGACCATGTGACGCTTAACGACCACAGTGATCTGCTTAACGACTGTCATGAAAAAGGTAGAAAATTACGATCATGTGACTGCGGGGTGTTGTAAAGCACTTTTCCCATGGCTGTCATAATTCTGGACTGTGGTTAAATAAGTGGTCGTTAAGTGAGGACTACCTGTATATATGAAGACCTGAAGAACCAGATTAGGCACAGTTCATCATGGAGAAATTCTATTTATGTGTCGCGAAGAGTCGACAATGACTTGATGACGCATAATCAGTCAAATATTATATATATATAATTTTATCAGCTCATTAACTAGCTCAAAAATCAGCAGTCTGGTCTCACCTTTTCAGACTAACAAATTTGATTAGAAGGCAGAAGCTTTTGTGCGCAAAAGCTTCTGCCTTTTAATCAAATTTGTTAGTCTGAAAAGGTACAACCAGATTTCTGATTTTGGGCTATGATAGGTTAAAATAGCTTTCCTCCTACATTAGCAGCTTCAATTACTGAAGCACCTCTAAGTAAGTTGCTTCAGTACCTGCATATAATAAACAAAACAAGATAAAAATATTCACAGCAACAGTTGCAAATACAGTACCCAACCTTGCCATATACAAGAACATTTCAGTGACTCAAACCTTGTTTGAGTTCTAAATCTTACGAGATTTTGGCCATCTGAAGCCCGTTCCTGGTCCTACAAGAATTGAGCCATTAAAAATAATGACTTGGTACCTTCGAGTCAATCACGATTCCTAGTGACTACCTGGACAAGTCCTTGCAGTTTCTTGGCAAGATTTCGGAAGTGGTTTGCCATTGCCTCTTTCCTAGGGCTGTATGAGAGGGACTGGCCCAAGGTCTCCCAGCCAACTTCGTTTCTAAGGCAGGAGTAGAACTCCTGGTCTTCTGGTTTCTAGCCTGGTGCCTTCACCACTACACCAAACTGGCTCTTAAAAATCACGATGCATTATCTTTATCTGGGGCTCCTGCAGAACCACCCGGGGTTCTTGGGTATGTGGACCTGCCAGGTGGCTGATCCCTGCCATGTTTCCGTGGGAAGCGCATTGTGGCGCTTGTAAGCTTCTGGCTGTGTTTTGCCAATTGCCAAGGCAGCAATCAGGTGCCCAGGCAATTGGTTCTTTTAGATCCAGGGACAATGAACACACCAGCAGGTAAGGAGGTTTTAAGCTTTATGGTTAACTCGAGCAAACAGATTTAAACAGGAATATAAGAATTAGCAGATGGCATTAAACAGAAATACAAAAATATAGTATAAAAACGTAACATGCCAAACAAGATGATAAAACTCTTCCCCAACTGTCGGGAGCTACCATAAGGTGACCATGGAGAGACCTCAAGATGGCTTAGATAACGCCTGGTCCCAAGGCCTGTGTCCACGCTCCCAGTTCCAGGGGCGATGCCAGGACTTTTTATCAAAGTCTGGCACTGCAATCCCATGATTCTGTTTTGGAGTCAGGGGCTTGGAGAGTGACCTTGACCAGATGGGATACCTGCTCATCAAAAGATCCAGAGTCTGGGAAATGTATAGATAAGCTAGTGCTTAACCTAGACAATCCTGAGGGTTTTCCTCCCCCCGTTCTAAATAAAAGTGAAAAACAAGCCAGCTAAACTTTATTATGATTCAGTGTGAACTTTCTTAATATGTGCAGGAGAAATTAAACTCTGTCACCTAAACTCCTTGAACTAACGGTCTTCCGCATTGCCACTACACTCTGTCTGTTGACTTCAGGCTGCAAGATGAGTTGGCCTTCTGGATGGGATCACAGGGGCTGTTCAGGAGAGCAGGAAACCGAAGTCATGCAGGCTAATGCTGCTATTATTTTAGGGTTACAGTAACAGAATCTTGCAAGTCTGAATGCATTTCCCCCCTCCCTCCCTCCCTCGATCTTTGTGAGAACTGGGGAAGGTCTTGTCTGAGTCACTTTCTCAGGTTACAGTTCTGCCCCGGACTCAGGTTTCTTTTATCCAATCATTGTCTTGGCAGCAGCTCTTCCTCTGGTTCCTCAAGGTTATCCCTTCTGCCCATTAATCAGCGGTAAGTGGAACTGAGCTCAGAAGAGGCTCGTGAGAATGTGGCACCCCTCATGATCGTGAAGGGTCTGGAGACCAAGCCTTGCGGGGAACGGTTTAAAGATCTGCCCTTGCTTGGTTTACAGAAAAGATGACTGAAGGGAGGTAGGAGAGAAACATAGACTTATTCCCTGTTGCCCCAGAGGGCAGGACTGGACCAGTGGGTTAAAAATACAAGGAAGGAGGTTCAGACTAGATATCAGGAGGAACTGACTGTGTGAGCTCTTAGCCAGCAGAACAGGCTGCCACGTGAAGTGATGAGTTCTCCATTGCTGGAGGTCTTCAAAGAGAGGCTGGATCATCATCCGTCAGAAATGCTGGAGTGGATCCTGCACTGGACAGGATTGGACTACATGACCTCTAAGAACCTTCCAAGTTTTTGATTCCCCTGCTCTGATTTCTGTCCCTGGCATGTTATCGAAGGCCCCCAAGACCCCGGGACGGTGCAGCTACGATGCTCTAAACCCCACCATGGCTTTCCTCTTAGCTTCAGCATGCTGCATTTTCTCCTCTCTAGTGTTTCCTCCTCTTTTCAAAGCCAAACATTCAAGGACTGGTCATTTTACGATGCATGAACATGGCCATACTCAGAAGAAATGGATACTTGCTTGCTTGGCCAGGCTGACCCGTTAGTTTAATTCAGCCGATATCCAGTTTCTTAAAAAGGTTTTCTGGAACACATTGCACCTTCTCATCAGGAGGCAGCCCCTGTGTCAGCTTACCTGGGCTCGGAAACTAAACCGAATCAAGCCTGGAGCCTATATGGATGGGAGACCACCAGGAAATCTCCAGGATGTAGCATTGACTAAGAGGTTGGGAAAACTTTCTGGAAAAGAAGGCTATAAGAGATGGGCGGTGACAAATTTGAAATATAAATAAATAAATAAGCAAGCAGTGGCAAGGGGCTTCTGTCCTGTTGCCCCCCAAATTGCAACGAAATGTCCACAGTCCCTAGGAGTCAAGCTTGGAGTGGTGGTTTTATTTATTATCAAATTTGTACAGCTGCCCATCTCACAAAAAAGTGATCCTGGGACTTAAAGTACCCTCCTGGGAGTGGGGGGCTTTTTGGAACATGGTTTCTGGCAGGTAGACCTACCCAAATGCACCCCAACTCAGATGCATTTCCCAGGGAAGGGAAAACCTCTAAACCGTTTTTTTTGCTAAACTTCACTATAGATTGACAGGATAGGGTGTTGTAACAGTCTTTGTGCTTGCTTTTTTTATTTATTTATTTATTTATTTATTTATATCTATCTATCTATCTATCTATCTATCTATCTATCTATCTATCTATCTATCAGTTGTTTCTCAACCTCGGCAACTTTAAGATGCGTGGACTTCAACTCCCAGAATTCTGGCTGGGGAATTCTGGGAGTTGAAGTCCACGCATCTTAAAGTTGCCGAGGTTGAGAAACACTGGTATATACTGTTTCTTCTTCCTTTTGAGTGGGACTGTCTTAATATAAGTTAACCCAGTTGTGAATTTAAGAATATTCAGACGTTGGACCGCCAGGTGGCAGCATTTGTACACTTTCAGGTGGTCCTTGCTGGAGAAATAGTTTTATTGGCTTCATTATGACCTTTTGTTTATTTCTGCCCTTCCTCGGAGGAGCTCAAAGCCACCGACAGGCTTCAAACTGGCCTTGTTTTATACGTGGACAGCCCGGCGAGGTAGCCCAGAATAGCTTAAACCCTGGTCACCCATAGATTCAAACCCATCTTTTCTGATTTTAATCAGATTCTCACTGCCCAGGGCGTGAGGTTCAACCCTGGCGGCTTTAAGCTGTGTGGACTTCAACTCCCAGAATTCCCCAGCCAGTCACCCTCTGGGAGAGATGGGAGGCATATAGATGGCTGGCTGGGGAATTCTGGGAGTTGAAGTCGACACATCTTCAAGTTGCCAAGGTCGAGAAACACTGGCTTAAAGTGAACATCAAACTGGATGGTTTAAATCTATATTTCTGTTTCCACAGATTCTTACCTGCTGTTCTATCTTCTGCCTAATGGTCCTTTGCACGTCTTATTTATTTTATTTTTTGTATATATTATTTTATTAGATTGACATCCCCACCTTCCGTTCAGGACCTCAACACAGCAAATGTAGCAATCTCCCCTCCTATTTTTTCCTGAACACAACAACCCTGCGAGGTAGGTTGGGCAGAGTGACGGGGACAGGCCCGGAGCTACTCAAGGAGTTTCCGTTGCTGAGGGGCAACCAGCACCTGAGTCTCTTCAGGGCAAATCTCACAACAATCTTGTGAGGTAGGCAAAGCTGAGAGAGAATGGCTGGCCCAAAATCACCCTGTGAGCATCCACAGCTAAATATGGACCAAAACCTGGGTCTCCCCAGTTCTCACCCAACCCTGTAACCACTACACCACACTGCCTCATTTGAGGATCATTGTCCTTACACCGTTTTACTTCTTATTTTATTATTATATTTATATGCCGCCCATCTCTCCCAGAAGGTGACTGGGCGGCTTACAATTAAATCCAAGACAATAAAGACAATAAAAATATAAATACCCCCAATTAAAATCACAAGTAACAATTCTATAAAAGCCAGTATACGGTACCGTCAGCTTTTTAAACTCTTCCTTCTCTAGTATTCATCCCATCGGATGACTTCCAAAACTGAGAGTGGGTGCAGTTTTCACAAAGCTGCACCCAGGATGGTTAAGTCAAGCCGGTTGGAAGGGCTCAGCAGCTGCGTTTGTCTGACTGGTGAAACTGGGTTAGTTCTAAACTTAGTTAGTTTTCCATTTTCATGGGCAGCATGTTGCTTAGCCCATCCTGTTCGGGTTCTTTAATTTGGAGAATCAGGTAAACTCCCTGAGTGGGTTAATTGAGTAGCCATGTTGTGAAAACGTAGGCAGGATGGGCCCAAATGATTGATTTGCCATCAAGTTGACATCAACTTTTCACAACCACACAGATTTTCTCCAGGAGGATCCATCTCAAACCTGGTCCTTCAGGTCTTCCAACAGTGCCCCCATCACCACTGTAACTGAGTCCCTCCACCTTGCTGCTGGTCGTCCTCTTCTTCTCTTTCCTTCCACCTTTCCCAGCACCAGAACCTTCTCCAGAGCGCTGGGTCTTTGCAGAATGTGTCTGAAGTAGGATGATTACATGGACAATCCAGGACACAAAACAATGGATTCAAGTTATAAGAAGGCAGATTCTGGTTGAATGCTTGATCATACCTCCTAACCAAGCAGTTTGACAACGGGGCCAGTGACCTGGGGAAGAGAGGGTCTCCTCTTTATGGAATATATTGAAGTGAGGACTAGACAGCTAAGTAGGCTAATGTGAGCCTGGTGCCTTGAGTGAGAAATCTGGATTGATGTGTTCTATAACACATGTGTTTGTTTTCTTGGCTGTCCACGGTATTCTCAGGAGTCTCCTCCAACCCCAAAGTTCAAAAGCATCAATACTCTTCCATTCCTGCTTCTTCAAAGTCCATCTTTTGCTTCCATGCAGAATCACAGGGAGTACCATGGTTTGCATGATTCTTATCTTTGTAGGTATAAACCAGTGTTTCTCAGCTTTAAGATATGTGGACTTCAACTCCCAGAACTCCCCAGCCAGCCATACAGCTGAGAAACACTGGTATAGACTCATCCCAGCATCTGAATATCTCTTCCAAGGCCTTCATGGCTGCTCTACCAAATGCTAGTCTGCGGCGTATTTCTTGACTGCTTCTTCCTTTACTGTTGATGGTTGATCCTAAAAGGCAGAAGTTCTCCACCACTTCGATATCTTCATTGTCAACTCTTAAGTCCAAATTATACCCTAAGATTCTATCAGCAGAGGAGTTCTAAATAGGAGATGTAAATTTGGATTTCCAGGAGGGAAGTCTCGAATGTAGTCAGTCCTCAGAATTTGCGCCCTGCTGAACTGTGAAGCAAGAGATGGTTTCATTATGATCTCTAGAGATGTGGGAGGCACCTTCGGGAGCTCTGAGACAAGGATGGTGAACCTGTGGCCAGGGGCTGGACAGGGTATGCTGGGGGGAGTCATTCAGCCCTCAGCTCGAGCAGGGAAGGGTTATACTGTTCCTCTGAATTAGGGTTGTGCTCTGCTCTGCTCTGGTTTGGTTTTCTTTGGAGTACGGATGTAGCTCCTCTTTAAAGCAGCTTCATCTTTTGCAAGAATGACACAGCTGCTTTAAGAGACGGCATTCATATTCCCAGGCGCCCCAAAGCATTGTTTGGAGATTGAACCCAGAGCATCGCCTAGCCCTCCTCTGCATTATATTTGATTTATACTGCTGTCTTCATTAGGGAATCTTAGCATAACTCAGTGTTTTTCAAGCTTGGCAACTTTAAGTTGGGTGGACTTCAACTACCAGAATTCCCCAGCCAGCACAGCTGGCTGGGGAATTCTGGTAGTTGAAGTCCACCCATCTTAAAGTTGCCAAGCTTGAAAAACACGGCTGTAGTTGAACCCTTGTCTGTGTGTGTTTTTGAAGACTGGCTAACAAATAGGGGGTAGAGTGTTCTCATATGCCCGAAACCTTCCATTTATTTATTTATTTATTTATTTATCCATTCATTCATTCAGATTTGTTATAGCTGTCCAACTGTAACAGTTATTGTTATAACTATAACAATAGCCTGTTTGGTGTAGTGGTGAGGGCCCCAGGCTAGAAAGCAGGGGACGGTGAGTTCTAGTCCTGCCTTAGGCACGAAAGCCGGCTGGGTGGCTTTGGGCCTGTCCCATTCTCTCAGCCCTACCCACTTCACAGGGTGGTGGTTGTGGGGAAAATAGGAGGAGGAAGGAATAGGAGATATGTTCTCTACCTTGAGTTCTTTATAAAAATTATAAAGGCAGGATTTAAAAAATCTAAAAAAACCTTCCAGTGGACTCTGGATGGTTCTTAGCTCTCAAATCAGCCATGAGCAAAGTAACTCTGTCTGTTTCCCTCCCTTTTCCTATATTAGGAGAACGGATACACCCATATACACACCCCTATCATTACTTCAAATGACTGCGAAGGTGCTGGAGAAGTCTTCAAAGTTGAGGTAAGCCAGGATAGTCCAGCAACTGCCGTGTCTGATTGTGGTTCTCCCAAACAGCGTTCTCTGGATACGTTGGGCTAAAACTGCCATCATTTCCCTTGCAGATCCATAAAATGTCTGAGCTGCAGGGGTCTTCCAAGGTCCTCTAGTCTGACCCCATGTTCAGCCCAGAGAGCCTTTAAACTATTCCCAAGGGGCGACCGTACGCAAACCCATCTACTTTGGAGAAAGAGGAGAAGGAAAGTGGTCCGGTTGGATTGGGGGGGGGGGGGGTGTTATATTTCTTTGCCGTGCATGTCACATGTAGAGTCCCTGCTCTGAGATGGGCAGCCCTGTAAATTATTTAAGCAAATAAAATAAATTAAAGGCAGGCTTTGGGGGCTAGAAGGGGCATGGCCAGGGAAAGATGTTAATGGAATGGGCAGGTTTTATTTTTTGGAGGAAGAAATGAGTGTCTTCAGCCTTTGTGAGACCAAAGGCATCCATTTAGTTCCTTAAGTCCTCTCCAGCCATCTATGCAAAACAGACCATCTCTCTAAATCAGTGCTTCTCAACCTTGGCAACTTGAAGATGGGTGGACTTCAACTCCCAGAGTTCCCCAGCCAGCCTGGCTGGCTGGGGAACTCTGGGAGTTGAAGTCCACCCATCTTCAAGTTGTCAAGGTTGAGAAGCACTGCTCTAAAGGTTCAGTCCAGTGAGGTACCCAATGAAATACATTTGCATCCTCTTTTCTTCATAAACAGCCAAGATCAAACAACTTCTCGCAGTTTACGCTCTTTAAACCATACAGCATCAACACCAAGGCCAACAAACCACATCATAATATCATCTAGTACAGAAGACTAACACAGGATAATAGCACAGACCCATCCTGGAAGCGGTTGCGAGAACATGAGAGTTTTTCTCAGCGGTTGCATCAAGTTGCCAACCCCCCCACCCCCACCCTGCGCCCTTCCTAGCCAAATCCCTCTCTGAGCATTTCCTGCTGCAGTCAAAATGTCTTGCTTAGATCAGCGTGTTTGGCTGTCACCTCTCCCCAGCTTGTGTGATCTTGACAAACTCGGTGAAAAGATGAGTGGCTTGGATAAGATCTACGCATTTTCCTTTGCTCACTGGCATAGCTGAGGTTCGTCTTCCTGCTTTTGATTAGAGGTTGCGTTGGGTTGTCGACGTTAGAGACCCGCTGTTCTCTCGTAGGAAGGCACACTCCAAAGGTTAATTGGTGCCTAAGCAATCTCATTTAAATTTATTCCTCTTGTTGAACCCATCTAAAACAACGGCGGTTGCTGCATGATAAGCTGCAGACTTTTAAACTGAAGCCTCTCCGGTCTGGTGCCCTCTGGGTTTGATCAGACTGCAACTTCCAGAATACACAACCATGGTTCTGTGTTTGGTGGATTATAAATGAAATCTGTGTGTGTGTGAGAGAGAGAGGGGGGCACAGCACCCAAAGAACCATCTCACCAGTTCTGTCCGCTCTGGGACGAGGGGGCTACCATGCCTGGATGGCTGCCGGCTCCATCCATATTTTCCATCTGTATTTCACCAGCAGCATTCTGTTCCCAGTAATAAAAGTTGGCAAACCTGTTTTGAAACCTGGGGAGAGCTTCACCTTAGCTCACACAACTGAGCTGTGCAACCTAGCCTGTTGAAACCTCCTCCTCAACTCCTGCCGAGATGCCACAGAAATGTTTCAGCTTCCCCGGTCTCCTGTTGAGCCCTTGCCCTTGGCTCTCTTAGGCACCAATGGCAGAAGGATGGCTCTTCCTACTTCCTCACCAGCCCTTCTGGGCACCTTCTGCCAGCTGAACCAGAGCCCTCCGTGCACGAAATGCTGATGTTTAGGAGTAAATGATATTCCGGTTTCCCCTGGAGCCCACTGACTCTGAAAGTTTGGCGGCATCAGAGGGAACCCTTTTTGCACCCTTGAAAAGGAACAATCCTTCAGAGAAGTGGGATTTCACCTTCCAGGCATGGGCCCTCACCAGTTGGATGAGGTCATCCTAAGCGTGATGTCGTTTTGACATCATCGTGGGTTCAGAAATAAAATAAATAACAATGAGAAATCTGTGTAAAAGAAAGCAATACAATACAAGCTTATGAACAAAAGCATCAAAACACCATAAATCCATATACATCCAAATACCGCTGGTGATCAGTTATTTCTTGAAGGCCCTATGGAAGAGTTGGGTCTTTGGTAACTTCCAGAAAAGCCATCCCTGAGCGGGGCCTGTCTAACTTCTAAACCATAGTTTAAAACTCTAGTTGGTTGTTGGCTGTGGATTAAAACAGCAGCTTAGGGAAATGGATACTTGGCACATTTGCAAAGGTAGCTCTGGTTTGTTCAAGGAATCTTAGTTAAAACGTACCTTAGTTTAGGGTGCTGTGACCACACAGTTCTGTTGCCCTGGGGGCTGTCAAACTTACATCAGTGTTTGGATAACTTTGGTGAGCAAAACGTTGCTTTGTTGTGGTTTACTTAGTGCCTCTCTGTAGCTTCTCAAACCTCCTGGCCTCAATTGGGGGCAAAAAGAGGAGATGGATGAAGAAAGGGGAATGTTTCAGAAGATCAAGGGATGAGTGGAAGGCTTTGAATTTGCAGAAGAAGAATAGAAAGAAAGCAAACATCTTTCTCTCTCTACAGCTGTATTTTCCAGGTGGAGTGTTAAAAGAAGCGAAGAATCTGTCGTCTTTGTTTCTTTGCTGTGTTTGAAGGTAGCAGTTGGGCCTTGAAGTCTCTACCAATGACTTTTGCAACAAAATGAAAAAGGGTTTTTTTTTGTTTTTTGTTTTTTTGCAATCAGAGTTAGAAAAGGCACTTTAAAGTGGGGGTGGGAGGGTTAGAAGGGATGGGTTTACAGCTGCAGCCTTTTATCACCTCCCAGATATTTTCCTCCAGCTGTGAAACTTTTAGTCTCTTGCCAAACTGTCTATTAGCTTGAACTGCAACTTAGTCCCACGTCTGGTGTCTGTGAACCTGTTGGCTTTCAGAAGGTTTTTGTCCATGTTGTTAGTTGTGTCTGATTTTAGTTAGTTAGTTATCAGATTTATATAGCCACCCATCTCAATGTAGAACCCTGGGTGCCTCACTTGGAGAATAGTACAGGTCGTCCGTGTTTAGCGACTGCCTTGTACAGCAACTGTTTACAGTTAGACAGTGATGAAAAAGGAACTTTGTGACCAGTCCTCGCATTTATGACCATTGCAGGTCTGTAAAGCAAAGGAAAGCTGAAGGAAGATCATAAACACAGTCATGGTTTTACTTAGCGACCGCTTCACTGAACGACTGAGTGGCCGGCCCCAATTGTGGTAGCTCAACAAGGACTACCTGTTTAGCCGTGAAGGTGTCGTATTAGCAGTGGGAAGGCTTGGGTTCAAGGTGTCACTCAGCCCATCCCACCTCACACAGGTATTGTTGGGAGGTGGAAATTGGGTGAAGGAATGAGCTATATGCTGCCTTGTGCTCCAGGAACAAAGGCAGGGTATAAATCTAACCAAAATAAATAAGTAAACCAAGTTCTCCAACCTGGTATTCTAGAAATGTGTTGAGATTTCAGCTTCCAGAAAGTCCCAGCCAATCAGCATCTCCAGAATTCCTGAGATTTGAACATTTAGGGTTGATTGATTATGTGGCATCAAGTCATTTTCAATTCCTAGTGACCACATAGATAGATTTTCTCCATGACAGTCTATCCCTAATCTGGTTCTTCAGGCCTTCCAACAGTGCCCCCATCACCACCATAACTCCGTCCCTCCCTCTTGCTGCTGGTCGTCCTCTTCTTCTCTTTCCTTCCACCTTTCCCAGCATCAGAGCCTTCTCCAGAGAGCTGCTGCTTCACATAATATGTCCGAAGTAGGATAATTTGAGCCTGGTCATTTGTGCCTCGAGTGAGAACTCCGGGTTGATTTGTTCGATGATCCATTGGTTTGATTTCTTGGTTGTGCACGGTATTCTCAGGCGTCTTCTCCAACACCAAAGTTCAGAAGCGTCAATACTCTTCTTATCCTGCTTCTTCAAAGTCCAACTTTCACTTCCATGGAGTGTCACAGGGAATACCATGGTTTGCACTATTCTGATCTTTGTAGGGTACGTACCCAAAATTCTTCCTAGCTGTGCTGGCTGGGAATTTTTGGAGTTGTAGTCTCATTACTTCTATCAGATACCAGGCTGGATTAAGTCTATCTTTAATGAAACTGCCTCGGTCTGTAAAGGAAGTGTTTTATTTTTGCCTTGTTTGAACTCTCATCTGGTGATTTCACGGCATCCATAGATGGAACCAGATTTTACACCAGCTTTTACCTGAGCTCTTTCCATCCTCACTCGATGTATAACTGGCTCACTTCCTGAGGTTACAGCAAACCACAGTCTCTGCAAATTACAGATTAAAGCAAACTACACTTTGGACTTGCTCTCTGAAAGAAATTACATTTTTGAAAAAAATGCCTGGCCTTCTTGTGAATCATTTGGATCTACCTAACCTATAATGGTGATTCGGGATTAACAAATACTCATCATAATAATCACTAACTTTCATAAGTTTCATTGAAACTTGGAGGGGCATTCCTTTGAGTCACAGTTGATTCCTGGTCACTGCCTGGACTAGTTCCTGCAGGTTTTTGGGCAAGATTTTTGGAAGGGGCTGAGAGTGACTGGCCCAAGGCCACCCAGCTGGTTTCATGCCTAAGGTGGGACTAGAACGCACAGCCTCCTGGTTTCTAGCCTGGTGCCTTCACCACTACACCAAACCAGCTCTCACTGAAACTTATACTGTTACCTTATTTCCTTTATCCAGATGTGGGGAACCTGTGTCCTCCAGGGGTTGCTAAGTCGCATCTTAAGCCATTGGCTGGGTTGCAGTGGATGAACAAAATTTGGATGCTGCAAATTCTCCATCTCAATGCTGCACTCCCACTGCAGATTTGGGAAGGTCGATTAATAGGTTAATACCTCGTTAAGGCCCATAACAGAATTTAAACTGGTAGTTAGCTGGCTTACAGCTTGCATGCTGCCTGTTCCATTAGCACTCAGATCTTCTTCATCTGGATGCAAATCTTGGATTCTTGTTTGCAGTTTCATGCCTCTTCATGTATCCCAGAATAGTCTTCTTGCTATTTGTTCATCTGTTCCGTAGGTGCTGGTTTGGTTTAGGGAGCAGTTGGAGAGCAAGGGCAATAAAATACTTTTAGTGCAAAAGTCAGTCTTTTTTCCAACCTTGCATTTTTGATGGATTTATAAAGACATTAGCATGCTAAGCAGTTTTAATCGCTCCGGGAGGGAAAATTAATCAGTTCCCCCTGCCATGCCAAATGTCTTGTGCGTTGGATGGAAGCTTTTTAAAAAGAGCCTCGTATTCCTGAAAAGTCCTCTCTTTTTGGGCAACTCCACTTTGCAGCCTCTTTTTTCTGACCTGTCCTTTCCAACCCGTTGGGTATATGCACAAATGGTTATCTCTGCCTAAGAAATACGGTGTTTGCTTTCGCTTTGGCGCTGTTTGATGGACGAACAAGTTCAGCTGCTTGGAAAAGAAGGCTGGCTGAGGTGCTCCAGATGTTTCAGCCTATCCCAAGGTCAGATCCCTGAACTGCTAAGGCAATACCATTAGCCATGGAGCTCAGCTGCTCTGCAGTGAAATGTGCACAAGAGCAAATCAGAGCAAGGCCTGAGTTATTTCCCGTGGACAGGTAGGTCATATTCAGGGCTCAGATTAGCACGGCGCATGCAAACCAGTTGAATTTCCTTGCGTGTAGAAGCCCCTTGCAGCTTTCTGCTTTGGGGGCAGTCAAGGAGGGAATACAGATGTTGAAGGCAAACAGTATTAGGAAGGATGGATTAGAGCAAAGGTTGTGTGTTTCTTGAGCTAAGTTAGGGAAAGTGGGCCTCAGACATGGAGGTACCCTGGGTGTGATTGTATTTTCCTTCCCTCTCTCTCAGTCCCCAAGCTAAAGTTTGTGCCAGCAGCCTGGACGATTTCAGGAGTAACAGTGGAAACAATTCAGCAATTACAATTTCTAGTGTGATTGAATGGAAAGATAGTTAAGTCCACAGGAATAAAGAAACAGTACTTTAAATCAGTGTTTCTCAACCTTGGCAACTTTTAAGATGTGTGGACTTCAACTCCCAGAATTCCCCAGCCAGCATGCTAGCTGAGGAATTCTGGGAGTTGAAGTCCACACAATCTTAAAGTCACTAAGATGTGAAGCCATGCTTTAAATGAAGTTCATTTTAATTTAATATAAAGTCAGTCAGCCTTAGCCTTTTTGTGCTGTCTCCATCCACTCTTGCGTGGGCCGTTCCCATTTTTGGAGAGTGTGCCCCCTCTCACATACCACTCAAAGCCCCCCCCCAAAAAACAGTGACCATACCAATTTAACAAAAGGATACTGTTTGGATGTCCCCTAAGAAACTGCCTTCTCTTGGCCAAATACTTTTTGTGGTTATAGGTAACAGGTCTGGTTTCACACTAGAAGTACAGTAAATTCACAAGAAACCCAAGAAGTTCAGATAAGTGAAATTTGTAGAAGAAGAGAGGAGAGGGAGAGGGAGAGGGAGAGGGAGAGGGAGAGGGAGAGGGAGAGGGAGAGGGAGAGAGAAGAAAGAAGAAAGAAAGAAAGAAAGAAAGAAAGAAAGAAAGAAAGAAAGAAAGAAAGAAAGAAAGAAAGAAAGAAAGAAAGAAAGAAAGAAAGAAGTGGTTTGGCCCCCACTGTGACTCAGGAGCAAGCCCTATCTATAGCAATAATATTTGACCTCTACTTGCATTCAGTTTTTTTCTGCCACCCATTATAACAGACTCCTTGACTCTCTTCCTTTGTTTTTGTAATAGATTTGCTGTTGTATTGTTTTTCACTGACAGTGTGAAAATTAAAAAGGCCTCTCTGGGGAATTGGAATTTTCCATCTCAGGACTTGTTTTCTGAAGTCTTTTGCTTGGCAGACTTAGAAGATTGGAGTTAGGACGTTTGGTGCACAGACCACGTGCTCTCCTGCTGTGGGCACAGAGGTCCCTCAGTTCGACCCCTCTCTGAAGGCCCGTGGTGCAGATGGGGGAGATTTCGAAGTAGTCCCCCTGTCCCTTGAGATTCGGGCCCTCTGCTCTGCAGCATGAAATCTAGGTAACTGGGAAGTGTCATGAAGACCTGAATTGGTCTCAGATAGGAGAGAATCCATAGTTTATGTTTCTTCCCCAGATGTTCTAGGAGGTTGATTCAGAGTAATGGCCGTGATTCTTGACTTGATTGATAATGATGGGAGACTTACAGAAAGGTTCTGATGCAGAGCAGTGATGAGGGTTGGGTAGACTTATAAGTCCAGTAATAAATTAATAAAATAAGTGATTGGTGAGATAGGTACAGATGATGGTAACAACTGGTCATGAGTAAGGTAGCAAGCCTTTTGAAACATTGGCCTTAACAAAGTGTAGTTAGGCTTCAGTTGAGGAAGAAATAAGTTGTATATATGTGCACAATAAACTTTTCAGGACCTTCATATTATAAAATAATTCAGCACGCTTTGCAACTTCTTATCAACATCATACCAAACATCAATGGTACAATATAAACAACTCTATGTTCATACATTATATTAGAAATCATATTTAACATTGATATAAAATTCCTACTTTGAAAGGTTTAACTTACTTTAATCACCATAGCACTAACAGCTGCCAGTTTCTATTGTACTTAGTTTTTATTTGTATTCTACAAGGTATTATTTGTATTTTATAATAAAGCAATTAATTTGGAAAAAAACATGCTTGATTATTCACGGTGATTGATTGATTGATTGATTGATTGATTGATTGATTGATTTGTGAAATTTGTACACTCCCAATTTTTGGGGAACAGTGCTGTTTCTTTGTGCAAGACTCACAGATCTTTCTGTAAAGCTGACTTTTTAAGACAAAAGGAAAAAATGTGACTTTTTCACAGTAGTTGCTAGGATACATTGCTAAATTTATTTATTATTATTTCAGCAAATTCCTTTGCCAACCACGTGTTCAGACAGTAAAAATATTCAGAGGGCCGACGTTTGGCTGCCTTTGGGGAGAGATTGACCTAATTCCAGAATTTATGGAATGGATAATTCTACTATTTAATTCTTACAGCCTGCAAATGAAGAGAGAAAACCAGGAGAGGAACCCCATTTCTTCAGTGTTCCAGCGTTTCTCACCGTCTCAGGACAACTGCATTTGGAAGTGATGAGTGGGTATGGCTTACGGGGGTTTCAGGATGATTTAAGTCTGTCATATATCCCTGAACGAACTAACGAAATTGCCTGAGAAATTGCCTGAGAAAGCTGCCCGCAGGTGTTGCTGGAAGGCAAACAGAATTGTAGTAAATCTCTTAGTTAGCAGAATGCAGAATTAATTGGCAAGCGTTAGGACCAAACAGGAAGGTTGCAGGTGGCCACATAAAGGATTTGACTTATAAAGGAAAAGTTGGGGGGGGGGTTCATTGACCCTATTTGTATGACATAGGAAGAGGGATTAGCATGCAGGAATAGGAGAATTAGGTCAGCTGACCCCGATCATTAACCCTAAAAGGGTTAGATTTAGTCCACTTGGGGTTTGCCCAAATGCCAGAACTCACACCTCCACAGCAGAGATGATGTGCTAGAGAGGCCTTACAAAAAGCAGCCTCTCTAGGCAGTTCATCTCGGTGGCTATTTTGACCCCCCCCCCCCAGCATGGCAGAAATGACAGGGGTGGGAATGCCCCCACTCCAACCCTATCTGTGGTGGGCCTGACCCAGATGGCACCACTCCATTTTGGAGTTGTGGTGGTGGTTTTGCACAAGCAGGAAGTGGGGAAGTTATGCCAGAGGTGGCTGCTGTTGTGCTACCAAGCGCTAGGAGAAGAGGCATGGAGGAGAATGAAAGCAGAGTGGCACGGGGCCCACTGTCGTGGTCTCTTTTCTGTGGGGTAGATGTGGCAGGGCCTCCTCGGTGGGCACCAACCTTAGGAGTGGCTTGAACAGGGCCCACATTCAAATCACACACTAGTGGGAGGTGGGATACTTTCATTTTTTAATGCAGGAGCTCCAGGTTGCATATATAGTCCTCCCTTCTCCCATTCTTCCCCATAATAGCACCCCGTAAGGTAGGCTAGCCTAAAGTTACCCCGTGCCTCCTAGCCCTCCAGCCTGACTGTTACACCCTGCTGGCTTGCTTATTTCTTACATTTACATCCGACCTTTACTCCAGGAGCTTGGGCCAGCATGCATAGCACTCCCTCCACCTAATTCTCTGTAATAATCAGCAAATAATCCAGCTTCAATGCTGGCCCTCTTTAAAATCTCTATTCTGATGCCATCTCGCCCTGTTTACAGCATCAACCCATAGAATAAGCAAACAGGCTGCTCAGTGTACTGTACAGGATGTTGTGTTAGTGGTTCACACTTTGTTCTTTAACAGCCTGTTCCCTTTTTATTTAAAAAAAAGCAAAACTAAACACAGACATTCTAAGAAGATCAAATGGAAACTAAATTTAGAGGCACTATATATATCTCTCTCTCTGGAGAGAATTCCTTCTTCATTCAGAGCCAAAATGCCACTCCAGGACCTTCAAAGGAGCTTGACAACCCAACCTTTAAGGGATTATAACGGAGGGGCCAGTAGGTGGATGTGGACAATATTTTGGGCAGAAAAAAGAAAAGGGTTTCCGAGATACATCTCTTGGATTGGAGCTGATGCATCCTCTCGCACAAGCGTATTATCGAATGTGGTTGTTAAAGGCCTTCGATAATAGTAAAATAGGAGGAAGGCGGTTATCGCAAGCCTTCTTAATTCTTCCTTCCTTGGACCCTGTCTCCTTTGAGAAGCATCTTCCAAACAAGGAAGCCTACTTCGTGGTTAAATTAATGTTTGCTTTAATCAGTTTTCTGGACCTATCCAGTGCCAAGTTGGAATGATTAGATCAGTGTTTCTCAACCTTGGCAACTTTAAGATATGTGGACTTCAACTCCCAGAATTCCCCAGCCAGCATGAAGTCGACATATCTTAAAGTTGCCAAGGTTGAGAAACACTGGATTAGGTGCGGCTTCATCTTGTCTTTCACCCCATGATGGCTTCTCTTTGGCTAGCAAAGGAAAACGTGACATACTGGTGGCCGCTGCTGTTGTTGGGGAAGAAAGGAAGACAGAAGTCTAGTTGCAGAAAGATAACCAGGGGTAGTAAGAGGCAGCTGGTTGCACTAAATAAAATTGATGCCCCAATCCAGGTCCATGAAAATGGAGGTCTAGGGGGGCCACGTATTTGGAATTTGGCCTATTTGTGACCTCCCTTTGCTTTTAGTGAGGAAGACGAGTTGGTGGTTCTGATTTTAGAAACTTATTTAGATATTCTGCTTTTCATTTGGTTCACAGTATGATAATCCCAAATTCAGTAAAGTGCACATAAGAATATGTATCACACTCTTCCTTTACAGAACATAAGAAACATTATGCGTGAAAAGGATTAAAATTAGTAAGCCAAAGGAATTAATGCATGAGGTAAGAAAAAGAGGAGGAAGGTAGCTAAACCTAGTTTATAACTCGCCTTTCTAGCCTGACAAACTGAGCCATACAGAGCCATACACAACTCGGTATATTGCCTTTCTTTAAACTTTTCAGTTCTCTCTTTTTAAGGGTTTCATTACTCTAGCCAACCCCGGCTTTCCTCTCAACCTCATTCCCTCTTCCTTCCTGTATTTGTTTTCCATTTCAGTCCTCATTCATTCTCTCTAGATCAGTGTTGTTTCAAACTGGGCAACTTTAAGATGTGTGGACTTCATTCTGGGAGTTGGAGTCCACCCATGCTGGCTGGGGAATTCTGGGAGTTGAAGTCCACACATTGAGATGAACAAACCACCGAGCGTTCTTCCATTCCAGTCCTTCATTCAATCCATGTATTTTCAGCTCTCATTCTTTCTTGACCTTATCGGGAGAGCCAAGGAGGTGTAGTGGCAAAGGTGCTGAACTAGGAACTGGGAATCTTACCATTTTTACTTCTCCCTTAGGGAGGAAAGCTGGCTGGGGACTTTGGACCAGTCCCTCTCTCTGTGCCCAACCACCAGGATTGTCATCATGGGCAAAATAGGAGGCAGGAGTTGTAGAAAATAAAAGTGAGGTATTAGTCTAATATCTCTTCCTTTTGATCCCATACACAAGTACCCCATTCTCACTGTATTTAACTTTTAGGATTTTCCTAGCATACCCAACTCTCACTCGTATATAAGCACACTCTTGTACATAGTACACCTTAACATTTCTCTATCCCACTACACACAGCTGCTAGTTCGTTTCTTGCCATTTAGGTATCCCTGCAGTCATTTACTCCATTTTTCCTGTCAAATGCAACTAGTTTGGTCTTCCATACCTCCATTTTCAGATCCATGTTTCTTGTTGCATCGCGCAGTCTATCAAACATTTGCCGCAAATCATTCAGGTTCTCGGGCAGCCACATTTTATCATCTGCATAGAAAAAATCATGCGCATTCACTTCCCTAACCAGGTTAACTGTAATGTGATCACAACCATTCCATAATGTTTTTGAACAATTGCAGGGACACCACATATCGTTATCTTACGCTCTTCTCAGCATTGAACCATTTGCTAAGCAATCCGTGCATTCATATAGAGACTTCCATCATATGCTGCTCCTGTTGAAATCTTCAATTCCGTATTTGTGAAGAATATTCCAGAATTTAAGCCTATTTACCTTATGCTTTCACTGAATCAGTAATCACTAAACTTCCTCACATTCATAATTTTATAGTAGGCTGTTGAAGAGCAAAATCTGGTCCAGCAAAAAACTATTCTGCCATTCTCAGATTTTATTCACTGGGACCTCTCATGTACTTTCAGTTAAGAATTATTAATAAACAAATCCACTCTAGTTCTGGCATTTTCTCTTGCCATTTTCCTTTCATAATGGCATTTTCCCATTCATTAGACACAGAAGTAATCTTAACACACACACTTTAAAAAGTTGCATGTCTTTAAGTAAATTGTCTCCAGTTACACCGTCTGTGTCTGCAGCCTTATCGTTTTCAACATTCTCATAGCATTTATGATTTCCTTTTCATCAGTTTTAACTTGGACACTAATATTTATGCCATGTTTATTTATCCCATTTAAAACCCACCAAGAATCTCTGTGTGGTTGTGGCAATGTCTAAACATGATATATATAATATCAATATCATTCCCATACAGATGGGAAATACTTTTAAAACATCTTTAACAGCATTCTTTCACTTTGGTTTCCCCCCAGACAATTTCATCATGTTTATTTTTAATTATCATTTTAATTCCATTCACTCTGCTGGAGGGTGGTAAGCCATTTCCTAAAATATGTCTCTCACTTCCAAAGTAATGTTTTATTTCTACCAAAATCACTCTGCGATTTCTTCCTCTCTTTTAATCATAATTATTCCTTGATCTCTTTATTTACATTCTTTGCAACTCTTCTTCTTTTTTTCTCTATACATTATACGGCATCTTGTTCTCATCATGTTTTGCAGTAATCATTCCTGTATATTCATTTTTTTCTCATTGACAGCCTCTTCTACTAGATCATTCCACCAGGTGTTCCTTTTCATACCTTCTATTAGCATAACGTCACCCACTTCACGTTTTCACTTCTTTCTTCTGTATCTATTTTCTGCCAGGATCAAGTCTTGATATTACCAACTTTGTCCTCCATTCAGAACCTCTCATCACGTTGGTATCCTTCAGTCATTTTCTCATTCTTTTACATAAACAATCAGATCAATGATGCTTTTAGATTCATTCCTTGTTCCAAGTCTGCATACGAGCAGACTGAAGATTAATCCACATATTCAGAACAGACCTTACTGGTCACCGTTCTAATTCATTCTTGGGTCTCCAGGTGGTCAGATCACTTCTTTTTTTAGTTTTCATGTCATCCAATGCAATCATTTTTTTCCCTTGGATCATATTCATTCAGAATATCACACATTTTCTCCCAGAACTCATCCCTGGCTTTTCCTTCATCATCATTCCTTGGGACATAATATGTAGCTAACAGCATCCTATGGGTTCCTATTCTCATTCACATCCACAACCATTGAGAAGACACCAGCTTTAACTTTCTGCCATACATTTTGGCCTTTGCATTCATAATTAAACTGGCAGCTACGTTTCCCTGCATGTATTCATCAAGCCCACTCCCAAATCAAGCCACCTTCACTCACATCCTTCTGCTTTCTCTTTGTTTCACAGACATATAACACATCTTTTGTTCCTTTCTCATATTTAATTCATCCATTCATGTGCTTTCCCATTTACTTGTCATGCATTCTGAGCTGCAGTCTTCTATATGCCTCGATCATCAACAGATGGGTCCATAAATGCTGACTTTGATGGCCCAAGCTGGCTTTGGTCAATCAAGGTTTTCACATGATGCTGTTTAGTGAGATAGATAAGGTGTAGAGTGGGTTACCAGTTTTGGTCATACCTGTGCCACATGCAGCATTCCCTGCTAATACAGGTAGTCCTCACTTAACGACCAAAATAGGGACTGGAAAATCGGTTAAGCGAATTGGACCCAATTTGACAACCTTTTTTGCGGTGGTTGTTAAGCAAATTACACAGTCGGTAAGCGAATCACACGGTTCCCCATTGATTTTGCTTGCTGGAAGCCAGTTGGGAAGGTTGCAAATGGTGATCACACAACTCCAGGACACTCCAGCTGTCATAAGTGCAAGCTGGTTGCCAAGTGCCGGGATCACAATCACATGATCGCAGGAGTGCTGTGATGGTCATAATTCCAAGCACCGGTTGTAAATCACCTTTTTAGCACTAAAATGGTCACTAAACGAATGATCATTAAGTGTGGACTACATGTAGTTAAAGACAATACCAGTCAGTTTGGACATGTTTTGCCCAACAGACCACAGGCTGAACCCAAGCCCAGTTTTCACTCAAGTAGCCTTATGCTAGTCCATGCAAGCTAGGATTTCTAATCTTGAGGCTACGTGCAAGCCAACACATTGGGGTCTGTATCCCACCAACTCAGAGGTCCATGCAGTGCACTGACAGGCACTCAAGAAATAATTAGTTACATCTAGAATTATTAGACCATACTTTGGTAGGCATTTTGGGGTGACCCCTCTCCCTAAACTACATCACTTTTTTCATAAATTGACTAAGCTGGAAGAAGCAAATATTTCTTATCACTCAAACTTTTGGGAGGGAAGAGTTTTCCCTATTCTATGCTTGCGTGCATTGTAGGGTAACTCTTTTGGGGAATAAATTTGGTGATTTAGATTATTTATGATTATATGCTTTTTAAGGAATTGTGAGTAGGGTGGGGGCCTATATTTTCTCCAGATGTGTGTGTGCCATTGAACCATGGAAGTAGTGGCGATCTGGACGTGCCCTCAATTTGGACAATCTTTCCTGTAAGCTAAAAAAACAGTCTCCCCGGATTTCACAACTTTCAGATCAGTTGGAAACATGGCTTTCAAATTTCCCAAAGGCTCTTTTGGTTGGGAAGTAGGACTGAATGGGGGTACTGTGCTATTGACCTAATTGGAAGGATCAAAGGCAGATTCTGTGAGGCTCCTTTCGCTTTCCTTAACTGTATTAAAAGGGCATCCCCTTTAGGTTGCTTCTTAGGGTGCTTGTGTAGAAGCCTTGTAATGAAAACCGCTGCTCCATTCTGAGCTGCTAGATGTCTTTGTGTTTGATGAACACAAACAGAGAAGGAAAAAAGCCAAATAACTTGATATTTGCAGAACTGGCCTCCTAGAGAAGAAAAGGAGGAGGAATTTTTGTTGATTTCAGCCTTGCTAGTTTCATCTGGGACACTAAAGGGGAGATGCAAAGCCATCAAGCCAGCATTCCACTTACAGGACCCGGTAGTGTAGCCAAAGCTCTGGAGTGGGAAGAAGGAGTAAGGCAAAAGTTCAGTGGAAATAGAGGGCACTAAGGTCCACAGAGCTCCAAGATTTCCAGCTGAAAACCAGCTTCAGACCTCTTTGGCTGAGCTGCTGAAAGGAGATGATGGCGTGGGGGTCCAAAAGATGTGGAGCTGTTTTGGCTGTAGCACAGATTCATGGAAAGGTCCTCAGTGAGGTTAGCATGCATTTTTTGCTTTTGAGGGGGCGGATTGATTATTTATCCTGTGAGCAGACTTAAATGGTAATCAATTGACGCATGCATTGATTGATTAAAAATTGCACGCTAATATTTTCAGAACTCTCCTTTTTGGATTTGTTTTCATTTCACAACCTCTCCTCTCCCTCTCCAAAAATTACTTTTCAGTCAGTCCCTTTGAATTATACACTGCTGACTTAATTGTGGTTTGGATAAGTGAGTAAAAAGTCCTCTGAGACATCTTCAAATGCAGGTGACTTCATGGACATGACTGTGTAGTGTTCATTTAGCCACAATACAGCAATGGCTTGCCATTGTTTTCTTCTGGGATTGTTTTTTTAACTTCTCAATTTAAAAAAAAAATGGGATCTCCTGGTGGTGTCCTATCCAAGTATTAGCCTATTAGCTCTGGGATCCCTTGGTGGTGTCCTGTCCAAGTATTAATCCACTTTGACCCTAAAAAGTTATTTTGGGATCAGCCAAGGTCAGCTCGAGGACCCTCCCTGTTGCGTTAGATTTGAATAGTTCTCACTTTTATTACTGTTCTTGTCTCAGATGCTTTAGACATCACGGGCAAAGGGCAGAGAGGTAAAAATGAGCCACTTTTTTCAGGACATCCCTTTTTTAAAAAAACAACAAATAAATGGGGAATGAGGGGCATTTTCTTTGGAAGGAATTTATTAGTACCTTTTGGTCTTCTTTCTCGGTCTGGATGCTTTTAAAGATGGAAATGCATTCCTTTTGCTCATCCGTACCCTTATTTCAGCACTTTGGGGCAGAAAATTGTACTGACTGAGATTCCAGACTAGGTATGGTTGGTTTTTTTTGGGGGGGGGGGTGAAAAAAGTAGCAAACCCAGCTGTTCCCTCACCATCTTATTGCTGATAGGCTTAATCTCTCTTGGGTCTCTTGCAGTTGTCAGATTGCTCCAAGGACAGAGATGCAGATGAGGTGTGATTCTCCCTTTCCAAAAACCATAAAACTTAGCAGCGTGCGAAGGCTTTTGAATTTGACTTTGGGGGAGTTTTTCGCGCTTGAATCTGCTCTGTTTGGGGTTCAAAATCCTGTGTTTTGAGCTCAGAAGTGCACTAAAGTGATTGAAATAGCTGATCTGAATGCGAAGCAGCTGGCCAGCACTTCGAGCCATGTGAAACAGGACATGTCAGACTCAAGCTGGTTTGCGCATGAAACGTTTTGTATAGCTTTATGTACCTTACCACAAAAATGTGGGGCTGGCTATCCAGTTGACTGGCTTCAAATAAGGGTTGGACAATTCATGGAAGTGCTGGAGATCAGTGGCTCTTAGCCTTGATGGGAGTCGGGCTGCCTCTGAAGGCCATCTGCTGGGAGATGGCTGGGCTTCCTTGGGCAGTTGGTGGGCCACTCGGAGAACAGACTGCTGGACTACATGGTCCAGGGGTCTGATCCAGCAGGGCACGGCTTGAGTTCTTATGTTCTTATAAAATGTGCCATTACCTAGAACTATTTTTTAGGAGAAACTGAAACTGAGTTTTCCCTCGCCCCATCAAGCAGTGAGCCCTGGATCTTGGAAGTGCCCTGTGGGAATCTTGGAATCCAGTGGGACTCTGGCATTTGGGGGATCCTGCTCACCAACCCCCTTGCTTTGGGCCTTAGGATAGTTTCAAAAGTCCAAAATTTGGGACCGGAAGGGGAGGAGTAAGAGCAGAGCAGATGGGTTCATACGTGATCGTTTCCATGTCCAAGCGTCTCAGCATAAGGGCACGCTAGCCAGGAGGCAACAGCTCAACCTCTCTGTGTTGTTTTGCATATGGCAGGGCATTTACTAAAGTGTTCACCTTTGGTCCAACGTTCCGGGCAGACAATTCTCAAACCCGCAGACACCTGGCAGAGTTTTATATGGTGGAGGCCGAACTATTTTTTGTTGACCGTCTTCAAGACGTAATGCAGGTAAGAGTCTGAGGGAGAACTGTAAACAGGGCTTTTTCTATGCATGTTTTTGAGTATTACAGGTTGTATGCATTTAATTCCAAGTTTTTCCCAGTTTTATAGGAAGAGTGAGGAAGCTTTCTGGAAGCTGGAGATCCTTTAAGACTTTTTAAAGGCTCTGAGGGCCAACTTAAATCGTGGTCTCAAATCAGAGCTAAGGTTTTCAGATTTTCTTGAGTTTTTGCGTGGAATCCTGGGCTATCTTTTTTTCATTGTGCTATCCCTGCTTGGGGGCTTACCCTATAGCACTCATGTATTTCCCATTTGACAATTATAGGAAACTGTACCATCAGTTTTCAGTTATAGCTAGAGTGGATTCTGGATCTACAGAAAAAGAGGTTTAGAGGCCAGACATGATCCTACAGCTACAGGTTGCCTACCCTGTTTTTTTTCTTTTAATGTTGGTAAGTTTCTATTAAAATGTGAAATAACGTTTCCCAGCTGTCGCATTGGCCTTAAGTCAAATTTCAGCACTTTTACCCATTAGAAGAATGGTCAAGTGTCTAGACAGTGGTAATTATTATTTTAATAACTGACTTAATTTCTTGGAAGTGAGCAGTGGCCAGATGTTTGCGTGTGTGTGTCTGAGTGTGTATTTTTATATCGCTGCTCATTTGATTAAGAGATGAATGCAAATTAGTTATGTTGTAACCATAGAGCTAGAGGTTAATTTATGTTTATACTTATAACTGCTTTATATTGTGACTTCTTTATATTTTTTTCTTTTTTTCCCTGCACTTTTGGCTTCCTTCCTTCCTTCCTTCCTTCCTTCCTTCCTTCCTTCCTTCCTTCCTTCCTTCCTTCCTTCCCTGTTTCCATTTCTCCTTCCTTCCTTCCTTCCTTCCTTCCTTCCTTGTTTCCATTTCTCCTTCCTTCCTTCCTTCCTTCCTTCCTTCCTTCCTTCCTTCCTTCCTTCCTTCCTTCCTTCCTTCCTTGTTTCCATTTCTCCTTCCTTCCTTCCTTCCTTCCTTCCTTCCTTCCTTCCTTCCTTCCTTCCTTCCTCTCTAAATATTAGCTTCTATTACTTTTCATCCTTCCTGTTTAAAACTTTAATAAAGTTACTGCAAAAAAGGAAAAGATGAGTGCAGCTATGGGGGTATGAAACATTGGGAGGAGGGTGAGAAAAAAATGGGGAGATCTTTGGACATCAACACTCCACTGATGGGAGAGGAGTTTGTTATTGGTTGATCTCATAAATTATGGTTGGTCGCATAGTCAGCCAGATGTTTAGACTGGATTTGGCATTTTTGTCCACCTATCAAGTCCTTCCCAAGGATCTGGGATAGGCAGATGTTGTTGGATGGGTTTAAAGGTGGTGGTGGTGGTGGTATTATTATTATTATTATTATTAGATCTCATAAATTGCAGCTCAGTCCAGTTGCAAAAAGACCAGGAAGAAGAGCTTCAACATTCAGAGAAACCCGAGCACAGTACACCTCTCTTTCCTGAATAATAAAAAAAAGCTTGCACTTCGCTAGGGTTTTGTGCTTTAAAAGAAAAAAAGGGTTTGCTGGCAATCGTTCCAACGAAGAGGAATGGAAATATTTGCCGGCTCGCGTTGACCATGCCGTTTTGCTCATGGGGAAGTTTGTGGAATGGAAAGCTTCCTCTTTTGAGGAAACAGAAGCGTTTTGGGGAGGGGGGGTTGCCACGAGCTGGCCATCACATTCTCACACCGTGAAACAGAAACTGCGCTGTCTCGCTTTGGGAAAAGAAGAAGAAAAAGCAGGGCATGTTTACATCATCCAGCTCTGAGCTGCAGTAGAAGAATACAGTACAGCAAAATGAGGGGCGTTCTCCTAATTTTTTTTTCTCATGCATGTGTTAAAATGTGCCCTGGGGGGCCAGCAGAAGCTCCAACAGCCTTCCTACAGATAGTTGAACTGTATTCAACGCCAGGGGTTGGCAGGGATTGAGGGAAGAACAGGCAGAGTAACTTCCCTGGAAGAAGAAGAGCAAAACCAGGATGGCTTAATGGTGAAAATGCTAGATCGGTGTTTCTCAACCTTAGCAACTTTAATGTAACATAATGTAAATTTCAGTCCCTTTAACCACTTATTTTCCCACTTTCCATGAATATGTTATATCCAAAGTTCTTAGCTCATTTTTACCATACAGTCTTTCATTTCTTGTTCTTTCGTTTCAAATTTCAATAAAAGTTTATACATTTTAGCAGTTAAATGTTCATCATTTGTGCATACTTCATCTTCAGATTCTTTCTTCTGCTGCTCAATTCCAGATGTCCTATTATCTACCTTAAATCTTTCCCTTAACTATGCCTACAAATACCATTCAAAACTAAATCCCTCTGTAGCCAGTTGCTCTCCTGGTTTCATCTTATATTCTCCATGTTCCTGTTCTAACAACTCTTGATAAGTTAACCATTTTTCTTTACCTGCTGTTTGGAATCTCTTTGACTGTTTTGAGTCTCTTCCTGGGTGTCCTGCAACCTGGATGGAACTGCCATTTATGAGATAAGCTACTAAAAGATGCCTCTCCAATCCGTGGATTGTTTGTGTCCAGAGATCCTCCTGTTCCTTCTCAGCCTCCTCACAATCTCAAAATGCCTTGGGTCCTCATTATTTTCAGATTCATCTGATCTAGGTAGAATTGGCCCTTCCAACATGCGTTGGCTGAAGGACATACTGTAGATTTCCCTTGAGATGTTAAGTGGGTGGTGGCTGCAGGAAAAAAAGCAGCGAAACCAACAGCTGAAGAGTGCTTTGAAATGTTGCTGATCCGTGATCACAGAATGTTCTCTTAGAGGAGAAGACAACATTTACAGGCAAACAAGCACTTTTAATCAAACTGATTACAAACATCATCTTCCTGCTTCCCTATTAGGAGAAAGCAGAGGTTGAGCTAGGGTAAGACTAGACTTGTCCTTAATGATACAGTTATTTGTAACTTATTTCTTTTTCTGGGAATTGTACAAGACAGTAGTTTGGACAAAGAGCTTGTTTCTAACATTTATATAGTCTGTGCTCCTTATCACATACTCCTTGTCATCTCCTCCTCCTCCTCCTCCATCCATCCATCTAATCTATCTAATTTTTCTACAGCCTTTAATTTGTACAACTTTGTTGTTGTTTTTCAGTCGTTAAGTCGTGTCCGACTCTTCGTGACCCCATGAACCATATTGTGCCAGGCCTTCCTATCTTTCATTGCCTCCCTGAGTTTGCTCAATTTCATGCTCATTGCTTCAGTGATGCTATCTAGCCATCTCATCCTCTGCCGTCCTCTTCTCCTCTTGCCTTCCATCTTTCCCAGCATCAGGGTCTTTTCCAAAGAGTCCTCTCTTCGCATTAGGTGACCAAAGTATCTGAGCTTGAGCTTCATTATCAATCCTTCCAATGAGCAATCAGAGTTGATTTCCTTTAAGATTGACAGGTTTGACCTCCTAGCAGTCCAGGGGACTCTTAAGAGTCTTCTCCAGCACCACAGTTCAAAGGCATCAATTCTTCGGCGTTCAGCCTTCTTTATGGTCCAGCTCTCACAGCCATACATTACTACTGGAAAAACCATAGCTTTGACTATGCGGATCTTTGTCGGCAAGGTGACATCTCTGCTTTTTAATATGCTATCTAGGTTTGCCATAGCTTTTCTCCCAAGGAGCAAGCGTCTTTTAATTTCATGGCTGCAGTCTCCGTCTGCGGTGATCTTGGAGCCCAAATAAATGAAGTCTGTTACTGCTTCCATTTCTACCCCTTCTATTTGCCAGGGATTGATGGGTCCAGATGCCATGATCTTAGTTTTTTTAATGTTGAGTTTCAAGCCAGCTTCCTCACTCTCCTCTTTCACCCTCATCAAGAGGCTCTTTAGTTCTTCTTCACTTTCTGCCATTAGGGTGGTATCGTCTGCATATCTGAGGTTATTGATGTTTCTCCCTGCAATCTTAATTCCGGCTTGTGATTCTTCCAGCCTGGCATTTCTCATGATGTACTCTGCATATAGGTTAAATAAGCAGGGTGACAGTATACAGCCTTGTCATACTCCTTTCCCTATTTTGAACCAATCGGTTGTTCCATGACCGGTTCTAACTGTTGCTTCTTGGCCCGCATACAGATTTCTCAGGAGACAGGTAAGGTGGTCTGGTATCCCCATCTCTTTAAGAATTTGCCACAGTTTGTTGTGATCCACACAATCAAAGGCTTTTGCATAGTCAATGATTGTACAACTTAAGGCAGTGTATAATAATGCTCTCGGTGAAGTAGGTTGGGCTGAGAGAAAGTGACTGGTCCAAAATCACCCATCCAGATAAGTCGCCAACTTATCTGCTATTGTAATAGCGTCTGGCTTCTTTTGTTGTGTACCCTAAATATGGCCTTGGTTATGTTTGCTGATCTCAGGGTCCTGCAGGATTCAGAGACAGGTGTCAGATCTGTGATGTTCAAATCCCAATGAAGAAAAGTCTTGTGCAACCCAGGTTAGGTTCAAAAACAGGTCTCCTAGGTGGTAGCCCCTTTGCTTTGGAACAGGTTGCCCCCCCAAGATTTCCCATTAATACTCTGGAAGTCAGTTCAAGCTCTTCTCCACAGTCTTTGGAGCAGAGAGTGCCTAACCATCTGTTTAGGGTGGTGGGTTAGGTAGTTATCCAAATGTCATGTGGTTGACAATCATATATAAGATGCAGTTTTATGTAAGGTTTACTGAGCTCCATTCCTATCATTTTTGTCCTTCGGTCCAGCCTATCTACAGGGCACCAGGTTAGGGAAAATTGCTGGAGAGCAGTTGAGGAATGATAAACTTGCTGCAATTTATTTATTACTTATTTATTTATAAAAAGGAGGACACTTAATTGGGGTTATGGTCTTGTCTGTAACAGGAAATGTTCTTACTGCTTTCTCTTTTACCTGATTCTTTCTTTTCCTTAGGTAATAGAAGATCTTTTCAAGACTGTGACAGACAGAGTGCTATCAAAATGCCCTCAAGATGCTGCACTTTTTCATAAACATGTAGCTCCTGGCCAAGAGGTTATTTTTTTTTCTAATGTATATATAATTTTCTGCTACCTTTTCCATAGCTGAACAACAGCCAAGCCTAAATCAGTTTCTTAATGTTCTTTCAGACTCCAGCATACTCTCCCCTAACGTTGGATCATCCACGGCTCTTTTGACTTCATCTTCTGTACTTTTTAGCCAATGAAAGTCATTTATTAGCTGGCTAAAAATTATGAGAGTTGAAGTTTGATGCCTCCAGAGAGCACAAAGTTGGGGAAGTGAACAAGAGACCAAGCAGCAGAACCCAGGTTGAGCCAGGCTAGTGAAGGGGTGGGGCTGGGCAAATAATACCCGTTGGCATCATTTGGACCCAGAAGCCAGAAGTTGACCTCCATATGGTTCCTCAGTGCCTCTTTTTAATGAATCCCGCATCAGGCACAAAGAATGGGAAGCAACTGAATGACAACGAAGTGAAGTTCCCATCCTGCAACCTAAGATCAGAGATCTGGCAGGGAGGGGCACTGGGCCACTCCATGAAATATTTTGCACAGCACATAACTGTTGTATCCCATTTGCTATCAAATGTGTGGAGATTAATGGCGGTATGGATGACTTTGAAACATGGAGAATAATCAGGGTGCTCATGGCCATTCATTCCAAGGATCCGAGTTATCACTGATTGCCATGTCTTGCTGGCCAACACGGGACATGGTTACTTTGTTTACCTCCTGTGGATGGATTTATTCCTGGGGGCATCTGGCTGGCACCATGAATGCTGAATTAGTATAAATCAGTATGGTTTCTGCAAAAGGGCAAGAACATTTTCCCCTGTTTGAAAAAAGTATAGGCTGGGTCCAGCATGCTATATTAGTTCATGCTTGAAATGGTTCAGCTGGGCTTATCCTGAGGCAAAATTTGTTTTCCTTTGACTCCTCGGACTTCTCTACCCAGAAACTGAATTCGTTTGCCTTCAGTTTGATCCCTTTGTGCAAAGTTCATTGTTTTCTCAGCTATTTCCGCAAAACATTTTTGTTTCAAGAACTTAACAATTTCTAATAGTAATTGTGAATTCATTTTTCCTTTCCCTTCTTTCCCCCATCCTCATTAGGCCAAATTAGAAAAGATGCTGAAGAACCAATTTGTAATGTAAGTATTTTGAAAAAGTTTGGTTGCTTTTTAATTTATAGCCATAATTTATAGGTTTGACTTATGTTTCTTAGCATTTAACAGTTTTGACTCATCCTGACAATAGTTAATTGGAATTGGACCTGATTAGGATTTGGATGGGAGACCACCAGGCAAACCTTAGGCTGCAGACTATACTACAAAGTCAAAAAACATCCCAGAAGATTGGAGCAGGAACCACTTATTTGGAAAATTATAAAGATATGTTCATGTAGTCACCAGGCATCAAGTTCAATTGAAAGGATTTGTTTACAACAAAGTGGCAGTGAAAATTAGCATTTAAGTGAAGTTTCTTCTATGCTATGACATTTAAGGTTGTGGAGTCCTTGGTGTTCTCTGAGCTTGGTTGTATGCTTGCAGACGTTTCATTACCCAACTAGGTAACATCATCAGTGCTAATGAGTGTGGGATTTGCTCCCTATTTATATAGAGTAGCTTATCCTGCTAGTGTTGGTGGTGGGTGGTCTCATTGGTAGTTCCTTGATTAGGGCATTGTTTTCTGCTTGATTGTTTGTCTGGTGTTAATCTTTGCTTATCTGGGTGTTGGCTGCTGGAAAGGTTGTGTTCTGGTCTTTTTGTTTCCTTCTTAGCTTTCTTATTGTCTCTTTTGAATGGTGTCTAAATGTGGTTTATCTCTGTGTGCCTATTGATGTCTGATGTGTCTGAATGCCAAGCTTCTAGGAATTCCCTAGCATTTTTTGGACTTGGCTTGGTCTAGGATGCTGACAGTTTCCCAGTTGAAACTGTGGTTGAGTCTGTCCATGTGTTGTGAGATTAAGGAGTTTTCATGGTGTCTTCTGACTGCTAGTTGGTGTTCATGGATGCGCTCTGCTAGTCTTCTGCCCGTCCTACATAGTGGCTGTTACAGTCCTTACACTGTATGTTGTAGATGACTCCTGTTTTTTCTTCTTGGGCTGCTGGGTCTTTTGGTTTACTTAAGATGTTTTGGAGGGCTTTAGTTGGTTTGTATGCTGCAGAGATACCATGTGGTTGTAATAGTCTGTTGGTTTTTTCTGAGATGTTTTTGATGTATGACAGTGTTATTCTTTTCATAGCTTGTGTTGGTTGTGTTGTAGTAGGTTGAGTGGTCAGGCACTTTTCTGTTGGAACATTTATGGTTATTTATTTATTTACCACAGTTTATAGACAGTTGTCATCAGATTGACTCCCAATAATTTACAAATAATTCATAACCCAACACGTAATTAAGAATAAACCATAGTCAGTAATTATATAATAATAACATTAGAGCCAGCATGGTGTAGTGGTTAAGGTATCAGATTAGAAATAGGGTGACCGTGAGTTCTAATCCTGCCTTAGGCACCAAGCCAGCTGGGTGACCTTGGGCCAGTCACTCTCTCTCAGCCCCAGGAAGGAGGCAATGGCAAATCACTTCCGTAAAACTTTGCCAAGAAAACTGCAGGGACTAGTCCAGGCAGTGACCAGGAGTCAAAAACTGATTTGAAGGCACAATAAGTAAATAAATAAATAACATTGCAAATTGCTAAATACAGCTGTGATGCCATCCTGGCTTGACAGCAGCACCAATTGGTGTGTATCAATGTGTGGTTTTTGGATTAGCTTGGATTTCCAACTACCATTCCTCCCTGGCTAGCCCTCAGTTCTTTGGCTTTTTGTAAAGTCATCTTCCCACCAGTGCATTTTGCTGTGTTTATCTCTTGGTGTCATGTCCTGCAAGGCTGGCAAACCCAAGTAACCAGAAGTAGGATCTTCATTGCTAGGAGGGTAATGAATCTTGAAAGCCTATCAAAGCAATTCTCTGGCTCAACTTATACCTAGCGTAATTGAGGGGGAGTTGCTCTTTCTTATGCTTCTCTCCTTCCCTGGGCTGAGATATCCCTGTTCAAACAGTCCTGTTTTCTCCTCCGCTTTTGCAGAATTTTTTAGATATTCCATCATATTTAGAATGCAGAGCTGTATGTCCTTAGTTGGTGGATGTTCCAGCAAAATGGAAATTTTGTCCTTTGGATATTTGTCAAAGCTTAGTCTGCATTTTACCCAGAAATAACAAAAGACATTACAGGTAGTCCTTGACTTATGACCAGAGTTGGGACCGGAACTTCCATCACTAAGCAATGCAGTTGTTAAGTGAGTCACACCCAATTTTACAACATTTTTGCCGTGGTCATTAAGCAAACCACCGTGTTCATTAAGTGAATCCTGACTTTGCTTGCTGGAAACCCCCTGGGAAGGCCTCAAATGGCGATCACGTGACTCCGGGATGCTGCAACTGTCATAAATACATGCCGATTGCCAAGCGTCTGAATTTTGTTCATGTGACCATGGCGATTCTGCAGTGGTCGTAAGTGTGAGAACCAGTCATAAGTCACTTTTTTCAGCACCATTGTAACTTTGAACAGTGATTAAATGAATAGTCACAAGTCAAGGATTATCAGTACTTGTTGCACTGGGCATCATAGGAAAGAGGGGGAAACAAGGCCTTTGCTAATCATTTAGATGTGCATTTCTAACAACATGTCTAGAGTGGCCTTGAGAGAAGCAACAGAGGGGGGCTTCTGTTTGTTTCTAGTCTTCTGCAGTCTTGTATCTTCCTAATCTGCTAGATCTGCAACTCCCATAATCCCCAGTTGGGAATTAAGGGCTGCTATTGCTCCCACATCCTAGAATAGTATCAGTTTTGAGAAAGGTCATTTGTACCATTTGCATGTCAGCATCAAAGGTTGTGAAAAGGGGCTCTGCAGGTAGAATAGTGTACCAATAACTTTGTTGGGATTCAGGGTACAAATCTTTAAAATGTACACATGTAACCTCAAGCAAATGATCCCCAATACTTTTTTTTTTTTAAGGATGTCCTATACGGAAGCGATTGAAGTTTTAGAGCGAGCTCGTCAAGAATTCACTTACAAACCAGCAGTGAGTATTTGGGAGATCTTGTGGGGGTTTTGGTAAAACTCAGGTACTGTATTTAGAAGGTTGATAGAAAAGTGTGAGAGTTGGTTTTCAGACTGATAAGAAGCTGTATCTGAAACAGTCCAGAAGCCAGTCTGCCTCTTCTTCTCAAAAGGGACAAGCCCCCTCCCTTTTACATGGTGAGAAAAAGAACCATATTCCTGTCCATTGCCTATATATAGGTTTCTCATTTGAAAATGGAGCACTTGCTGGAATCCTTTAACTTCCTTCTTATAAAACTTACTAACCAGAGCTTTGAGGGATTTGTTCTTGGGATCAACCATTTCCAATCCAGGCTGCTACCAGAAGCCTGACAAAAGGAGATTTCTGCTAACCCTTCGAGGTAGTCCAGACAAGAAGTACAATAGTGAATCTTAGCTCTATCTTTATTGTAAGGTTACAGTAACAGAATCTTGCAAGTCTGAAAGTATTCCTCCCCTCCTTTCCTTTTACTCTCCGGAAAACTAGGGAGGGTCCCCTCTGAAATGTTTCCCACGCCCGCCCTCCTTCTGTGGGCTGAGGTACCTTTTACATGTCAGTTGTCCATTCTGCGGCTCTTCCTTCTGTCTTCCAAAGTCATCCCCATGGACCATTTTAATTCCCAAGAGTGTCAGTCTAGACCACTGCAACATCAACCAAGATTTCTCAGTCTGATTTCAAGGTATCTGCAAGTGGTGAATCTAGTCAGTCTCATTTGGGCTCATAAACTAAGAAGGATCATGTTTGATTAGGACTTGGGCAGGAGACTATCAGGAGATCCCAAGACTTTAAACTTAAATAGCCAAGAAGAAGGGAATGGCAAACACTTTCTACCATAACCAAGAAAACTGCAGTGTTGTGTCCACATTGTTAGCAGGACACAAGCTCAGCTCAAGGATGGATGGATGGATGGATTTTGATTGATGGATTGATTGATTGATTGATTGATTGATTGATTGATTATGTACCATCAAATTGTTTTCAACTCCTAGCAACCACATAGATGGCTTCTAATAAAAGGGAATATCTGTAGCTCAGGGTTGAACTGTGGAGTCTTTGGTGTTCTCTGAGCTTGGTTGTTTTCTTGCAGACATTTCATTACCCAACTAAGTAACATCTAACAGCACAGAAGATGTTACTTAGTCGGGTAACAAAACATCTGCAAGAAAACAACCAAGCTCAGAGAACACCAAGGACTCCATAGATGGCTTTTCTCCATGAAGATCTGTCTCCAGCATGGTCCTTCAGGTCTTCCAATGGTGCCCACCTACTTTGATGCTGGTTGTTCTCTTCTTCTCTTTCCTCCCACCTTTCCCAGCATTAGAGCCTTCTCCAGAGAGCTAGGTCATAGATAAATCAAAAAGAGCAAGCAACAAGGTGAACAGGGTGCTCAGAGATGTTTTAAACTTTGCCAGCTAACGTCATCCCCATGATGGCTGACGGTACAGGAAGATAGGAACTGTATCCCATATAGCTGGGAGACATCAGTTTGCCTGCCCATTTACGCAGATTACACCACATCAAAATAATCCAACTTTCACTGTTTTGTTTTAGAGTCCACGTGCATGTTCTCTGCCACCTCAAGAGCCTACAAATCTTACTAGGCTTCCCGTTCCTGTGGTGATGCTTTCTTTATGAATTGGACCTCTCTGTATTTTTCTGTAGCTTACCTTTTTCTGTCATCATAATTCCATAGCCAACTTTATTTCTCTCTTTCAACATTTCTACCCTGCTGGAATTTAAAAAAAAGAAAAAAGAAACATTCAGCAGCATACATAGAATATAGCAGGACAATTTAAAACAGTTATGATAACATGTAAAATCAAGCCAGAACTTTAGAAATAACCATCATTAAAACAGCAACCAATCCAAAACCCCAAGGTCAAAACAATAAAAAGGAAAATTAAAGATAGACTCATAAAATCAGAGGAAAGCTCCCCAAAACAACTGGCTCTTCAACAGTTTCTAAAATATCAACAGAGAAGGGACTACCCAATGTTTCTCACTCTTAGCAACTTTAAGATGTATAGACTTCAACTCCCAGAATTCCCCAGCTGGCCCAGTTGAAGTCCATACATCTTAAAGTTGCTAAGGTTGAGAAACACTAGACTTGCGTAATCTCCTGGAGGCTGTTCCACAGTTGATTACTCTGTCTACTTGGAGATTTGAATGCAAGTCCTAAACATCACAGCAGACTGAGAAGGTAGTTACAGAACATATCCAGGTTATGAACGATACTTTCAGCTAGTTTGCAAACCAGAGGCCTGAAGATTGTTATGGCTTGTTTATTTTACAGTCTGTTTTTCCCCCTCTTCCTTAGTGGGGACAGGATCTCCAGAGCGAACACGAGAAGTACCTGGTGCGACACTGTGGTGAAATTCCTGTTTTTGTGTATAACTATCCCTATGACCTTAAGCCGTTCTACATGCGAGACAATGAAGATGGAGCTCGTCGGACTGTAAGAGCTTTTGATTAAAATACTTTGGTCCAGCCGCACATTTCCTCTTGGTTTCTTGCTGTTTTCTTTAAACCTTTTTGGAATGAAATAAACTCTCTTCTAGGATGGAATTGGTTTGTGGTGGCTAGTACATACATTGTATTTTGGGGAAGCTTAATGTTGGGTAAGGTAGAAGAAGAGGATGACTGGCAGTAAGGGTGTCAGCCTTACCAGGTAGATCTGTGATGGAATGATTTGATGAAGGCTGCTCTCAGGGAGATAAGCATTTCCTTAGCCCCCAACAGGAGCGTGGGAAGGTTAAGAAGATGAGACTGGCACCACCCTAAGGAATTCACAGTGTTTTGGCTTGCTGGCTTGGGAAGTGTAGATTCAGTCTGGAGAGACTGATGTCAGGTTCAGCCCAAAGAACTCCACGAGACAGTACAGATACAGTTCTGTTGCATTTATTAGCTTCCACCTCAAAGACAGAATCTCTCCAGACTGAATCTACACTTCCCAAGCCAGCCAGCCAAAACACCGTGAATTCCTTAGGGTGGTGCCAGTCTCATCTTCTTAACCTTCCCACGCTCCTGTTGGGGGCTAAGAAAATGCTTATCTCCCCAAGCGTGGCCTTCATCAAACTATTCCATCACAAGATCAGACATGAAACACAACCAGAGAAGCTAATTCTACTTTATCGTAAAGCTACATTGACAGAATCTTGCAAGTCTAAAAATACAATTCTCCCGCCATCTCCTTTAGAAGCCAAGAAACGAGGACGAGTCCCTTCTGACCTTCTTTTTCCATCCATTATGCAGCTGCGGGCTATGCCCCCTCTTATCTGACCATTTGCTTGGCAGCATCGCTTGGCTCCGTCTCCCAAGGTCTTTCCCACATGCCATTATAAAGGGGAATAGACTCAGTTACTGTCAGCCCTTCAGGGTAGACCAGACTAGGACACTAAAGTCATGTAGGCCAATACTATTATTGTAAAGTTATTGTAACTCCGGGGACGCGGTGGCGCAGCGGCTTAATGACGCTGAAAGTTGCCGGCCAGAAATGGCTGACGCTTCAGCGGTTTGAGTCCAGCCTTCGCATTAACAGGGTGAGCTCCTGTTTCCTCCCCAGTTCCTGTCAACCCAACAGGTCGAAAATTCACGTGAGTAGATAAATGGGGACTCTCACTCCGGTGGGAGGAAAAATGCTGGCGGCGCCTTGCAAAAGGAGTCGGGAGCAGTTGCTGGTAAGCGCGAAACCGCGCTCGCCCAAAAAGGGCACGAAGCAACGGAAACCCTGCCTCCTGCGCTCGCCAGCTGGGCTCTGCTCTAGGAAGGAGGCCATGGCAAACCACTTCCGAAATACTTTGCCTTGAAAACTGCAAAAAGGACTCGTCCAAGCAGTCACTGCAGAGTCGGTAACGACTGAGCGCAGATTAAAAAAAAAATAATAATAACTCTGCAAGTCTGAACGCACCTCCCCCTTCTCTCCCTTTATCTTCGTGTGAACTAGGGAGGGGCTTGTCTGAGATGCTTAATCAAATTACATCCTTCCGGACTCAGGATCCTTTTATCTGACCATTTTCTTTGTATCAGCTCTTCCTCCTGTCCCTCAAGACTATTCCCCCTTCCCTCTACAGTTACAGTGGCAATTGGTACACAGTTACAGTTCTGGGTGTACTGTCAGGATATCGGAAGGATCAGGTTTGGGAGAGACCATCATAAATAAACTCTCTCTATGTGGTCACTAGGAGTTGACCCCAACTTGATGGCACCTAATCAGTCAAATAACACTGTTACCTCAAATTGTTTTAAGTGTGGGCCTGTCTCCCCGGCATTAAAGCCTGTGCTGTAAAGTGGATACCAGAAAAATGCAACTTGGGAGCTATCAGCTTCTGTAGTTTCCCAGGACTCCCCAAAGTGTGTGTGTGTGATTTTCAGTCTTCTGGCGGGGGGGGGGGGGGGATTAAGGGGTAAAATGGGTGCCAAGTCAGGCAAAATGTTCAGGAACCCATCTCAGCCTTTTAAGCCTTGCTTTGCTTACTTCTGGAGGACAGCTATCAGTGCTGACTGAAGTTGGATTTTCTTGGCTGCATCCCAACCCTAGAATTTCACGGGAAGGAAAGCATTACAGACATACAGTGGTTGGATCCAAAGCCAAAAAGGGGTTTTGCAGGTCAGCTCCTTAGAAGTTGGGTCTTTTCCTGAGTTTGCACAGTAACTGCCCATTTCTAGGAAAATATGCATTTTTGTTAAGGAAGTACTGACAGTCTACCTATGCCAGTGTTGTCCAAACTTGGCCACTTTAAGATGAGTGGACTTCAACTCCAGAATTCCCCAGCCAGCCATGCTGGCTGGGGAATTCTGGGAGTTGAAGTCCACTCATCTTAAAGTGGCCAAGTTTGGACGTCACTGACCTATGCATTCTCTGAAGCTTCTGCTCACATGCTGTTGGCAATTTCTGAATATTTTCCTGGGATCAGATGGCTGCTGTTAAATCAGAAAAAGATACAGCTTCCTTAAAGATGCAGACATACTTGCTCTAAAACACCTTTCCTGCTTCAGATACAAAGTGCTGCATGTTCCTAAAAAGTATAGAGTACATAACCGGCAGGAAGCCAAGAATGGCTCTTAGCTACGCCAGCCTTGCTTCCTGTCTATTTTATTTATGATTTGATTTGATGTGATGTGATCCATAACCCACCTTTCCTTCAGGAGCTCAAGGCAATATATATAACATTCTCCTCTACTTTTCCCACAAAACTACCCTGGGAGCGGCTCAAAGCCCTGAATTGCCATGACTAAGAGTGGACTTGAACCCAGGTTGGCCTAGACTAGTCCAACTCCTTAGCCACTATACCCCAGGAGCACTATTAGTGCTGTGCTGCTGAGGGCTGTTCTAGCTTTCAGTAGCAAGCTGGGGAGCACATTACAGAGAGTAGAGGCATCGGCAAGACAAAAAATGCATTTTGACTTGGTTTCATTGCTTGTAAATATCATTAAAATATAGTCGGTTGGCTAATTCTCCATTCACATTCGCCTTCTGTTGCAAGAGAAATTATATTTCGATAACAATTTTGGAACGGCTCTGAGAACTAGCCTCAGGCCTGGTGGTTGTGCACCTTGATGTAGAGTGAGATTTCAGAGAAACCTCTCACCTCCTATTTCCTACAAGGTAGCAGCGGTTGATCTCCTGGTCCCAGAAGTTGGAGAACTTTGTGGTGGAAGTTTGAGAGAAGACCGCATGGATTTTCTGCAGTCTCGCCTACAAAGGTAGTGGGGATTTTTCTGCCTGGGTGTTTGGGGAGGGGCCGGGAACAACTTAATCAGTAGTCCAAGAGGTTTCTGAAAGTCATCAGAAATTAATAGGAGGAAGAAGAGACAAGGGGCTCAGGCAGGAGATAACTTATGGGGAAGCTGTTTGCTAGTGATCCCATCTTCTGTCGGTGATTACGCCATGTTGTCTTCAGTTCAGATGTTCCTTCAGTCTCTTCTCCAAGAGTGATGCTCAAACTCCAAACTGCTAAATTTGGGTTAGGGAAGGAAATGGGAACCAGGTTACCTGAGGGACCGCCTCTCCCCCACAATTTCAACCTCTCCCACCCGATCACACAGAGAGGGCATGCTCCAGACCCCCTCGGCAAAAGAACTCTGACTAGCGGGGTCCAGAAGGCGGGCCTTCCCTGCTGTAGCCCCCGCCCTTCGGAACATCTTGCCCCCGGAGGTTAGACAGGCCCCCTCACTCCTGGCCTTTCGGAGGGACTTGAAGACCTGGCTCTGCCATCTGGCCTGGGGTGGGGAGGGAGGTCATCAGATATGGGGTTGGCTAGCCCCCTACAGGCCTGGTGTTGCTTCCATCAGCCTCTTGGATTTTTCCTTTTCCTTTTATTTTTTGTGAATGTTTCCCCTTTAAATTTTAACTGTATATTTATTTATTGTTTTAATATGTTATAAGCCGCCCAGAGTCCCCCATTGGGGGAAGATGGGTGGGGACAAGTTTAATAAATAAATAAATAAATAAATAAATAATGCAGTTTTGAGTCCCTGCCTGTGGGCCTTATGAAAAATAAGGTATTCCAATGCTTTTTTGGAACAGTAAGTTGTGGTTGACCTTGCCTTCTTCTGCGATGGTTTTTCAGCTTTCCTTTCCTGTCAAACTATGGGTCATGGATTCTTCTGCAAGACCCATTCTTGCCCAGTGCCTAATGGATTCCAGAGGATTCCAGAAGGTGTTTGGGGATTTCCCCAGCAAACTGGCAGGCAGTTCCATCTCATGCTGATCCAATCCTGCCATTCCGAGATGGCCAAAGTGTTGGGTAAGATCGCTCTTGTGAGGACTCCTTGCAAGTGAGTCTTTGGTTGCTGAAGAGCTGAATGAAATGAAATGACTGAGAAGATACTGAGATACTTGAAGCTACACAGCGGCTGTAAGAGCAGTGGAACATCAGCTCTTCTCCACACTTATGCATCCTCTGAATCCCCCAGCAGCACTCTTGGGTACAGAGTTTCTCAACCTTGGGAACTTTCAGATATGTGGACTTCAACTCCCAGAATTGCCCAGCCAGCCATGGGAGTTGAAGTCCACATATCTGAAAGTTCCCAAGGTTGAAAAACACTGCTTTGATGTAACCAAGACCTTTTGGGGCAAAGCTGTACAGCAGGGACATAATGGTTGCAGGCACAGTTGACATGTCTGCAGGTTCCTTACTGGATGAATTCACTAGTGTCTATTCTAAATTGGACATCAGCCAGGCAGAGTCCGCTATGGGGAACATGGAGATCTGGGATTCTTCTGAACCTGTGGAACCTGAAAAACTGTGTAGGGTTCTTAGTGATATGAACTCTGCCTCCTGCAGGCTACATTTGTGACCTTCCTGGCTGTTTAAGTAGCTAGGATGGGCGTGAGTAGCTTAATCCAGGAGGCAGTCAGTGCTCTTTGAGAAAGAATGGGCGCCCACCTGCCTTGAAAGAAGGCTGACTTTGTCCAGACTTCTTTACGTCATTAAATTTAATGCAGCTTTTTAAGTAGCCACATCATTTCTTTTTTCAGGCTGATACAGGAGCCTGAAAGAGTCAGCCTGTTTTCATGAATAGCAGAGAGGTTCTGTGCTTAGGTGATCCTGGGGAAGGTTTGTCTGTGCCAACCCTTTGAGGTAGGTCAGGTCAGGCAACAGACACTGCAAGAACTACTGGAACTCTGTTGTAGGGTATGAGAACAATTTTAGAAGTGTGCCAGAGTTTCTGTAATGGTGTGTGGGAATGATCTTGGGAGATGTGGCAGGGAGAAATGCTACCTAGGGAACGATCAGATAAGAGGGGGCATAGCCCACAGCTGCATAACGGTCAGAGAAAGAAACTCAGAATGGAACCTCCCTAACTTCTCGGGCTGTAAAAGAGACGGCGGGAGATTTGTACTTTCAGATTTGGAAGATTATGTTAACGTAGCTTTACAGTAAAGTAGAATTAGTCCATGTGGTCATGTTTCCTGTCTGGTCTACCTGAGAAGTCTGACAGCTTCTCTCTAACTTCTCTTATACCCTACAGAATCAAAGTGTGGTTATTTTGTGTCTCTTTCTCACACTCCCCCCTTTCCGAGGGCTGAGCTGTTGCCTACTTTCTACTTTATTATCTCTTAATGGTTCTGCTAACAGTTCTTGCCCTTCCCTCCTCTGCCTTATCTCTGCCTTATCTCTGCAATCCTCTACAATCTGTGCGGTCACTAAGAGTCAACACCAACTTGATGGCACGCCATCAGTCAGTCTGTGTTCAGGCTAAGTCCTACGTGTTTTTGTGGAATAATGTTTGAAGCGTGCGCACTCCTAGTAAATATACCTCCCATCTTTTAATTCAAAAAAACGCTGCTTAGTTTTAACTCAGCTTTGATTCAAACAAGAGGCCAAAGCCAGAAGATGGTATTTCTCCGTTATGGTTCCAAAATTATGGAATAGTCTTCCTTACAATATTAAATAGGCCCCACTTCACAGCCTTTAGTTGTTGTTGTTCAGTCGTTAAGTCGTGTCCGACTCTTCGTGACCCCATGAACCATCTCGCGCCAGGCCTTCCTGTCCTTCACTGCCTCCCTGAGTTTGCTCGGTTTCATGCTCATTGCTTCAGTGATGCTGTCTAACCATCTCATCCTCTGCCGTCCTCTTCTCCTTTGGCCTTCCATCTTTCCCAGCATCAGGGTCTTTTCCAAAGAGTCCTCTCTTCGCATTAGGTGACCAAAGTATCTGAGCTTGAGCTTCATTATCAATCCTTCCAATGAGCAGTCAGAGTTGATTTCCTTTAAGATTGACTGGTTTGACCTCCTAGCAGTCCGGGGGACTCTTAAGAGTCTTCTCCAGCACCACAGTTCAAAGGCATCAGTTCTTCGGCGTTCAGCCTTCTTTATGGTCCAGCTCTCACAGCCATACATTACTACTGGAAAAACCATAGCTTTGACTATCATCACAGCCTTTAGGGAGATCACAGCCTTTAGGGAGGCTGTTAAAACCGAGCTCTTGTGGATCAGCCCGTTGTGTTTATTCATATTAATGAATTACAATTACTCGAAGAATTGCTATTAGGTTTAGGCATAGTTGTATTTTGATGTGCTGCCTCAGAATGGATGTTATTTATTGTATCGTGGATGTTATATTGTTTTGTGCTGTTGGGGGTTTTTATCGTCAACGCCCCGTTGACATTTTAGTTATGCTGGCAATGTGAACATTCTCGCTGCTTCACTGTACCTGTGGATATTTTCAGTTTTGAATTAGCCATTAGCATGGATGTTTTCATTGTGTTTTTATGGGGGGTGGTTTTTGTTTTTGGATTAGTTATTACTATGGATGCTTTAATTTTATTGCGGTGGTTGTAATGTTGGCTCTTGTCAGCCACCCTGAGCCTGATTGATTCAGCAGCTTGTAAGTCTAATAAATCAATAAGTGTTCAGATAAGGCGGTGGAGGCAGGGGACGACTTCACTGGGTTTCCTGCACATTGCAGGGGGTTGGGCTTGATGGTCTTTGAAGACCCTTCCAGTTTCATGGTCCCATGCTTGATTCTGTGATTCATGCCCATCCATTCCTTCCACCGTTCCAAGGTCGTAGGCTAGGGGACACAGCTTTGGATCAACTTCATTAACAGCACTAGAGGTTATGTTCTTCCATGCATTCCTCTAAAAACGTGTTATAAAATCTGTTGGGAGAAAAATTCATAGTTCACTGGCATGAGAATGATCATATTTGTCCATAAGTTTGCTTTTTTAAACTTGCTTAATGTCTGAACACAAAAAGGTGCTTTTCAATACTTTCAGCGTCTTTGTGTTTCAAATGAAAGAAAGGCCCATGGCATCTCAAAACAGGGCTATCGTAGCCCGTATTTTATCCTGGCTAGAGCTTAGAGCTCAGTTGGACATGTTTAAGGTGCTACAAAAGTACAAAACTGATATTAATTTAATTATAATAGCATTTATATGCCACCTTCTCTGGCAGCTCTAGGCAGTGTACAAATCTGATATTCTTGCAAACCTCCTAGAATTCATTCCTCTTGCTGTTGTGTTGAGAATAATTCTTTTGTTGGTTCTACAGGTTGATGCTCGAAGACACCTATCAATGGTAAGATGTATTTCCAAGATACTATCCATCTACTGCATTGGCCTTTTGAAATCCTCTGAGGCAAAGCAAATAAATTCTCAGTTCAGCCAGAAGCCAACATTAATATTAGCGATGATCCTTTATAGTAAATGTGACAAACAGACCACATGTGCATCAGTTGGGATACAATGAAGTCCTTTTTTTTCAATTAACCAAGTGACCAACGTTGTATTTCTTACAGGCCTCTTAGAGAAGTTTATCTTACCAGACTATCAGAGCAGTGTCATAATTAAAATAAACACCAGCCTCTGGTTGAATTGAGAATTTAACATATTGAAGAAATTGCATAGTTTTCAGGTCATCAAAGGTGAGCTTTTAAACAACTGTGTCCATCATTTTCTTGGGGAGTTTTAATAATATTTCCTACCAAAATCATTTACATTTATACTTAGATTTTGAAATTGAATCAGTTGCACGTATAGACCTGAATTGCCCCACATTTCATCCTTGGAGATCAAAGATCCCCTCTAACCATAAACCACTTGGGTTAATCCCAACAAGCAACTCTGCATTTCCTACTAAGCAATCACGTTTCCAGAAAATGGTTCATTTTTTTTTTTTTTTTACTACAGTATAGCAATTGCACCTAGAAGTCACTGGATCTGAACAAAATCTAGTTATGAGGAGTTTCTCTTATGAACAGGTTTTTCTATAGGATGCTTTGTAATTAACTATGGGGGAGTTTTTTGGTCTATGACATCCGTGAAGAAATAATAATAATAGGAACTGCACTTACCTTTTGCATATTACACACTAAGTTGACTAAATGATTCCAGTGGGTGAGGGGCTTGGGGGCTAATCCTATGAAGAACGGTTAAAACAACTAGGTATGTTTAGCCTAAAGAAGAGAAGGCTGAGAGGAGACGTGACAGTAGTCTTCCAATACATGAAGGGCTGTCACAGAAAACAGGATGTGGGTTTATTTTCCATCACTCCCAAGGATAGAATGGAAAGCTTTACCAAGAGCGATCCAAACTCAAAATGTGAAATTTCTTGACTGTGAGAGCTATGAAGCAGTGGGACAACCTTTCTCCTGGAGTCGTGGGTGTTCCGTCACCAGCACTGGATGATGACGGAACAATGTTTGGACAACCATTTTTCTGGGATATTAGGAAGAGGTCTGCTCTCCTGGGCAGCGGATTGGACTGGAAGACCTTTAAGATCCCTTTCAATCCTACAAATCTTTGATTTTATGATTCCAGATATGGTGAGATAGTTTATTTTTTATTGGGTGGGAGGGAGCTTTTGTTAGCATTGGGGCTGCTACTTCAAGGACTCATCATGGTCTCTGCACAACTTGCTATCATAGTTACAAAGGCATGTAAATCCAGTGGAAGATACTCCAAGAAGCAGGGATAGAGAAATAATTAGTGGCTTGTGTGGATCTTCCAGGCTGTGTGGCCGTGTTCTGGAAGTTCTGTTTCCTAACGTTTCGCCAGCATCAGTGACCGGCATCTTCAGAGGGCAGGAGCACAGACAGGAGCAGTTCTCTCTGTGCCCAGGATGGTGTGACCCTTTTGTGGGTATTTATAGAGATCTGAAGGGGGTGGGGGATTGGGGGGGGCTGGGGGGTGGGGGGGGTTAATGAGTGGCTGCTTCTTTTGGTATCAGAATATCTGTGTATCTTCCTGGGGGTTAGGCAGGGTTTTTTCTTCTATTGAGTTGTTAATGTGTGGCTGCTGAGGGTGATTAGCATGTTCATTGTGTGAGCTGTTCGCATGTCCTGGTGGTTGAGCTGAGTTCGTTGACCTTTTGCAGGCTGTATTTTTCAGGATTGGTAGCCAGGTTTTGCTGATTTTTAGACTCTCCTCTTTTTTATTGAAACTGTGCTGGTGTTTGTGAATCTCAATGGCTTCCCGGTATAGCCTGGTATAGTGGCTGTTGGTGTTGTCCAGTATCTCTGTGTTTTCAAATAGGATTTTGTGTCCAGTGTGCCTGAGAGCATGTTCAGCTACTGCAGATTTTTCTGGTTGCTGTAGTCTGCAGTGTCTTTCGTGTTCTTTTATGCTGGCGAAACGTTAGGAAACAGAACTTCCAGAACACGGCCACACAGCCCGGAAGATCCACACCAGCCTTCGTATGCCGGCCATGAAAGCCTTCGACAATACAGTTAGTGGCTTGTTGTCAGAAAGTTGTTCTGACCAATTGGAAATGAATTCCAGTAAATGTTCAGTAAATGATTAAATTAGCGACTAGGACTATTCTTAATGCTGTATCCATTGATACCTTAAAAAAAAAATCAACCCCATTTTTACATTTTCAACCTAAAGCGATTGGTTATCTGATATGTCACTCATAAAACATTGAAATTAGAGTTTCATTTTTTAAAAAAATCATGAATTTGTAACCTGGCATTACTTGGCAACCTTTGGGAGCTAAAGGTTTCAAGTGCTCTTGAAGGCAAACTTGAAAATACGATCAAAGTTTCCACTGGAGGCTTAAAAACAAGTCTGAGGGCATAATGAAGCCTTTGAAAGACCAAATAAAGATATTTTTACATTGTCACAGTTCCCCTTTTTTTCTCTATCCTTTACTTATCTCTTCCCCCCCCCCCCCCAGCTCTGCTCCATGACATCATTTCCTCCCTGCTTTCCAAATTTACAAAATCTGCAGAGGCAAAACCACATAGAATTCCTCTGAGATGTACCTCTGCCAGTGATTCTTAAATTTTGGAGGCGCAGAGAATATCTCAAAGGAGCGAGACTCCAGAAAAGCAGTTGCAGGGTTAGAGAAAAACATAGCCACAGAGACCTCTGTAAAATTGGGTGTGATTTTCAATAATTCATAAATCTATAAAGTTTTTATGTTCTGTAATAATAAGAATATTGATCGATAATGGAAACATCCTCTGATACGCTGAACGTAGCGGTACAACCAAATAGGATTTTTTTTTCCACTTAAATAATTGGAAAACCTATTTCCTTAATATAAAGCTACTGAAAAGTTTTGTTCTGCTTTGACAAAATGTTGGTAAGCCGGGGGTGCAAAGCCATTGGTGCCAACCCAATAAAGGCTGGGTTAGGAGTGCAGGGGTGCCTACAGGGTATGGCCAAAAAGGTCAAGATAATGGCCATGCAATGCACGTAAAGAACAAGAGTTTCCATTATAGCCGCCATCTTGACTTTTTTGACCACATCATGCAGACCCTTCTGCAGAGGTGGTTTTGTATGTGTGAATCTGGCTTTTAGCACCTGCTTTCTGGATGGAGGTGTGGGGGAGTCAGAAGTAGTTCAGAATTGGCAGAAAACAAGATCAATATGTTTCAAGAATCTCGGGCTCTGCATTGGGAATCCAAAGGTTTATCAGGAACCATGGTTGTATCGAGCATGGGGGTGGCTCAAAGAATCATACTGAGAAATTGGAAATGTGGCATTCCAGATGTCAAGGAACAGTTGTTGGAAATGTATGATCTATCTGTTCTGGAAAAGGTAATATTTCCTACAAATCAAAGGATGCAGCAATATGGGTTACTGTGGCACAGATGTTGTGAAATATGACAATATTTTGTACTGATCACATTAGTAACCCAGTGGGTATTGATAAGTATAAAATATAAGGTACTATAGATTTTTTTTCTTTTTTTCTTCCTTGGTTTGTATTTTTAGTTTGAGTGAGATTTTCTCCAATTTTTCCAGTTTTCTGAAGTTTAAAGTGTTGAAATTGAAAGTTTTGTTGATTCTATATGTAATCATTTTTTTTTTTTTAGAAAAAAGGTTTTTAAAGAACGTCGGGTGCTGCAGCCCTGTAGTAAACAGGAAGCTGTGATTGCAGATAACAAGCGATTAAACTCGGGGGAAAACAGGTACTGTACCAGGATAAACTATCCCGTTTCCTTTCTCTGCAGGTACGTAGAGCTGCGTCAGTTTGGATCAACCCCCCATGGAGGGTTTGGAATGGGGTTCGAGCGTTACCTGCGGTGCATCTTGGGCGTTGAGAATATCAAGGATGTCATTCCATTCCCACGATTTCCTCGCTCGTGCGTTTTATAGCATTTTGTCCCAACTTCTGTTTTCTCTCTTTCTGCTGTGAATTCATGGCATGCATAGATGACTCTGTGCAATGTTTGGAGAGAGAAAATAAGACTTCCTTTTTTTTCCTGTCTCTTTTTCTATTTTTCCTTTCTCCCTCTCCCCTTTCCACTAAAGAGATGCTAAACGTCACTCAGGTTTGAAGGCTGCCGTGCATTCAGAAGTATTTATTCATATATATATTTCTATTTTTTAAAATCACCTTTTTAAAAACTGCAGGGTACCTTTAGCCTTATAAAACTCGCCTGGCTGAAGCCCAGTTATAACTGGAATGAATGAATTCAGACTTTGCTGGGTATTCATCTGTCAGCTAAGCTAATTTGAGCACAGCTCAGAACTAGGAAGAGTGAGATGCTGAATTAGGTTGTGACAAAATAGAGTGAAGATTAAAGCAGCTACAAAATTGTTAAGCAGCTTTGAAATTGTAAAACTCAAATGTGTCTGTGCTTTAGACTCACTTCTATCAAGATAAAAAGATAAAATCTCCTTCAAGTTGAGTTTGATTCTCAGTGACTTCACGAACAAGGCTGTGTAGCTTTCTTGGCCACAAGGCTAACATAGTTTCCCGTTGCCTTGTTCAAGAATTATGTCTGGTTTTTTTTCAACCTTCCCGTTTAGCCTACAGCTTTGGGATTTCCCTAATTAACATTGCAAATGACATCCTGATTTGGTAAGTTTGAAAAAAACTGAAATTTACATTTCCCTGAACTTTTGGGATCATAGCCTTGCTTCCCTCTACATTAAATAAATGGGGGCGGGGGGAGAGATGGGTAGGGAACCTAGCATGATAGTAGGAAGCTGTGAGGTCATGGGTCAGGGTTCCCATCTGGATTCACTCCTCCCCGTTCCACTGTGCTAGATTTCCGCTTTCACTCCATCTGCAGTTCATCTTAAAAGCCATTCACTTAAGTGTTACTTGGGTCAAGAGAATGCAAAAGTGAGAATTATCTGTCCTTGCAGGAACTTACTCACTGTGCTTCTGAATTCATTTATCTAGTCCTTGATAACCACATTTAACCCACTTTTTATCCAGGGTTATTCCATGGTGGAGTGCAATAAAACAAACTAATAGGACTCAACAACATTACCATAAATTAAAAGCATAAAAACAGGGCTGTAATAATAACAGAAGCGAAAGTTGGACTTTGAAAAAAGCAAGATAGGAAGAGCATTGATGCTTTTGAACTTTGGTATTGGAGAAGACTTCTAAGAATACTGTGGACAACCAAGAAAACAAACTGATGGATCATCAAATAAATGACTCCAGAGTTCTCCCTGGAGACACACATGACGAGGTTCAAGTTATTCTACTTCGGACACATTATGCAAAGACCCAGCTCTCTGGAGAAGGCTCTGATGCTGGGAAGGTGGAAGGATAGAGAAGAAGAGGACAACCAATAGCAAGGTGGGTGGGCTTAGTTGCAGGGGCAATGGGTGTGCCGTTGGAAGACTTGAAGGAACAGGTTAGGGATTGTCATGGAGAATATTTTTTGTCACTAAGAGTTGACTCCAGCTTGATGGCACATAATCAAAGGCAACAATAACAGGAGGACCTTCCTTCAGGACACTTAAATGGGTCAGGGACATGAGTTTCATGCAAATTCCAGAACTGAGCCAGCAGTAGAGTCGGGGAGGGTTCGTTTTTAACTCAAAACAATCTCAGTTTAACTTTGAGCTAAACCATCTTCCCTTCGTCTGCTGGATCATGCAACAGCATAAACACAGTCCACGGTTGGGATATTCCAAACTCTGCCTACTTGGTCCTTCATGAAAAAGAGTTGGAGATGTAGAGTGGTTCAAATAAAACCCAAGCCTCTCTAGGAACCCACCTTCCAAATTCTGATTGGGTGCAGTGCTCTAGCCACACCTGCTGCATGCCTCAGCCAATGGGGAAAGGGTTATTAACATAATGGAAGCTTACCTGTGCACTCAGCAGAACAGCTCACAGGTTACACAGCCACCTAGAGCAGGCAGGTGGGGGGGGCTCTGCATTGTGCAAAATGGCAGGTTTTGATCTGGTGGCTGTGATTGTGCATTGTCAAAACTGCGGATAAGGAGATAGGGCTTGAGTTAGTGGCAGGTTGAGTTAAGTTGGTTGTGTACATGGGGGCTTAACGACATAGCAGTGCAGGTTCAGCTGAAAGCTGGGTGAATAGGCAGCTTTTTAGCTGAAGCTGACATCATGCTAAGAAGACGTGTCCACTGTAAGAGAAGGAGGGAATTCAATAATCAGGATGATGGCACCAGGAACAGCCTCTTTTGCTCCTTGGCTGCTTGTAGTTGGCTGCAACAGATGGCAGTGCGTAGCCGTCCTTGGCTGTTCTTGAAAAGGCTAAAAAGGTTCAGAACTGGTTTACGTGGATAGGAGACCACCAGGAAACCTAGCTACAGTCTAGCTGGCCGTTACTTTATCAAGAAGGCTAACTCTGAGTTTGCCCGTTATTTCAAATTTAGTTGTCCCCAAGATGTCATAGAGAAGAAATGACTAAATGTACACAGATGAGAAGTTCATGCATAACCTTATACATGATGTAGGAGTAATTCTCAATGAATGTGGTAAGGAGATGCAGTGCAGGCTGGTGCTCTGAAGAAAAAGGACATGCATTCAATGAATTCACTCAAAATTCTTGAGAAAGATTTTTGGCCCTGACTACTTTTGAGGCAGTGGCACGTGGCATGTCACTCAAGGTTGATTAACTGATTATGTACCATCAAGTCATTGTTGATTCTTAGTGACCACATAGATTTTCTCCATGATGATCTGTCCCCAACCTGGTCCTTCAGGTCTTCCAATGGTGCACCCATCACCACTGTAACTGAGTCCCTCCACCTTGCTGCTGGTCCTCCTCTTCTCTTTCCTTCCACCTTTTCCAGCACCAGAACCTTCTCCAGAGATCTAGGTCTTCACATAACGTGTCTGAAATAGGATCATTTGAGCCTGGTCATTTGTGTCTCTAGTGAGAACTCTGGGTTGATTTGTTCGATGATCATTTGAGCCTGGTCATTTGTGTCTCTAGTGAGAACTCTGGGTTGATTTGTTCGATGATCCATCGGTTTGTTTTCTCGGCTGTCCTCGGTGTTCTCAGGAGTCTCTCAAAGGCCAGGTCTCAACATGTGCACCTTTGCTGTATGCAGCGCTGTGGCTTTTCAAAACCCAACAAAGGGTTCCAAACAGGAAATAAAAACTAGATTAGGGACATCAGTGAAAAACTGTAAGGAATTTGGTGTTCTGTAGAGAATCAGTTTAATTTTAGTCCTGCCTTCAGACAAATTGGTAAATATGTCTCAAGATTTTCAATCGAATTGGGGATTAAAAAAAATTAGAAGTATAGTTTATAATTTATAATATAGCTGCTGGAAGGACTCCCAAGAGTTTAGAGCAGTGTTTCTCAACCTTGGCCACTTTAAGAGTATGGACTTCAACTCCCAGAATTCCCCAGCCAGCATGTTGGCTGGGGAATTCTGGGAGTTGAAGTCCACATATCTTACAATGGCTAAGGTTGAGAAACACTGGTTTAGTGTGTTATCTGTATTTCACATTCTGCTATAGTTTCCCTGATGTTTGATTCTCCTACAAAAGAAGTTCCTGCCATTCTTCCTGGTTCTCTGGAGCATTTTTGGAGAATTTCTTCCAAGATTCTTTCCAAGATGTTTACAAGCGTATTTTATCCTGGAGGCAAAGGAAGGAGCTTGTGTTGGCACTCTTTCCTGATGCAAATCTTTCCATTGCTCTGAAGTTTTCCTTCCCGTATTTCTGACCCAGCTGAGAGACTAGTGGGAGCAATTAAATTCCCTTGGGATTTATTAGCAGCATGAAACCAGGGGAGGCTGGAGAGAAAATTGGGTGATGAAGAACCAGACATTCACATGTAGAGAGTCGTTGGCAGTTGGACGGTATACAAGTTTAAATGATGGTGATGGTGTTGATGATAATGATGATCACCTTGGCCTCAAGTGGATGCAAGAAAGCTACACTCTGCATGAGAATTTCTCTGTGATTCTCTTCTAAATAATTTTTGGGGAAGAAGGAACTGTGGGAGAATTCCTCTGCATAGCACAAATTGTATCTGCTCGGTTGCTTGTGTGCACCGATACCGAAATAGCGACATCATCTCATGATGCCATTGTGGGTGGTGGTGCTTGACTCACGGGTGACACAACACCTGTGAGCAGATCAGGGCTTATTTTTCTCAGCCAGCAGCCTGAGACACTAAGGAACTCTGATGTTGCTTCACCGTTTGCAATGGGAAGGTGAGGCCAGGCAGTGCTTGTGAGATTTTGTGGTAGGAGGGAATTTTGGCAAGCGAGGGATCATGTTTCACAGCACAGTCAAGAGAGGAAAATCTCCATGGTTTTGTAACGAGGTGGGGCCTGGCAATTCCTGTAAACATTTGTGTAATACCTCCATTCATTCTTTCCTGATGAGGAAAAATGCTGATAAGGTCACTGTCATTTCTAAGGCATGTTTTTCTGCCTTTGTTATCAGAAGAAGTTAGGGTGTGTGTGGGGGGGGATTCACAATTTCATGCAAATGGTGGTTCTAAGTCTTACATTTCACTCTCCACATTTCCCACAAGAGCATAACTGGGTCAAGGTCCCCCCGGGGAGCTTCTGTAGACAAGTGTCAGGCCCAGCCCAAGGACAACGATGAAACAGTCCAGTCTAGCACAGTTCCTTTATTTGCTTACACCTTATAGGCAGAATTTTGCCAAACTAGAACTAAACTACAGCAACTAATGGATATACTCTGGATGTACCCTGGGAGAATGTAGGGAGTGGCTATCCTGAATCTCTTTCTCTTCTCACGCTCCCCCTGCGGACTCCCCCCCTCCTGGAATGCACCCCCCCCTTCCCGATAGCCTTGATCTCCCACATCACCACCCTCCTCGTAGATACCTTTCATCACACCAAGGAAGGACTAGAATCTCTGTCTTCTCGCTCCTGATCCAGCATTATCTTCATCAGACCTCACTGGCTGGTGGGCTGAGAGGGAGAGACTGGCCCAAAGTCCTCCAGGAACATCTGTGGTTGAAGGGGGACCAGAATTTGGGTCTCCCCACTCCTAATCCAGGACTTTCACTAGCTCTTGAGCTGAGAGTTAGAGACTGGCCCAGGTTTCCATGATTGAGAGGGAACTAGAACCTGGCGCTTCCTATCCCTGGTCCAAGACCTTCACCACTACATCACACTGACTCTCTGAACTTGGCTGAATCCTACAAAGCTAAGCCAGGATGGGCCTGCTTAGTACTAGATGGACTCCACCAGGAAGCACAAGAAGGCAAGATTGAGGAGTCAAAAAAAGACAGCGGCAGTAGAAAACCCACTTCTGAAATATGTTTATGAAGATCCTCAGTCATCCAGATGGAATTGTCTGGAGGTTGAGTCATGACAACTGGACTTCCTTTCTTTTTGGTTAGAGATGTTTCGCTGCTTGTCCAAGCAGCTTCTTCAGTCTAAAAAGTTGGTTAGGGGGACCCCATAAAAGCCTTCCAGGGTGGCTGTGTTTCTTACTAAGAAACTTCTGAAATGTTGCCAAGAAAACAGTATAGCTGTATCAGTTATCTTGCCGCTTGCTTCTGAGAACTAGATGTCTTGTCTTTAGCCCTACAGATCTTGCTGGCTAGGGTGGAAACATTCTGAAATAATTGGGAAGAAAAGTGGAGTGCCACTCAGTCATGATTTAATAATTCAGAGTGGTTATTTATTGATGAGATGGCTCTAGATCTTAGTGTGGCTGTTTAGTGCTGTTGCATCCAAATGGTTTTAGGCAAGAAATGAACTATTGTACCTGACCTGCAAAGATCTAGATCGCCACTAGAAGGCAGCAAAAGACGAGTAGCTTCTCTATCTCTCTGCTGCTCCCTAGTGGCGATCTAGATCTTTGCAGGCCAGGTATGGTTGCTCTCTGCAAGAATGAATTGTTTGTCCAACTAGTCTAGCAGCCTTTTCTAAGGAAGTTGGCCTGTGGGATGATTCCATCACCTTTCTGCCCTGGAAGTATGAGGCGCTGAGAAGGAAGCTGAAGGTTCTGCAAAATATGTGTCACATCAAAGAACAATGGCTGTGGCTGCCAAAACTTCTCCAAAATTGGCTCTTGAAGTACAAGGTATCCATGCAACAGAAAAGGAACATCATTAGATCATGTTACCTGCATTGTAATTAATTTAAATTTAAATGAGATCGAGTTGGGTTGGGGCCTGGTCTTGCCAACTTTTTAGAATGGAGTCATAAGCCATAGATGGAGTATGGAGGAAAAAGATTGAACAGCTTTGTTCTCTCGCTTTACAGACAACTAAATCCTTTGTTGATCAATTTTTTCTCCAAGGAACTCAGGCCATCCTGCTTGTTCCCTTACCTCCCCTGGCTGCAGACATGGGAGAACAAATGTTTGTTATCATTGAAAAAGCAATAACTTTTTCAGAACCTCTGAAAAGTACTGTCTTTTATTTTGTGGTTTAGACAAACCGACCTTGTAAGGTAGGCACATACTGATATTTCCTACTCTGCCATCCGTGCTTTGCAGATATGGGTTTGGGATCAAGAGAAAGACGCTTCCTGGCGGTACCTAATTTGCCTTGGATTTGCACCAAGACCCTCTTATTTCAGTCTCATACATTGGAATTATGGACATACCCTTGATTTTACTGGGAAAATAACCGAAAATATATATAAGACTCTGTTGTAGCTACCCCAAACCAGATATCCCCAGATGGGTTAGATTAAAAACCCCATTGCTCAGTCAACCTGTTGGGAATTTCAGCTCAAGATACTTCGATCATTTCAGATTGCCAAAAGCTTATTCATCCCGTCTTCCTCTAAATAGCTCAGGATGGTGTAAACCAGGGTTTCTCAAACTTGGCAACTTTAAGAAGTCTGGACTTCAACTCTCAGAATGATCCATCGGTTTGTTTTCTGGGCTGTGCATGATGTTCTCAGGAGTCTCTCAAAGGCCAGATCTTAACGTGCACCTTTGCTGTATGTAGCAGTGTGGCTTTTCAAAACCCAACAAAGGGTTCCAAACAGGAAATAAAAAATACATTAGGGACATCAGTGAAAAAAACTAAGGAATTTAGTGTTCTATAGACAATCAGTTTAATTGTCATATTTTCAGACGAACTGGTAAAGGTATGCCTCAAGATTTTCAATCTAATTGGGGATTTTAAAAAATAACAGTATAATTTAGAGCAGTGTTTCTCAACCTTGGCCACTTTAAGATGAATGGACTCCAACTCCCAGAATTCCCCAGCCAACCCATGCTGGCTGGGGAATTCTGGGAGTTGGAGTCCACTCATCTTAAAGTGGCCAAGGTTGAGAAACACTGATTTATAATGTTTAATATAGCTGCTGGAAAGACTCCCAAGAGTTTAAAGCAGTGTTTCTCAACCTTGGCCACTTTAAGATGAGTGGACTTCAACTCCCAGAATTCCCAGCCAGCTTGGCCAATTTTGAGGAAAAAAAAATTTCTTTTTTTTTTTCCTTGCCCCCTCCTCCAGGTATTCTCCCAATAACCCCATGAAGTAATTAAGCTGACAGGTGGTGACTAGTACATTTAATGCTTCCTAAGAACCTGAGCCAAATTTCCTCGGTTCTTGGAAATCCAGTTTACAAACAATAATTGCAAATGGTTCAGCACTGCCTACGATGATGCAAGAACCAGCCCAGGTTGACTGTTTTCTGTAATTTTATTGCAGCCTTCATTACAAAATGTACAGTAGGCCAACAGGCTGGTCCAACCTTTCCCCAACGTGGGCCACTCAGTTCTCTTGAACGTAGCACAAACTGGGGACAGGGTGTGCGATTAGCGTCCCACCGCTGTATCGATATCCGTAGCAGAAAATTCGTTCGTAAGATGGCACGACCGTGCCTCCCTCCATTCCAGATGTGTGAGTGCCTGTGTGATTTCTTGATAATTAAGAAATCCTGCAGCTGACTTCAGTTCAGGAAGTGACACCACGGGGATGGAGAAGCTGGGGGTAAGGGAAAGCATTTGAACTTCCTCTGCAGACGCTGTGAGTCGCAGTTTGTGGCGGGCTGCTCAGTGGGAAAGCCCTTGGAAGGATGTCCCCTCATCTGCCACCCTGTCTCCAGCCATGCCCCCTCTTTGTCTGTCCCGTGTGAGCAGCAAGAAGCACGGGTAGATCCTGTCAGTAATGGAACAGCTGCCCTCCCACCATCTGTCTGGTCCTGGTATTTTATGTTAAAGTTTTTGAATTGGTTTTTTTTTTTTTTAAATTGCATTGCCCTGTTGGAAGGAGAGAAGACCATAGACAGAAAGAAAGGGAAGGCCATAATCAACAGCCATCCAACAGATTGGTTAGCTATGAAAACAAAGGGAAATTTAAGAAATGAAATAGGGGGGAAAAGAAAACCCTTAAAAATTTACACACACATAAATCACCGAAATATATCACATATTCATTGGATCATTTAAGAGTCTATCAAATTATGAGTAGATATTTATCTATGCTTCCTTTCTTCCATGTCAAAAGGACATGTCCTGTTATTGTAAGGTAACATAATGATCAGTTAGGCTGGTCTCATGATTAAATGTGTTGGACTGATACCAGGAGACCCAGTTTGGGGTCTGCCCTCCGTCACGGAAGCTGTCTGGGTGACTTTGTGCCAGTCATTCTCTTGAAACCCATCCTACCTCTCAGGGATGTTGTTAGAGGGAAAAACAGGATGGAGTGATACATACATCATTAGAGATCTAGCTATGCATCAGAAGAAAAATTCCTTGGAAAACCAGTGTGGTATAGTGGTTAATATGTTGGGCTGGGTGGCTGTAGGGAGGAAAAATAGGAGAGGGGGGATCTGGAGAAAAAGTAGGATATTAATCTTACAGATCCAGTCTCTCACCCCCCTCGCCAGATGTGGCTTCCAAGCAGGGTCTTCTTGGTGATGGCATCTTGCTTGCACAACTCCCTCCCTGCTGAGTTACAGTGTTTACTTTGCAAATGTGCCTCAGCTGGAAACTCCTCTGAGCAGTTAGGCCAGTGTTTCTCAACCTTGGGAGCTTGAAGATGTGTGGACTTCAACTCCCAGAATTCCCCAGCCAGCCCAACTTGTTTTTTTAAAAATCTAGCAGGCTCATTGCAAAACCAAGTGCCACCCTCTCCGCTTCTGTAATCTTTTCCCCGTGAAATAACGAGGGGTTCAGTAAGCATAGGACTGCGTTATCACCAATGACCTGGTTCACACAACCCACTGGGCTAGAATGAGGCTGGTTAGTTGGTGCTCCAGTGTGTTGTGTGAACCAGGCCTTCCCGTTCTATTAAGCCACAATGTGATTTATTTGTTTGGGTGCAGGGGTTAAACAAACACAGCCAATGGGTTTTGCAAGCTTGTGCGTAATCTGTGGGTACGATTTGCTCTATTGCCAAATGAGGGTCAACGGATACTCTGGTCCAAAAAGCACTAGATCTATAATGGTTTTTGGTCTTTCTTGGGATCCATTCCCACGTGCCAGCCAATCGCTGATGTTGCCCATTGACAAATAATGGAGAGGAAGAGGAGGAGGATTGGATTTGACAGGCACCGGATGGATTTAAATAGATCCCGCCATTCCAAATACCTCTTAATGTGCACCAAAGCCATTTCCTCAAATTAATTTAGAAAACGGGATATATTCTTCCTGACTCAACTTGAATTGAGGGATCAACCTGAATCCATAAACTGCTTGTCCCCAAATCAGGGCAAGACTTTGGAGCCAGAATGTGCCAAGAGCCTCAGCCAGCAAAACAAGGGTGAATGCTGGATCCTCGGGGGCCACCCTTTGATGTCAAGCAAGCCAGGCACATTACAGTCTAAAGAGGTAGAAATGCCATTAGGGAGAAAGTCCAGTTAAGGCCATAGTTAAGTCCCAACAAACGTGATCTGTTTTGTAGGTATGTATAGAAAAGACCCTGGAAGTACCTTGAGAACATCTATTGTCTCCAACACTTCTGGTTTAGCAAGTGGGAACTGTTAACAGTGCTTAGCAAGGCTGTATAGCTAAGTAGGATTAGCTCTGGTTGCTGTTTGAATGGGAGGCCACCAGGAAAAGTTGAGATGAGAAATAGTTGCTTTTTTTTTGCCAGGAACATGATGTCAACAAGTTTGAAGCCTGATGCAAAGGCAAAGGAGCGCTGGTTACAATTTTGGGTTGGCTCTTGGTCATTTGAGTACGGGCACCTGGTTTGTTTGAAAAGTGCCGTTTTTGGACTAGACAGCTCTCAAGTTTCGCTGGGGATTTTAATTACTGGGGATTTCTTTTTAAAGATATTTATGCACAATCCCCCCCCCCCCGGGGCTTTTTTTGCAGCATGGAGAGAAAAGGTTTCTTAAGATATCAGTGGGTGGCTCTTCCTCCAAATTTAATCCTGGAAACTAGGATTCCTGATCTTCACCTCCCCCCCAACCCGTTTTGTCCCTTAATTCCCCCATAAAATGAGAAAGCCTAAGGCTCTGGAGGTGAGGACATTTTGCTGGTGGGCTGCAAACGTTGGGCCCACCCACTCGGGGGTCTGCAAGGCTGCATTTGGCTCAGGGGTGGCCCCTCTCTGCCTTAGCCAGCCCACCCACCCCCCCATTCAGTATTGGCATTCCATTCCATTCCATTCCATTCCTCATCTCCCAATAGAAGAGAGAGCACCAAGGACTCTGTCTGTCTCTCATCTCATCTCATCTCATCTCATCTAAGCCGCCCAACCCCAATTGACTCCAGTTTTTAATAGAATTGATGGCGGGGGGAGGGGGGGGGGCTTGCTTCCCTGACCCCAAAGGACTCCGATAACCTTTTGAGATTCTAGGAGTGAGGAATGCATACTAAGATCCCCCCCCCCCCAGGCTTCTATCCTCAACTTAACCCCGTGGCCCCATCCTCGAAGCAACCCTCTTCCAGCCTCGCAGGTTGGCTCGGCGCACACGCGTGCAGAATCCCCCCGCTTGCGATTTTCGGGCGCGCGCCATCCAACCCGGTTGTGTGAACTCGGCTGGGCGCGATGCCAGGGGGAGGCACTAGGCTAAGCCGAAGGAAAGCCAGCCCGGGCATCGGGGGAAGGGTCCGGATTCCGCGGGGGCGGGGGCCTCTTGGCCAGGCGGGGAGGCGGACGAGCGAGGCCATTGGAACCGGGAGGATTCCGCCTCCCGCCCCAAACAATGCCTCCGGCCAGCCAGCTCGCCGCCTCTCTGCAAGTCAGCGGGGAGGCGTGGTGTGGCCGGGCGGGGTGGCGGGGGGGGGGCGCTGGAGGAGTCCGCGCGCCGGCGGCGTCTCGCTTCCCGGGGAAGTGCGCGGCCGAGCCGAGGCGAGCCGAGGCGAGTTGGCGGAGCGATCCGGCCGCGCTCCCTCTGGCCGGAGGCGAGGAGAGGAGGACGAGGACGAGGAGGAGGAGGAGGAGGAGGAGGGATCGCGCCCTCACCGAGGCTGGGAGAGCGCAGCCAGCCGGCGGAGCGAGCGGCCGGAGGAAAGCCCGCAGGAGGATGGAGGCGGCGCCCCGGGAAGGCGCACGGCCGGGCGCGGGCGATGGAGAGCGGCGCTGAGCGCGGAGACTGCCTCGGAAGCGGCGAGCGGCGGAGGGCGGCCCCCCCGGCGGCGCGGCCCCCCCGGCCCCGGCCGAGCTCGGATGCGGCTCCAGGTCGCCGGCCCCCGCGCATCAAGCCCCTTCGGCTGGCCGGCCCAAGGCGGCCGCCCCCAGGATGAGCGGCGGCGGCGGTGGCGGCGGCGGCGAAGTGGTTTGCTCCGGCTGGCTCCGCAAATCGCCGCCGGAGAAGAAGTTGAGGAGATACGTAAGTCGGGGCGCTGCTCTTCGGTCGCTGGGGCTGTTCCCGCCGGTCTGGCGAGCGCCAGGTGGGCGGCGGGCGCAAGGTCGAGGGTGTTGGGGGGGCGCCTGCCCGGGCTGAGCCCCCTCCTCCGCCTTGCCCGGACTTCCAGGTTCCTCGGTGGGATCAGAAGCGATCCGGAGGACGGAAGGCGGGCGGGGGGCTGCTCCGCCGCCGCCGCCGCCGCCGCCGCCTGGCTCTGCCCGCCCGCTGCTTCCCGGGCTATTCTTAGCCCCGCTGCAGCCGAGCGCGGGCGGGAGGCAGGGCTGGCCGCTCCCCTTCCCCTGCCGGCCGTTCGCCCGGCGCGACCCTCGGCCACCCTCCCCATCCCGATCGGCCGCGGTTCCTCGCCGGCTCGGCTCGGCTCGGCTCGGCTCGACCTGACCTGGCCCCGAAAGGGCTCCACGGCGGTCCGGGTGGGGGGCGAGGAGAGCAGGTGCGGCCGCGCGCCCTGCCCCTCCGAGGGATGGAGCTGGCCCGGTCCGTGGGTAGCACCGCTTCTCTCCCCCCGCCCCCGCCGGCTTTTAATCCGGTTTGGCCCGGCGGGTGGAGGAAAGGCGCCGGCGGGTCTCAGCTCAGCCCCGCGGACCGCCTTCCCCCCGCCCGGCCATCGGGATTGCGGGGAGGGCCTTTCCCGCGGACCCTGCTTGCTTGTCCGCTGGAAAGAGGCGTGGGTCCGGATCGGGCGCCGCGAGAGCCGGGCTGGAGAGCGCCGAGCGCTGGGCCAGCGGAGGCCGCCTGCCTCGGGGGACGTTGCTGTCCGCGGCCCGCGGTGCTGGGCCGGCAGAGGGCCCCTCTCCGCCCGGGGCTGGGGAAGGGGCGGCGGCGGCTCGCGCCCCTTCCCGGCCCAGCCGGAGCGACTCCGGCGCGGCTAGCCAGGCGGCAGGGCGGAGCCGCGTGGGGCGTCGGTGCATCTGACCGCCGCGCCGCCTTCCGCGTCTGGGAGGAGCGGGCTCTCCTCTTCCCGCGGCGCGGGTGCGCCAGGCGGCGGCTACAGGTGGCGGCGGCGGCGGCGGCGGCGGCGGCGTTGTTTGGGTCGGGGCGCTCGCCTCTCCTGCTGCCGCCCGCCCCCTAGCGGCGCCGGGCGGAGGGGCGGGCGGGCGCTCGGCCCCGCTGCCGCCGCTGACCGCTCGGGAGACCGGGCGGGGTTCCCACGACCGCGCGGGTCGTCCGGCCGGGGGAAAGGCGCGCGCTCGCCTTCGCGCGGGGCCCGAGGTGGGCTGGGCTGCGCTGCGCTCGCCGCTTGCGACCTCGGATCGGCGTCGTGCGAACGGCGTGAGCGCGGAGAGGGGTTAACCGGCTCACCTGGTTCGGCGTGTTGCGCACCTGCGGTCGGGAGAGGCCCCGGGGCGGAACGCGCTCTGGGGCCGCCTCCTGATTTATGGCGGTTTCTCCTTCTCGGTGGAAGCGGTTTGCCTGCTTAAGTTACTGTTTAACTGCGGAGTTTTGCTGCCTGGACTGAAAAGCAGCCTGGCGTCCGTTCAGAGGCTGGCCTGCCTTTTGTACCGGGCGGGGGGGCGGGGGGGGCTCCCAATGCGCCCGACCTATACAGGTATCTGCGGGGGGGGGATCAAAAGAGCCAAGAGGGCAGCCCCACCACTGCAATCCAAGCCCCGCGCCCTTTTCTACGTGCATTGCAGGGTGCAGGGCTTGGATTGCCCCGTTGCAGCTGCCATTTTGACTATTTTGACCCCCTTTGCATTTTCACTGCCTACTCCTTTCTTCAAATCAAAGTATAAACGCTGCTGAGTCAAGCGCCGCCTCTAATAACTTTATGAGTGGGGATGTGGGGCAGGTTTGGGGGTCCTCGTCTCCTTTTGACCTACTTGTTTTGCCTCTAGCCCTGGAATCCTCTCCCATCCAAACACTGACCAGCTCTGACCCTGCTTATCTTTCCAAGATCCACAGGGTCAGCCAGGCGCCCCGTTTCTGTGGGTGGATGGAGTTTGCACGTAGGTATCGGCTGCTGCAATCAGAATCCCCTTTGAGTGCATCTTATTCCCACCTCTGTAACTCAGAAAACAACATCCATAAAAGTCCATACAAATTTGCCGTTGGCTTGAAAGTGAGCGATAAAAAATGACGTCTCTTTGGAGTTGAGCTCGGAGACAAACGCGTGTGGTTTACTTGATGAGAGTGGAAGTGATTTCTCTTGCTCAGGAATTTTTTTTTCAAGTTCGCAGTCGAGCTTACAACCCTGGCATTTCCTGGTGGTCTCAACTCCCTTCTGCTGACCCTTATCGTTAACCCAGGCATCATCTGGGCAATCTTTGCAGCTCAACATCTTTTCCCAGAGAAGATGACCTTCTCTAAAGTAATGGGTGCTTGGCCAGGAATACTTGTTGTCCTCCAGAAATTTTGGACTACACCTCCCCTACTCTCTGGTCATGGGCTATGCTGGCTGTGGCTGATGGGAGCAGAAGTCCAAAATTTCTGGAAGACGGCCTACCTAAACCTTGATCTCTGCAAAAGCGTCCAGCCATGTCTTAAGGGGCTCGTGTAAGAATTTACGTGGCATCTGTTTTTGATTTTAACAACTACCTTTTGGAAGGAGTCTGTGCACGTATCTGGAGCTCATCTGCAAGAAAATTTGGGTGGGGCCTCTATTTCCAACCCCTGGCCACTAAGCGGAAATTCAACTGGTGAAGTTTGCTCTGTAATGGACCTGTCATTGTCATCACCGATTACAAGGTTGGGGTTGTCTTTGGGTAGGATCTCCCTCCAAACGAATCCAGAATGTTTTCAGGTATTTGAGAGTAGAAAGGAGTGAATTTAAGATGCAGTGGCGTATACTGTAATAAAAACTCGGTGTATTTGCAGAAGGCGTTACAGGGATGTGCCTTATCAATAACAGGTTGTTTGGGGGGTCCAACCATGTTCTCAGGGGCTCTGCAAAATATTAACCAATTTCGTATGTTGCTGTGCAAAGTGAATCTGTGTTGGGTTCATGTTCCCCTTGTGGTAAAAAGTCCAAGGTGCTTTGCGTACGAATTCCAGGTCTCTGTTGTGGAACCCCTAACGTTAGAGATAAAAGTCCAGAGACAAACTGATTGTGAATAACAATCCTGTGCAGATCTGTTCAAACAAACACCCCCCTGCATTCAGTGGGACACATCATCATCCGCAGATTTTGCAGCCTAAATGAGGGTTTATGAATCAGCAAACTCTGACTTTGGTCTGGCAAGGTTCTCCTGCCAGGGGTGAAGTGATGGATGTGCCTTGGCTTCAGTTAGTCCAAACACCTGGACGCTGGGACTGCGCGTTCCTAGTGCAGGGAGAATCCAGATTGGATCCTCAGGGGCTTTGAGATAGCCTTGCTCAATTAAAATGACCTTTAAGTAAGAGCAGGGCAGAGGGCTGGGGCATCTTCCTTGCAGTGAAATGAGAAGATTGGTGCGTTGGCTTACAAAATTCAGCACTGTGTAAAGAAAATAGAAAGGAAAATATTCTTCTTCCTGACTGCAAGAATCTCCTCCTGGTCTTTCTTCAGCTGCACTGGAAACATTTTGCAAGCTACTTAGGACCTGCTGATGGCCACTGTCGGTTTTTGGTCTTTGAAACCAGGCAAACAGGGCATCATAGCGTGTCGACCAACCTTGCTGCAGCTGATGTGCTGCGGTCAGAGTGCTTGAATCCAAAGCTGGCAGCATTAAAATATTGCTTCCCCTTGAGCTGGTGAACACATGTTATTTTCCCACTGCTGGAGAGTGGTCTTGGGTACAAACCATGTGGGGGGAAGTTTAAATGTCTTGGCTTTAGCAACAGCCTTGCAAACTTTCAGGGAGGGCTGATCGGACAGGCTGGAATCTTGGGGAATTTCGTGGCGTAGAGAGCCACGAATGTCATGGGTAGAGAGCCACCGCATCTGGCCTGTGGATGAGGAAGAGGATGGTGATTTATTTTTATAGACCACCCAGGCCTTCAACACTGTTGGCCATCTACAGGTAAGATATATAAGAAACAGGATACAGGGAACTAAAAGTATACAAGTGAAAAGTCCTCAAACTAATGGAAAAGAGAGGATAAAGTTAAATGAAACCAAATAGTCAGCAAACCAAGATGGGGTCAAATGTCCTTTGGAAGACACTGTTTTGAGCAACTTCCAGAAGGTAGTTGGGGGGAGCCAACTGATGTCTGCTGGAAGGCTGTCCCAAAGAATCGGTGCGGCTCCTGAGATTTTATCATGCTTGGTGGACGTGTACAAAAGCTAGAACATGTTGGATTCAAATACATGCACTGATTCAGAGGGCTTTAAAGATTAATATACAATTGAGACCAGAGGTCTTTTTTGGGGGGGGGACTGATGGACAAATGGTTGGGGAAAAGTCACAGAGGTTTGTTTTTGTACAAAACTGCAGTGAGATTTTTGTATGCACAAAGAGGGAGAGGCTCAGTAATACCTCCCATGGAGGAACGGTTGGTGAAGATGATGGAACTCGCTGAGATGGCCAGTTTGACTTTGATTAGAGAAAAGACTATGTCTGTTGCTGACCTGAAACTCCTTATGGACGTTTTGCGGAAAACAGAAAGATATCAAAGAAAGATCTTTCTCCAGGAATAATAACTTGAATATAAATACATCTTTCCTCCCCCCCCCACTTTTTTTTTTTATTTTTCAGACAGGAAAGGTGGTTGGGGGATTCAATAGAGCATTGCCAGCTGTAATGATAGTAAGACAGCTGTCTGCATTTTAGTTTTTGGGTGCACAAAATAGGAGAACTCAGTGGTCCTTTTCTTCAAATGGCTATGGAAGGATTTGGACAACAGGGCAGAACAGCCCTTGGGTCCTCCAAGATGAGAAAGGTATTTGGAAGGGCAGGATGGCACAGGCACCTTATTTGGGGCAGCGCTGCCTCTGTAGCAGAAATAGGACCACAAGAACGGGCGGATCATCATTACGGTCTTACAACAAGCATCGCCCGTGAACACCGGTTGTGCGATTGCAGAATTCCCGGTCTTGACATTGGGGATCTCCACCATTTTCAAGTGAACGGCACATTGGGAAGTGTGAGAGTCCGTTGAGGGGGCTTTTGCAAAATAGTTGCTGTGGGGGCTTGTCTGTTCAAATGGTGGCCCTGGCCACTCTGCTTGGCCAGAAAACAGGTCGTGCCTTGTCCTCTTCTTTAACTCCAGTTCCCCTTACCTTGATTCTTGTCCCCGATAACGTGGACCCACATCCTAGCAAAGCATTGACTTACGGTCACCCCGACTTCTATTTCTGAGAATTCCTCAAGGCAATCTCTAAGCCCCAGGAATGGTCTTGCCGTTAAACAATGCCGGGAGGGTGCCATCTGCTCCCCTAATTTTGTTTAAAATCAAGATAATCTTTTAAGCATTTAAAGAGCCAGTCTGCAAAGGAGTCTGGTAACTGTCAAGAGATGTGTCAGCGGGACACATTCTGGCCCAAAAGAGACCCAGGTGGAAACGATATTCCAGGGAAATATAAAAAAATGAAAGCATCGTGTTGTAGTAATCCATAGCAAACAAGAGAAGCGATTGAAAATAGTCAGCGTGTCAGCTACTTAATACGAAGGCCTGTTTTATCTTGCATGTAGCTCTGGCAGACTGAGCAGGGTATTTATCACAATTATCCATTAAAACACTTAACTCTTCCCCCGTCTGTTTACATTTTTGTCAAGCGCATCACACCCACGAGGAGCATTGCTCTTAGCACTGATATAGTCACAAGCTGATACGATTTGGCGTAAAGAATAAAAATCCTGAACTGAGTTGACTTCATGGGTGTATCCTTGTAGTTTTCTGAACAGCAGTAGGGTTTGCTGTTACATTCGTACAGAATGGCTTTTCCCCCGCATCTAGAATTGGGGTTTCCTAGTGGCCCCCTTTCCAACCAGTAGGAGCGAGCACAGTTCAAAAATGATTAGGAAGCAGCGCTTCGGACTTCACCCGAGCGCAGCACCTCTGCTGTCACTAAAGACGCCGTTGCATTACGTGTGGCATTAACCTGAATGAGTGCAGGTCGGCCACACTTACTCCCAATCGTTTTGGATCCAGGCAGAGCCCCGCTAGCCAGGTAAAAAGCTGCTGAGCTGTTTCATTCAAATCAGCCTGTAGTGACATGTGTTGGTCTTGCAACCATACAAAGTGACTTGCTGTCACCTTTTTCCAAGATTTTTGTTTTTCAACTTCTACCATCTGAGTTTTTCTGGCAGTTTTCCATCCAAATACTAACCAGGTTTCATTCTGCTTAGGGTTTTTTGTTTTCTTTTTTGAGAAAAAGCATTACTTTCTCCACTCTGTGTGTAAAAGCTTCACTTTTACAGAGAGAATTGGTCCACTGTGTTCTGTGGTGCTGCCACTGACTGTCCATCTAAAATTCAGTTCCCATTTTCCTGATTTTTTCTTCGGCCTCGTTAGCTCCTCGGGAGCAAAACAGGATTGCCACAGATTTCAAAAAAGAAGCATTTCAGGAGGGGGATAGATCATTCGTTCCACCTTACAGAGCCTCTTGCATTAAAGTTATACATCCAGTGTGGGGTGATAAGCATTGATTTATTTTGGAATAGGTGTAAGTTATGAACTTACTTATGAAAAGGTGTGCTGATCCTTTCCTTTTGCTGCGAGTTTGTGCGTGTGGCCGGGGCCCCGCGTTGCACTGGACCGCAATGGGGTTGGTTTGGTTTTGATGCAGAATGGCCCTAGGATTTGTAAGTCACGATTTACGGCTTCACATGATACATGAGAGGTTAGTGGGGAAGATGCTAGACTAGCAGCTGGGAGACTGTGATTTCTACAGAACGTTTTCAGAAATTCTGCAGAAAGAAGACTGCATGGAGATTCCTGTGGAGTCACCAAGAGTTGAGACTAACTGAAAAGGCATTTTAAAACAAAAACTTGAGTTCAGATCAGTTGTGGTTTGTTTAATTCAGCAAACCCTGCCTGGATGTCCTGTTCAAGTGGTTAAAAAGTCCAAAGACAAAGTAGGAAAAAACTTCCAGTTGGGTTGGGAGGCGGGCTGCAATTCATCAGAGGGAGAGAAATCAGCCTAAAAGTGGAGATCCATGGGCGAATGAATGGATCCACGGGTAGTGGATCGTGGGAAGAGAGATGGGAAGCAGCTTTTCCAACTAACAAATGTTATTAAAAGAGAGATTTTGTGAGCCGCAGATCACTTCATCAGACACCTGGAGTGGCCGGTGCATCTGATGTCTCCGCGCTGCAGCTTCTGCCTTTTCATCAAATCTGGTGGTCGGCAATGTTGCTACCAGACTCCTGATTTCTTGCAGAACGGAGGCACTGAATACCTGAAGCAACCTTCATTTTCAAGCATGTCTAAAATTACAGAAGTGCCGTTCTTATCCAGAAGTTTCTAGCCAGGCAAATGACTTTTTCTCCTCCGGTACATTCGCTTCAGGAATTTTTTGCAGAAAAGACTTTTCTTCCTCCCTTACCTCTTGCCACACACCCCTTCCCTTTTCTCCTTTGATCTCTCCCCCTTATCGCCTTCTCTCCTTTTGATCAAGCGCTTTTGCCCCAAAGGTGTGGCCGTCCGCAGCCACAACAAACTAAAACATGTTGTGTGTGTGTTTGGATACCGTTCCCATTAGTGCTTGTCATTTAATGCCTTGTGAGTACTTTTGAAGATGGGAAGGGCTGTTCCCTGGAAAGGAGGGGTTGGGGGGAAATCAGTTAGCAGCTGGAAACCAGAAAGGCCGGATTGCTTTTCCAATCGAGGTTCGAAATGTGGGGTTTGTGAGCGCGCAGGCGCTTTGGGACTCGCTGTTGGAAGGGGGTTGTGTGTTTTACAGATACTGAAAGGGTGGTTTTGTTTTCGAAGGGGCCTTGTCAAGGAGACAGTCTAGGATAGCAGGTTGCAGAAAGGGAGAAAGAAAAAATGGCTTTGCTTCCTCTAGTACTGTATTTTTTCAAAATTGAATCCTTTCCCAGGCCTGCTGGTGCTTTGCGTGGAAGGGCCTTGCAGGATTAGAACACGTTTGACAACCTATTGCAGCATTTCTCAACCTTGGCAGCTTGAAGATGTGTGGACTTCAACTCCCAGAATTCCCCAGCCAGCAAGGAGTTGAAGTCCACACATCTTCAAGCTGCCAAGGTTGAGAAACACTGGTTTACTGAATCCCCCAACCTTGCTTAGAGCAGTTAACCAACTGCCTCTGTAAGCAGATGACCTATCCAGCTGTGTGCTCTTTCCAACTGTATGAGCTTTGGAGCAGTTCTGATTTTTATTTTTTACGGTGGCCTGCAGGCTGTTGTGTAAAACTGCAGGATGGTGCACGTGTCTGAAACGTTCAGCCCTTCTAAAAGATGGTCGTCCTCCAGATAGGTGGATTTCAACACCCTGGATTCTTAGCACTGGGAGTTGAAGTCTTCTAAACATCTGGAAGGCCATCTTGGGGAAGAATGGTCTGTTAACTCAAGAATGTGACACATCTCTTCTCAGTCTTAGCTTACAGCCAGGGGTGAGGACCAGTTAGTTTTCCATGCATCTTGGGGTAAAGAGAACTAATTTGGAGTATTTCAGGAAAGGATCAGTTACAGACCTTGTCTGTCCTCCTGATACGTTCAACCCAAAAGGGGTTGTATTCTGTAAGTAAATAGGGGGTTGATTTGATCTGGATGCCTGCTTAAAACTTCAAGAAAGACTTCAAGAAAGATTCATGTTATCTGGCTACTGGACAGACTTTAAATGTTTTAAATAAATGTTTTTAAAAAAAGAAAATGTTGGCACAGCTCCAATCCCCAGTTACCTTTCCTTGTTTGTAGGAACAGCTTGATTGACTGTTGTGTAAATATTTTGCCAAAGATGGATAGGTTTATGGGGGGGGGGGGGGTGGCTTTCTTTTGGCTACCACCCAAGGTAAAAGTATCAGATCTTTGCATGAGTTGGTTTGCTAGAATAAGCCGCACACGTGGCTGAATCTGTTTTTCAGTTTTGGAAAGTGAAGGAGACATTTGGTTGGGCCTGAGACCGCAATATTTAAATTTCCCCAGTTGTGTCTTTTCCTGCTTAGCTTAGTAGCCCATTTGCAGAGGCCAATAGTGAATATTTAGCTTAAGACCTGGAGGAGCAACAGTTGCCCCCACTTGGGCAGGCCGCAACTTCTGGAAAAGGTATGCACGTTGCAAGTTGCTCAAAGTTTAAGAACATTACAAAAATAAGTGTAGTTAGCAACCAAAAACCCAAGCCACACATTGGAGAATCTAGGTTTAAATCTCACTATTGCCATGAAATTGTTGAAGGTCTCAGCCAAACTATGATCTCAGAGTTTTGGTGCTGCAGGATGGGAGAAAAAATTGTCTGGCCACCTTCGCTGGATGATCTAAAGATGTTTGACTAAAGAAAGCATGTGAATCTTTTTGAACATTGGAAGGCTGTTCATCGAGTAACAACGACGATGACAACAATGTTGTGGGGGTAAGCTGAGGCCAGGGTTCCAGCTTTTCTGGCATCCAAAAGCACGTGTCTCTTTTTCGGAAAGTGTGGTTGGACATCCTCACAAAATGGTTGCTGTGGTGGGTCTTCATCCCACGGAGCTTCATCCCATGGACCATTGTGATCAGAAGCCTACTAGGTCTGAGGTGAAAGGCACACTTCTTTGAACCCACAGTTTTCTGCTCTATCCTATGTCTTATTCCAAAGAAAGGTAGGCTACTTTCCCTAAAGTGGTCGAGTGTTCGTTGGTTTATTTGTTTACAAAAATAGGAAGATTTTCCCCAAAGCAAAGAGACAAAAACAACATGTTTTGCATTGCCCAGATACAAACATCACACTCTTTCCTACACACCCTAAGCCCAGAGTCTACAAACCAAAATTTCAGAGCTGCAGGATCAGCAAGGCCTGCCCCCCTAAATATCTCAAGCTTAGTCCCCAAAGCCACTAACGTTTGTAACTTTTATAATGTGTTAATGAAACAGCAAGGTCATATTAGGGCAGCGTTTCTCAACTTTAGCCATTTTCAGATGTGTGGACTTCAACTCCCAGAATTCCCCAGCCAGCCATGGTGGCTGGGGAATTCTGGGAGTTGAAGTCCACACGTCTTAAAGTTGCCAAGATTGAGAAACACTGTATTAAGATATACATGAAACGTAATCCTAGAAGCTACATACAGTGGATTTCATTTAATTGCATTTGAGTGAAATTTAGTCCAATTTAATTTTTGTCTGCCTCTTTGTTCTGGTCCCACCTCCTTGTTTTTAGAAAGTGGCCACTGGAAATTTGAAGAAAATGCACTTCCCTCAGCTTGGAAGAAACTGCTCCATCCAGACCTCTCTCTGTGGCGAAACTGCCCACGTTGGCTAGAGGATCGTAAGAGTTGCAACTTATAAACACATCTGGAGGAGCACCAGGTTGGGGAAGCTGTTAAGAATTGAATGCTGTGGGTCGACAAGGTCCATAGGTCCATTCCAGATGTTGCACCAGGTGCAGAGTTTAACTCCAGGGCTGTAACTGCACCCAACAGGTCACTTGTGAACGAACTCAAGTGGGAGGATTTAGCCCTGGAGGAAAAAAAAGATGGCCTGATACAGCTGTTAACCCTGACATCACATCCTGGATCTTGGACCTGGGAAACAATGTGCTTCTTGATTTCAATATCAATCTGTGCTCTTCCCATTGAAAATTCACATCTGATGCTCTGCGCGAACCCGGGAGGGACGGGAGGGGAGGAGAAGCTGAAAAAGCTGTAGCATAATCAAACAGAGGATGCAGAAAACCATGTTTTCCCTGCTGACTTCCTGCAGATCGGGGTGCTCTTTAGGAGCATAATGTTAAGTCACTGCCAAGAAGCTGCTCAGAAACATGTTTTGGAAAAAATCAGGAACGTAGGAAAATGTCAGTTATGCCTCAACTGATTCCAGTTGTATCCCATCACGAAAGATAATGTTTAGATTCTTTGTTTTTCCTTTGAAAACTTGCATTAGACGGGAAAAGGCCCGTGGAAACTGGAACCTTGGGAATCTTTTAAATCCACATGATTTTTTTAAGGGGGAAAAAAACGACCAAAAGTGAGATTATAATGCCTGCTGAGAGAAAGAAGTGCACACCTTGGAAACCAGAGTTACAGTCGATATTCTTGATGCCCACAGTGCCTACCCTGGCGTACAGTTAATTATACAATTAAAATTCTGTGATACAGGGCAAACAGTATCTTTGGAAAGTGGGGAAAGGAATAAAATTCAAAGTGCTTTTCTGTTCTTGTTATTGTCACTTGACAGCGTGGAACCACATTGGCTGCCCCTGACGCAGAAACTGGTTTTAGCCAGAATAGCTTAAAGGAGTAAAATTCTGCATCCCTGGACAGATTAGTATTTGCACAGAGACAACCCATAAATGTTTGTGCAGAAGGTTTGGCTCAACAGTTTTATGGGCCTCGGGTACAATCAGATTGACAGCAATGACTTGGATGCTGTTTCTGAAAAGGCGCAGGATTGCAAATGCAGCCGTCCGCAACGGCGGATAGGAAACAGTGTGCAAAAATGTGGCAGCTTTAAAGTGGGCAGAAGGGTATGGTGTTTGCCTTTGCACATGTTCTGCCTCACTTCGGGAGATCCAGACTGTATAGATGCGCATCGCCCTTGGGGAACCCAACCCCAGACAAGGCCTTCTCAGTGGTGTGTCCCGTTTTTGGAATCTTCTCCCAAAGGTTTTCTATTTTTAATTTAAAAAACGCATTTCTGTTTCATCTCTTGCATTGAAGACGCAGGTGGTGGTTACTGTTTTAGAGCTACAGTACTGTGGGAAGAGTAAAGGTGGACAAAAATGTCTAGTATTCCCCAAAGTCTGTTTGCAAATATGCGTGGGTGTACGCGGATCCTCACTGTTATTTTTCAGATCCTGAATTCTGCAATCAGGAGAATCTGTTGAGGGATTTGTGTAGGTCTGGGGCTGAATCTAAATTTTTAATTAGACCGGCCTCTGGATTCCTTTCTCTCCAGATATTGTAGAGTTCTCCGCAAGCCCTGAAGATTTACTGGGATGCTAAATTAAAACCTGAACGCATAGCTCAGTTGCTTCCCTTTGCAGATCCTCCTGAACATATTCACACCAAAGGGACAGAAAGGGCTTTTCAAAATACAGTAGCTATGCAAAACGAGCCCTTGGAGTTGCACAGAGATCTGCTACACCTGTGCAAAATAATCAACTCTGCAAGACACCTTTGCAAATGGGCCATGATTTTTGCACGCACATTTTCAGCTGGTCACTTATGAATTTAAATGCGGCATCTGCACAAGAAGGGTGAAGAAACTGAGCCTCACTGCTGCATCCCCAAACGTGGTGCTTTTCATCCTGGGTGCTAAAAGCCCTAGTTTCTTCCCCGAAGGGTCCATGATTGTGAAGGAGCCTCGCCCGCAACTAACAGGCACAGAAGAGCAGTTGGCATTCCTCGGTTGCGCTCTCCTCTGGGACCTGCAGGCCATCTCCCTCAATGCCCACCAGGCTGTTTGCTCTCCCTAACTTTTTAAATACGTAAATGCAGAACAGATGGGGAAGTTGGCATAGGAATGTGCCATTTGGCCTGATCTTTTATTTCCAAACATGCCTCTGGACTCTAAAACCGTTCTTAGAAAATAAAATGGGGGTGGAGGGGAGGCTTCAGCCCTGGGCTTTTTCTGGAATGGGCCCCTTTTCCTAGGCCAGTGTTGTCCAAACTTGGCCACTTTAAGATGAGTGGACTTCAACTCCCAGAATTCTGGCTGGGGAATTCTGGGAGTTGAAGTCCACACATCTGAAAATGGCCATGTTGGAGAACACCTGGTGGGCAACCCTTTGTGTCTGACCATGCCCATCTCTGGCAGCTGTTTTGTGAGCTCCCCCATGGTGTTTTCGGAAAGCAGACGAGGCACGAAATTAGCACGTGCCACTCCGAGTGGTCAGAAGAGCTAGATGGACGGAGGAAACCACTTTTGCAGAACTCTCACCCCCATTATATCTGGTGGCTTTGCTCGGATCGCGCAACGTTGTGTCACGAGCGCTTCGAGGCCCTTGTTCCTTTCAACCTCCCTTCGTTGAATCACCCCCTGGAACGGGCAGGGGTGGAAAAGGCTGTGCCCGCTTGGACATGCTGCTAGCTGGCGGTCTGCCGTGCCTGCTGGGGTTATGGGAAGGACAGACTGCTTGTCCTTAAAAATCCTTATGGGGCTGGAGGACTGCAAAAGAAGATAAATCACTGGTGGTTGGTGCTGAGCGTGACCCGCCGAGAGTAATGGCTGAAAAGGAAAACCGGCTTTCCACGAGGATAAACGGCTGCTTGGGGAACCCTGGAGTGGCACGCAGCTGGGTGATCTATTGCAGGGGGCTGAAAATCGCTCCAAATGTGCCTGAACAGCGTTGGGCGCGTCAGCAAAGCCTTTCTTAATGAGCCTTGGTGCATCGGGCTGCGTTAGATCACCTTGTGGCTCGAGAGCAAGGTCTTTGCGAGCCTGGGTTGCAATTTCGGCTGCTCTTGAAGTTAATAGAGTTTGACCTTGGCTCAGCGGTAGGAAGCTGGTTTGGCTGCAGAAGGCGCAGGCCGGGCCCGTTCGGGTTGCAGAGAGCTACCTGCGCAGACCTGATACTGGAATGGAGAATCTTTGAATATGGGGAGTCCCCAGTTTGAGAACAAGTTCTGTTCCCAAGGTCTGTCCTTAAGCTGAATTTGTATGTAAGCCGGAACGGTGTTATTGTATAATACTGTATAAGTCCGTGTTTCTCAACCTTGGCGACTTTAAGATGAGTGGACTTCGATTCCCAGAATTGGCTAGGGAATTCTGGGAGTTGAAGTCCACTCCTCTTAAATTTGCCAAGGTTGAGAAACATGGGTGTAAGTAGAATTGTGTAATGAACTCGAACCATTGTGTATTTAACTCGAATTTTGCTACAACAGGCTCCGTTCTTAACTACGGGTCATCCTTAAACTGGGCGTTCTTAACCCGGGGACTACCTGTATACCATTTTATACCCCAGTGGTGCCAGCTGTAACTTGGATATGTCTACCCCATCTTAGCTGCTTGTTGGATTTACAGGTAGTCCCCAGTTTAAGAACAAATTCCATTCCCAAGGTCTGTCCTTAAGTCGAATTTGTATGTAAGTCGGAACAGCGTTATTGTATAATACTGTATAAGTAGCATTGTGTAATGAACTTGAACCGTTGTGCATTTAACTCGAATCATTGTGTATTTAACTCAAGTTTTGCTACAGTAGCTCTGTTCTTAACTATGGGTTGTCTGTAACCCAGGCGTTCTTACCTGTATCTCCCTCGTCTCAACACCGATCCGTTCTCTCATTGAATCAAACTGCAAGTTCCCACTTACCTTCCGACAAGCTTCAGCTCCCATGTTGCACGCCTTCACGTCCAGCATCCCCGTGTGTGCCTTCCACATTAGTATGAACTCTGGGAACTCTACTGTACCTCTGAGTAGCTGGAGGGGACAAGATGGGCTGCGGGTTACCATGTGAATGGGATGTGTTTTGCTGGTATCTAAAGAAGCAGCATGGTGGTAGCAAACCAGTCATCAAGAATTGGGGTTTTTTAAAGAGTAACCCTCATGGAATCCATTTCATCCTAAATATCTGAACGAGAGGGAAATAGATAGTTGTCCCCTAAGTGGTGTTTTGCAAAGGGTCGCGATCAGCAGGTCATTATCACTGTCTTCACCTCCTGCATTTCATTCCCCCCCCCATGCCTCCTTTCTCCTCCTCACACCGCCAAACATGCGTGGAAATGGATTCTTCTGTTAGAATAACAAGTCATCATTTGATGGAATGGGTATATATCCAGGAAAGCACCTGATAGCCCGTCAGCTTCCTCTAGGCTGACGCAGATGACCCAAAAAGGGGTTGGCGGTCATGTGGAAAACTTGTCCAGTGTGCAGGACAGTTCTGTCCAGCAATGGCAGCGGGTTCTTTTGGAGAACTAATCAATAAGGAAGCCAGAGGATCTTCTGGTGTCTGGATTGCGTAGCAAGAAACTTCGTTTGGGGAGAAAAATTGGCAGTTCCTGGGGACGCTTCATGGCCCTGAAAGCTTTGATAACCTCAAAACAACGCATGGATTATTTGCTCTCCCCTGCATGAGATTCAGGAGCCGTGGTAGTCATCTTACTTTTCAATCTCTTTATTCTTCTTCTTACAGATGCTAACGGAGTCTCCCTCCCCCACCAAGGAACATCCACTCAGCATCTCAGGCAAATCAATAGAAGGCATTTGGGCTGGTTGCTCGGGAAGAAGGGAGGGGAAGGACGGCGGCATGCATTCTCTAAGCCTTCTTTTCATCCGCCTCCCAGATTTTTCCAGTGTGCATTTTTGAATAGCCCCCTGTAAACCTTAGGGTTGCTCCTGAGCCTCCTCCAGGGATCGCTACCACCTTGCAATGTTTAAGAAGAGAGAAAGAATTCAAGAGGGGGGGATCTTCATGCATGCCCTGTTCTAAATGTCATTTAATGGCAAAAGAAACCAAATTGGGCTTTCCTCACTCACAACCTTGCCCGGGCTCTGCCCCTCTCTGGTTTGGGGTGCTGTCACTCAAAGGCCAAATGGAGCGTCAAGCCTTAAAAAATTGGACATTCCTCATGGAGGGCGACCTTGAATCCTGATCACTGAGCAAGCTATGGCTTGGCCATTGAGGCAAAGGGACCAAGGATGTGCTAAGGGGCCACCCCTCATTGCATTTTTGTTCCAAGTGGGGTGTGTTTTTTTCCACCAGGTTATTTGTGATTAGCTCTTTCTTCAAGCAGATGGTTGGGTGAAACGTGGTTGCAGCTTGAAGGGAGGTCCACAGTTGCTTGGGACGCTCTAACATCAGTGGTCTCTGTTTTTATATACGTGGGTATGTGCCTTCAAGTCAGTCTTGGCTCCTGGCGATGCCTGAACAAGTCCCTGCAATTTTCTCTGCACCATTTTTGGAAATTGTTGATTCTTCCTGGGCTGAGAGAGAGGGGCCGGCCCAACGTCGCCCAGCTGGCTTCGTGCCCAAGGCAGGACCAGAACTCACGGTCTCCCGGGTTTTAGCGTGGTGCCTTTAACCACTGCAGTGAGCTGTCTCTGGTGTCTGTATCCATGTATATCTATGATTCCCTGGTTCAGCCTTCCCCCGGCGAGGTATTCGTGGATGAGCAAGTTAATAGGAAAATATTTGCTTAAGATGGAAAATGGGAAGATTGCCACTAAATGTCATGCATAAATATTAACGCTGTGCTAGCTGATGTGTAGGATTTCTGGGGTTGAGATGTGCAGGATGGGGTCACGGTTGTCTCAAAATTGGTCCTTCGATATTTGCCTCTTAGCAGCAATAGGTGACCTCTCCTCTTCTTTTCCAGAGCTATAAATATCACTTTTTAGGATGACTAAAAAGCATAATCCGCGGTGTTCCTTGCAAGGCCTTTCCTTGGGATATCATTCCTGTGTCTGTTTTGTCTCACCAAGCCTGGGGCTGATGCAAACGAAAAGGCATCTGTTGTTGCTGCATTTTGGCCTTTCGGAAACGGTCGCTGAAAAGGAAGGAATCAATTTGAGAATGAGTAAATGGTCTAACAGCACCACGTACAGCCTGGCCTGCCAGCTCTACATAAGGGGAAATGGGTAAAGCAATTGGGATTCAGAGTGATTTTAATCTACTTTCTTTCTCTAAATCCAGCTCAGAGCAGTTAGGAACATGTGTGTGCCACGGAAGGAGAGGCTACTCACCCCTAATTAAGGATGCCCACAATGAGGTTTAATGCAATTTTGATAATGCGCTTTGAATAAAACCACATGTCTCTGCTTTATGAGCCCGTGCCAAGAGAATGGATGTTGGTTGGAGGACTTGTGACTGATGCACAGAAGGGTTCCAGGCGTTGCTGCAGATGTGCCTGTTTGGGGAGGGGAAAAACATAGAAACCTTTCCCCTCCCATCTCAAGGTCTTTGTTCCAGGGAGTACAGTCACCCCAGAAGACAATGGTTGGATAGATTGCTTGAAATCCATTGCATAGATTTCTTGAATCACAGCTTGAATGTAGTTGCTGTTCCTTTAAAACGTTTTTCAATTCCAGCACAGCTTAGCAGACGTTCACATCACAACGATCAGCACGATTTTTCCCGGCTTAATGTAAGGAGCGAGGTTATTGAAACCAATAATAATCATTAAGTTATCTACGTTGATAATAAAGTAATACATTAGTAATAAATTGATAACAAATAATCAGATAGTTGTGAAAAGTGACCTTGTAGATCCAGAAAGATTTGCCGGTGTAGAAGAAGATCAAGAGTCCATTAGCATCTTTTCAGACTAACACGTTTAAATAATCAAGTGTCTTTTAATAAATGATTTTTTTTTTAATTTGAAAAAGCGTTAATGGACTTCTGATTTTGGGTTACCATAAACCAGTGTTTCTCAACCTTGGCAACTTTAAGATATGTGGACTTCAACTCCCAGAATTCCCCAGCCAGCCATGAGAAATACTGCTGTAGATTCACCCACAGTATCTCCTTTATAGAAAAGACAGAAAAGTAGCAGGGGAAAAGTAGTGATTCATGTAGCAAGTTATAAAATAGAGAAGCATTTACGTTCTTCACGCACAGTTACGCAGAGAAAGATGAACCAAGTTCTTTTCATCTCCTATTTTTTAGGACTCCAACCAACTGGTATCCATCAATCTTGGCATGGAATATTGCTTAGGAGCAATAGAAGATAAATATATGTGGCTCAGGGTTGAACCGTGGAGTCCTTGGTGCTCTCTGAGCTTCGTTGTTGGCTTACAGATGTTTCATTACCCAGCTAGGTAACATCATCAGTGCGAGGGAAGGTGGGGTTTGCTCCCTGTTTATATACGGTAGCTTGCCCTGTCAGTGTTGGTGGTGGTATGGTTTCTCCTTGGTAGTCCCTTGATTAGGGTATTGTTTCCTGCTTGGTACTCCCCAGGAGAAAACCAGACCCTCACCAACACTTGCAGGGCAAGCTACTGTATATAAACAGGGAGCAAACCCCACACTCACTAGCACTGATGATGTTACCTAGTTGGGCAATGAAATGTCTTCAGGCAAACAACCAAGCCCAGAGAACATCAAGGTCTCCACAGTTTAGGAGCGATTTAGGGAAGGGTCTTGAACTCTTCTTGCTCAAGGAAGTTGGCTGTTTCAGCTTGGCTGGGTTTTGATATTTTTATTCATCAGTCATCCTTTGATCTTCTCTCAGTCTTTGGCACATAATTGTTTTCGTCCACCTAGCATGCGATTGGATTTTCACGCACCTGTGCACTCAGATGGATTGTATGTACAAATACTCATCATACAGTTCATTAAGCTCAGTGCGGCATCCACCACAATCACTAGAAGAAGTTTACCTGCTGGGCAAGCCTGTAGGAAGTTAGACCCCTCACTTCATCACGCTCCCCATTGTCTATTTTTTACGTTTTATTGATTTTATTGTAATGTCTTTGTTTGACTGTTGGGAGCCACCCAGGGTTGTTGAGATGGGTGGTGTACAAGTTTAATCAATAATTATTATTATTATTACTACATTAGGTTTCTCTCTGGTTCAGGTAGCCCTTGGTTTCTGTAAGTCCAAAATGTTAGTCCCTGTCCTGCGCAGCTGGAATATTCCACCCCATCATGGACTACAGTTGGTCATTCCATCGTGTCTTGACTCTAGCTACATACTCTTTGGGGGGCTACCTTTGAAAGTTGTCTGGAAATTTAAAATTAGTGCAAACTATAGCGGGTCATCCTGGAGAAAATCAGTGTATGTGCTTGATAAGAATTGACACTGACTTTACAGCACATAATCAGTCTAAAGTATTAAGGTTTCATCAGCAGGAAAGGGACTTGCAGATAGGCCCAAAATGAAAGACCGATTTTGGCTGCTTTTGCATCTCTCCGAGGATGGAATACCTTTGACACCCACTTCTCTCTTTTTTTAGAAGAGCTGCTAAGAAACTTCTCTTCCAGCCGGGCTTTTAATCATTAATTCATGCTGCCATTTTAAAGGACATCCTTTAGAAATTTGTATGGGGTGGTGCATTGCAGGCTTTTTATCATCAGCGGCCTCAAGTGTGCACATGGACTAGAAAGGTGACCTACAGATCAAATGCAAGTACTGTTTTATGGCTTAAGGCAGTGTTTCTCAAGCTTGGCAACTTTAAGATGTTTGGACTTCAACTCTCAGAATTCCCCAGCCACCAGAATTCTAGGAGTTGAAGTCCAGACATCTTAAAGTTGCCAAGCTTGAGAAACACTGGTTTAAGGAAATACGGAAACTGTCAAGAGTCTACATTAGTGTTTCTCAACTGTGGCAACTTGAAGATGGGTGGACTTCAGATCCCAAAATTCCCTAGGTAACAAAATGCCTGCTGGGGAATACTGCGAGTTGAAGACCACACATCTTCCAGTTGCTAAGGTTGAGAAACACTGGTCTACGTGGAAGCGTCCAACTTGAATATTGTAAAAAGAAAAAAATTAAATCTATAAATATATAAAGGTGAGTGCAACAGCCATGACAATTTACAATGCCATTTGGCTAATGAGGTTGCATCTCACCGCCCTTCTAAGTCCTGCCTGTTCTTTTTTGCCCCCCTATATTTGCATAATTTCCAACTCTTCCAAATCCGCAAAGAAACAACGTTCGGCTGCCAGTGTTCAGCGCTAGAACCTTTTAAACATGCCTTTAACAACAGCCCATGTGGAGCTGAAAGGCTTTCTTGGGAAGACTGATTCTGATTCCCAAGAAATTGGCATTTGCTCTGCAGCTTCCTGTTAATGTTTTAAGCTGGAGTGTTGCAATCCACTCTCCCAGGGGCTGCCCTTGAAAAGCATCCAGAAGCTTCAGCTGGTCCAGCATCAGCTGTTTGAGGGGAGGCGGGAGTTGCAATGTTCCCCCCCCCCCAACACACGTCTTTTGAAAGCTGCCCTGAGTGCAAGTGGGCTTCCTGGTGCAACAGTGAGTAATTTTCAGTTTGGTTTGCCCCCAGCCCACTCCTAATCGACCCCTTTATCCAGATCACAGCAAGAACACACGCCGTTCCGTTCAGCTTGCAGAAACAGAACTTGGTGTTTATCTATTAAACCTCAGGAAAGATCAGAAAGATTAATGGGCAGAAACGGGATAAAAAGCAAGCAAAAAGAGTGCATTGCATGACCGAAAGAAAAAAAATAGACTAGTTTACAAATCCACATCGGGGACTATGTAAAGGACATTGGGTGCAAAACAGCTGATTTTGTAATGCCTTTGTACAAGTCAGTGGGGCTGCTACACTCAAAATGTGATGTGCAGTTTTGGTGAATGCCGCTCCAAAAAGGTAGAAAAGCTTTGGAAAAGTCCAGTCCACATGGTCAAAGGGCTGAAGCATCTTTCCTATGAATAAGGCCTATGAGTAAAGTTTCCTGAACTTTTTAGCTCAGGAAAAAACAATCATGGGGGTAGGAATGTAAAAGAGATGTCAGCATTGTGCGAGGGACGGAGAAAAGTAAAATAGCCTGTTGTGGGATCTCAGCCATGGTTTAGCTTAAAGTCTTGGGCTTTTATTGAGTGAAGTAGTGAAAGAAACATTGGCTTAACATGATACACAAAAGCTAGGCAGAAGAGAGGAGAGAAGAAGAAGAGGAGAGGAGAAGATGAGAGGAGAGAGGAGGGAAGGGAAGGGAAGGGAAGGGAAGGGAAGGGAAGGGAAGGGAAGGGAAGGGAAGGGAAGAGAGTCATGTGAACTGGGGCTGTGTAATGCTTTGGATTTGAAGGCAAAAGCATGTTTCAAGCCATTCCTGGAATGGGTGCAGGGCCCCCACGCCTTCTGCACGCCTTCTGCAGGTTCTGTATCTCTGGCTTCAACCCTACAGCTCAGGAGATTAATACTGAGCTTGAAGGACCAACGTTCTCATTTTGTCAAAGTCTCCTTTCTGTGCTGGGTTTCTTTTCATCCTCCCTGCTTCCCCCCCCCCCCCCAATCTCCTTTTCCTCTCTGTCACACACAGAAAATCCCCCTGTTTGTTCTGTAGCCCTGTCAGCGGAAAGGTGGGCGAATTTACGGGGATTTCCTCCTTTAACAGATTTTGGAGAGGGGATTCCCCTAAACCAGCCCAGTTCCTCATCTGAAATCGTAGTTGAAAGAAATGTAAGGTGCAAGGGTAAGCAACAACTGCTTTGAAGGTGGGACCGGGAGATGTATCTTGGTATGATGTATCCTCCCCCCGCTTTGTGATTTGGACTGTGCTGGGGTGTAGGGGCAAAGTCTCAGCGGTGACAATAGGTGGCCAATCATTTCAAGGTGGCCAATCAGGGAGACCTTTTAAGGTTGGCCGGTCAGGGTGACCTTATACGTGGCAGCATCTATGGGACAATGGCTTTTTCACAACCTCTCTGTGGTTGACAATATTCCCCCCAGTGCCCAAGTCTGAGCTCTTTTCCTTCCTTCCTTCCTTCCTTCCTTCCTTCCTTCCTTCCTTCCTTCCTTCCTTCCTTCCTTTTTCCATTTTTCTTTCTTTCTTTCTTTCTTTCTTTCTTTCTTTCTTTCTTTCTTTCTTTCTTTCTTTCTTTCTTTCTTTCTTTCTTTCTTTCTTTCTTTCCTTTCTTTCTTCCTTCCTACCTTATTTACCCCTGCACACATCTTCCAAAGCATCATAACCCACCTCCTTCCCCATGAAAGGTTTACAGTGTAGCTCCAAGCTGGGGGATAAAATGAAATGGGGATGCAAAGGGGCATTTCTGATAGACCACCCAAAAATCCCACTGGAGAAGAACATCACTCCAGTGGAACCAATTCTGCTACAATGGAGAAGATGGAATGGTCCAGTAAGGGAAAATTGCTGACTTTCCAGTGTAGCTTACAACCCTGGGATCTCCTGGTGGTCTCCTGTCCCAAACACTAACCAGGTTCAACCCTTCTTTGCTCTTTTAAGATCAGACACGGTTGCCTAGATGCTGCCAACGAGCACCACACGTTATTACAGGTTGCCGTATATTGGTAAGGAAAAAAGTTATAGCTAAAAATAAGTAATCAAGCCCACCGCAATTGCATTTAACTTTAATTACCTGTAAAACATATGTCTGTCTCTGTGATTTAAAACATCACTGAATGTCAGTATGCAAAAGAGAGGAGAAAATCAACCCTGAACAGGCGATGAATAAAATTGAGGTCTTAGAAGCGACTAATGTTGAAAGCTTAGGTCTCGATGCTCAAAACGTAGGCAGCATTTACTCCTCTAAGGAATACTAGGATCCAAACATACCTGTATAGAATTGATCTGTTGTAGTGTGAGTTAAATGCCATGCATTTAGTTAAAAGAACTGGCTGCAAGGGAGTATGAGCCAGCATTGCTAAACCTGTCCACCTGACCTCTGCCAAGGCATTTGCAGCTTTCTAGGAATAGAAACCATGTATTTCCCAATCCGCCCTGTCTTGCCTTTTTCCATAAGGAAGAAAAAAGCTCCTGGTGATGTAGTGTTTCTCAACCTCAGCACGAACTACCAGAATCAATATTACCAGGGTTCCCAGTTGTTTACTGACAAACAAGAACTCTGTTCTTGAAGGGTTTAATCTAAGCTTGTTTCTCCCAGCCTCCAGGCATGGTTCAGGATCTCCACCGCACCTCCAGCTTGGCCCAAGGTGGCAATGAACAACTAGGTGTCATCAACACATTGGTGACACCTCACCCCAAACCAAGAGATGACCACTGCCAGTGCATGGAGGACATTTTTTTAAAATCTCTTGCAATATCATTCTGTACTCTGTTTCCTTTCATTGGTGTGAGGATTCCAACCAGCAAAGTTTAAGTTGAATCCAGAGGCGGCAATTGATTGATTGATTGATTGATTGATTGATTGATTGATTATGTCCCATCAAGTCATTGTTGACTCTTAGCGACAATATAGATAGCTTTTCTCCATGAAAATATGCCCCCAACCTGGTCCTTCAAGTCTTCCAACGGTGCAACCGTCACAGCCATAACTGAGCCCATCCACCTTTCTGCTGGTCATCCTCTTCTTCTCTTTCCTTCCACCTTCCCCAGCATTATGGACTTCTCCAGAGAGCTGGGTCTTTCCATAATTAGATATATATTATGTTTCATACATGGCAATCTGCTATGATGCATAAAGGCTCCATTCCCCCACGTCCCCATGGCAAGAAAACCTCAAGCGTAACAAATTAAACAAGCATAGATGCAAAGTACGTGGTTGGAAAAGCCGCCATCGCTTACCGAAAGCGTCCAGCGTGTAGGTGACAATGGCAGGTGGCTAATTGAGAAGTCTTTCACGCCTGACACCATTGAGTGTTTTCCTGATGTTTTCCTAACTTTCCCTCCTTTGCTACAATGGATTTCTCATCTGCAATTATTACAGACATTAAGCATTAAAGTTTTAACAGGGGCAGGTGGAGGGCTGCTTTCAGCAGTCACAAGTGCAAATTATGAATGCAGCCTTTACGGCACACAGTAAAAGAGTAAAAGAGACGTTTCCTCTCCAAATCATGGCCAGGCCACCTCCCAAAACCAATTAGCTAATTGACTCTGATTTCTCCCCAAGGAACCCAAAGCTCGGGGATGAGCCCTGCCCCAGAAATGACACGTTCTCCGTGTTAGTTGCTGCTGCTTCTCTCCCCAAGGTCATTATTTAATTAGAAAGCTCCTCCGATAAATGAAACCATGCCTGCACTGTTTTTTCTGCACGCCAAACCAACTTCAATGTTGCTGGCTGAGAAGATTAAAATGAAATAGAAATAAATGGGGTGATTTTTTGAAGCATAAAGGGGACCAGGCCCTCTCTTTCCACAATGGCCAGACTGAGCCCCCAAGTTCAGAGGGGTGAAATGTTTCAATACGGTGGATGAAAGTTGCCACCAGCATTCCCCCTAGAGCAAAAGTCAGCAGTTGTTGTTAATCCTGCTTTTGATAAGAATGTTCAGGAGACTTTGAGGGACACCAAGAGGGAATGTATGGCTGTGAGAGCTGGACCATAAAGAAGGCTGAGCGCTGAAGAATTGATGCCTTTGAACTGTGGTGCTGGAGAAGACTCTTAAGAGTCCCCTGGACTGCTAGATGTTGAAGTCCACACATCTTGAAGTTGCTGAGGTTGAGAAACACTGATCTGAAGCACAGGGCTGCACATATGAAGCACAGGTTTAGTTGAAGTCCACATATGCTGGCTGGGAATTCTGGGGGTTGAAGTCCACACATCTTAAAGTTGCCGAGGAGCACTGGTCTCGATGATTCGTAGAAAGAAGAAAACATTTCAGACCTAGGCTATATTTTGGGGGGTGAGATATGAATGATTGCTAATCAGTATCGCCAGCCACACAGACTTCAGTCTTTTTCCCCAGCGGGGTGCCCTTCAAATATATATGACGGTAATTTCCACCTGGGCTAGGATGGGAGTTGGAGTCCAGCATGTATGCGGAGAAGGTTGGATTATAACTTCCATATATAAAGCAAGAATAGAATCTATTCTATCATCTTCTTCTTTGCTCCCCATCTCTTGCCTCTGCCAGGAGACCTAACACTTTCATTCTGTAGGAAAGGAAGCATTTCCTCTTCCCATCAGGATGTTTACCTTACAGCAGCTGTCAAGTTGTGTGTGGTTGTGTGTGGGGGGTTCCCCCCTCTCCCCACTCAGGCTGTTGCAAGAGGAAAACAAGTGGCAAGCTTTAGTATTTTTTTTCTGCACCAAGCCTCGTGTTACTTGTTTTTCACTTCTCCCTTATGCATCAGATAAAAATCAGCAATGCAGTCAATTTATTCTTCGGTGGCTGAAGTTCAAATGGCTTTTAAGTTAGAAGAACCACCACTAAAATAGCTTAGTATCCGTTTTATTCCTTTTTTTTACCGTTCAGCCTCCTCTGGCAGTTGCTGAGTGTCCTGATGCTCCATAGTGGTTCTTTTTTTCCCCTTCCCCTTCAGCTATATTAAAAAACAGGCACCCACTGTTAAGACTCAGCTCAACTCCTGAATGACGTGCCACCTTCTTGGCAGAGAGATGGAGTGGTTTGCCATTGAAAAATAAAGTGAATTGTTTTATTTGGGGGGAGTGCGTGAGTTTGGAGAGGCAATGTGGGCCTGGAGCTGTAGGTTGGGTTCCCTTGCTCTAAGAAAACATTTTTTCATAGTGTCAAGCTGTGCACCAGTCCAGAATTAGCCACCAAGATGAATTCACAAGAAAACCAAGAACTTCAGATAAATCAAGATTTACTCCAGAAAAAAGCTAACGCATGTTAACAGCTGCTGCGATTCAAGCTCATCCCTTAATTTAGAAATAGCGCTCAACCCCTTTGGCATGTATTTTTCTCCCCACCTGCCATAACAGAGTCCTTCACTCCTTCTTTGGAGTGGGCTGCCCAAACTCCATCTGTCTGTTGTTTTTGGTGACAATCAGATTTGCTATCGTGAGTTTTGACTGTGTGAGAACAAACTTGCACAAAAGGGTTTTGTTTTAGTGTAAGGGAGGCAATGTTACACGATGCGCAGAACAAGGGTAAAAAGGAATCAGCCCCCCCTCAATTAAGAGCAGGAGATGAGAACCACAGAAAAGGAGAGATTACAATGATTTTACACCAGCATCTTTCACTATATCTATCCATACCTTTCTACCTATGTCAGTGTTTCTCAAATACAAATACAAATACAATACAAAATACTTTAATGACCAAGTATAAGCAACCTTAAGATGCGTGGACTTCAATTCCCAGAATTCCCCAGCCAGCCAGGCTGGCTGGGGAATTCTGGGAGTTGAAGTCCACACATCTTAAAGTTGCCAAGGTTGAGAAACACTGATCTGTGTTAAATAGCCTGGCTTTCACCGGGCCCATATATGACGTCACTGCTTGACTTTTGTTTTTAAACTTGTATTTTTAGGAATATCATCAGTTCTGCTCAGCCAACTTTCTCAACCCTTCTCTTCCTCTGGGTGAGATCCTTCTGTATATTGGTTCGGTGCTTCATTTCTTCTTCGGTCTCTTTTTGTGAGCCAAACCTTCAACGAACGTCCGTTGTGCTGTGTTAGTCCATGGTGACCCAAAATCAGAGAAAGAATCCGGTGGCGCCTTTTAAGACCAACCATTTTATTTTAAGGCATAAGCTTTCACGAGCTGCTGCTTAAAATAAAATTGTCGGTCTTAAAAAGCGCCACCAGATTCTCTGATTTCTTGCACTGGTAACTCATTTGTATTTGTTCATTCAACACCCATTCATTCTGACACACACTGTTTTAAGCACCTTATTCCTACTGTCTTCCACTCACTTTTATTTTTCTTGTTACACACCCAACTCTCTTTTATATAACAAAGTGACTAGGAACACGGTGCTAAGGTCAGACATTTTTGTCTTTCCTTTTCTTTTTAACAACTGTTCATTCCACAGAACGGACCCCAAATTTCCCACGGTGGTTCTACCACAATGTGAATGCGTGACAGTTCTCCATCCACTTTCTCATCTTTGCTAAATATTCTACCGGGGTACCCAAAGGTCAAATTTTCCTTCTTTTCCCTGACTTCTGTTGTGCTGTTGATAACAAACACAGGATTCCCAGTTAAAAACATTAAACCAAATTAACCCAGCCATCCAATGGGTTTCCAAGTACAAAGAGGAACAATGGTTGATTTGTTTCTCTAGTTTTTCCAATTGATAGCAACGTCATAAGAGGTTCTCATACTTGGCCAAAACATTGGCCTCTCTGATCCAGCACAGTCTTCTTGACTGGGAATGGTGTTTGTCAGAGTCAAGGCAGAGAAATTTATTTTCCATCAGTGTGTATCTCCTCCTCTTGAGTGCGAGATAGCAAGGATTATATTTTCAGCAAGCAAATAGCATGCTTCATCCAGCAACGGTGCAGAAATTGGAAAATCTTATATTAGCTGGATATTTCCTCTTGAGAAGAGATAAAGGGGAAATTGGATCTTTGTCTTCAAGCATCTGCAGGACTGTCCTGCAGACAGAGCGGATACGAAAGAAGAGATTTGGACTAGGTGATCTTTAAGAACCCTACTAGCTTGAAGACGCTGTGGTTTGCTGATTGAAGGCATGGGTCTGGCATCTCTCCCATCATAACAAGGATTTGAGGATGGAGAGAGACTGATCTTTGTTTGGACTTTACTGGTGGTGAACCAGTCCAGTTAAAATCCCCAGTTCTACCATAATTGCATGTCATGAAGTCAAACGTCATTGTCAATTAGGCTCTGACAATCAGAGACTTTGGGGGGGGAGGGTAAAAAAAACCAAGATGGTGTCCACAACTGTGTGATTAAACCCCCACCCCTTTTTAATGTGCACATTAAAAGGGGTGGGGCTTCAATCACACAATTGTGGCTGCCATCTTGCCTTATTTGACTCCTCCCCCTACGAAATCCCTGCCAACCATTGTTTCTGAGATGTGGAGAAGAACATGAGAATCTGCCAGAACAGATACTGGTATTAGTTGCACAAAACATGTGATAAGAACAGTTCATCCTTGACCCAGCGATTCCTTGATCCACTTTTGAACTCCCTGGAAGTGAGTTTAAAAGTATGAGTGTTTGCTTTCTCCTGTACAGAGACACAGATGAATTTTGCTGACGTTTGTTTCATTAAAGAGAGAAAGAGAGAGAGAAAATGCAAACCAGGAATTCTGGAAGGAGGAAAACCTAGGGTTTAAATGGAAACCGGTTCTCCCATGTCAGTATTAAATGCATGAAGTCAGATCTGATCTGACGTGGATGGTGGAGATGGGTGGAGGAGAAGAAAGACAAACCTGGTTCCCAGGTCTTCGTAACTGAATTGAGCAACTTTCCCAAAGAAAGTTGGGAGAACGAGACGAATCAAAAATCTCCAGAGCGTTCCCTTCTTCAGCCAAAGGCCGTTAGATTTAAACCCATACAAAACTCTCTTTAGATCTAGCTGTGGTTTATTTGGCTGAAACATTCCAACTTCAAGCTTTGATTTATGAAGATGGCTTGCTCCAAGAAACCATAGTTATTCTAATTTGGACAATTGGTTGGGGCTTATTTATCCCAAGGTTTGTGAATCATGATTTAAGGCTTAGTAAATCCTAATAACAATTAGGACTGTATACAGTTTTGCTTTTATCTGCAAAACCTGCACGGAAACCGGTCTGCAACTCAGTTAAAGCAGCTGTATCTTTTCCTTTGGATTGGTGATCAAATCCAAAGCCATGCACTGCCCTAAAAACTATTCATTTCTTGTAATAAACGTACATTTAATTTTTGGGCTTGGTTCTTCTAACTTCTTTGTCCTGGCTCCAATAATTTTTGCACGGCTAAAACTTGGTGTACCAGTACATGTATCGCCTGCAAACCCCCTGAAAGATAGTGCAGCCTTGTTTAAATGACTAAACTCAAAAGCGGGGGTATGAATGCTTTAAATAGACAAAGAATAAATGGATCTGAATGCACCCATTCTACTCCTAAAATCAATCCCGAGGCTGAGAGAAGAGGCTACAATCCGTGTAACCATAAATCAGAAATTAATGGAATTATTCCTGAACCAGGCCCTGGTATTTTCAAGTTTTAAAGGCAGCAAGTCCCCATCAGAACTTGTAGAGAAAATTAAAGCCACATTAAGGGGGAGGTGGCTGTTTTCAAATTGTTTTATGTTTGTTGCCACTAAATAGAAAACAGGCAGGACATTTCTCTAGCATAATAAAGTGTTTTTTATGGTGGCTTAATAAATTTGATTTACAGGCTCTTAAAATGCTCAGCCTGAGACTTGAGTTCAGAGCAAAAGCTGTTTATTGGAGCTCACTTCCCTGCAGTTTAATTAAGACAAATGTGCAGAAGGGGAACTGGAGGGGAGCTGCGATCCAAGGATTTACCTGCCAATCTTGGGAAGAAGTTTGCAAAAATCAAAACAAAACCAGGAGGAGATTTATGCTTTGAAAGCTTCATAATGTTGCCGTTAAGGCTGACACCCCTGCAGTTCTACTTTTAGTAAATCTTGTTGGAGGCAGTGGGGCTTACAGTACTTGGAAGCGAAGGTGCATTGGAACTGGGCTGCAAAGATGCATAGCGCAGTGGCCAAGGAAGACCTGGGAAGGACCCAGGTAGTGGAGTGGGCTAAGATGCTGGACCAGAAACCAGGAGATCCTGAGTTCTAGTCTTTCCTTAGCACGCGAGCCGGCTGGGTGACTTGGGGCCAATCATTCTCTCGTAGGGACGTTGTTGGGGAAAATAGAAGGAGGGGGCATTAGGTAAGGTGGGATATAAATCAATTATAAGTTCAATTTCTGGCATCTTGATTGAAAAGGATAGACTAGGTTCAGGAGGTAGCAACGCTGGGCGGCTCTTGTATGAAGCTAAGCAGCGCCAAACCTGGTTCAAAATGTGGATGGGAAATCCGAGAGTTGTAGGCCGGGCTGGAAAGTCACAAAACCTCTGGAAATAGGCAGTAACAAACTCCTGTCATATTGCTACAGAATAAATTGTACATTTCTGTATATGTACATATGCATACATCTGTATATGTGTCAACTCAAGGCCACTTTTATCTTGAGCAAGGGCTACAGAATAAATTGTACAATAAATGTACAAATTGTACAATAAATGTAGAAAAAATTGTACATTTCTGTATATGTACATGTACATACATCTGTATGTACATGTACATACATCTGTATATGTGTCAACTCAAGGCCACTTTGATCTTGGGCAAAGGCTGAAGTAAATGCCCACCTCCATTGCAGAAAATTTGCTGTTTGTCCTGCTAGGTAAATCAAGGCTAAGTGAGCAGATAATCAGAGCTTGGGGGGGAGGGGGGGTTTAATTTGTACAGCTTTCAGGATAACGCTTCATAAGCTCTCTGCATTCATTTTCTGATAGCATCAAATTCTTTCAGCTGTCAAATAGGACAGCAGATACGCAGTTCTGTTGCAGGCCTTTTCATAAATCCAGTGGCATGCTAATGATGAAGTATTAAATATAATTGGAGCCTCATGCAAATAAAAAAATAGCTGCACATTCAAGTATGCAGGGAATACAGTATTTTAGGAAGTTGTGAGTTTTATTTCCTGCAACAGCAGTTCAAAAAGTCAAGAGGGTGGCCATACAGGTGAAACTCGAAAAATTAGAATATCGTGCAAATGTTCACTTATGTCAGTATGGCAACTCAAAAGGTGAAACCAATATATGAGATAGATGCATTACATGCAAAGCGAGATATGTCAAGCCTTGCTTTGGTATAAGTGTGATGATTATGGCGTACAGCTTATGAAAACCCCAAATTCACAATCTCAGAAAATTAGAATAGTGTGAAAAGGGTCAATATTCTAGGCTCAAAGTGTTCCCCTCTAATCAGCTAATGAATCCATAACAGCTGCAAAGGGTTCCTGAGCCTTTCAATGGTCTCTCAGGCTGGTTCAGTAGGAATCACAAGCATGGGAAAGACTGCTGACCTGACAGTTGTGCAGAAAACCATCATTGACACCCTCCATAAGGAGGGAAAGCCCCAAAAGGTAATTGCAAAAGAAGTTGGATGTTCCCAAAGTGCTGTATCAAAGCACATCAATAGAAGGTTATGTGGAAGGGAAAAGTGTGGTAGAAAAAGGCGCACAAGCAGCAGGGATGACCGCAGCCTGGAGAGGATTGTCAGGAAAAGGCCATTCAAAAGTGTTGGGGACTTTCACAAGGAGTGGACTGAGGCTGGAGTTAGTGCATCAAGAGCCACCACACACAGACAGATCCTGGACATGGGCTTCAAATGTCGTATTCCTCATCAAGCCACTCCTGAACAACAAACAACGTCAGAAGCGTCTTACCTGGGCTACAGAAAAAAAGAACTGATCTGTTGCCCAGTGGTCCAAAGTCCTCTTTTCTGATGAGAGCAACTTTTGCATCTCATTTGGGAACCAAGGACCCAGAGTCCGGAGGAAGAATGGAGAGGCACACAATGCACGATGCTTGAAGTCCAGTGTGAAATTTCCACAGTCTGTGTTGATTTGGGGAGCCCTGTCATCTGCTGGTGTTGGTCCACTGTGCTTCATTAAGTCCAGGGTCAACGCAGCCGTCTACCAGGAGATTTTGGAGCACTTCATGCTTCCTTCCACAGACGAGCTTTATGGGGATGCTGACTTCATTTTCCAGCAGGACTTGGCACCTGCCCACACTGCCAAAAGTACCAAAAGCTGGTTCAATGACCATGTGATTACTGTGCTTGATTGGCCAGCAAACTCGCCTGACCTGAACTCCATAGAGAATCTATGGGGCATTGCCAAGAGAAAGATGAGGGACATGAGACCGAACAATGCAGCGGAGCTGAAGGCCGCTATTGAAGCATCCTGGTCTTCCGTAACACCTCAGCAGTGCCACAGGCTGATAGCATCCATGCCACGCCACATTGCGGCAGTCATTGCTGCAAAAGGGGCCCAAAGCAAGTACTGAGTACATATGCATGCTTATACTTTGCAGAGGTCCGATACTGTCCTATTTCCAATCCTTATGTTATTGATGTCATGTAATATTCTAATTTTCTGAGATTGTGAATTTGGGGTTTTCATAAGCTGTACGTCATAATCATCACAATTATACCAAAGTAAGGCTTGACATATCTCGCTTTGCATGTAATGCGTCTATCTCATATATTGGTTTCACCTTTTGAGTTGCCATACTGACATAAATGAACATTTGCACGATATTCTAATTTTTCAAGTTTCACCTGTAACTATACAAGCAAAGCCACTATTTTGACTTTTTCTGCACACACACACACACGCACAACACTTCTGTTCCTCTTGCTCCTTCAGTGATATATATTTATATTTGTATTTATATTTATATTTGAGGCGTGATCCTGCCAGGGCCATGGGTCTTGTTGCAGCTTAAAAATTAACACATTTATTCTCCCATAAATGTTCACGGTTCACAGGCTTGCTTCATCATATGCCTGGAGCGTAAATGGTCATAGTAAATTCATTAGTCTTTAAGACATTTCTCCTGCAAAAGACAAGTGAATTTCCCCTCCGATCTAGTCAAGGGTGAATTTGCCGGAGCTCCGCGGATTGCCACTGGAAGAACGCTGTGACATAAGTACTTAGCTTAAGAATATTCTTAATTAGACTTCTCTAATTAAGCATATTCTTAATTAGACCGTTGGCTGCTTCATTCTGCTTCGGTAGGGAAGTGAGACAAACATATGGCGTTATATGGGATTTGTAATCATGGAACAGCATGGAGGGAACTGAGTCTACCTCAGTGCTTTTCAACTAACTTTAAGATGAGTGGACTTCAACTCCCAGAATTCCCCAGCCAGCCATGGCTGGCTGGGGAATTCTGGGAGCTGAAGTCCGCACATCTTAAAGTTGCTAAGGTTGAGAAACACTGGTCTACGTCAGTGTTTTCACAGGCCAGTGTTTATTTCTTCAAAATGCTTTCCACTTTAAGAATGGGGTTTTTTCCCCCTATCTATCTCCTTTTTTGTAGCATGTTATATTTATCCAAGGTTTTTTTTCCAGAGAGCATGCACTCACCCTGTCCAATTATAGATCAACTCAATCTGCTGACAAGCCGTATCCAAGTACGTTCAGCAGTTGAGCTGGAAAGAAACCAGATACCGTAAGAAAGAGAAGAAAGTCTGTTCTTTTTTTTTTCCCCCATTGTTTCTTTTATTAATTGAATACAAAGACAAACAGGAAAAAAAACAGAGGTGTGAAGAGAACGAGAAAAAAGCAAAAACATACAAGGCATATATTTGCAGGTACATATCTGTATATAAAAATTCTACATAAGCATTATAACCAGTAGCTGTATTGTAATCGTCCCTACTAATGTTGATAACTGACTCATTTGTAGGTTGCTAATAACATCAACTCCACAGCGCGCAGAGTAATTGAGTCCGTGTATTTATCTTTCCGCTAAAATACGTCTTTTGGCAGTAAGTGGCACATGGAAAATCCACTTTCTTTATGCAGACGTCAGTTTCCATGTGATAGGTGTATAGTTCAAAAGAATAAGGACATCTGAGAATATTACGCCTTGCCTCAGGATGAATACATGTAATAACGTCCTCCCAAAATGACCATTGTAGGATTATAGGATACTCTGTGTGTGTGTGTGTGTGTGTGTGTGTGTGTGTAATGTCTCCTTTTCTTCACAGTCCCACCAATACTTCCAGATCCCTGTCTCTCCTCCTTGATTGATTACGTGCCATCAAGTCGCTGTTGACTCCGTGTGACCACATAGATATCAAATCAAATCCTTATTACGTTTGTAGACCAGTATAAACCACACAGATAGATTCTCTCCATGATGATCTGTCCCCAACCTGGTCCTTCCACTATTCCAATGGTGCATTCATCACCACTGTGACTGAGCCCATCCATCTTGCTGCTGGTCATCCTTTTCTTCTCTTTCCTTCCACCTTTTCCCTCTTGGTCTCCTTTCATTAGCACTTGGAGGCATGCTGCCTCCAACCTGGAAGTAATGTGGAGTCCTCAAGTCTAATAATTCACCAAAGATTGTCCTTCGTGAATGTAAAGCCAACCAAATAAAGCCATCACCACATCTTGTGGGAAAGAAGTCCACAGGTTCATTCTGTGGTGCATGAAGAACTTATTTTGGTCTATCTATCCTAAATCTCCTTCTAATTGTTATCATTGGATGACCCAGGTGATGGTGTTTGGAGAAAGGAGGACACACTGTCCATTTTCTCCATGTCAGGCATAACTGTATACAGCTCAATCATATCCCTATTCACTTGCCTTTTTCCAAGGGTAGAGTATTCGTGACTCTTAACTTTTTATCACAAGGAAGATGGTTGAGTTCCCTGATCATTTTGGTTGCCTTCTTCTTCATTTTTTCCAGTGTTGTCCTATCAGATAGGGCAGCCAGAACTATCCCTGGATTCCAGATGCCAAACTGATGTTTCCTGAAAGTTTACAAGCTGCACAGAGGTGCCTTGGGGCTTCCTGATTCTTCAGCAGAACAAAACAAGGGATCTTGAAGTGATGGATAGGTTTATTGAATGGAAAATAATCCTGAAGGGTTTAAAGTTTAAGAATGTTTTAGAAAAGATATGTTCCTAGAATAGAGTCTTTAACCTTGTGGATGTTTGTGTGCGTGAGATTTATTTCTCATTGCATCTTGCCTTTCATTTAAGAGCTCAAGACAATAGATATATATAGTGCTCTGTTCTCACAACAACTCTATGAAGTAGGTATCTGTCTGTACGCTTTCTTTATATGTTACATCTCTTTTGTAGTTGTTTCCTTACTGTTAAGCAAACCAGGCTGGACCACTCACAGCTTTTAACTCTGCATTAAGATGTCTCCTTGGTTTTCCTTCAGTGCTCTCACTGCTCCTGTTTAACATACCTGTTCAACAGGTATCATCAGTATCCTGATGATACTCAGCTATACGTCTGAATCCCTAGGTTGAACAGTGATGTTGTCAAGGTCTTGTCCCAGTGCTTGAAGTCTGTCTGGGTCTGCATGGGAGGAACAGGCTGAAATTCAATCCTGACAAGGCTATGGGCCCGTGGTTCTTCCAGTGCTGGACATTCTCCGTCTTACCCATATAGTGCTGATGCGCAATTTGGGGGCCCTCCTGGGCTCACAGCTCCTGCTCAAAGAGCAGGTGGAGCTGGCACTAGGAAGGCCTTCATGCAGATCCATCTGGGGTGCCAGTCGTGCCCTTTCCTGCACCAGGAGTCACTTTTCATGGTTACTCATATCTTAGTCACCTTGTGAGTAGGCTATTGCAGTGAACTGTACATGGAGCTGCCCTTGAAGACCACTCAGAAGGTGCAACTAGCATGAGGAGTTATGGGCATACCTCAGTACACTCATATAATACCTCTGCCTCGTGAGCTGCCCTGGTCACCAGTGAGCTTCTGAGTGCAGTTCAAGGTCCTTCATGGCACAGGGCCTGGTTCCTTGAGCGACTGCCTCTCTCTCCTAATTTCTGCCAGCCCCTTAAGGTCCGACAGGGTGGGCACGATTCATGTCCCACCTGATAAGCAGTGTCATCTGATGGGACCTAGGCAGCACATGTTCTCTGTTGCAGGACCTGCCCTTTGCAACAGCATCCCTGCCAAGGTATGCATGTATTTGTCTGGCTTGTTTGGCCCACCACCCAACTCAGGACACCTCTGCAGCTTAGAAACCGATGAAGAACAGTCATAAAAATGCAGTGTGTCTCAGCACGAACCCAATTGGCAGCTGAGGACAGCAATGAATTTATAATTATGCCCTCTAAACACAAACTCACACTGGCCCTATGCCCGAGAGAACAGCCAGCTCTTCTGAGTCTTACAAAAAGACATTAGGAGGGGGGCATCTGAATCTCAGGGGGCAAACTGTCCCACAGAACTGGTTCAGATCACCCTGACCCTGCCAACCTTTAAATGATTTCTCGAAACCTGCTCCCCTCCCACCCCCAAAATCTGGGACAGATTAGGATGTGTCCATCTGGTGTGCAGAGTTTGTTCTGGTTAGAGTACTGTATGACTGTTTCTCCCTGTAATATTTACTGTTACTTTTTTTTTTTAGATTTTTTACTGTTATGTTACTTTTTGTTTTAATTTTAAATGCTGGGCTTGTTTTTGTATGTGAACGCCACCTGGAGACAGTGTTGAGTGGGACGGCCTTATAAATCTAAATTATAAATAAATAAGCCTGGGGAATTGCAGATGTATTGGGAACACTCCTCAGTTGGCCTCCAGATGTGCTGGGGCTTCAACTATGAGAATTTCTAGGCATGATTTGAAATTCTCTGGATTACAGTTCCAACAATTCTGGAAAATGTCCGTCAGATTGGAGGGAAGATTGGTATTTCCAGCAGATTCTTCTCTGAACCTAATTTCAGTTCTGGGATGTGGAGGCTGACCTCCAGATTTTGCTCAGATATGTACTCAACAGTGCTAAATTAGGACGTGTTTTAACTGTAGTTTGTTGAACAAGCTAACTGGTCATCAGTTATGGTTTAGGAACTCCCAGTGGCTTCATGGTACATGTTCTAGCAAAGTATGAGCTGCTGGGTTTTGACAACTCATGTTGTATGAACCTAACCATTCTTGCTTGAAAACCACATAGCCACTTGTAGCTTACTCAACAAACCATTACTTAAATCTTGCATTTAACCATGGTGTAAGAGTGCCTTAGTAACCTCCTAATTCTGCCATTTCCCCATGATGTTGCCTCCATTTTGTCCTCAGTTCATGACTGAGAATGGCTTAAGTAGTTGCTTGGGGTTTAAGTAGATTAAGTAGCTGTTCAGGAGAGTGCTTTTCCCTTAAGCCAGCAATAACCCATGTAGTTTCAAGGTGTGTAAAATCAGACACAGTTCACTGCCTAGCCTGCACTATCCTGATTGGCTAATGACATTCAGAAAGGGAGAATGCAGGAGAACCAGAGGGTTTAACCAATCACATTGCTTAATACGCCCTGCACATGGGAAATCAGGACACTGCAATTCAGCAACAAGCCAGAACAAAAATTGATGCAGGATACGGATAGCAACAGGAACAATCAATTCAAGAATGGGTGCGTACCACATAAGCTTACAAGTGGGAAAAGGACATCTGTGTGACACATGGATCCTTGGATTCTGACTCTTGGTTTTTTAAGATTTTCTAACTTCCTGGGAGTCGGTTGATGACAAAATATTTTTCTGCATTTGCTGCAAGACTAGAATGTAGTTTAATGCGGCTTGGCTACCCTCATTGTGCCATGAACATGGATCTATTTGCCAACCTCCATAACATCTGGAAATTGTGGAGCCTTTCACCTACTTCCACTTTGAGCAATAGGTATAAAGGACACTTAATTGTTACTTAAAAAAATAAACACCTTTCCAGCCTGCAGCTTGTTTTGCAGATGATCTTCTCAACACTCCCTGCAGCATTATTTTAGATTTCTTCCCGTAATTATTTGGACTGGACGCTCTTTCCCACCCAGGAGGGTGGGAGGTGGGAAAAAATAATTCAACATCCTTGGACAGTTTTAATTAAATGGGTCTCCTTTCAGCGTGCAGACTCCTGTAAGGTCTTTTTAAAACTCATTTTGTTTTTTTCTCGTGTGTACAGAGTTATATTTAAAAAAATAAAATAAACGCTGTAAGGAAGGATTCTGTCCACCCCCACCATATTTATTTTGGCCCGCTGTGGCATTCCATATTTCTCGAAAAAGTCCCATAGACCTTAAAAATTCAGCAAAAACACAGTAGTTGCTAAGTTACCGTTTGGGCTGCCTGGAGTTTTCTCCTGTGAGTGAAGAGCCGTTCAAGATCACAGAGAGTATGTTCAAGGTCACTTAAGATTAAGTAGCCCTGAACTTCCTTTTACTTTATTATTGCCTCACTCTAAAGATAAAGCATTAAGCTTTTTTTTCCCTAGTTCCAGACTAAAAAAATTAAGTCTCCTTTCGGTCCAGCTCAACTTGTAGCTTTCTTAGCCAGAGTGCAACAGTGGCTTGCCGTTGCTGGTTTTCAATTTAACTCACGTCTGATAGGATGTCCTGGTTGTTTCCTATCCAAGGGCTAATCAAGTCCAAACCTCCTTCCAAGCCCAGAATGCTTCAGGTCTTGGGGGTGGGAAGGTGGTTATGTGGGCCTGAGGCGTAGAACTTTTTCACGTTACACATAGAGGCTGGATAATGAATTCATCCACTGTCTGGGTTTGCACTCAGATGGGGCCAGGAATAAACCAGAGACTGTCTGCTGGCAAGCCCTCTTGTGTTGTGCAAGATGACCTTCAACAGGGCCTTGTTGGTCATCCAGTTTGGATAGGCAGAATCCAGATATCCAGACCTCAAATCATAGAAGGCTTAGTAGGTAACAAGCAACTTCTTGAAATTGTGCTCAGAAACATACTAGTGGCTTCTGAAGCTCCCACAGCAACAGTGCGATGGTGCAGAGCTGAGACTTCCCAGTAGACGTGCAAGGTGCAGCATTTTAGACGAGATGAAGTCTCTGGGTAGTCTTCAAGGGCAGTCCCATGTGGAGGGAATGACAGAAATCCCTTCCCCTAAGTAAAAAAGAATTTAGAAATCAGATTCGAGCACTGCCCTGGGGCACTATGCCCAACCCCCCCTTCCATGCAACACAACACAGCCAACGTTGTTGATTTAATTGATTTGTATGGCTGCCCAATGCACCATAGCAACTCTGGACAGCTAACAGCACATAAAAACCACCAACAAATGAACATCAGACAACAAGAAGCAACATTATACAGTATTCAGTCATAAATCCATAGCATATATACCCAAATGGTCATCTTGAACAACACCCCAACACCAGTGAAAATCTCAACATCTCATGGGATCAGACTAACCCCTTGACCCTGCCCCCCAACCCCATTCCCTGGAAGACAACCAGGTCTTTGAAGCTTTCTGAAGACCTATAATGATGGTCCTGCAATGACATTCTCCATTTTTCAATGAGAGTTCATTTTTTGACAATTCCAAATACAACGGGAAGAATCTGGGATGTAGCATGACAATTACATGCCCACAAGGCGTCATACGCAATGCAGGGGGAACTGGACGAGCTGGCCCCGGATCTTTATTGAGACGATGGCTTGTCCAAGATGGGTGGCCCTAAATCAAATGAATGAACGATCCTTGGTTTTGTGATTATGAAACTGGACTATGGTCTTTATGTGAAAACAACAGCCTGTTGTACATTTGTACCAAACGATGCCCCTTTCCTGGTATATTGTGGGTGCAAGTTGACTGAATATAATTATTAATCGTCGACTGATTTGCTTCCGTTCTTCTTGAGGCCAAATATTTAATTCCACCGTAATGGGCAGCGGTGTTTATAACCTGCGAAGGCTCAAGGTATTTGCAGTCTAAGCCAGTCTTATTTCCAACCCCGCAAACTATTAATACGCTGGCAGCAAACCACAAATGTCAGAATGTAGATTATTTCTTTGCACAAACACAGGGGGATAATATTATGGTTCGGTGATTTTGGGGGGAGGGAAAGGGAACTTTCCAAGCATAGGAATTGGGGTGTTTCTGCAAATCAGGATGAATCAGGTCTAAAGTAGCCCATTGCAGATGGTCGGATTCAATAGGTCAGATTGGCTCATGAAACTAAGGTTGAAATGCATCAGGTCCCCCCCCCCCGCCCCCCCAGCAGAAATAAAATAAATAAACCTATGTTTAACCAGCTCTGTTTGCAAGAACAGTTTTGCATTTTGTCTGTGTTCTCATATCTGTTTATCCGGGGTTTATTCAATGGATCCAGTTTCCTGAGTTCACCCAGTACACCAGCCTGTACATTTTCACTGATTTATATGCCACTCAGCCCATCAAGGCTAAAGCAGCTTACGGAGGGGAAATAAATACAATATTAAAATTAAGAAAAAAATCATAAATCATAACAGAAACAAAACTACAGCACCCAAAGGTACTGCTGCAACACGAAGATCTGTAACGGGAGGGTGGCTGTCATTAAAGGTCTCATTCCAAAGGTTGTTGTAAGTCAGTGTTTTTCAACCTTGGCAACTTGAAGGTGTGTGGACTTCAACTCCCAGAATTCCCCAGCCAGCATGAATTCCCCAGCCAGAATTCCCCAGCCAGCTAAACCAAATCAAGAAATACATCCAAATCAGGAGTGACGAGAATGAACTGGTGCAATACGTTAATAAGTGTATTTATTTATATTTGCTCCTAAATACAAACCCCATGCCGGCTGGGGCATTCTGGGAATTGGAAGTCCACCCATCTTCAAGTTGCCAAGGTTGAGAAACATCGTTGTAAGTGGTGTGCGATTCTCTGCAACTTAATTGGCAGATATGAGACTTAATTGTGGTGCAACCGAAGAATGACAGTCTGTTTTAACCCGTTACTGAATATGAAGCAAAAATCCCCATTCATGATTTTGTAGTGAAGCCAGTTGTCGTGTTTGATCCTGTAGGGAGAGAGAATCTAAATTATTCTTTGTTGCGGGCTCTTTGGGAACAATTTCCTGATTTATTGTCACAGAGCAGATAAAATGACTTTTGCACGCAGCCTCGAAGTTTCACAGAGCAACTCACCCCCCAAAAATTAAAAACAAGAACAGAAAAAACAGGAACAAATTATTGATCGTCGCAACCTATCAGCTATCCTAACTGCCACCACCAGCTCCTTGCCCATTTTGCCAAATACGTTACCCATTTCACACAGTAATGCTTTCAGTCAAAGTATTTTGGGTGTTCCTTGCTTTTTCTTTTAAACACAACCAAGACTAGAAGCTCCTTAGGAGAATTAGCCAGAGGACTGGCTGCAGGTAGAGGCTGTGCAGAATATACAAAACTAGAATCCGTCTCTCTTCGGTGATAGCATCCAAAATCAACATCTTCGAGAAATACTGAGTTGAGCTATGTCGAAGAATGACCAGGCACGGATCTAATTTGCAGCAGGAAAATCTGCTAGGGCCGCTTCAGCTCTCTTGCGTCGTTTGGATTTTTCTTTTTTTTTAATTGGGGTTTAGGAACAAATAAATAAATGCGTTTATTAACATATTGCATCAGCTCTCGTCTGTCAGTCAGTCCGGGTGTACTTTTCGATTTGTGTTTAGGAGCAAGTAAATAAATAAATACACTTCCTAACATCTTGCATCAGTTCATTCTTGTCACTCATGATTTGGATGTATTTCTTGATTTGGTTCAGGAGCAAATAATGAAATCCACTTACTAACATCTTGCAGCAGCTCTCGTCGCTCATTGTTCAAATGCATTTTTTGGCTTAGATTTAGAAGCGAATGAATAAATCCATTGACATATTGCAGTAGCTAGTTGTCACCACTCACCGAGCTCTGGTAGGAAAGATGGGACTGAATGATAACAAAATAAATAAAGAATCCACCAAATATAAAGTTAACCAAACTTAGGTTAACTCTAAACGGTGTGAAGGCAGACCCCGAGCCTTTATCTGACTTGGTTAAGTATGTTGTGTTGAATGCAGTTGTTGTGTTACTGCCTAGGGCTAATTCCAAACCATGTTTAATGTGTCCTGCAAATGAAATGACAGTCAAGGGCATGTATATGTTGACACACTCCAACATGTGGGGTGTCCTGAGCCCTAATAGAAGGGCTGGTGTGTAAGAAATGCATTTATACCGAAGGATGGTCCTCTTCAGCAGATGTCCCTGAAGATGTTTTCAAACATTTCCCTTTCTCTCCCATTCTTTGAAACGGGAAGAAAAGACACAGAGGGGGACATTTCGCAAGGAGAACTGGGACGTTCAGAAACGAACAGTTGCCATTTTCTTGATTCTTGCTCCTCACTTGTGAATAATATTCTCTGCTATGTCTGGTTTAATGAGCAGAATAATGGTATGGAAAGAAGCTTGCGGTATTATGTGGTCATTCCGCCCTGTTAATGAACTTTAGGATTTGAGACATTTGTTTTTCAGGTCCTTGGATTCTGCTTTGCAAAAGTGCTTTTTCTGGGAGGTGTGACCTCAAAGAGAATGCATATGAGATCATCTCTCCAGACAAGATTTGTTCATGGCAGTGTTATTTTTCCTCTCCTAATTCCAAAAGGCTGAAATGCTAAAGCTATTTTCCACCCGAGGAGGTGACAGCTAATGCTCTTCGACTTTGCTGGAGGACAACATGATCCACCCACGAATTCACTGCTTTTTATACATTTGTCTGGAGATGATGGCGATGATGATAAAAATGATGACGATTTGCATTTCCTCAGTCCTCTTATGCTAAATTACCTCTCCCGTTCACGATCCAGAGTTCAGCTTTTCTTAAGTTTCTAGACCTTATGATTTTGAACCAGATCTTGAGGACAGAGTTTCCGATTCTTTATGCTTGCTTCCGCTTTGATTGCTTACTAATGAAAAGGCCCAAGTGATGGGAACTGGAGGAACCAGAAACATGCCTGGAATACGGAATTAACAAAATCATTTATGTATTGTTTGTTTGTTGACTTTTCCCATGGTATGGCATGTTGTGTGAAGCCCCTTGAGATCATTTATTCCAATGACAAAACTTTGTAGTTGTTTGTAGGTGAAGAATGCTTGATGCCATTCACTACAGCTATGTTGAAAATGACGATGCTATAGGAGATTCAGGGGGCACTTTGGGAGAGTCATATCAAGGCTAAACCTAACTCCAGGGTTGGTGATTATGCAACCCTGCCTTAAACCACGTATTGCTGGGCAAATATTCCACATTTCTCATTCATCAACATGCTTTCAGTTAGTTACATGCTATCAGATCAGGCTCAACTCTGGTATGGACTAAAGTCCAATATCATGTCTCCGGTGATAATCCATTTCAAGTTCTCCAGTGATCTTCCTTGATATGATCTGTCCACCTTATCCATTGCTTTCTCCTTCATCTTTGTTCAACCTTCAAGCTCAGATGTGTTCTTCACAACCACCTCAATTCATAATTTGAAGACATCTGTCTTCTTTCTCTCTCTCTTTCTTGCTGTGTCCAGCTTCCATGCATTATTACTGGAAGGACTCTTGGTTTTACTTATCTGTGTTTGCATAAAAATAGCCTCATTCTTCATGATCTTGGCTAATTTGTCATTGCTTTCCTCCTTAGCATGAACTTTTTCTACTTCTTCAGAATACTGTCCATCTTTATTCTTGATCCCAAGAAAGCAAAATTATTGCGGTCACCATCTTCACAATCAACAGTACCTTTGTCAATCAGCCCCCAACTTGGTGTTCTCCACATATGCTGGAACTCCCTAAATTTTCAGCCACTCCTGTCTGTGCTGGCTGAGGATTATGGGAGTTGCTTCAACAGGCCTGAAGGGTGGTGAGTTGGGAGGGATGCCCTTGTACATGTTTAAGACGTAGTCTGTTGCTTAATACACTTCAGAATGGATTTAGAACCCATGTTGGTATTTGATACTGAAATTTTTGTGGATAGGAACAATGAGAATAATGGGGATCAGAGAATCATAGAATTGTGGAGCTGAAAGGATCCAGAAAGATCATTTAGACCAATTTTCTGCAACATTGGTTCCACCTTTGAGAGGTGACTGCGCAGCCTTTTCTTAAAAACTTCCAGAGATGGGGAACTTAGAACCTCCATAGGCAGATTGATCCACTGTTGGAGAGATCTTGTCACCGGCAACTTTTTCCTTATATTTAAGTAAAATCTAAGTAAATGCAACTTGTACCTGTAAATTTCTGCTTCTCATTTCTGTGGCCATGGAAAATAGTTCCCAACCATCATGGCCACACAGAAACATTTATTCAGACCTTTCTATGCTAGTCTTTTGTATGTAACTTTCACAGCCCCATCCATTTACGTTAAAGTTGGCTTGGTAGCTGGACAATATTGCCATAGACAAATCACACCCTTATCCAGGATCCCCATTTTCCCTCTTCCTCTTAAATTGCTTTTCCTCCCCAACAGATGCTTGGCACAGTCTTCTCTTCATTCTTCAAGGGTTCTCCACAGTTATTGGTAACTCCCTCTAGTGCTTGAGTAGAGCCATATGACCTCTCCTTGCAAAATAAGTTCTAGTTCTCTAGGATTGAACCTTAGTGTCTGCAGTAAGCTGTCTCCTGCTGCCTCCTCCATACTTGATTGTTGTCTCCAAACAGATTTCAACATCATTCTCCCTCCCCATCCCCAGCCAACTGGTGGGTTCCCCTATGACGTGTTTCTTCCAACCCTAGCAGCTCCTTTGCAATTGTGTTTGTTGGAAACTTGCTATAGCGTTTCTCCATTCCCGACAGTTGGCTGGGTATCTTGGGTTCCCACTCCCCGGTGTTAATCTTCTGCTACCATTTCATCTCCTCAGAGAGTGTGCATCCCCCACACACACTTTTTCTGCAGAAAACACCCCAGCCAGTGATGTCACCAGCCCTTGAATTTTTTCCATCTTGCAGCTTTGCCAGTGACTGATTTCTGTACAATCCTCAGAAGGCCCATCTGGCGAAACGTTACGTTCTCCATAGCCTAGATGGGAAAACACTGGCGAGCAACCAGGCTCCGATTCAAAGATCTCTGCATGCGTAACCAGAGTTTATACTGACCTTTGAAGACAGGGCTGGGATGCTTGAATACCAGATGGCCAAGTTTGGAACTGAAGATTGGTACCTGGACCTGGCCTGAAAAATAGAAGCTTCTCTCTGAAAGGAAACCAGAGCAGGATTAGTGCAAAAGAAAGGAAAACCCAGTGACTTTTGCTGGGCTGGGAGGTTGCAAAATGAGGTTCAGACAGAGGCTGTGTTCCCAAAATTTGCTTTGCTAGGTCAGAGAAAGATCTAGAGACTGCATTAGCACAAGAGACTAAGTTTGATTATTGTTAACCTTGTTTTTGATGCATATATATGTGGCTTAGCATGCTTTGTTCTCCTAGTTCATTGATTGAATGATGGTTCCATGTCTGGTGCAAATCTAGAAAATGGGATTAATTTAGAAACCAGGTTAAATGTGTTACATGAATGTGCCCACTAGGAATAGACAACCTGAGTTCTAATTTGATAAGTCCCTGTGGAAGCCATGAATTCAGAAAAAGATAAAGTGATGGCTCGAATCAAATAGATCAGACAGACCAGTAAGGTCGATTTGATTCCCAGAACAATTTGATAATTTGGTTCCCAGAATATTAAAAAAAAAAAAAAAACCAAGCAGAAGATGGCAAAAAAAAAAAATTGCATTACAGTTAGTCCTTGACTTATGACCATTTGTTTAATGACCATTCAAAGTTACGATGATAGTGAAAAAAAGTGACTTACAACCAGTCCTCTCACTTACAACCATCGTAGCATTCCCACAGTCATGTGACCAAAATTGGGACACTTGGCAACCAGCATGTATTTACAACGGTTGCAGCATCCCAGGGTCACATGATCACCAATTGTGACCTTCCCAGCCAGCTTCCAACAAGCAAAGTCAATGGGGAAGCCGGATTTGCCTAACAATTGCAGTAAAAAGGTTGTAAAATTGGGCACAACTCACTTAACAACCACATCGCTTAATGATGGAAGTTCCAGTCCCAATTGTGGTCATAAATCAAGGACTACCGTTAATTATTTCTTACTGGCAAAAAAAAAAAAAAGACCAGCACATTGCAGGGGGTCTGTTCTTGATTGGCAGTTGGCAATTACCAGCAGAAAACAAGCCAGCTAGGCTGACTGGACTTTTTTTGCTGACAAGCAGAAAATAAGACGTGCTTTCACAGCATCTGAGCATGTGCAGTCGTATCACCATATAAGCCCCAACCTGTAGTGACATCACAAAGCAGGAAGGTAAACAAGAGGTGATGATGTCATGGCAGGATGGCATTGGCCATCCCATCTCCCATTTTTCTGCAGACGCTCCTGGCTCCATCTGTTTATAGCATTGGTCGCATCTCCTCCTTGCACCATGCCGGTTGGGGAATTCTGGGAGTTGACGTCCACACATCTTAAAAGTTGTAGAGGTTGAGAAACACTGGTTTAGGGTTCTGTGTGTCGCGGGAACCCCACTATGGATTAGTTGTCCTAATTGCATTCAGTGTCACACACCTCTTAAAGTTGCCAAGTTTTAAAAACGCTGGATTAAGGCGTCTCTTTCCAACGGAAGGATCCAAAATTGTTCCCTCCATCTCAAAACCTTCTTTTCCCTCCCATCTTATTTTCATTGGGACCCTTTCCATTTCCAGAGTTATTGCTCAGGAGGTTATGTTCACATGTCTTGGTATTTGCCTTTCCTCTATTTATTGTTTTCCCCCTCCCCCCCCTCCTCCCCCGTGAACTCATTGATCCTTTCTCCCCTGCCTTGCATAAGCGCATAAATATTTAAGAAGCCAAAGGCAGCTCTCACCTTTCATGCATTATTCAGCGAAACATCCTTGCTCTTTAATGCGTCAAAAGCAAGCAGCCAGCCGCGTTAGAAGGTGCCCTCTTTGCTGACCCCGCTGAGCGCAGGGTCAGATGGGCCAAACAGAGGAGGGAGGGAAATCGTTTGTCCGAGGGACAAATCTGAAAACCCATCACCCCGTCTGTCAGCCATCCAAGGTAGTCCAGACAAGAAACTCCAACCATGCGTACTAACGCTACCTTTACTGTAAGGTTACATTAACAGATTCTGGCAAGTCTGAAAGCACATCTCCCCCCCGCCCCCGCCTAGTCTTTACTTCCCAGGGGACGAGGGAGTGTCCCTTCTGAGGTGCTTCCCACACCCCTTTTCCATCTGTGGGCTGAGATGTTCCTTATCTGACCACTGCCCTGGCTGCGGCTCTTCCTCCTGTCTCCCAAGGTCATTTGCATATCCCGTTACAAGAGCAGACCTTGCGTGTGACCTTTCTGTGAGTCCAAGAAACTAGGGACGGTCCCTTCTGAGGTGCTTCCCACACCCCTTTTCCATCTGTGGGCTGAGTTGTCCCTTATCTGACCACTGCCCTGGCTGCGGCTCTTCCTCCTGTCTCCCAAGGTCATTTGCATATCCCGTTACAAGAGCAGACCTTGCGTGTGACCTTTCTGTGAGTCCAAGAAACTAGGGACGGTCCCTTCTGAGATGCTTCCCACACCCCTTTTCCTTCTGTGGGCTGAGATGCCTCTTATCTGACCACTGCCTTGACTGTGGCTCTTCCTCCTCCTGTCTCTCAAGGATATTCCCACAGACCATGAGAGCCTTTTTTTTATATAACTGAGTTTCAGCAAAGTCATGGGGGCATGGAATGGATGAGTTGGCATTTGGGCCACCATTCGGAGATAGCAGGAAAAGTCCTTCGACACTGCAAGGTAACCTTGGCCATGTTCTAGTCCTTCAGATAACTGTCCCGGAAATGTTATTTCCCAGCTCACTTCCTGACTTCCCATGGCACCTCAACATCCCCACGTTTTGCTTGGGGAGAGAGGTGCATCCTGTGAAAAATGGCACGCAATGCAAAGAAAGGAGTGAGATGCCCTGCTTGTGGCTGAGAACATGGCTGGAGAAAAAAGTTGCCAGGACATGTTTTTGCCATGGTTCTGTGTAAGTGAGGGGAGCTCCCATCTCCTCACTGACATTCATCTACTGAGCATATGTTGGAAGATTGGTAACCAGTGTACATAGAATTCACATGTGGAGAACTAATACATGAACGGAAGACTGATTATGCACCTTAACCTAGGTCAGTGTTTCTCAACCTTGGCAACTTGAAGACGAGTGGACTTCAACTCCCAGAATTCCCCAGCCAGCCTGGCTGGCTGGGGAATTCTGGGAGTTGAAGTCCACACATCTTCAAGTTGCTGAGGTTGAGAAACACTGATCTAGGTTAAGCATCATAAGTCTGTGCCATGCTATCCAAGGACTTAAAGTTCTGATGAACAGTCAGCCCTTGATTTTACAGGTCTCAATTCAGTAGACTTCAGATGCCATGGACAAAGTCTAAGTTTGGACCTTGCCTCAACAATCTGGACAAAATCTGTTGTTTGGTGGATCATTCTGGACCAGGTTCCTACAATCTGTGTCCCTTATGGACAAGTTCTGCATGCAGAAAATTCCACTGGCTCCTTCCCAGAGATTCATCTCTAATAGACATTGTAATTGGAGATGATACAGAAGCTAAAACTGGTACAAAACGTGGCAGTCAGACTATTGGCAGGACATCCTAGCTCATCTAGAATAACTTATTGATTTCACAGTGGCTTCTGAGCCTGATTCAAAGTGGTAGTTATTAGGTTTTACGTCCCGGCATAAAACATGGCACCAGGATACGTCAGGCACCGCCTTGTGAAACCTGAATCTGCCTGTCTGACCTGAATATTTGGAGCTGGCAGGATGCAGTTTCCTTCCTCCCTCCCATCGTACCATACATAGGATTGTACATTGTGCATGTGTATTTTGCAGGCAGCAGACTTTCTCCCTCCCCATGCACTATGCTTCCCTGAAGGTATACTGGCTTCACCCCTTCCTGATTTTCATCCCTTTCAAGCAGTGTTTCTCAACCTTGGCCATTTTAAGATGTGTGGACTTCAGCTCCCAGAATTCTCCAGCCAGCATGGCTGGCTGGAGAATTCTGGGAGCTGAAGTCCACGCATCTTAAAATGGCCAAGGTTGAGAAACACTGCTTGAAAGTATAACATGTTTGACTTCTGGGGCGTGGGGGAGGAATGATATATTTTTTGGATTTTAACTTCTCTGCCAGTGGAACTGACTTTTTTGGGTTTGGCCCAGCCTGATTTTTTGAGTGCAATCTTAGACAAGCTTTGGCCTCAGAACTTCTACTATTCTGGTAGCAACGATGATGCAACTTATTGGGAGGGGGCTGAACGGAGAAGCCTCAGCTAGGCTTTAAGGTCAGCCTAAACACCCCTGGCCCCCAGATGTTTTGCATCTGTAATCCCCATCAGCCAGTGCCTTTATCAGCCATGGTCAGGGCTTTCTATGCTTGCAAGCTTTCTATGCGCGAGGAACACTCTCATCCTCCTCAGAAGGAAATGACAGGGTGGTCAGGGGCTATGGAAGAGCTGATCCAGCAACAGAAGGAAAGTTACAGCTTGCCTGTCACCACTACAGAGTTCCTAAAGAGCATCATGTGTTTGATATTATTTGTGGCATGGCTATGCTGCATTTAATTCAAGAGCTCAAGCGTATCTTCCTGTTTTCCTCCAAGCCTTGTCAGGAAGGTTGGGCTGAGACACGATGGCAGGTCCAAAGCCTCCCAGGGAGCTTCCATGCTGAGGGGGGACTAGATCTGGATCTCCCCACCTAGCCCAGCACCTTCACTACTACCCCACATTTGCAATGGGGCTGAGTGGGGGGGGGGCTGGCCCCAAATCCCCCCCAAGCTGAAGAAGGACTAGAATCTAAGTACCGCCGGGCTGAACCAACCAGCCCCTTTACCACCCACTCTTTTCCTTCTGAGAAGGATGAGAGTGTCCCTCGCGCATAGAAAGCTTGTACGCCGATTCCATTATCCTAGCACTTAATTCTATGGGCTATTTCTGTTAGCTCCAAAGATCGTGGAGCACAGAGGACCATTCAGGCACAGGTTTCCAGCCCCTTTCCTCCAAAACAGCACAGCCTGGGAAATAGCCCCGATCACGTCATTCTTCTGGTCATGTGCTTCAGCTTTGAGGCAGAGAGAACAGGGCAAGTTGGTGTGGAGTTATTGCAAACCAGTGACGTTCTCGCTTGTGTGGGCCTCTTATCTTGTGCATGTGGTTATGACTACGATCACTTGACTTCCATATGTCTTCCTTCCTTTTTTTTTTTTAAAAAAAACCCAGGCATTCTTTGTAATCTTTTTAATCACCTTATTTTCTGTTCACCTCATCAAGTTCCCTTTAATGTGGAACTCTCTGTAGCCGCAGTTACGAACAGGCTGAAGGACTTTCAAAGCAGAAGAGTTCCATTTCGTCCCCGTATCATGGCAGACCATTAAAACTTCTAGGCTGGCAGATACCTCCCAAGTGGAGAATTGAAATGGTGCTCTTCTGTGCTTAGGTCCCTGGGCTTTCCCTGAAGGATTTGAATTGGGCATTCAGCCTTCAGGGCTGCTCTTCTCTTCCTGTCTGGCCCGGTTTGGCATATCATTGGCATGGGTCAACAGAATCAGGGACCGGCTGCCATGCGTGCCTTCCTGGACCACCGTTTGGGATTCAAATTGTAGCTTTTCAGGTTTCCCAGGTGAGCAAGTACGTCCCAAAATGAGGATGCAATTCCCCCCCCCTCCCATTTTTAAAAATTAGAACATGGGTTGCATAACCACTGCTCTCCTCCACCCCCATCCTGCCACAGTTGATCAGCTTTGGCCCATTTATTTATTTTAAATTTTTATAGATTGCCCTTCCAAACCATGCTTTCCCATTATGGCTTAGAACAGGGTTCCTCAACCTTGGCCACTTTAAGACGGGTGGACTTCAGCTCCCAGGATTCCCCAGCCAGCAAGGCTGGCTGGGGAATCCTGGGAGTTGAAGTCCACCCGTCTTAAAGTGGCCAAGGTTGAGGAACCCTGGCTTAGGAGACATTTTAAAGCCACTTTTTAACAAGAGGGAAAGTGAGCATGAACATTGAGAAGCGTGCTCAGCATTGGGTTATGTGACCAGATGAGAGGGGGACTTAGCATGAAGCAATCAGCAGCGTTCGAAGCCATCAGCCAATTTCGTTGCAGGAATTTTTCAAGATGTTTTCTCTCTCTCTCTCTCTCTCCCTCTTTCTCTTTCTCTTTCTCTAGCATTTTGCCAGACCAGGCCCATTTTTGAATTTGATCTCTTGTTGGCACCTTACTCCACACCCATCCTGTTCAATTTGCAGAGTTTCTCATGCTGAGGGACAGTCCCAAGCATCTTTCCGTCATTTTTTGCAATCTTCCATTAGGTTTTGACGGATCAACCCTAATCATTCTAAGCCACGAGACCACAGAACTGGTGTCAGTTTTAAGCTCCGTTGCAACAGATGAGTTAAGGCTAAAAGATTGACTTATTCAAAGGTAATATTTTAACAAAAGACTGGGGCCTGAAAGATGATAAATAAAGTAGGTGCCAGGCTTGGTTCATTGGGAAAGGTGCTCATGAAAAGAGGAAATTCCACTGAAAGGAAGGGTTTCCCCCCCATAGAGCAGTGTTTTTCAACCTCAGCAACTTTAATATGTGTGGACTTCAGTTCCCAGAATTCCCCAGCCAGCATGCTGGCTGGGGAATTCTGGGAGTTGAAGTCCACACATTTAAGAATTGTCCTTCTGTTATCATTCAAATTTCAGACTCTGATCCAAAAATGTCCTCAGCACCAAAAGAATTCAATAGAGCAACGTTTCTCAACCTTAGCAACTTTAAGATGCGTGGACTTCAGCTCCCAGAATTCCCCAGCCAATGCTGGCTGGGGAATTCTGGGAGTTGAAGTCCACGCATCTTAAAGTTGCTGAGGTTGAAAAACACTGCCATAGAAGTAATCTATACCATCAGTCATGCTGTGACCCCCAACCTAGGGGCACTTATAGGGGAGACACTTTATTCTGCTGGTTCAGCTGAGAAGGGAAAGACCCTTGCCCAAAGCCAGAGGAGATTCCAGTCAGCTAAGTAAGTCAAAGTGGAAAGTGAATCAATGCAAGGGATCTTCGTGCATTTAGAAAAAATATTGCAGAATTGCCTTCATTCTTTTTGTTCTCGTCTCACTTTATCTCATACCTAACTACCACAACGGAATCTCAAAAGCTATCTGCCGGAGGGTCTAAGTGCATCTTGGTGACTCAAGCAGAAAAGTCGATTTCATCTACCCAGCCATGGGTGAAATGCAGATTTGGGGGGTATTAAGGCACAAGAAAGTGAAATGGTGCGCCGCAAATTCTATGCAGATGGTTCCATACATTTCTTTTAAGATACGCATTCTGGAACGTGCGTGCATTTGTGCAAGCCGTTTTCAATAATAGAACACATATATTTATGCATGCTTTTTGGTATATTTTTTGCAAATACTTTTTTATTGCAAAACCATGAACATGATTTTTACTTTGATTATTTTGGTTCAGGAAGCGTGAAGTAGCGTTCACATTAAAAAAATACTACCCAGTTAATGTCTTCCCAACCTTATTGAAAACATAAGAACATCTCCAAGACTAGGTTAATAATCACAAACACTCCTTCCCAAAATGTGGCATTCAGTCTCACTGTGGATGGAGATGGAACGCTGATATTTGTTTACTACCACTAATAAGATAGGAGTATCAGATAGCACTCCATTTTGGGGGTGGGGGGGCGTCGAGCCTCCATGTCTAGGTTAATAATCAAAATCTATTCAACTGAGAAGCTTAGCTTGAAAGCTTCATTTTTGTTCTACCAGATCTGATTCTCTGTCCAACGTAGAATATTTACAAGGCTGGTCCCACCACTTGGTGAACTTAGGACAAGCAGACAGTGTGTTAGGGCCCACTCCTTACCAAGTGCCCTTCTAATCCATTGTTCGGAGTAGCTAATTTATTGCACTTCCAATACATGGATCTTTTTAACATCTTGGTGCTGTCGGTAATGGTATGTGGGAATGATTTTGGGAGACAGAAGAACTGCAGACTAGACAACAGTGGATAAGAGGCAGCTTAGCCCAGAAAAGGAATAGGGGTGTGGCAAACATCTCAGAAGGGACCCTCCCTAGTTTCTTGGGCTGTAAAGGAGACAAGGAGAAGTGCATTTTAAGATGTGCAAGATTGATGTCACCTTTGCAAGGTAGTCCAGACAAGAAGCACACCCGGTAGCACTAGCTCGAACTGTATTGTAAGGCGACATGAACAGAATCTTGCAAATCTGAAAGGACGTCTCTTCCCCCTCACCTTAACAGTCCAAGAAACTAAGGAGGGTCCCTTCTGAGGTGTTTGCCATGCCTCCATTCCTTCTGCGGAGTCAGCTGCCGCTTATCTGACCATTGTCCAGCCTGTGGCTCTTCCTCCTGTCTCCCAGGGTCATTCCCACAAACCGTTACAGTGTCTGGGCTACTCCAGAGCGACATAGATAGGACAGCCATCCTTGACTTGACTGCAGAGAGGAAAGATCTGATGGGGAAGAAATGGTCATATTGTCCTTTTCCAGTGGTGATCCCACATCTGCTTGGGGCAGATGTCCTTGGCACTGCCGAACATTTTAGATAGGCTTGACAGGATTTTTAAAATTAGTCCCCCCCCCCCCCCCCCCACCAGCAACCTCCTGCAAATTCTCCTTTCCATTTTACGCCAGTGGGAGAGCAGTAAAAAAGATCATCGCTCATTGAGCGATAGGAGTCCTTTCCTTTCCACCTCTTGAATTTGCTCGTGCGCATCGCCGCCACCGTGCTTTCCATGTGCCACGGTTCTGGGGCGCGGCTCTCGTATCCAGCTTGGTTGGAAGCAAACAAATCCACCTGCAGGGTAAAATATAACGTTGGATGAAAAGGTGCTTTGGCTGTGTAAACAGATGTTCAGTAGGACGCTCATGTATTTGCTTTGCATTTGAAGAATACATATGGCTGAAGACGCTCCTTCTCTGCAAACTGTGTGAAGTTTTGTATGCTGTTTAGAGCTGGAGGAGGCCCAGGGGAGGGAAATTAAAATGATGCATAAGCTTCTTTAGCGTAGTGAAAAGAGGCAAAATGAAGGGTAGCAGGCTCATAAAAACGTGTACGAGTTTCAAGGCGGTTCCAAAGGATTCCTTGTCACGTCAGGGCATGGTTCAACTGGGGAACTCTCTTCCGCAGGAGGGAGAGATGGCCACTTGTCTGGAGGGCTCTGAAAGAGGGTTTGATCAGTGCATGACAAAGAAGGCTAGACCAGCAACTTCTGGTCATAAGGGTTCCTGCGGTAAATATTGGAGACTCTCAATATCAGTTGCTGGTATAGACAGGCGAAGGTGTGGAGTTGTGCCTGTGTTATCCCTTGTGTGCATTTCTGTGTCCCCTGATAGGTTAAGCTGCAGTTCTACATCTGGCTGGAGGAGATCCACCTAGGCTTGTGAGAAACTCCAGCTGATTTCTGGTTTTTATTTACAATGTCAATACAATACAATACAATACAAAATACTTTAATGAGCAAGTATAAAATATATACAAGGAATTTGTCTTCGGTGACAAACGGCAAGATCAACAGCGCGTTTGGATAGCAACAGAAAAATAATAAACAATAACACCACACGGTAAAATAACTTTTTCAAAGGGAGAAGCCACTGTCCAGCACATATCAAGTCATGTAGTGTTTTACAGAGCAATGGCACAAGGGAAAAAACTATTCCGATATCTAGATGTCGCAGTATATGTCCAACAGCAAACCTTGACACATATATCCATACAGACTGGTGCCAGTTGGCCAAATAGCTGCTGTGATGGGTCTGGCCCGTCACAAAACACTCATTTAGCCCAGTTCCCCACCCGTCGTAGTGTTCTCTAGGCAGGGGCGCACATACCCAGATCAAGCCCCGGAATGGAGCTACCCAGCATTTTGATTTTCCAGGAATATTCCTGAGACTATGTTTATAGTCTCTTTAGGGCCAGAGCATGACTGGGGACAAGAATGAGGAAGAAGCTACGTGCACCGCATGAGATTGTGCAAGTGGTGCAATGCAATGCAAATCCAGATGCAATTAATTCAGTCATGTAATTTGTGCAATGACAACAGGAGTCATTGAGATGTCCTTGTGCCCTATTATGCATCCCTACGACTACCGTAACCGTGCGCCCTTTCTTATAAATTACATTCCTTTATTTCCGAAAGCTGTCCTTTAGATTGATTTATCTTTCAAAAACTCCCTTTTCTCCTTTCTTTTGGTCATTTCACTTTTACCGTACGAAGGGTACCGCTTAAGGCCCAGTTTTTCCCATTCATGTGAAAAAGATGGAAATTGAATGGCCTTTTTCAGATCAATTTACATCGACCGATTGATTTTAGATATGTTTATGAGAAGGGGCATTTTTCTTGGTTTTGCTCTTGAATTTTCCTTTGCGTAGCAAAGTTATCAACACAAACAATTGAACATTTTTATCCGTAGGAACCTCCTTCAGATTTGACCCTTTTTCAGATGGGTCCTTTATTTTTCCCAAGAAAATAGGGTCACCGTACCTCTGGCGGAACTATGCTCTTGAAAATAAAGATGCTAAAGATTGGCATTTGGGTGGCCATCATGCCAACTTCTTTTTTAAAAAAATTAACTAAAAGAACCAGGTCTCTTAAGAAGCCTTGGTGGGTGCTAAAAGATGGTTTGCCTACCGTTGCAAACCCAACTACTGGGGATAGACCGTTGTGGAAAAATATTTAAAATATATTTTCATTAGGGTATCGTATTTCCCTAGGGAGAAATGTATCCAAAAATGGTACTGAATCCCCTGTTCGCTTGGAGATCTGAGAACAATTTTCCACGTTTATGTTCACCCCCCTCCCTGTCCATTTCGCACTCTGTCAAGGAAGACAGAGAGCATTTTTTTCCAGCAAAATGGCTGTATGTCTATATTTAACTCTTCTATTAGAAGACATGTCGAACGGGAAATTGCATTTAGTCCCTCCTAAATTGAAGTCTGCAATCCGGCTTGCGTTTTGCTTCTTTTGCGGAACGAATGGCCGCTTTATCGGTTTCGCTACGATCGGATGCGCGGTTAAGTCTATCAGCCAATGCACAGCTGGACGGACGTTTAGTGTAAAGTTAATTAGGTCACAAATCTTGGCACGACAAGGCCAGAGGAAGTTTCGGGAAAACTGCACAGAAGAGGAAACGTATCCTTCTTTTTCTGTGTTGGAATCATCTTACTTCCGTTCTTTTAAAGCTGCCCTCCTAAGCATATCTGGTCGGATAAAAGCTGATTTATTTCCACATAGGTATACAGTATTTCGAGAGGCGGTCTTTGGTTCTTGTCACTCCCGGCTAGCGTCTAGTTACAAGTTCAGATCAAACTGTTCTTACCCCAGATTGTTCTTAGAAGGGTGTCAGCCAAGAACGCTGGATCATCTCCTCTGTGGCTTGGCTGCAGCATCGGCAGTTGCAGGTAAACTGCTTCGGAACATGGAGGCTTTCATAAAAGGAAGCAAGGCTGAGTTTTTTCAAAAGCTGCCCTTCCACGAACTGCCCCTTCATCAGTGCCCATTGCAGAAATTTGTGGTCTCCCATGACAAGGCCAGGCTCTTTCGCTTGTCCTGAACTTGGGCACAGAAATGTGGCTGCTTTCACACAGCATACTTACACTGGTTTATTGATTTGTTAATTTTCCGGGCTTGCACAGTACCTTGAACCATAAACAGCCCAAACGCACTGGGTTTGGACAAGATAGTAAACTAAAAACAGTCTAACCAAGCTTAGTTTCACATGTTGTACAAATACAGTTCTTAAATCTTTTGCTGATCTGTTTAATAAGTATGTTGTATGAGCCCAGCTAATGGAGCAGGAGAATTTTCCCCTGCCTGATATAATGCTGAAAATCAGGGTTTTGACAGGAAGCTGATTAAAAGGGTAAGGAAATATGTCCTTGTATGAAGCACAGTTGAATTGTGGAAGTCAACGCTATGTGATCTTCTGGTGACCTTTAACTTGGGGGGATTGGAAAGATGTCTAGGCAAATTAAAGGAGGAAAGGTCCTGAAAAGTCTCTATAGTTTTTGGTTGGGCGAGCACATTTGGAACTTGAATGACGTAGTGGTGGCCGTTCTCAAAAAAATCCTGCCTCGTATTTGTAGGCGAGCTCAAAGCGTCAGGTACCAGAATGCAAAGTGTTGATGTTGGTCTCTGCCACTTCTGTAGCCACCATCAAACTTGGTTTTAGGACTGAGCATGCTTTGCAAAGGATTGGACAGAAGCTTGCAAACATTTGGAAGGCCACCAGATGGCAGCAAAGAGATATGTGAAATATTCTGCTGCCATCTAGTGGTCCTTGAGAGCCAGTTTAGCGCAGTGCACTGTTTCTCAACCTTGGCAACTTTAAGACGTGTGGACTTCAACTCCCAGAATTCCCCAGCCAGGGGAATTCTGGGAGTTGAAGTCCACACGTCTTAAAGTTGCCAAGGTTGAGAAACACTCAAAGGCACTGAATGAATGAATGAATGAATGAATGAATGAATGAATGAATGAATGAATGAATGAATATACAAAAGAATATATATCAGAATAACTATATATAAATCAAAGGTAGAGCTAGTTTGGTGTGGTGGTGAAGGCATCAGGCTAGAAACCAGGAGACCGTGAGTTCCAGTCCTGCCTTAGGCACAAAGCCAGCTGGGTAACGTTGGGCCAGTCACTCACTCTCAGCCCCAGGAAGGAGGTAATGGCCATCCACTTCCGAAATCTTGCCAAGAAAATTGCAGGGACTAGTCCAGGCAGTCGCCAGGAGTCAAGAATGACTCGAAGGCACTCTATATAGTGGTCATCTGAATTATGGGAGCTCAGATCTAGTAGATCTGACACTGTGGCTTTAGATTTTGCACAAACACAGCACCTCTCATGGAAACACCTCTTGTCACTTTTCAGGCTTCTGTGTGACAACCCAGCAACTTCAAAAGTTGCATTAACTTTACCGAGCTGAATCTTTAAAAACAGCCACATAATTTTGGAATGACGGACAGCCCTGCTTGCTGTCGGCGCAGCTTAACTCCGATGCTTTCTTTTATTTTTCCGAGTAGAGAGGCCAGCTTCCAAAGAAAAAGTGGATTATAACCACCAGCTATTTTTATTTTCTCAGAATGCCGTTGGGGGTTACATGGGGTCTAGAGGCACTCTTGTAAACGAAGATGATGCTTGACAATAGCACTATTCTTTCTGGCGGATTCGCTTCCCGCGTCATTTTTTTTTTCAGTTTTAAAAGATTATTGAAATTAAAATACCATGCAAGATATCTGTGGTATATTGGTGCCCCTGACCCAAACTGTATACATCCCTTCACGCACCTGCGCACAGACCCATATACCCATCTCAGCATTGGGCAAGACGAAGAAATGAGTATTACTGCCATCTTCTTAACTGGCTTAGGAACAGGGCGGGTATTGAGGGCTGATCCAGCGTCTATCTAGCTGGACGTGGCCTTAATTCAGACCAGCCTGCGTGCTGTTGCAGTTCCTGGCTCAGTGCATCTGGACCTTCTCCCTTCTCCAACAGCAATGCACAAAAAAGCCGTGTGCTGTGTCACACGTGCACGAGAAAAAGAAGTCACACTAGCTTGCAAAAAAGCAAATGCAGCGTCACGCTTGGCTGTGCTTTGAAGAAGCACTTGATGAATGGTCTGAGCCCTAATTAACTTGCTGGTTGTTTGCCAAGCAGTCCAGCTTGCCATCCCCAATCCATCCTTCCTTCCCCCCTCCCCTCCCCTCCCTTCCCTCCCCTCCCTCTCTCTCTCCCTCCCTCCCTCCCTCCCTTCATTCTGAACAAAGCCTTTAAATTAATTGAAAATTACTGATGTTGCAAAAAGGTGACCTTTGGATGACAGGATGTCTCTTCTGCATCCAGGCAATGTCCTCCTTGAGTGACCTGTGTGCAACCCTCAAAGCCAACTGACTTATTTTTCTAGTCTCGGAGGGCTGAAGGACCAGCGAAATCCAAAACACATTCCAGAAGAAGACAGCGGTCCACCACTTCTCTGCTGGTGCCGAGAAAACTGTTAGGTGTTTCTGTGGAAGTCACGAATGGTGGAAGTAACCTGAAGGTGGCTTCTAGCCATGCTGTTAGGGACCACAGAGGCCTTGGCATACCACCCACGTTTGGTTTAGCCACATGGAGGCATCTGCAAAGGGGAGGTGTTAAAAAAAATCAAGACGACAGGCGCCTTTTTGAAGGCCCATCCCTTTTTAATGTAGACAAAAAGGGGTGGGGCTTCAAACACAGTTGCGGCCAACATCTTGACTTTTTTGACCTCCCAGGAATTCCCCTGGGCCAAGACCTTTTAAAGCCCCCTTTACTTTTTGTAATGGTAATTGACTCCTTCCTCCGTATGCTTCTGCACGACTGTGCGTGCACGCGTTTGGTTTCGATTTTGCCAAATTTCTCTTCCAGGGCCTCTGTTTCTGTTCATGCTAGGGCAGCGTTTCCCAGCGTTGTTTTTTTATTTTCTTTCTTCGTTTATGAACTGAGTTCCCAAACTGAGCGAAAAGAAAGAAAAAGGAAGAATCAGCGCAGTACGCAAAGTTACAAAAATAAGGGGAACCGCCTAAAGGAAACGTCAAAAGAATATACGCAGGGCATACGGGTGGTTGCGCAATAGCTACAGAGGACCTTGGATGAAGCGGATTACCTGGATCCCTTTCAGTCGGGATTCAGACCTGGGTATGGGATGGAAACACCATTGGTCGCGCTTGTAGATGATCTCTGGCGAGGGCGGGATGGGGGCTCTGCGCCCCTCCTTGCCCTTGATTTGACTTCTCTGCAGCTTTCGATACCCCTGACCGTGGTATCCTTCCAGATCAGCTCAGAGGATTGGGGGTGGGCAGCACGGTGTTGTGGTCGATTCCAGGTGGTGGTGACTGGGGAGGAGAGACCCCACCCCCGGCCCCTACTGTGTGGGGTGCCACAGGGGTCGGTGCTCTCTCCTCTCCTGTTCAACATCTACATGAGGCCATTGGGTGAGGTCATCTGTCCCCCTGGGGTGAGGTATCATCAGTAAGCAGGTGATACCCAATTGTACATCTCTGCCCTGGTGAAGTAAGCGATGCTACGGACGTCTTATCCCGGTGTCTGGAGGCGTGAGGGTCTGGATGGGGAACAACAGGCTTCAGCTGAACCCTGGCAAGTCTGGGCGCCTTTGGGTTTGGGGGCCTGCTGGTTCCGGGACTACGCCATCTTTGGTGCTGGATGGGGTTGTATGGCCCCAGACAGACCGGCGCATGATCTGGGGATCCTCCTGGACTCACAATTCCTGCTCAAAGAATAGGTGGCAGCCATGGCTAGCAGGGCCTTTACAAAGCTTCATGTTGCAAGCCAGTTATGCCCATTCCTGGATCAGGGGGCTCTGCTCCCAGTTACTCATGCCTTAATCACCTCCTGATTGGACTACTGTAATGAGCTCTACATGGGGCTGCCCTTGAAGGTATCCGGAAGCTTCAGCTGGTGCAAAATGCAGCGGCGCAGGCAGTTGTGTGTGCTTCTAGAACAGCACGTTACGCCTCTGCTCCGTGAGCTGTGTTGGTTGCCAGTCTGCTTTTGGACCCAATTCAAGGTGCTGTTTTTGATCTTTAAAGCCCTTCATGACATGGGGCAAGGTTATTTGAGGGACTACCTCTCCCCAGTTACATCTGCCTGTCCCATCAGATCTGACAGAGAGGGCATGCTGCGGGTCCCGTCTGCCAGGGACCTACATTTGGTGGGTCCCAGGCGGTGGGCCTTCTCTGCTGTGGCACCTGCCTTGTGGAACATCCCCACCCCAAAGTAAGGTCAACTCCATCCCTATTTTCTATGACATCAGGCCTGGGGGTCTCAGGGGACCAGTGAGATCTTGAGGTGACTCCCTTGCTGATCGAATCTCTTGGGTGTGCATGTGTGTTTTAAACTTTTTTAATATGTCTATGTTTGACATGTTTATTGTTTTATATTTTTTTCCTGTTCGCTGCCCAGAGTGGCTTCTTGTGAGATGGGCGGCCATACTAATTTGATAAATAAATAAAATAAATAAATATATTCACAGATATGTATACATATGTGAAGATTCTAACATAAGCATTTACCAATTGGTCTGGAAGAGAAGTGAGACAACCACCACCACAGCAGAAGCAACAATAAGAATAATATCTTATTTAATCCCCCTTATGTATGTGGTGTGATATTACACGGTTGTCCCTAATATGATTTTCTTCAAAATCTTAGCACAGCACATCTTCTGGTGGCACATTTGTTCCGTATGTCCATGTGGATTATCTCTTTGCACACTTGGCATTTGGAGTCCAAAACTGGGCGAGTGGTTTTCTCTGGCCTGCTCCATAGAGAGTGGCTGGGTTCACACAGCACACCAAACACCTGTCTTTTGAGTCTAGTGTGTTGTGTGAACGCAGCCCAAGAGGCCAGCTTGTGGCCCTCTGTGTCACATGAATTCAGAAAACTGAGTGAATGAGCTAAACCATTGATAAATAAACCAAGGATAACAGTGTTTAGCCAGCATGCTAAAAAGGGCTACCTTACATTTGGTCCGCAAACAAATCACCAATGATGTAATTGTCATATAAAAGAAAAAAATGGAAGCCACTGAAGTTGCACGAATAAAATTGGCCAGTCCAGGACAGGAATCTTAGCTTAAGTTAAACCTGCTTTAGGCCAAGTCATTGTATTTCTTCCTATGTTCCAGGCATAAGAAAACTTAGTTTTTCACTGGGCATTGCTAACACAAATGCTGGCCGGGTGTTTTAAGCATTATATTCCCAACACTGGAGGCTCCATTTTTGGAAGGGATGGCCCAGGCCAGCATTTCTCCATCTGGTGTCTTGGGTGGGTCAGTTGATAACCCCCATTATCCCTGGACTTATGACTTGCTTTGTCTTCTTCAAAGCTCTCATAGAAACCAGCAAAATAATATTTCTTAATTCATTCTGGATTCAGAGGTCAAGGAGAATTTATGCCTTGCTCTGTCTTCTTCAAAGCTCTCATAGAAACCAGCAAAATAATATTTCTTAATTCATTCTGGATTCAGAGGTCAAGGAGAATTTATGCCTTGCTCTGTCTTCTTCAAAGCTCTCATAGAAACCAGCAAAATAATATTTCTTAATTCATTCTGGATTCAGAGGTCAAGGAGAATTTATGCCTTGCTCTGTCTTCTTCAAAGCTCTCATAGAAACCAGCAAAATCACATTTCTTAAATCATTTCTTAACTTTGTGGCTTCTTAAGACAAAAAGATGGCTTGGCCCATTCAGGGTAGGGCTACTGTTCAGAAAATAAATCCTACCTTCCATAAATTCATGGAAGATTTCTGGCTCCATCCGTTAGAACAAGGTTGATCAATTCTCTTAATGCAAAGCTCCCCCCAACACCGTGCAACTGAAAAAGTTAACAAATCTTGGTGGCCCTTTTGGTTAAAATGAGAAGTTGGATGGATGGGAGCATGAGATCCCCACTTTCACCTTTAATCCTCCCCTGGTCACTGATTTGGGTCTGCTTTTCAGATATTACCTGCTTATTTTAGAGAGTGTTTCTCAACCTTGGGAACTTTAAGATGTGTGGACTTCAACTCCCAGAATTCCCCAGCCAGCCATGCTGGCTGGGGAATTCTGGGAGTTGAAGTCCACACATCTTAAAGTTCCCAAGGTTGAGAAACACTGTCTTAGAGCATAGCGATTGTGCCATTATTTAAGTGCTGCTTGATCCCTGCTTCAATTGTCCTATTTAGGGGATGACTTTTAACTAAGGGTTGTTATTAAGGGTTGTTGAGAGGCCCTTTAGGATCCATGGAAGAAGAAAAATAAATACAAATCTTGCAAGTGGGTAGGAAGATCCGTAAATGGAAGCACATGAGAAATGCTTGGATTCGAGGTGGGGACAGGGAACTAGGGCTATGGAGTTGGCACATAAAACCTTCGACTCCAACTCTGACTCTGAATCCTTTATTCGTGGTACGTCTGACTCCAACTCCTTTAATTACGTATCGATATAGGAAATAACTTATAAATATGCTAATTATATATTTCTTATATCAACTGCAAGCATGCAAAGTACAGTAATACCTTGGTTCACGAACACTTCTGTTCACGAACAATTCGGTTCGCAACCAGAATCGTGGAACGAATTAAGTTCGTGAACCTACAAGGCATTAAAATTAAACTATGTTCTGAAAAACATGGGTCAATCAAATTGTTATCTATGAAATAGGAAATGTTAACGCTTTATATGATTGATATTATATACAATTTAAATTATTAGGAGTCGGAGTCAGTACATTTTTACCGACTCCAGTAACCCAAGAATTGCTTCCGACTCCACAGCCCTGCAGGGAACAAGTGTTTAAACCCATCCATACCAGACAAGCTGATGTTTGGGGTGAGAGCCCCTTCAAGTTACGTATCTGGCCCAAAAGGAAGGAAGATTCCCAAGTGGGCCAACTTGATCGCCTGAAGACAAGGCAGAGCTGAAAATTTAATAAATAAAACAGAAGGAAAGGCAGTTACGTGCTCCAGGAGTGCGCAGATCTCCTCCACGCTTCTGTGACAACCTATGATTAAAGGCTAAGGGTTCTTTCATGCTGTTAAAATCCTAACTCCGGTCCCCGCTGTCTCTTTTTGGCAGCCGGGCTGAGATTGATTGGACAAGTACGTGCGCTTCTTGGCAGAGAGGCGCGTGATCTGAGGAACAGACCTTAAAGCCAGCATCCCGTGGCTTGCTTTTCCCCACATACAGAACAGATGTTTGCTCAAGAGAGGAAGATGGTAAGGGTTGTGGGACATTTGGAGGACTGCAGACAGCTTACACGGAGCAAAATGAGAAAGTTTGGAAACATCTGTTGGCATCTGGGCTTGCAAAATGGCCCTAGACCAGTGTTTCTCAACCTTAGCAACTTGAAGATGTGTGGACTTCAACTCCCAGAATTCCCCAGCCAGCCTTGCTGGCTGGGGAATTCTGGGAGTTGAAGTCCACACATCTTCAAGTTGCTAAGGTTGAGAACACTGTCCTAGACAAATTTTGAGCCACCATAACCAGGCTGCAGTGTCTTTTCCACCCACCCCTTGCCAAGTATCTTGGCGCCAATGTTGAAAAAATTTTCCGCAATGCCGTGGATCAATGCCGTACAAGGGCACGGTGGGAAATTTGAAGAGGAAACTCGCATCCAGATTTCACTCGGTGTCCGTGAAAAGCCCAGAAAGATCTAGGAGACAATGCCAAGGATCCGCTCACCGTCAGAGCCGGCTCCAACCCGGGTGTAGTATCAGTGTTTATTTGCTAAATTAGAGCAAGGAGGGATGTGATAATGAACGGCTAGGTAGGACGGCGAAGATGCTTGATAAAAGGAAATGCTTCTTCAGCCCTGCGTAATTAAACTTTGGAATTGACTGGCGTCCAACGCGATGGCTGACAATTTAATATGGTTTTAGAAGGGAACTGGGCAGATTCAAGGGGGAATCAGTCTCGCAGCGGCCTCTAATCGTGACGACCATTGATTATCTTTGGAATCACAGGCAGTATTCCCTCAATCTGAACTGTCAGTAAGAAATAGTGGAAGAGAATGATGGTTCTTTATGCATGCTCGGGATTTTTTGAACACGGCTGCTGTGTGACACAGAGCGCTGGATCGCATGGTCGCTTGGCTTAATCCAGTGTTTCTCAACCTTGGCAACTTTCAGACGCGTGGACTTCAACTCCCAGAATTCCCCCAGCCAGCATGCTGGCTGGGGAATTCTGGGAGTTGAAGTCCACACGTCTGAAAATTGCCAAGGTTGAGAAACACTGGATTAATCCATCAGCACTTTTGTCTTAAGAGTATGTTGGCTGAATCTTAAGATGACGAAAGAAGCTTGAATCACTTCTGATTTTAGAGAGATGCCATTTTTTAATTACCCCTTGTCACAAACACTGCCTTGCAAGGTTTTTGTTTTAATATTTAGCCCAACTTTTAAAAAACCTAGCGCAACGTGTTCCTGATTGGTGTCGTTTTCTACTTACAGGATTATAGGAGGAGTGTTGGGGTAGTGTGTGGTGGCCAAAAATCAGGGGTCTGGCAGCACCTTTTCTGACTAACGCATTTTATAAAAGGCATCGGCTTTTGAACGTCTATGCCTTTTAATAAAATGTGTTGGTTGGAAAAGGGGCTACCCAATTCCTGATTAGTTGCAGGGAGTTGCATGTTCTAGGGAGAGTGTTAATAAATGTAATCCCTCACTTGCAGTGTTACAAGGGGAGTGTCCATTTGGCCCCCACAAAACTCTTGAAATTAAGTTTCTAGGCCGTGTGGTTTGAGAAGTATGTGAAATATGTCAGGGATACGGCCAAAAGTCAGATTAGTATTCTGTAAACTGGTGTGGTATTTCATTGTGTTAAATAACTCCTCGTCACAATCTGCATAAAAGTTGAACTACAGAACTGAACTCTGTAATTAGTTTGTTCTCTTCACTTTAGAATCTGCTTTTCCATTTCTACAAGTCCTTCAAAGTGTGTTCACTTAATACGTTCCACCTGCCCCTTTAATTCCCATTATATCAACTTTAGTATAGTCTGCCTTGACCAACTTGGAAAGTGCTGTAGAATACAAACATGCTAAATAAATGGTTCTCCAGATTGAGCTTTGGCAAACTACTTACTCAGCCCTTTGTCATCTAGGATCAGAGTGTACTGACAATACTCATAAATCACAGTTCTGCATTCATTGCCCATTCAAGGTTATTTCCAGCAAGTTCAAGATCTTTCCAAGAGATTTTGTTGGATCAGGCACTAAATCATCGACAAACATTATGCAGGACTTGTTCATGACAAGAAGGCTTCTTGTAGAAGAAAATTGCTTAATAAACTGGGCCCTGGGTTTCAGATCTTGTCTCCCACTTTGTTGCCCTTCCTAAAAGCCGAAACATCATGGTCAACAGGGCTTACTATCTTGCAGAAATCTAACAGGTAGGAAGGACAAATCTGTAACTCCAGCTAGCATAAACTAGAGCTGTACTTTGTATGATTCAGAAGAAGTGCTTCAGATCTTGTGTAAGCGCAGCATCTCCCAGCTATTTCTGAAAGCGACCATGTTTTTGTTTTTGTTTTTTTTCATTTTTAGCTTTCCATATAAATCTAAAAAAAGATGGGGCTGCTTGAAGGGTTGTTTTCATGAATTGGCTCATTAAAGCAGCCCCATCTCTTTGTTTAAGCTCATGTGGAAGTCTGAAAAAAGATGGGGCTGCATTAATTAGGAGCAAGTCCAAGCACCTCTTCTGAATCATTTCCAGGCGTGCACAGCTCTCGTATAAACCCATAATGTGTGTTGACAATCCACGCTTTATTAGGAAACACAAATGAATTAACATGCATCTCTTGACACATTTTAGCCAACAGGCTTCAAAACAAGTCCTCTGGATGTTTATCTCCTGCTGTGATTTATTTGTCTCTGAAATTGCAATTGATGAGACTGTTTTATCCTCTCCTCTGCTGAAGAACAAATGACTCAAACTCTGTCGATTTGTCACCTGTATTTCTTGGATTTGCAATGATACCTTAATGATATGTTGAACTTTGGAATTAGCCATTGGAGAAGAACATTAAGGAGGAGAAAAAGTGGGAGAAAATCTCAAGGTTTGTGTGTAGCATTCTGGCCCAGTTGGTTGGTTGGTTTATTGATTTATAAATAAGATGCCCCAATCGGTTTATGCCTCTGGGCAGCTTCCAGAATACCACAATTTTAAAAAATGACATAAAAACAAAGAATGACATCATCCAAAAAGAAAGGCCAGAAAAAAAATTCCTCCATCATTTCACACACCAACATGGGACACGTGACACTGAAGCACGAAATGGCTTATTGACAACGCTGGAGGCAAAGACAGGCTTAGAAAGGGGAGGGGTTCCATCCCTCTTTATAGGCTTATGCAAATGAGAGTGGATGTGATTGGGCACAGCTGCCAGAGGCAGTGTTGTCCAAACTTGGCCACTTTAAGATGACTGGACTTCAACTCCCAGAATTCCCCAGCCAGCATGAGTTGAAGTCCACTCATCTTAAAGTGGCCAAGTTTGGACAACACTGGTCAGAGGTTTTATTGGGTGCCGACAATAGCACTATAGCGCATCACGTATCAATGAGGCCGGTAGGGCGTAACTATGAGAGAATGGAGCAGGACTACAAAGACAACATGGCTTTTAAGACAGCAAAGAGGCAGTATTCCATGAACCTTTTTTTTCCTTTCGGAGTTACTTTCTTTGACTTTGCTCCCTTCCCAGAAACTTTTCCCTGTTTATCATCATTCCTTGGCCTTCTAAATGTTCTTATGGCACAGCTGACGGTCTCAGTTTCCCTGGGAAAGTACATTTGTGAAGGGGGCAGTTGCCTGATTTGACGCCACGTCACTGAGCCAATCGTTTGTTTTCCCTCGGAAGATGTATCTGGGTGGACCACAAGGGGTCCCTCACCCACTCTGACCCAAGTCCTGGGGACCAAGCTGGGTTTTAAGGGTTTGTTCAAATATGGCCAGAGTGGGGGCCATACAAATCTCGGGGAGTGCTGTCAGAGGGCAGTGCTATGATGGAGAAGGCCTGCTTCCAGGGTCCCACCAGGTGACAACGTTTAATCAGTGGGACCCAGAGCGTGCCAATTTTTTCAGATCGTGTTTTTGGTGGCTGAGAGCAAACGTGAATTTCCTTGTTCAGTGATCTGCAGCCCCTCTGACTTCCCATGCTTCGGTTAAAATAACTTTTTTCATTGGGCTTTTTTTAGATGGCAAAGCATGGATATCCAGGTTATCTTGGAAGGGTAAAAAGATATGTCACATAAAATAACACAGATGCGTGCATTGGTGTTCATGGGGGGTTCAAAACAAGCAAGTTGACTGGTGGTAGCAGGATGGGAGCCCTGCTCCTCTTGTGTGTGATCAATGTCTCATGTGGTACTGCTCTGACTGCCATCTTGCCTATTTTGACTGACCCCCCTCCCTCCGGACGACATTGGAGACTTGTTTTGCCCCCTCCAACAATAACGCAAGATTGGTAACATCACACAGAGAAATTTGAAAGAAGTTCTCAAGCATCCTGAGAATAAGAGGAGAGTTGGGCACTAACCATAACAAACTTGCTTGCTCTGAACAGAAAAGATCCCAAGTTTGTTTGTTTATTGACTTGACTAGACGTTGATTTGGCTTTGATATGGTTGGTTTATATGACCAAATCTGTTCAAATTCAGTCCATAAAGGCTGCAGTCAAGAAGATTTGGGCATTCTGGCAATTCTAGCTTAAGAAACTGGAGGCCAGCAGGCTAAGCTAGTCACTAATCCCGGCTAAGATGGACCATCTGAACCTAAAGTAGCTCTTTCTGTTTCCAAGAATTAAAGCAATCTCTTTCTCTGTGTCTTCTAGGCATGGAAGAAACGATGGTTTATCCTTCGCAGTGGCCGGATGAGCGGAGATCCAGATGTCCTAGAATACTACAAAAACAATCACTCCAAGAAGCCTCTGCGTGTGATCAACCTCAACTTTTGTGAACAAGTGGATGCTGGGTTGACCTTCAACAAGAAGGAACTTCAGGATAGTTATGTCTTTGATATCAAGACCAGTGAAAGGACCTTCTATCTTGTTGCTGAAACGGAGGAGGATATGAACAAATGGGTGCGCAGTATTTGTCAAATCTGTGGGTTCAACCAGTCTGAAGACCACTCAGGTAAGTTCCAAGGAACGTAAAATATTTTGGGCAGAGAAGGGGAGTGACAAATTAGGACAAACTGAGGAAATTACAGAGATAAGAAGGTTGGACATCAAGTTAAAAACTGGAAATGCTTCTTCTGAAATGAGAACATGTTTTTCAGCATGTTCGGATGGTCTGCAGCAGAGACAGGCAGCTTTCTGTGGACTGTGGTCTGTAGCAGATTTCCCCAACCAACTATCAGATGTCACAAAAATGAAAAGTTTAGTCCAGATGTTGGGTTCTTGGAGGGTTTTAAAGGTACGAATGGGAATATAAATCCTCTGGAGAGCAAACGGCTCCAATTCTTACATTTGCAAACTCTCTCAGACAACCAAAACCACATGATACAAATTCTGCCATTTTGCTACTGAATTTCAATTGCACCATTTGGCCTTTTTGTTTGTTTGGGGAGGCAGGGGTAATGTTGCGGGGGGTGGGGGGCAGGGGTAGTGATGGGGTAACGTCCCAGAGGCCTCCTGCTCCTATTGTTACCCTATCTTGTTTGTTTTTTTACTCCTCGTCCTTCTCCTCCCCATTCCACCGCTGAAATGTGGTCATTTTAGCTCCAAATTCTAGCAGGGCAACCTCAGGATGTAGCAGAGGCGCTGATGCAATGCTTTGTGTGACCACTCCTGATATCTGATCCTCAGATTTCCCTACTAAACAGCCATAAGTTTTCCTCCTTATGGAAAGATACTCATAGAAAGATTTTTGTGTTAATTTGTTCAGAGGGTTTAGTCATGGAAGTGGTGGAGCAGACAAAGATTAGCACACTCCATATGGGTTGGTGTACAATCGCTATCGTCATCAGATGTGTTTGATTATAACTACAACTTGACTGTAATTATAACTATAAGCTACAATGACCTGAGACAGTTGTGCTAGGAGCAACTGTGATCCAAACTATTTAGAGCAGTGTTTCTCAAACTGGGCAATTTTAAGATGCGTGGACTTCAACTCCCAGAATTCTCCAGCCAGCATCTTAAAGCTGCCAAGTTTGAGAAACACTGATTTAGAGAGTCCCAAACTGGTTGTTCTAGACCAGTGTTTCTCAACCTTGGGAGCGTTAAGATGTGTGGACTTCAACTCCCAGAATTCCCCAGCCAGCTGGCTGGGGAATTCTGGGAGTTGAAGTCCACCCCTCTTAAAGTTGCCAAGGTTGAGAAACACTGGCACAGCCACTGCACTGGCGCCAGTGCATTCCCAGGTCTCTCTCCTACCTGGTCCTTCAGGTCTTCCAATGGTGCACCCATCACTGCTATAATCAAATCCATCCACCTTGCTGCTGGTCATTCTCTTCCACCTTTCCCAGCATCATAGCCTTCTTCAGAGAGCTGGGTTTTCTTGTAATATGTTTGAAATAGGATAATTTGAGCCTGGTCATTTGTGCCTCAAGGGAGACCTCTGGGTTGATTTGTTCGATGATCCATTAGTTTGTTTTCTTGGCTGTCCACAGTATTCTCAGGAGTCTTCTCCAACACAAAAGTTCTAAGGTAGCCATACTCTTTCTATCCTGCTTCTTCAAAATCTAATTTTCACTCCCATAGAATGCTACAGGGAAAATCATTGCCTGCATGACTCTGATCTTTGTAGGCTTAGCATCTGAATAGCTTTTCCAAGGCCTTCACTGCTATTTTACCAACTGCTAGTCTCTGGTGTGTTCCTTGACTCTTTGTTCTTTTACTGTTGATTGATCATGATCATGTGCCATTAAGTCTGTTCTGAGTGACCATGTAGATAGACTCCTTCAGAATGATCCATCCCGAGCCTGGCCTGTTAAGTCTTCCAGTCAAGCATCCATTGTCTCTGGATTCAGATCCATCCACCTTGCTGCTGGTCAACCTCTTCTTCTACTTCCTTCTACCTTTTCCAGCATTATGGACTTCTCAAGACACTAGATGTTTGCCTAATGTCCAAAGCACGATAATTTTATGAATAACATATCATATGTAACCAAATTCACTAATTTTATAGAAATATAAATAGGAGTGTAATTCTTCTCTCATGCTGGGCTTCCCATTTTGCTGCCTAAAATTTTGGTTGGGTGGTTTCTGATAGTCGAAAGAAGATATAACAGTAGTCTGGATGATCTGATTTTTAAAAATGAAATTATCTTACCATCCTAGCAATATGGTAAGACATGACTAGCTGTTCTCAGATACACCTGAACTATTTGCTTGTATGTGTTCCTGATAGGGAATGTTACAAAACTGGCCTCCAGCAAGGCGGGTGATGGTATAATTAAAGTGTGCCCGAGAGAAGGTTCTGGGAAAGTTCAATAATTTCAAGATAGTGAGATAGTTAACCAGCTCCAAGCTCATATTCTGTCTCCAGGTCTTAGGGACATTTGGAAACTAGATTTAAATCACTTTGCAATTCTCTGTCTATGACTCATCGCTTCCCTGACTTGTTCATATTTCATTGTTAGCAGGAGTTCAGATGAAAAAATCACTTTGGATCATTTTTTACCTGGCTTTGACTTTAATTCTAAAGAATTTTGACTATCTTGGGAAGGAAACATGGATGTTAAATTGCTGGAAATTAGAATTACTATGGATATGTTACTCCTGAATTCTCATCATTTACTGAGAGGAAACTAAACTCAATCTATCAGTCCATCAAAATTACCAATCAATCTTTATTTCAGTTGTGGGCTGGTATGAAATACGTAAAATTACAACTATTCCAGGAATAAAACTCTGGTGTTTAGAATAATATATTAATAACAAAGTTATATGGATTATTAACGTGGAACTTTAATATTTACAACACTAAAATCTAGATGTAAGATGTGTACTTGATACTGATATCAAAACTGCAAAGACTAAGATGTGGTGATTCAATATAACAATACTGTAAAACAGAATAGCTTAAATAAATTAAATGAAGCAAAAATAGTCAGCACATCAAACCATCTAGGCTATTTTGTCAGCTTCTCATAGATTTCATGACTTAAGAAATTCATTAGTTCCATAAACGGGATACAGGAATAAAAATGTAAGCTATAGAATAATAGATTAATAACAAAATTAAAGGAATTACTAACCCAGAACTGTAAAACTTTAAGACCTAACTAATAATTAGGCTATGAAGACTAAGATGTGGTAATACAATGTAGATGATATAACAGAGTAGCATAAAATAAGGCAAAAACAAAAATTGACTAGAAGTAATCAGCAGCTCAAACAATCTGTAATATATAAGGATTTACATTACTAGCATTAATGTATAGATTTGGTCCAAGGTCAAAAATGAGGAAGGAAAGCTAAAATATATGTAGATGCATGGATTTGCTTCCAGTCTAGAACATGCCAAAGGGCTGAACTTATTTTGGATGAGAAACAAAAGAGGTTTATGGTGTCTCCAGGACATTTGCTTTAATTATGAATATTAGGCAGACCATACTTTGGTGAAATATCTCCTACAAATAAGTAGTACAGCTTCTAGTCCTACATCAGATCTTTGGAGAAAGCTTTAGGTCAGTGTTTCTCAACCTTGACAACTTTAAGTTGTGTGGAATTCATGCTGGCTGGGGAATTCTGGGAGTTGAAGTCCACACAACTTAAAGTTGCCAAGGTTGAGAAATACTGCTTTAGGCCCTACCATCTTCATCATCAGCCAATTCATCAGTTGCAAACTCATCCACTATGCCTTTCCTTATCCAAAACTGGCTCTCGGTTGCCCCTGTTTACCTCTTCATTCTCTCAGCCATACTCTCAAACTGTGATAATCCCCAAAACAAGAGAGAGATTCCAAATTATTCCTTGTACTAACAGTTCTTCTCCAAATTCACTGCACCTTCCAAGTTGGCAGTTTGCATAGACCAAGATGATAGAGAATGGGCTCTAGTGCAGGGGAGTAAATGGAACTGTTGCCAAATTTTTCCAAACACAATTACCTTGGGCAGCTTTTAAGAAAGCAAAGCAGATGTTCCCTTTGGGAATTCCACTCCCGCTCCATCTTTATCAGCAAGAGGGCTGAGTTTTAGTTCACGTTCTCATTCGCAAAACAGTCGAAGGACTGAAATACTGCAGAATTAATACCGAGCTTCCAAATGCAACAGGCTAGTCTAGATGGTGTTTCTCCACCTCAGCAACTTTCAGAGGTGTGGACTTCAACTCCCAGAATTCCCCCAGCCAGTTTGGGAGGCCAGAAGCAGCAATCCCATCCCAGCCAGTCCTGCCTCCCATCCAAGTGATCTCAGGCAGAGATGTTTTGGAGATTAATTTAAGCATATGCTAAGCGCTCTAACACAGGGAGCAGTCTACCTGCCATGACCATTTTCTTCTAACCTAGCTTAGCTCAATGATGGCAGGCATAGCCAGACACCCCAGTTGCCCCTTTATCCAGAACTCAAGGATCTGCAAGCTGTTTTCTGCTATTGTCATGGTTGAACCTCCGGAGGACTCAACAGCTTTCTTTTTAATAGATGTAGAGTTTCAGATATTTATCTTTCTGGTCGCTAGGAGTCGAAAACAACTTGATGGCACCTAATCAATCAATCCAACCATCAGAGTTTCAGAACAGATCCCTAATGCATAGGATTGTCTGAAGAGGAGGAGAGCCCTGTTAAGTCTGTAGTGCAAAACGAGCTACTGAGATTGCTAGGGTAGATCTTGGATCTGATATGAGCAGATGTCTTCCCACTCTTGTCACTGGCTCCTATGACGTATTGTAGGATGGTGTGATGTCATGCTCTGTGTTTGATTGCCAACCTCCTGGCCAAAAGATGCGTTCAACTTGGACGGGGTGGTCCTTTCTTAAGAATCCCTCTGCTTGTGTTTTCCCTAACAGGCAAGCATCCAGCTGAAGTTCCTGGTCTGTTTTGCTAAACCATACTCCATGGTGCCACGAGGGTTTGGATCCGATGTGGAATCCAGCCCTACCCATTCCAAGTTATGTTTAAAATAAATACTTCCCGGGGCACAAGTGCATGGCTTGGAATGCTGGAGCAGAAATGGCCTTTGAGTTGGAAATATTTTGGCATGCCATGGTTACTTCCATCATATTAAAAAAAAATCAAAGTCTGAACTGCACAGTTGGGGGACAAGGAAAACTCTGTGCAGTGATAATGCTTGTCCCACTCCTCTTCCTAATCTATAAAACTCTCGTGCTTTCAAATACTCATTTTTAAAACTTTTAGGATTTGCAGGATGTTTGAGAGTGAAGAGGTAAGAATTCATTTGCCCTCAAAGGAAGCTCCTTCATCTCTGTTTTGGATGTAATGTGATGTTGTTATGCAACTGAAAGAGAGAATACCAAAGTACAGGTAGGATTGAAAAGTTTAGGCTGGGCATAAGATGCAACAGTTTGACAAATAAAAGAATTTGATAGATATCACATAAGGCACTGAAAAAATTGATCTTATTAATTTAATGTTTTGGATGATTCCTTTTCAAAAGGGACTGTTCTGCTGGCTTCTTAAATATGTGCAGTTTTTAGCGTCAGGAAAGGTCTTCTAAGAGTAAGCTGGACGTTCATTCCTTATGCAGAACAGATTCGGGGCAAAGAGAGGAGTCCTGGAAGTGTGTCTGGAAGAGAACCAAACAAAGTGTGTGTGTGTGTGTGTGTGTGTGTGTGTGTGTGTACATGTGCACATGGGTGGCTGAGTCACACACTGTTCTGATCTTGAGGCACAATGAGCTTTAGTATGAACACAGCAGCTCTTAGAAGCAAAGTTCAGAGCTCTTCCACCACAAAACCTTATGTGCTCTAATTGTTGTTGAGTGGCTACACAAGTTAATTTTTAACTCTTTGACACGCCTTTGATGCTTCTGAGAAAGAACAACGGGGTGGATGGAGGGGAAGAAGCCACTCTTATATTCAGCCAAGGGTTATTAAGCTTTCTTTGAAGGCTTGCTTCACAAATGTGGGAAAAGCAGAGTAGATGGACATCTTTGCTTCGATGCTAGAGGCCAGATTCGAGGAAGATAGAGTCTTGGAAGGGAATTTAGAAGTGACCTTGGGGAAGGCATGAGTCAGTGGTTAAGGAGCAGCATTCACACAGTCCAGAAATTAAAGCAAGCAGGAGGAAGGAATGCAGAATAATCCCGCTTTGATTTGGTTTAGTATAAGGTGGGAAACTTGGAGAGGTTTTCAGGACTGATGTCAGCCCTTCAAGGAACACCAGGTCAAGGAACTCCATCAAAGGGATCCAGGAAATCTACGTTATTGTTGTAGGGTATAGTATTTTTTCACAGCTAAAAGGCAAAAGCTATGAACCACCTTGTATGTGTTTGAAAATCACTGGATCTTTGGAAGGGAAGATGCGCAAGTTTGCCAAAACATATTCCTGATAATATTGTCCCACCACGGACCTTCTAGACTTAAAAACCCACCAACTCTTCCCAACTAGATCCAGGTCAAATTTCCTTATGCTCCTAATGGCAACAGTTCTAGAGTTATGTTCTGGTGCAGAGTCTTGACGAAATCAGCTTGGAATGGCAGATCCTTGCCGAAGCCTCCATCACGGGCAGCAAAACGTTGGCATCTGCTGTGGCATTTGCTTTTCGCGCAACTGTTTGCTGAAGCCGCCTGACTTTACAGGCCGGAAAGGGTTGCATATTGCAGCAGACCCCAACTGCTCCCTTGCTATTGTGCGCAATGCGCTCTGGTTTCCTTTCCTGGCATAGCCTCCTTGCAGCTTCAGGCCTTCGCAAATTGTCACAGGGCCCGGGGAGGGGGGACGAGCAGGGGAGGAGAGGGAGAAGATCAGACAAGGAACAAAACTTTGAGGCTGGTGCTTTGCCAAGGCTGATTTGGGTGGCTCGGGGCTCAGAGAAGGGAAGCCTTTTGGAAGAAGAACCACAACGTCCCAGCTGAAGCCATGGGTGTAGGATTTTAAGGAGCAGAGCCGAGGGCTTATTGATGGGGATTTGCAGCTGGAAAGTGCAAATTCACTTTGCCCAACATTTATTCATTTGTGACATTTATGACAAAAGCAAAGCAAGATAAAAAGCGCATCACTAGGCTAGGTGTGTGGGAGGTCAGGATGGCAACAGAGCCAAGTGGGATGGAAGCCCCACTCCCTTTTACATGAAAGAGGAGGGACAGTGTGGGCCCCCGTTCTCATGGACCTCCCTTCCAGGAAATATTTTATCGCTTGGATTCCTGCCTGTCACAGAATCATTAAGGGTGCAGAAGAGACCTTCACCCACAGCCCTGCTTATGGGTGGAGGTGGTAACCCTGACCTAGTGCTGAAATAAATATACTTCAGCTTGTGCATTTCATTATCAGAAATGTGAATTGGGGAATGTCTGGCTGGTGGGTAACATCTGTATTTCTTCTTTCCCTTCCCCTGGAGGATTGCTCTGAATTTTAGGTTGGCAGCTTTTGAGGTGGCCAAAGTGGGCTGTCATAGCCAACGGAAGCTGTCTCTGTCGCCATTCAATGAACATTATTCTGCTTCTGAAGACACAAGGACAGGCCAGGATGACTTCTTCCTCTGATGAATCAGGAGTTTTATGAGATGCACAGCTCATTAGCAGCTGGGAATCCATGTCAGTGTTTCTCAACCTCAACAACTTTAAGATGCGTGGACTTCAACTCCCAGAATTCCCCAGCCAGCATGGCTGGCTGGGGAATTCTGAGAGTTGAAGTCCACGCATCTTAAAGTTGCTGAGGTTGAGCAACACTGATCTATATCTTGCGGTCCTATTAACGTTTATGCTAAACCAGGGTTAGAATTGCATTCTAGGTTAGAATTGCATTCAAAGCGGCCCCTTTCCACATGCAGTGGACTGTAATTTGCATCATCGGCAAACCAGATGTGTTTACAGAATGGAATTCTGGGAGTTGAAGTCCACACATCTAGGCCACCTAGTCCAGCTTTGGTCCACTGGAAGTCTACAGTCCCAGACTCAAGGGTGATGATCTCCTCACCCCCAACCTGTATTTCAGACCTGCGTGCAAGGATGCAAGACAGCCCTCCATATCAGTAGCCATGAAGAGTCTGACCTTCTATGAACCTGGCCAGACCATCAGGGAGATGCACACTACAGGCCAGGGAAGTCAACTGACACAACTTGATTCCCAGAATTTTTTTTTTTTTTAATCCAAGGCGAGGGCAGCGAAAAATAAAATCAGTGTTAAATGGTGCTTGAATTCTCCCTTGCTTGCAAAAAACAGACCATCAACACTAGGCCCGTTAGCTGTTACTAGCAGAAAACGAGTCGGCTGGCCTGGCTGGTCTGCTTTTTGCTGACAAGCGAGGAACGAGATGGGTTTTCACAGTCTCTGAGCATCTGCAGTGATGTCACCCTGCATGTGATGACATCATGAAGCAGGCAGGTCAAGGAGGGGCGTGTGCAGTGATGTCACCAAGGGGGCAGGACGTGCTCAAACTTCTCTTCCTTTATTGTGGACGCCCTTGGAAAACATCCACGTTGGCTGTCCTGACCACAGCTATGTTGTGCTGTGTTTCGATCTCCCTGCATCTAAAGGGTGACCTTTATTTATTTATTTATATTTATTTCTTAAGCCAATTTCTATAGCTCCCCCATCTCAGCACAGGCGACTCTGGGCAGCGTACAACACTCAAAACAGTCAATAAATGCATTAAAAATATAAAAAGCGAAATGAAACGGAGAATAAAAGGATGTTAACAATAAGGGAGCCTCCTCGCTCATCCCCCATCCCCTGGGGTCTTGAGTTGGGTGCAAAGATCCCCCTCTTTCGACTTTATCTCTGCCATGCGTGGTTTTCTGTCCTGCGCCTCTATCACCCCCCTTCCCCCCATTTTCCTCTCCCCTCCATCGTAAAGAGCCCTGGGGACTTAATGCTGCATCAGAGACTGGTATACAAATCCACAGTCCAGAGCATTGAAATTAAGTTTTCCAACCTGGAGTGAAATAGCACTTCTAACCAGATTGTGGGATCCCTGAATTCTGTATCACTCCAACCACCGTGCAAAATAGGATGTGGTCATTCCGTGGACCACGTTTTAATCTTTCTCTGTTTCGTACCTTTGACCCGAAGTTTCCTGAGACTCGAGCTGAAAGTTATTTTAAGAATCCTGTATTGTTTGGCTTTCACTTTTAAAGCATAAACAATTTCAAGAGAAGGAATGCATTTGAGATAAAGCACTTACTAATGCGTGATTGACGGTGCCCTGTTCTTCCCAGTTCTTTCTGTCAAAGTGCAGGCTAAAAACATGGTGATTTCTCTGTGGCCACCAGTGACTGCCTTCTAAATCTAGAAGGTTTATGGGAATCTCTATGGGGGCAGAATCATTTTTCCTCTCCATCGTGTGTAGTTCGTTATTTCTAAATGTGAGGATTCTGATTTAGATATAAATTTATTTACATTTATACAATATATTCTGCTTTTATAAGTAAATATACTGGCTCATACAGCAATTGGACCCAGGTGTTCTGTAGGAGAATTAGGGGAAGATTGAGGGCATAAGCAAGAAGGCAACCCAGCTAGAACATCTGAGATCATTTTGACAAATCTCATAAGGCTTGGGCATCTTACAGCCATCCATGGGCCTCCCAACAATGCCAAGGGGAAGGTAACAACGTTGTTCGGCCTTGGCAGGCCCCACTCAAGCCCTGTGTCTGGTTCCAGGAGCCACATGTGAAGAAGAATTCAGGGAAACCCAAAGAAGTTCAGAGGAGGGCAGTGAGGATGAGGAGAAGTGGAAATTAAGTCCTAAGAAGGGAGACTAAGGGAACTTCGAACATTGAGCCTTAGAGGATGAAATGGATGGGAAATATGATGACACTCTTCAAATATTTAATGGTATACAGAAGAAGATCAAGACCTGTTCTTTTTCATTCTAGACTGCAGGACATGGAAGAATGGATTTAAGTTACAGGTAGGCCAATTTCAACCCAGTATTAGGGGAAAAGCTTCCTATTCAGCCACCTGGTTCCCCTTCACTGGGTGTCTTCAAGCACTGGCTGGAAAAACAGTTTGTCAGGGATGTTTTAATTCAGGTTCCTGTACTCAGCAGAGAACTTGCTCTCAGTGACCTCAGTCCAATGTCATGGCACACCAGAATGTTGTTTTGAGTCCTGAATTCAAAGAAAGGACAGATTGGATCATGTTCAGAGGAAAGCAAACAAAATGATAAGGCGTCTGGCATGAAAAACCTAGGAAGAACAAACAGTTGGAGGCCTTGGGAATATTTACCCTGGAGAAGATTGCAGGAGACATGATAGGAGAACATGATAGGAGACATGAGAAGATTGCAGGAGACATCTTTAGGTCTCTGAAAAGCCATCATGTAGAAGATGGGGCAGAATTGCTGAGAGTTGTTCTTCAAGGCTGGAGAAGAAACAAGGGGCTTAAATTACAACGGAGTAGATTTTGGTTGGACATCAGGAAGAATTCCATAATGGTAAGAGCTTTTCAACAGCAGAACAGGGTGTCTCAGGAGGTAATAGATTATCTTTTGCTGGAGATGTTCAAGCAGGGCCATCTCTTACGGCTGTTGTAGTAGTAGATTCCTGCACTGGGCAGAGGGCAGAATAGATTGAGAATGTCCTCAAACCAGACATTCCATGATTCTATGAATGTCTGCTACCACCTCTAAGAATTTGTTTTTTTTAATTAGGAGTCTACAGATTAACAAAAGGCAGCAATGTTTGTCTTTCACCGCATTTTATCTAGATCACCAGTCATGGAGGACTTTTACCAGCCTTTTACCAATGACCTGGCTTGGACCTCTTTCTCACTCCATCAATCAAACAATTAGAAATTAAGATGCCTTAAAAATATCAGCGAGATCCTAGGTTTGGGGGATCTCACTAGAACTCAAAGGACCACTATCTTGAGCTGCAGTGGCCTGGAAAGGTGGTTTGATTCATGAACCCAGTACTAGAATGAAGTACATCTGAGCTCTCTTACTGAGGCTGACACTGGCTTGTGCACCACTTTATTTTCAATGGAAAAGTTTGCTTGAGTCAAATTTGCATGAGTTCTAGTGACTTGCATACATCCATGTTGTTTTCTTGGTAATAACTGAGTTGTTGTTTTCCATTCCCTTCTTCCACTTCCTAGTCTAGCCCCCAGTTTTGGACTCTCTGGTGGTCTTCTTACCAATAATTAACCAGGCTGAACCCTGTTTAGTTTTTTCAAGATCACCAAAGTCAGCGAGGTGCTGCTGTGGTCTCTGATAGCCTCCCCCATTTTAAGCCGCGATCTCTTTTTCTGGATCGAGCGGGAACCCTCCCCAGTCCCTTTTATATAGCAAATACTTTCTATCGCAAGGGAAGGAAAGACTTAATTGGAGCGGCAATATTATATAGAAGTGACTTTCCTGGCCCCAATAGTGGAACGAAGCAAAGGGATTTACTTGGGGTGGTTTATCAGAAAACATAAAATCGTTGGAGTGTATCCCGTAAAACATCAACAAATAAAAGATTAAGCAGGGAGCCAGCATCAACTGCGAGTCTGCATGGCAGTTTGCCTGAAATAGATTAAGTCCCATTCCCAGCACCAGTTTGAGGGCTTCCCACTACCTTCATTTGGCTGTGATGGTCAACAGGATATTGACCGGATGTGTATTTGGTCTGATCCAGTAAGCAGCTTCGTGAGTTCTAGTGGTTAACGTGTTGGGGCTGGGGAGACCCAGGTTTGAATCTCTACTTGAGCACAGAGCTGTCTAGGGGACTTGACGTTTTCCAAGCCCAAACCTACTTCACAGGTTTGTTGTTACCAGAGGCAGAGATGGTAGGGATAGCTAGGAGCCTAATGTGGAAAAAAAATATATATGGCTGGGTTGCTGCACCCTAATATATAATGGTGGTGGGCAAGTTTGGGCACCCAGCAATCACGTGTGGTGAGAAGGAGGCGGCTGCAGACCATACGTGACTTACAGTAGGCTTAGACAAATGCAGATAAAGAGGAGAGATGGACGCACAGAAGGTACATATGCTCTTGAGTAGCTTTTTTTATTATTAATTATTTCCCAACCTTGTCTATGGCTCTGGATTTCCAAGTTCTAACTGAGCTTGACCCTGCTTAGCTTCTGAGCTCATATTTACCTGAAAGAAGGAAGAACACGTTCCCGAAATAATTTTCTTTAACGATGAAGAGGTCATCTTAGGTTACCTGAGAATACAATCATGGCTACAGAGCCATTATTTTTCTCTTTACGGTTCCCTTTGGATGATGTGGGAATCATTTTCAAATGAGGATAATCTTCCCTTTGGGTAAAAAAAGAAAAGGTAACAGAGTGAGGGGCACACATGTGTTTCCCATCTCCAGTCTAAACAGGCCAAGATGCGGAGGTTTAAAGCTCTTTTCCCTGAGTGTGATTTTTTTTTTAAAGCAGGGGTTGCCCCCCGTGTGAACCTGGCTTTCAGAGGCTCTTCCTGTTGTTTAATCCTTTCCAGCAGCCTGAAAAACAGGTGCTTTGTGAGCTCAGAGGAGCACAATATTCTCTGCGTGGAAGGCGTAGAGAAATAACTTTTCATTTCTACCTTCCTCCCCTTTGGTAGCAGCAGGAAATATTTTCAGCGTGCAGCTGTCCAGATGTGTTCAACACGGTGAGAAAAACAACTGCGGGAGTGTGTCCGAGCAGAGGAGGGGTTGAGGAGAGGAACAGCTCCTCTAACCTAACTTTCTCGTGATCTTCTGAAGCCCTAGAAAAGATTGAGCAACTTTGCAGATTTTCTTTGGCTGGTTTGCCCAAAGCTAATGTGCATGGAAGATAATGGTTAAAAGGATGCTTTTTCTCTGCTAGGGAATTCACCACCCAACAAGAGCCTTCTCTGAAAAAAGAAAAGTTGACCCATGGCATTCTTTTCCTATGATTTCCTTTCTCTCCACATAGTTTGGGGAGCGTGGGGAGATCTTCATTTCCATGATCTCAAGCTCCCGCTTTTCCAAACTCTCCTCTTCACAGTGATCAGCTGCTTTGAACATGGAGAAGGTCAAAAACACTGGACAGATTTCTCACGGCTTGCCATTCATAAGGATCAATGTGGCATACAGCCACATTTGCCTCCTGGGCAAACAGGATGTTCTGCCATCTGAGTATGTATAGATCTTGGTTGTTCACCCAGGAATGATGCTAATCTAGGATCTGGACACTTTCCACCTTAGCATGATCTTGTTGGACCGCATGTGGCATTATGCAAGGGCACGTTCATGCGTGAACACACATGAGCTTGGATGATGGCCTGAACATCTTGCTTCCCTCCAAACTCCTGGCATCTTGCAAGATGAAGATGATGATGATGACTTGGAGGGTCAAGTGGCTTCTTTGGTGGGTGCTCCAGTCCCCAACATTGCTGACCCACTTTTTCTCCCTTCTTAATTTAGAGCTTTTTCTGAGTATCCAGCAAGAAGCAGAATTGTTGGCCAGCTGAAAATCCCCAAACTGGGCCATAATTCATGCTCCCTTTCCCTGGATGTGTTCAGACAAAACCTAGACAGTCAGGGATTTTCAAATCTGGATTCCTGCACTGGGCAGGGGTTTGCACTCGATGATGGATCAATTGGCCCCCTTTGAATTCAGGATTCTGTAAATCGGTGAATCAGGGCAGTCGTATCAGATGACGTCCAAGAAGCCGGTGCTGCATTTCTGGAACCTCTCTTTTTATTCTAGCTTATTTCAACTGGTACAAAAATGAATGGTAGGGGGAACATAAGGGTATGGGAAGTTTTTCTTGCATGCATCGCCAGAAAGAGAGAATCCAGATAGGGCCTGTTTCTGTTCCAAAGGGGAGAAATAGTAGTGTAATTTGGCCTTTTCAAGAGACAGAGAGTGACGTCTTTGCATCCGCCTTACTAAAAGCTTCCAGCAGAAACAACCCAAATGGGAATGCTTCCATTTATAAATCAAGTGAAAGCATTCCACGGCTGTGTTCCTTTTATCACAGGCCAGATTGCATCTTTGGCCAAAGTTGGAGTCACAGCTTTCTGTCAAACTGATACAGATGTTTTCGTACCCACCGAGTTCCTTCCCCACCCAGCCTCCAGTAATTGCAAACAGAGCTAAGGAACCATCTGGAGATGTTTTCTCCTGAATGGGACTTCCCCCTCACAATTAAAGCTGCACTAAAACTGCCCTTCATAAAAGTGAATTGCAGATTTATCCAGCTGGTGTTCTGCTCCCTTAGCCTATAAAATGAAGTTTTCTCAGTTTTACCATTTTGCTTGGGGTAAAGGCAGGAGTTAGATCAGCAGCATCTACAGGGCGGTTGTACAAAAGAACCAGAGCTTCCATCAGGACACCATATTGACTTTTTTGACACATACACCCCCTCTGTGGACCCTGCTGGGTTATGTTTATGCAGTAGAGGACCCAACATCCCTCCCATTATTTTATTCCTGAAATTAACCAACAAAAATAAAAATGATACAATGATGTTACAAGAAAAAAGAATCTAATAATAACAACCAACTAAAACTTTTGAAAAAGGAAGATGAAACATCTACGTGATAGTAATATACAACCAGCTTGGTTCTTTCACATGTTACTAAATCTGGATTCTACAAAACATATCAGTTTGTCTTCTCATTTCTACAACAAAGATTTTTTAAAAAATTGAAACACATCTCAGGAATCCTCCCTTTGACATCCAGCGTGTTGATTTCTTACCACCCTAAGAGAACCAGAGTTCTTCACCAAGTATCAAATTCCATATTTGGGGAGCGTAACTCAGCATGATATTTACATCTTTAACAGCTTTGTTTTTTCCCCAAAGTTATGTCCATCTGTCCTGCTTCAGGTTTCAAATACTGATTTTCACACAGTTGCTATGGTAGCTCACAGTTTACTCAAGGTAAGCCAGTGTTTCTCAACCTTGGGAACGTTAAGAGGTGTGGACTTCAACTCCCAGAATTCCCCAGCCAGTATGGCTGGCTGGGGAATTCTGGGAGTTGAAGCCCACACAACTTATCGTTCCCAAGATTGAGAAACATTGAGGTGAACAGTCAAAGCATGCAAACCGAAACAGACTCTCAGATGCTTGCCTGAAGAATTTGCTTTCTAACAGGACCACGCAGGAGAATAGTCCAAATCCAGTCCAGGGTTCCAAGAGCCGGGTCAGGGTTATCAGCTTCTCCAAAGGTCAGAATTTCATGAACAAAATCCACACACAAGCATCACACAAGAGGTCAGACGACATTTCCAGCAATGGGAACATGATCAGGGCTGCCTCAGTTGTTTCTGATCAAGAGATTTACTCCCTTGCTTGGCAAGGAGCCTCATAGACCTTCACTGCTCTGTTCTCCGCTCTACCCGGTGGGTGCAAGGGCTTGAAGGCCTTACGTCCTCCTCACCTGACTTCTCCAGCTGCTCAGGTGCTGCCTGTGTTAGATCAGCCTCAGGTGAGAGGCCTGAGGCTGACATTCCACAGGCTCAGCTGGAGCAGCTTCTTCAGGGTCAGATTCAGAATCCTGAGCCATGACACCCCCTATATAAAGACAAGACCAAAAACCACCAGAAAGGAACATGACCAAATCATATGAGTCAAGGAAACAGCCCATCTAAATGCCATCAGTATTGGGGAAGATTGCCTTAAGGCAAAGAAGCTTAAGCTGTGGCCTTTGAAAGCCTTGTGATTTTAAATCCACAAAGAATACAGAAACGTTAAATACAAATATTAAATAATATTAAATAAATATTAATGTTTAATATTAAATTATATTTTAAACATTTAAATATAATATGTTAATAATTATAAAATATTATAATTAAAATATTTTAAATAATATTTAATATTAGTATTATATACAGAAGGAAAATGTATTAAATATATTGGGAGCAATCCCTTAAACTGCATTTAAATTAGATGCAATTTATATTTGCATTCCATCAAATATTTTATCCTCCTGTATTTCTCAGGGACCTGCTGGAGAGGGGGGAAAAAACCCCTGCATTTCCCAAATATTGTTCATACCCCTCATATCCTTTAGATCTGAATTCTGCCAAACACTTTCCCAGGGACAATTAACAAACGGATTTGATTATTTGGATTTGTTCATTATTTCTAGCATTTTTCTACTGCTGCATCTAACAGGAACCTCTTGTCAGTTTACCAAAAGCTGCATTAACAAATGTGGAAAACAAATCCCCAGTGCAAACTAGGCAACCACTGAATGAGGAGTTTTCACTGCTCTTCAGTTAACTACAGGCCCTTTCCTAACCCTGCAACAGACACGGAGAACCTCGGAAGTTTGGGGCTATCCCCATTCAGGATAACTGCACCAGCTGGGTCAGTTCTCCTGGCCACCTGCAGATTCCCAGGCACCCAGCCCAAAAAGGATCAAAAGCAGCACTTTGAATTAATTTACACAACGTATATGCCAGTCGACTCCCAACGTCCTTGCAGGGCTGACTGTTAAAAAGTAAAAAAAAAATTGCAAAAGGCCAAAAGAATTCACGAGCAGCCCCCAAACAAGGCGCAACGATTGGTTTGGGCTTGGAAGCCAGCTGGAGGTTAATGCAGCAACTGGCAGGCTGATTTTCTATGGCCCTCGCTGCTCTTACCTGCCTGCATTTTGCGCCAACTGTGTTTCCGGATCATCTTCAAGGGCAGCCCCATTCAAGTTCATTCATTCAAGAGATAGCGAAGCCTTAGCCCCGTCTTCACCTGCTTACCCGTCTAATGTTAATAGGCCAAATGGTTTTCTTAGGGCTCTTCAAAGCTCTTAGCCTCTCCCCCCATGCCCTCTGAATACAAATGAAATGGGCCAAAAATATTGATCCTGCTGACTCTTAGGGAGATGGGGGGAGCACAAAATGAATTCATCCTGTCTTAAAGCTATATTTTATCATCTCTTTTTAATCATTGTGATACGCATCTCTGCAGTATGGAAATGTACACGGGGCATGTGGGTGGGATGTATGTGTCTTTGTGTGCCCGCTCTATCTATCTATCTATCTATCTATCTATCTATCTATCTATCTATCCATCCTTCCATCCTTCCATCCTTCCAATTTCTATAGCTGCCCCTCTCAATCCAAGTGTCTCTGGGCCGTGAACAATTTCAATAACTAAAACCATTAAAACCATTACAAATTATACCTATAGGCAACCGACAGTTATCATAAAAATTACATAAAAATCAACAGCGCAACCAGGTAACACTTTTGGGACCCCAGGCTCGGGCACACACACGCGCACGCTATTGCTGTAGTCCATACCATCTGAAGCCCCGAAGAGCATCACAACACAGGAGACAAAGTGTAAACAATACACCCAGAATGACGCTGTAGAAAGAGCCGGGAAAAATTCGACCAGCCAGAAAAAGTTAGAAACCTGGTTGCACCTGTTCTCCCTAACACGCTTTTGCCATGCGTTCGTCGGAAAGGCGCAACAGAGGGAAGCTTGGAATGAAATCCCAGAATATTATAGCAATGACAGTGTGCTTGATTTGTGTAATTGACCAAAGCCAAAAAGTTAATCGTAGCCAGGTGGTTGATTTTGGTTTGAACCTTGGATAAATGGGGGGGGTTACCTCTTCTCAGCGGGACATCTGTCTCCTCTGTGGAACAGACACGTCATGCGTCAACCTGTCCTGATGCTATTTTCCTTCAAGAATCGGTCAGGGTCTCTTCCCCCCCTCCACCATAATGGATCCTTGAAGCTGCTGTGGGTTGCATGCATGGCCAAGGGGCACTTGGTTCAAAATGGTGGCACGGTTACTTTTGCTTCTGGGATGCTGCTGTGGGAAAGTGTGTGCTATTTATATACACAGGCTCAATCAATCTGGGCATTTTCCATAGGGGTTTTGCAAATTCCCCATCTTTGTGCTGCAGAATATTTTTTTTTTCGCTTGCACATGGGCCCCTTTCATCTAAATCAGTGTTTCTCAACCTTGGCAACTTGAAGATGGGTGGACTCCAGCTCCCAGAATTCCCCAGCCAGCCATGCTGGCTGGGGAATTCTGGGAGTTGAAGTCCACCCATCTTCAAGTTGCCAAGGTTGAGAAACACTGCTATAAATGAATCAGGGGGAGGGAGGGCATGCCATTAAAAGAAGAAGAGCACGTTTCTTCTGCTCCAAGCAATTTTTCCACACATCTGTTCCCTAAACATACTCGCAATGTGTTTTCTTAAGCCAGTAAAAAAGAATTGGGACTCTGAGGACTACGTCAGTCACAGATCCTTACTTTCTTAAAGGAAAGCATTAAATCTGTGGCTCCAATTCCTTTCAGCAGCTGTCGACCTCTTCCACACGCTCCTCTCATTTGCAGCCTTTTCACGATAGGAGCAGAGACACAAATCATCTTCTTGACTTAACACCAATTCCTGATCTTACGTCCTTTTTTAATGTAATTTAACGGTAAGATGTAGCTCTTACCACTGAGCTGCGAACCTTTCCGTACATAGACAGACAAGTGCATTAGACGATGGAATCGCTGGAGCATTTTTTGGGTGGTTGAACTTTGAGATCACCTGCCCTCACAAATTCTTTTCAAATAGTTGCTTAGAACAGCAAGTTTCAACAAGTATAGCTTTCGGGACACCAACACCTGAATTCTCTCTTCTACATAATGATGAAAAGTGGAGGTTCTTCACATATTGTCAGGTTCAGCCCAAAGAACTCCACGAGACAATGCAAATACAGTTCTGTTGCGTTTATTAGCTTCAACCTCAGGACAGAAATCTCCCCAGACTGGACCCCAGTTCCCAAGTCAGCCAGCCACAACACCGTGAATTCCTTAGGGAGGTGCCAGCCTCATCGTCTTGAACTTCCCACGCTCCTGTTGGGGGCTAAGGACACGCTTATCTCCCTGAGCCTGGCCTTCATAAGTCCATTCCATCACACATATGGAGATAAATGTGCCTAATTTCTAATCAAAGATACTAGTTTGTGGAGTCCTTGGGGTTGTCCAAGCTTGGTTCTTTTCTTGCAAACATTTCATTACCCGGCTAGGTAACATCTTCTGTGCTAAAATGGGATGGGGTTTGCTCTCTATTTATATACTGTTTGTTGTACTTGATCGCTGCCAAACCTGTCACTCATAGCAATTTGCAATAAGATGTTGAAGACCAACATATCTGTAAAATATCAGGCTGTAGAAGACTGGTGTAAATTTCTGGTCTTCTGCAGTTGACCACTGTGGTCAATGGTCACGATTAATGGTGAGTCAGTACAGCATCAGCCTTTTCCATTCTGGTCCCTAATGCCGTGCAAAAAAAATCCTTGAATGGTTTCCATTGTTCACTTTCAGTGTGATGAAAGGCAGTTTGCTTTAAAAGTGCATTTCGAAAGAGAAGAGAATTGTGGGGAATTATTCCTGGATGGTGTGATCTTCTTGCACTTCTTTCGGGCTGCGCACGCTGGACCGCAGGTGTGCAAGAGGGCAGGGAGAACAAAGTCCCTTTCTGCTATTTGTGAAAACAGTGGGTCTTTTTTCAGACTTGTATGGAAGCCTGAAAGGCTGTTTTAAGGAATCATCTTACGAAAATTAATGCAACTCAGCTTTCTTTTAGCAATGAGGTGCTAGGCTCGTTCAAGAGCTGAAATGTTTTTTCTGAGTTATTGTTGAGCAGTGCGTGCCCCTGTTACTCTGTCACAAGCTGAGGGGTATATGTGTTTATGGGAACATCTTTTCTTTCACTGTCACATTTCTCTCTCCAGAAATTTGTAGATTCCCTGGTTTCCCACCCTTAAGTACCAGGGACATCTATCCTGCAGAAACTTTCTCCCTCTGGAGCTCTTTCAGATTGAAAAGTAACACAAAACCATCCTCCTCTTCTGCCCTCCCCCCAGCTCAAAAACACCACCTAGAGAAATTCAGAAGAAAATCTCAAGCAGCCTGAGAATAAAGTCAAAAACCAGAAGCCTCTTTCATAAGGGAAGGAAAGGAAGTTTTCGATAAAGAGATTGCAGTCCTTCGTTCACTTGTTTATGCGAAATGATGTAGGCAAATCCTTGCTGTTTTACTGAGCTACATTGGTGTGTGGCACACAGAGTTCTTGACGCAAGTTATTCATGTTTAGATTGTGATCTGGGGAAAGATAGGGCCGGGGCTTGTGATGAAAAACAAAACTGCACACATTCTGCAGTGCCTTTTTCATTTGGGCGAGGTGTTTTGGAGTCGCTCAGAACCTCTTCTTGTGGTGCCCCAAAGTCCATAGCTGTGCGCAGGTTTTGGGGTGAGAAACCTGTATTCCTCAGGTGGTTGGTGACGTGGGAAAGGGCGTTCACCATGGAAAGGGACCACATTCAGCCACCAAGCTGCAAGGTTTTTCATATTTTGAAGCACCCTTCAAGCGCACGAAATAACATCAGCGCTGTCTGAAAGAAATCAGTCCCGCAGCTAGGGAAAGGAATAACTGAAATATTTCTTTGCCCTTTTCCTGAAGATCGTCAAAGTCAGGAAAATGTTTTCTTCCAATCTAATGCAAGATATATAGCTGGCAATGGTATTAATTAAAGCAAAGAAATGACTGTGTTGGATGGAGGCATTTAATCACCAGCTTCCCTGCTGCGTGCTTTGTCATTAAGCAAAGATTATCTTTTGATTAACGAATAATTGCCTCTTCTGGCTGTTCTGTTTTCTTCTGAATCAGCCTGGCGAAACTTCCTTGGCTCTTTTTCGGGCAAGAATGGGACATTTGAAACTTTTGCGGTACTCAGAAAGCTCCACAGGACCAGACCTGGTTCATAATTGGGATGGGAGACCTCTAGGAGATCTCCAGGCAGTAGACTAGACTGGGATGTTGAAAAACACCCTGGAATATGACTGACAGATGACAGTCATAGGATTGTGGCTCTCTTAAAAAAATTGAATAAATAAAATAAATTCTGTTTGTTGCCAAGAAACTCCAGGAACATGGCCATATAATCAGAAGAAGTTGAGCTTGACTTAAAGGAAGCTTCATGTTAAATCACATCGTTTGCCATTGCTGGGAACTATAGTAACCAGCAAGCAGAGAGCTGCGAGTTTCCTTCCCAGTCTTAGGGTCAAGCTAGATATGATGGGAGGAGGGCTGAGCGGTCCTGGATTTGGATCTATCCTGCAACAGGAAGAGTGTGCAAAGATTTATCACTCTGCATCTTTTTTAAATCTAAGTCTCTCCTTTCCCCCAAATTACTGCACGCCACGGAGGAAGAAATCTGCACATTGAAGGATTTTTCCCCATCACAGCTTATTCCAGCCTTTGCTAACAGGGTGACATTCAGGCATTTGGATTCTGTCTCCCTATCCAGCAGGACCATGCCAGCTGAGGATTATGAAGATTGTAGTCCAACCCATTGGGAACTTGGTTGGGAAAAGCTAACTTTGGCTGTTGAAGTCCACACACCTTCAAGCTGCCCAGGTTGAGAAACGCTGCAGTGGAGTATCTCTAGGAATGAAATATGTAAAATCAGGTTTATAAGGTTGACTAAGAGCTAGGTTATCTACAAAGCCCCGGAGCCTCTCAACCCAAATCAGCATCTCACTTGCCAGCTGAAAATAACACTCTTCACATCCTGAATTATGAAGGATTCGCTTAAGGACTGTAGCGAGTGGAGGGTCAACCAGGCGAACCCCACAACCTTGGAGCAATGCTAGGACCCACAACTTTTAGGAACCAGGCCCTGGATAGTAGACATTAATTAGGCCTTGATGGTGCCTAATTAATAACCTTAAACCAGTGTTGTCCAAACTTGGCCACTTTAAGATAAGTGGACTTCAACTCCCAGAATTCCCTGGCCAGCCGTGCTGGCCAGGGAATTCTGGGAGTTGAAGTCCACTCATCTTAAAGTGGCCAAGTTTGGACAACACTGCCTTAAACCAAATGAAGTAAAATTCATCTTCTGGGTTTTAAGCAACAGCCGGGAGAATGCCAGTTTGGACAATGATGGTAAATACATGTTTATGAAAGGGGAATTATAAGGGGAGAATCTAACTGTAGGATCATTATATTGCCCCAATCGCAATCAATCAGAATGTATGCCATTACCATGGCAAAAAGTAAACTCATTACGATTGGGAAATGTGATTATCGGGGGAAATTTCCACCAAATTCTGCATAATGAATTTGACCAATCTTATCAAAGGGAAAGGGGGAAATATGATCATTGTTTTTTTTTCTTTTTAAATCCCAGACCATGCTTACTCGGCAGATAGATGCCAGTACTAACATCCAGACGAGAGGGTTGATACGTTTCGTTCCAGCAGACATAAATGCGGAGGGATTTCGATGGCTCTGGGGGGGATTTTTGATAGGGCAGCTGTGCGAAAAGCACACACTTTCTCACCGCGTCCTCTGTCAAAACACAGTTTCCAAAAATGTCTTCACTGAACACTGCAGTGGTATCTGCAGGGAGGGGGTCAGAAAAGTCAAGATGGCCACCACAACCAGAGCCCTGCCCCCCTTTTACAGGTGCGGTGACGTGTACAGAAGTGAATTAGAACCAGCATGATTGATGCTAACCTTAATCTCTTGCCAGCCAGGTTTTTTAGGGAACGTGGCCAGATGGTTGAACCAAAGTTTGGTATCCGTTCTGTTTGACCTGACCTCTCCTACCCCAAAAACCTTTAGGTCAGTCCCTGGAACCCCTTTAGTTATTAATCTTTTTTTTTTTTAATGTGCCCAAGGGGGAAATATGAAACACGTTATCTGTATGCTCTGTATTTCGCAGCAGTTAAAATTCCATCGTAAAAGAAATCAAAGGGAATTGGTCTTGAGTTCAACCATTATGATATGTTCGTTTGTTGGTTGGATTTTCAAATTTATATAGTTGCTCGTCTCGTATAGACGACTCTGGGCAGCTTCCAGACAATTAAAGAAAGCAAATATGCCAGCCAACCAAGGCAACAATTTAAAAACAAGAAAAGAGCAATATAAAAGCATATTTAAAAAAACACACATCGTAAAGTACGTAAAACTCACAGCCCATAATCCCACTCACCAAAATAATCGGTACGGCCCAGTGTTTCTCAACCTCGGGAACTTTAAGAGGTGTGGACTTCAACTCCCAGAATTCCCCAGCCAGCATGGCTGGCTGGGGAATTCTGGGAGTTGAAGTCCACACCTCTTAAAGTTCCCGAGGTTGAGAAACACTGGTTTACTTTGAGTAAGCTGTGAGCTACCATAGCAACTGTGTGAAAGTCAGTATTTGAAACCTGAAGCAGGACAGATGGATGCAACTTTGGGGAAAAAACAAAGCTGTTAAAGATGTAAGTATGATGCTGAGTTACGCTCCGCAAATATGGAATTTGATGCTTGGTGAAGAACTCTGGTTCTCTCAGGGTGGAAAGAAATCAGCACGCTGGATGTCAAAGGGAGGATTCCTGAGATGTGTTTCAATTTTTAAAAAATCTTTCTGTTGTAGAAATGAGAAGACAAACTGATATATTTGTAGAATCCAGATTTAGTAACATGTGAAAGAACCAAGCTGGTTGTATATTACTATCACGTAGATGTTTCATCTTCCTTTTTCAAAAGTTTTAGTTGGTTGTTATTATTAGATTCTTTTTTCTTGTAACATCATTGTATCATTTTTATTTTTGTTGGTTAATTTCAGGAATAAAATAATGGGAGGGATGTTGGGTCCTCTACTGCATAAACATAACCCAGCAGGGTCCACAGAGGGGGTGTATGTGTCAAAAAAGTCAATATGGTGTCCTGATGGAAGCTCTGGTTCTTCTGTACAACCGCCCTGTAGATGCTGCTGATCTAACTCCTGCCTTTACCCCACGCAAGGCTGGCTGGGGAATTCTGGGAGTTGAAGTCCACCCCTCTTAAAGTTGCCAAGGTTGAGAAACACCGGTACAGCCACTGCACTGGTGCCAGTGCATTCCCAGGTCCCCATGCCCATTGGCAAAACCATGTTTTCCAGGCTTTGAGAAAAGCCAGCAGAGTCAGGGCCATCTGATCTCCAGGGAGATGATGTTCCTCAGGGTGGGAGCCATGACAGAAAAGGCCCCCTTCCTGGGTCCCACCAGATGATGCTCCCTGGCTGAGGGGACCTGGACCGTGCCCCTTCTGCTGGACCAGATGGGACCGGTGGACATAACTGGGGAGAGGCGGTCCCTCAAGGAACCTGGCCCCATGCCATGTAGGGCCTTATAGGCCATCACCTTGAATTGAACCCAGAAGCAACCTGGCAGGTATTGCACCTTGTGGAACAGAGGTGTAACATGCACAGATCGTGGAGCACACATAACTGCCCATGGGGCTCCATTATGAACCACTTGAAGCTTCTGAACAACCTTCAAGGGCAGCCCCACGTAGAGCACATTGCAGTAATCCATACTAGAGGTGACTGAAACGTGAGGGACCATGAGTAGGACCTCCAGGAATGGACCCAATTGATGCCCAACACATAATTGTGCAAGGTCCCTCCTAGCCACGGCTGTTGCCTGTTCTTCAAACAGGAGCCACAAGTCCAGAAGGACCCCCAGATTGCACACAGGTCCTGCCTGAGGCAGTCCCACCCCATCCAGAGCAAGGGATGGAAAGTCCCCAGAACCAGGGGGGCCCAACACCCAAAGCCACTCAGTCTTGCTTGGGTTGAGCTGAAGCCCGTTGTTCCCCACCCAAACCCCCACAGCTGCCAGGCATCCGGACAGGACCACCACAGCATCACTCGGGCGGCCTGGGTGGAAGGATAAAGCTGGGCACACTGATGACACTCGCCCCGTGCCGGTGGATAACCTCCCCCAGCAGCTTCATGGAGATGTTAAACAGGAGAGGAGAAAGTACCGAACCCTGTGGCGCCCCGCAAAGCGGTTTTATAAGGCTAAACATCATTGTTTTCCCAGTTGTGCGTTATTTTTAAATTTGCTTTAGAAACCAACAACGTGGGATTATCAGAGGAGCTACTGGCATTTGGAAGATATCCTGTGCAAATGGCATCAGCGCGTAGACAAGGCGAAACACAGCAAAATGCATAGCTTTCCTTTTAAATGTTATGTTCATCTCTGCAGACACCTCTCTCTCTGCTATTCTCCTGTCCCTACTCTTAAAAAATTATTCAAGTTACAATAAACCAAGACATGGCATACTTGGAGATCAGGTTTGTGTGACTGACTCTTTTTTCCCCTTTTCCTTAATGATCCTCATCATCTCTCTTCCATAGCTCAGATATTCTCCTCTGTGGGTGCTTTTTTCTCTTCAGAAAAGCCTCCTTTTTCTCTCTCTGTTCCTTCTCCCATCATTAACTCTTACTTATTTTAGGGGAAGTTAACAGACCCTTAGACCCAAATCACTTTCATATACTTTCAAGCAGAGATGCTTGGTCTGAGGCTGGAAGTCTTCATGGGGCCTTCAGGGACCTGCAGACATTTCTTACAAGCTTGCAATTTCTCATGTGTCAAAAATGTGTCGTTGGTTCAGTCAGTCCTCGCTGATGATGTTCTTCCTCCTGGGAAAAAAAAGATGTTGCTCAGATTTCTCTCGTGGGGGCTTCCCATCTCAATGCTTGAGAGCTGGGGGGAGTTGGGGTGAAGATGCTGGACTAGGAGCAGGGAGACCCAGGGTCCACTACAAAAGCTTCCCAGGAGACTGGACCGGTCACTCTCTGCCTGCCCAGCCTACTTCACAGGGTTGTTGGAGGGGAAATAGGAAGAAGTGCTATGTGTACCACCTTGAGCTTCTGAACCAAAGTTTCACACCATTGTCTTTTGCGATGCCTCCGTGTCTTTCTACCCTTCTCTCCATTCTGGACAGGAAGGCAATTGCATTAGCAAAGATGGGTGCGCTGAAGTGCGCTGAGGATATTAAACCTCCCCTCTAACATGCAGAAGGGGGAATTACTAACCATGGAGTGCCTCCGTCCAGTTTCAGATTAAGACCTCAAGACCACTGGCTACGTCTTGTTCTGTCTCTTCTTGGGGCTTCAAATCAATGCTCCCCTCTCCTTCAGCTGGTGCAGAATCCAGGTTGAGCACTTTTTCCTAGTGGGTCAATCTGAGATTTGTGTGAAGGTTGCCAACTGATCAATTTCAGTTGCTGTAAGAAGAACCTGAGTGCTCACACTTGGTCTGGCTGCTTCAGCCTTACAGAGATGATTCCCAGCATTTCATCTTGGTTGTTAACTTCTCTCTTCCTAAAGATCAGAATTGGGCAGGGAATGGTGTTCCCTGTCACGCCCTGTGGAAGCAAAAGTTGGACTTTGAAGAAGCAGGATAGGAAGAGTATGACACCTTTGAACTTTGGGGTTGGAGAAGACTCCTGAGAAGACCATGGACAACCAAGAAAACAAACCAATGGATCATCAAACAAATCAACCCAGAGTTCTCACTCGAGGCACAAATGACCAGGCTCAAATTATTCTGCTTTGGAGACGTTATGTGAAGACCTATAGTACCTCTCTAATGTTGGGCAAGGTGGAAGGAAAGAGAAGAAGAGGACGACCGGCAGTAAGGTGGAGGGACTCAGTTACAGTGGCGATGGGGGCACCATTGGAAGACCTGAAGGACCAGGTTGGGGACAGACCATCATGGAGAAGTTCTACCTATGTGGTCACTAAGAATCAACAGCAAATTTGATGGCACTTAATTAATCATCAATCAGTCAATCAATCAAAGCAAAGACCCAGCTCCTTGGAAAACATGACTTGATGACACATAATCAATGAGTGCTGGTTCTCTAATTTTGTAGCTCCAGATGGGTGGGGATTACATCATCTAGTGTTCCTAGCCAGTATGGGCATTCTAAATCAATCGTAATCCATCAATCAATGCAGAGATCCAATCCTATAATGCTGGGAAAGGTGGAAGGAAAGAGAAGAGGACAACCAGCCGTAAGGTGGAGGGACCCCGTTACAGTGGCGATGGGGGCATCATTGGGACACCTGAAGGACCAGGTTGGAGACAGCTCCTCCTGGAGAAGGTCTAGCCATGTGGCTGCTAAGAGTCAACAACTTGGTGGCATATAATTCATCCCTGTTCATAATATGTTAATTTCTCATTTTGCCTTATTGACTTACACCAGTGTTTCTCAACCTTGGCAACTTGAAGAGGGGTGGACTTCAACTCCCAGAATTCCCCAGCTGGCTGGGGAATTCTGGGAGTTGAAGTCCACCCCTCTTCAAGTTGCCAAGGTTGAGAAACACTGGCTTATACACTTTGTACTGCTTTCTTTGGTCTCCAACCTTAAATAAGTAAGGAGATCAATCGCCTGCTGCTCCTGAACGGGAAGGATCCATTTCCTTCTGTGATGAGAGCCAGGTTCCCATCGAGAAGAAAGGTAGCATCAAGTTTCTGGCTGTATCCTGTTACAGCTCCAGTGTTAACAGCATGCCATCATCTCTTAGGAACAACAATGGCTTAACCGAGGCTTAATGTGCCCCCTTTGTGAGATTTCTCTTGGCATTTGTCCTTGGGAAGATCGCATGATGGAAAGAGTGGAAAATATTCAGAGGGCAGAACGGCTTTGGAACAAATGGCGTGGAAAGAGAGGGAAGATACCCTGAGACCAGGTCAGTTCCTGGTTGGTGCCACACGCAGCCTTCTTGTGAACAGTCCTGAAAAGTTTCCTTCTGGGATGGTGGTGCAACTTCCCAACTCTTCCCTGTAGCTCTGATATTTCCTGGTGGTCTCCCATCCAAGGAACAAATAGACTACTCCTGAGATTACTGGTGGTCTTCCATCCAAGTATAACCCTGTTTAGCTTTTCGGAACCAGCCAAGATGAGCTATGTGCTGAAGTTGCTGTGGCTATCTTTTATTAAAAGTAAAGGACCACCACCACCCCCCGCTCCTTGAGTTGAGGTTTACCTCTGGTGACCGCATGGACAGTTTTCTAGGCAACAGCATGGAAATAGTTTGCCACTGCAACTTCCTAGCCTAGCCTACATGCTGAGCATTTCCTGGTGGTCTCCCATCCGATATACAGACAGACTTGAGATTTCCTGGCAGTCTCCCATCCAGTAGATAGACAGACTGCCCTACAGACTTGAGATTTCTTGGTGGTCTCCCATCCAGTAGGTAGTTAATAGATCTTGCATAAAACATAGATTTGGTGACCCTGTCTTCTCCAATCCCTTAGAACCGTCTGTTCCCAGCAAGCCATTTATCTTTCTTTCCCTCCTGAAAATGCAGCCCCTCTGGACCAACTGATAATTTTTAGCTGCAGGTCTACGGTTCGACAGGGTGCTAGAGATCTGAACTGGCTCTCCTCGGGCTGTTATTCAACACTTCCTGGCAGGATTTGGGTAAAGTGCAAGTCCCCTGCTTCATTTAGTCCACATATCCAGCTGCAACAAATTCTGAGCACATGTAATGGAAATATATGTTTAATTCCACACCCTCCATTGCTCTCTCTTTATGGCAATTTCTCCCCATAATCATATTCTAGATCAGTGTTTCTCAACTTTGGCAACTTTAAGATGTGTGGACTTCAACTCCCAGAATTCCCCAGCCAGCATGCTGGCTGGGGAATTCTGGGAGTTGAAATCCACACATCTTGAAGTTGTTGAGGTTGAGAAACACTGTGGTTTCCTTAGCTACTGAGTCTGTCATATACCTGCTGCTGAAATATATCTTCCTTGAATCGGCCTCCTCTTTTTCATAAGTTACTCCTGTTCATGGCGATTGCTCCATCTAATGACCTCTTTTTCCTTAAGATGACTGTGCATTGTTGGAAGAAATCTTTTCTTTTTGTTTGTCCTTGTTCTGATGACAGTTTATTTCCTTGTTGCAACAATCATAGAATTAGTTTAGATTCTGGATGGACGCATTGTTTTCCCAGTGATTAAGTGCACCTCCTTAAAATAAGAATTAGGTGAACAGATCCTTTGCACAACTGGACTCTTGCAGAAGACCTTAGTTGTCATAACAGGTAGCTAGACTTTGCTGCACAATTAGCAGAACTATATTGTGGCTCTTACAATAATATGTCTGGTTTTGTTTCAGGGTTCAAGGAATGTTTTTCCTCTTAAGCAGGCAGCCAACAAGCCATGACTATCTGACATGTTTCAAGGACAGTCAAGGTCTAGGTCAGGTGACCCCTGGGGGTGAGATACTCTGTCAACTATTTGGGCACTTTGGGCTGGTGTAGGCATCTCCTGTCCCATCTGGTCTCCCATCCAAGTCTGACTAGACTCTCCTCCAGACCCACCAGATCTCCAATCTGACCTCTGATTTGGAGATCTAGATCCATCCAAATAGCAGCCAACTCCTTCAAGACTGTGCAACAACTTGGGCATCGTCTTGAATTCACAGCTCCTACTCAAAGAGCAGATGCAGCTGTGGCCAAGAGGGCCTTCACACAGATTCATCTACTGTGCCAGTTGTGCCCATTCCTACATCAGAAGGCCCTTTAGCTGCTCATTCACGCCCTAGCCAGACTGCTGCAATGTGCTGTACGTGGGGCTGTCCTTGAAGATCACTTAGAAGCTGCAGCTGGTCCAGTGATGGATAGGCCCCTGAGTCACTGCTCTTGAGTCACTTGCCTGTGGGCTTCTGGATGCCATTCAAGGGCTGGTTCCTGTTTATAAGGCCCTTCATGGCATAGGGCCTGGTTACTTGAGGGGCTGTCTGTCTTCCATAGTTTCTGCCCTTCCAGTAAGATTGGGCGGGGGGGGGGGGTCTCCTCCAGATCCCTTTCATTAAACAATTTTAGCTAGGACTAGCAGTTGCTGAAAATACAGCAGTGTAACTAAATATTGTGCATAGGGTCAGACAGTGAACAGGAAATTTCAGCCACTGTTTGAATTATTTATTTATCCAGTCATCTATTATTGAATTTATATCTCATCTTTCCATTTATACCAACTTCCAACCCTCAAGATGGCTTACAACAATTTTTTAAAAATACAGAATAGAAAACATAACCTAAAAAGAAAAACACAGAACAGAACAATTAAAGTCAACCCAAAAGTTGAAACTAGAAATTAAGATCGGTCTCATTTCAGGCTGATCTTGTTTAGGTCTCATCCCCTGATCAAGGCAAGGCAAGGTAACTTTGCTGCATCAAATGAAGTATGTACGCAATTTTAAAAATGTGGAAGGGTCTTTTTTAAAGGAGGAGGGTTAAATCACTCCAGTAATCAGAGGGAATTGATGCAAAAACAAAGGAGACTTGCAAAGGCTCTTGCAACGCGATTAGAATTTTTGCAGAGGGATGGAGGAAATCAGATCTAAAAAGAGGTTTTAGAGCATCAGATTTTCAGGGTAGCTCAGTGCCAAACATTGATGCAGATGCAGACAGACATCCTTTATCATGCCAAACCAGGGTTTGTGAAATAAGCTGCAGTTGGCTGGCTTCATATATAAGTAACACTAAGCTACAAACTGTGGCTTAGAAAACACAGTGCCTGAGTTGGCCCAACAAGCAAGCAAATCCCATCGTGGTTTAGGGCAATGTCCCAATGGTTCGCCCACCACCACCACCACCAAGGTCACAATAGATCCTGGGTTGTACACGTGCATCTTTTCCCGCACCCAGCTTTGAATTCCTGTGCAGCTCATTTGCACCTCCTAAAACACACGCGTGTGGTCAGATAAGTTACGCTGTATACAACAATGTGGAGAACAAACCTAGATAACGGGATCATTGTCTAAAGTCCCAAGTTGTACAGCAATGCCCAGTCTTGACCCCATTTAACACCCCTAGTGCTATATCCAATTTCTGCCCCCTGATGCCTGACTAGGGGAAGTTGATGTACCAGGGCATAAGTGACTCCATATTTTTACTTTTTTAAAAAATTTATTTATTTAGCAAACTGATTACACCGTCGTGACTTAGGTTCTTCACTTTAGGAACGGTTGTGTGCAAGTTAGCGGGCCTGGGCAGCGCTTGGACTCTCAAAGGTATCACAGAGCACACAGGGACATGGATGTAGTCCCCGTCTGTACCTTTTTAAAGCAACTGCATCTTTTTCCTGGATCCTCCAACTGCCTTTTGCAGCTGCCTCTTTAAAGTTGAGCTTCTCTAAAGCAGGGTTCCTCAACCTCAGCAACTTTAAGATGGGTGGACTTCCGCTCCCAGAATTCCCCAGCCAGCATGTGTGGACTTCAGCTCCCAGAATTCCCTAGTCAGTATGCATGGACTTCAACTCCCAGAATTCCAGTCAACTCAGTGTATTCATAGCTTGTTTTTCCCTCTGCTTTCGATCGGTGTTTCTCAACCTCAGCAACATTAAGATGCTGGCTGGGGGAATTCTGGGAATTGAAGTCTACACATCTTAAAGTTGCTGAGATTGAGAAACACTGAGGAGTGTATTTACGGCTCTACTGGTTTCAGATCCTATTGCCCAACTTGCCCCAGCACTAACCATTTGGTTTTTATAAAGGCTTTTAAAATACCATGCTGTTTTCTCTCCTTGCACTCACTGAAGTTTTGTCATCCAAGGAAAATACTGACTGGGCCTTTTTGAGAATAATAATAACAACAATAGCAACACACCATCAAACAACATCGGCCTATCCCAGGTCCTTGGAAAGGACTCGAAAGGTGGATAAAAATGCCAAATCCAGCCTAAACATCTGGCTGACTGTGCAACCAACAATAATTTAAAAAAACATGTGTTCCCCACATTTCAGAAAGAAACATATAAATGCTGACCACAGATAATTCTTCATCTTTATTTACTCCATTTGCTCCAAGAATCATAACCTTAATACTTTGTAAAATCATTGCTGTTCCGCTTTTCAAGTGTTTGCATGTGACCTGAATGTTTTCTCGTCCTGAGAGCTTGAAAACCAGTCTCCTGAGTTGAATCAGCCTTGCACTGCTTGGAGATTTTCTTTTAAAAAAAAAAAATTGTTGCATTAAATGCATTAAATGCCTTATCTCTCTGGACCCACCCAGAAAGCAAATAAACTTACAGCAGCCAAACCATTTCCACTACTTCACAGTAATCAAATTGTTCTCTGTTGGACTTAATTTACACAATCCCCAAATTTGTCCAAAGGCAAAATAAGGAGTAATATTTTATCAGGAAAAGAAATCAGTGCTCTCTCATCCAAGTATTAACCAGATTTAACCCTGCTTAGATTTTTGAAATCAGGTGGCTAAGTGCTTCCCCCTAGCTGGGCAAGGAGAGAAAAGACAGGATTTAAATATTTATTTATTTATTTATTTATCAAATTTGTCGCTAAATGTTTGTTTTTTACAAAGACTTTTATCAAATCAAATGTGCTAAATAAATATATTTTCCTATATAACTGGCCTCTAGGATTCTAGAACCTTAGAGTACCCTATTTAAGTTTTCCAAAACCACTTTGCATCTGCTGAAATGTCATGCTCAAAAACATAGGAAAATAATAAAAATAGACACGTATCCATTGCCTATGGGTTGGTAACAGTTTTATCACGACAGAATAATAAACATAGGAATGAAATGGGGCCACTCAAATTCTTACAGCGTAATGCACTTTAGTTTTCTGAAAGTGTAGATTTGAGGCCCCTGTACGCACTCGCTCCTTATAATGAGCAATGGAAACAGATTATTTTTCCCCCTTAATCTCCCACTGACATCATAAAAGGTAATGTTAAATATTGATTGGAGATGCAGCTCGGCAGGAATTAGTCAGCAAGGTTTAATAATATCCCTTTCTCTATCTTAATAGAGATTGGGAGGCGTGAATTCCTGGAAGCGCGATTGACATCCATTTTTGCATCATGGCACAACCGCAGATGCTGTTGAATCATGTCACTTAATGGAAGGGCCCTCTTTCATCTAACACCATCCTCCGTGCTGTGCTGACAGCATCTCTCCGGCTGACTTCTTATCTCCTGCTGACTAATGCTTCTTTAATTGGAGAAGCCAACAATTGGTGAGGGACAGCCATGTTTTCTGAAAGGAAGAGACAGGCCCACCCTGTGAGTTATGATCCTTCACGATGGAGGGGAGAGGATGTGCAAGTTGACAGCCAGGAACAACTTGCATTAATGCTATACAGACATTCTTTGCTGTGGTGGCTGCCTTGACTTACAAAACACATGATTCATGCCCCCATGTGCCCTCCTCACTCCTCTCTTGCTGCAGTTATGATTACAACGACCATACGCCCCTTATTATGAAGGACAGTCCTTTATTTCAGAATGCTGTCCTTTAGATTTATTTAATTTAATCATTTAGTCTCTGGTTTTTGCTTTTGAATTTTCCTTTGTCAAGCAAAGTTATAAACCTAGGCAATTATTTATTTATTTATTTATCTGTCCATCCATCCATCCATAGGAACCTTTTTCAGATTTGCCCCTTTTTCAGGTTTGTCATTTATTTTTTCCAAGAAAATAGGGTCCCGGTCATTGTGACCCATCTTCTGGGGAAATGGAGCTTCCACCATTTCCAAGTTTGCATGCCACTTAGAGAAGCCGGAAAATCAATCTGAGTTTTCTCTTTGGGTTATGACAGCGACCAGGTAGATTTCCCAGATAATATCCAGTTGGAATTGATTAGAGAAACGCAGCGGAATAAAAGGATGGAGAAAAACGAAGGGGTATCCCTGATCTCGGTTTCCCCAAGAGATTGATAAATATGAACGCATCAATTTATTTTGTTTAAGCCCGAATCAAATATGGAAGAACAATGGTTTGAACCATGGACATCCATGGGCAGAATGTTGGACTAAAGTTGAATCTTCGACTGCAGGTCTGTGTGCTAAGGCTAGCGCTCTTCCTCCTCTTCCTCCTCCTCTTCCTCTCTAAATAAAGCAAGAGTGAGAGTTATTCAGCAATAAAGTGCTCTAATAAGCGTGCAATTGGATATAAATAAAGAATGACTCCTAGTTGATCTGCTATCGATTTTTCCATAATGCTGCATTCTTTTTCAGGGCCCTATTAAGTAGAGGGAGCCTCAAGATTTAAGGGTTAGGGAAAGGAAGAGAAAAGCAGCAATACACGGAGGGTGTAGGGGGAGGCAGAAGTAGCAAAGGAATCCAAAAGTTGTTAACAGATTAAAGGGACAGTAAATGAAATCTCCGCCCTGGGAAAGAACAGACTCAAATTAACACTACCTTGGTTCTGCCTGCTATATGAGAGGAAGAGGGGAACTCTGGTAGACTTCCAAGGTTCTGTTATTATTGATTGATCAAGTCATTTTTTACTCCTAGCGACCACATGGATAGATTTTCTCCAGGAGGATCTGTCCCTAACCTGTCCCTTCAGGTCTTCCAACAGTGCCCCCATCACTACTGTAACTGAGTCCCTCCACCTTGCTGCTGGTCATCCTCTTCTCTTTCCTTCCATCTTTCCCAGCATCAGAGCCTTCTCCAGAGAGCTGGGTCTGAAGTAGGATAATTTGAGCCTGGCCATTTGTGCCTTGAGTGAGGACTCTGGCTTGATTTGTTCAATGATCCATCAGTTTGTTTTCTTAGCTGTCCACAGTATTCTCAGGAGTCTTCTCCAACACCAAAGTTCAAAAGCATCAATGCTCTTCCGATCCTGCTTCTGCTATTATACTGTTATTATAGGCCACGTCAGTAGAGTTCCACTAGTCCTTGTGGTGTCCGATTCCTGACCAGACCTACCTCAAAGGGCTGACACAAAACTGGTGGCTTAACACACTTTCTTCCTTGCTTTCCATAAGCTAGCCTGCTATTCTCAAGTGGTTGAAGGACATTGTCTCATGCCCACACTGAAGATTCAGTAGTCAGTTGTGTATGAGACAGTGAGAAAGTGAAAGAGAAAGAGAGAGAGAGAGAATGATCTTATTCTTTACTTCAACCTGAAAATACCTTTGACTAATTTGGTTCTTTCATTGCAATCTTGTATCTGGCAATTGCTGAATAATGGAGGCATTGATTAAATGGCCAGGTTTGGACTCTAGGGTGGTTGCGCTTCAAAACCGCTAGTAGACTTGAGTTTAATGCAGTTTAAATCAACTTTCACATAAACATTGCATGTTCCCCAGCCAGCATTGCTGACTGGGGAATTCTGGGAGTTGAAGTCCACACATCTTCAAGCTGCCAAGGTTGAAAAACACTGGTCCCATCAATTGACAGTCTGGATGGATGCCATATGGGAATGTAACAGCCTTATAGCACTTCCTCATTTTCTGAGGTCAGAGGGCCATTTTGCCTCACCATGGCATGGTGTGGCCATTTCTGATTTGATTCTTGCATGTTTATATTTTTTAAAAAAAGCTAATCACCCAAAGTCAGCAATCCCCCCCCCCCCCCCCGTTTCAGTGACAAGTGTTTGGGGATCTCACATTGGGTTCTTGGGAATGCCTGGCGCTCCCTGCCCTATGGATCTGCCACAACGTTTGGATCCATCTCCACCTTCTTCTCTTGGCTGCCTTCATCCCTAAATGGGGAGGATGACTTTGCAGAAGGAGGTTGATTGGCATCCTTGGGGAGAATCAAGTTCTAAAACAAAGCGTCTGAATAAGAGGTGTTTCCAGAGCAGTTAGCCACCCCATTTCTGCAGTCTGAACCTGGTGTCCACACGTTGCCTTGTTCTGAGGAAATTTCAGGGTGAAAAATGGGACAGGGGAGCTACTCCTGAAAGTTACATGTTGATTCAGTGCCCTTCTCTCAGAAGTCCTCAGAATGAGACATCAGCAACAGATGAAGACCTGATCTTCCACCTGAGACAGAAGAGTGACTTTGTTAGAGGTGTCATCTGTCACAGATGGTTTAGTGGATCTTGCAGTTGAGGAGGAGGTTGGACTAAATAAGATCTAAGATTCTTTCCAACATCCTATGAATATATAAGTGTAAGAAGTCCACCTTGAGAAGGTGAGGAACCTTCATTTCTTCACCACCCCTGCTTTCCATGGTCATCGCAGTTCATTGTGCAATGTTGGACCATCCAGGACACCCATTTGGAACACTCAACCATTGCCTACAGTATTTTGTGGAAGCCCTTTCACTCTGGACCATCTCCTAGGAGTTACACTGAAGTGTCCAGAATTATCACTTTCTAAAGCTTTTTAGCAAGAAGGCTGTGGTTCAGTTCCTCTCCTTGAAAGCAGAGATAGAAAAGGTGCACTTACAGGCAACATTTTTAGGAATCAAGAACCTTGCCCTGTTAATTGTAATGATTGTCCTTCTCTGTTTTTTTTTCCTCCTGGGCAGATTCATTACGAAACATTCCTCTTGTGAGTCATGGTCCGCGCTCATCCCCAGCTGAGCTCAGTAGCTCCAACCAACGGTTGTTGCGAGAACGAAAGACATCCGCTCCGTCACACTCAAGCCAACCCACCCTCTTCACTTTTGAGTCGCCTTCTAATCACATCCGGACCACTCTTTCTACTAGTGCTCCTCAAGACTATCTCTTTCTACACCAGTGCATGAGTCAAAAATCAGAAAACACTAGGTAACTCTTGGTTTACCCAACGATGGGCATCTTTGTAAGCCTTCTTTTGAATCTACTTGCTTATTTGGTTGTTAGTTTAATTTAAAACTTTATGGATTGCTCTTCCAGTGCATCTGCATTGCTCAGGGTGAATTAGAACAAGTACAAGCAGTAAAAATCAAACAATGGTAGTGACAGCAGCATTAAAGCAAAAACAAGCTCAACAAGTAAATCAATGTTTTACTTGGAAGTTCACTCCATTTGCCCTCCTTTGAAAGTCCAGCTGTGGTGCTGCAAATTATCTTAGAGTCTTAAGTGGGTTTACAGTTTAAAAGAAGGGACATAAAAGGAAAAAGAGTAGAAAAAGGAAGAGGAGTAAAAACATAACACACTCAGTCACCAGTTCTTAAAGATGCAAATTTCTAATGTGGGCCTACTCATTTTGGTCAATGAAAATTGAGGTTCAGATCGCACGACTCAGCCAGTGTGAGTTAAGAAGACACAACAGCAGTGTTGGTATAACATGCTAGACCCACACAGATCAACCCTGTTATGACTTAGCATTATGGTTGACCCCATGCACTAATACAACAAAGGGTTCCCCCAACATATTGAACCACCAACTACCCAGCCCCATTTTAGCCTAGTCTAGTGTGTCCTACAAACCCTTCACTCAACTCCAGTGGGGGAACAGATTATCAAATAAAACCTGGGTGGTTCAGGGTTATCCATATCTCTTCCAGTGCTGATAAATGAAGTAATCCTTCTTTCTCCTCTTGTTTCGTTGTAGGAGTGCGAGTTTCTCTCAAGCTACAAGGTTCTTCATGAGAAGCGACCCATCGGTTCAGAAACTGTCTCAGGAGAATGGGCACTGCATCAACGGGGTGGGCGGGCAAGTCCACGGTTTCTACAGTTTGCCCAAGCCGAGCCGGCACAACTCGGAGCTCAGAGACAGTGCCTATGACTTGCCAAGAAGTTTTGGGTGCTACGCCCACACCAAATCGAGCCTCACCGGCTCAGAAACTTCAGATAGTGAGGAGGTCTATACCTTCAAGACCCCCAACAGCACCCTTTGCAAAGACTTTGGGGAACTTTCCACAGACTCCTACGACATCCCCGGTACCCCTCTGTCAATTTATCAGATCCCAAGGACCTTCACGCTGGACAAGAACCACAATGCCTTGACGGTGGCGTCTAGTGACACGGGGGCAACTCCTCCACCCAGACCTCCCAAACCGGGGCAGGCAGAATCCCGCTGGGGTAGCCCCCAACAACGCCTGATGGACAGCGAAGGCCTAAGCATGAGTCCAGTGGTTACTACCATTCCCAGAAGGAACACCCTGCCGGCAGTGGAGAACTGCAGGTTACACCGAGGTAGATCTGGTGCCTACAGAATTTATAGGATCGCATATGCACTGTCTGAGCATAGACAGTGAAGTTTCCACCAAACAGCCCAGAGGCATGATCCACTGTTTTCTAAATCTTTATAGTGCCATATTCTTCAAACACGCACACAAGATATCTACCGAAAAGGAAGACAAGAAGAGAGAAAGTGAGGGGGGCCTTCTCCCCCACAAAGCAAGTGGATGAAAGGGAATTAGGAGAGTCCAAAGAATCCTTTAGGGCAAATCTCAGCTTTTCAATTCCACGTTCTATATTATACAGGTTGTGATGTCTGTGCTGATTCTCACAACAAGCTTTCACAATTTGTTCTGGCCTCCTCTCTTTCCCTCTTGTTTTGATGTGTTAGTTCCTTTCTCAACAAAATTGAGCCTTCTGTTTTAGAGACTTGTTTATTAGTATCAACCATGCAATCATGATAGATAGGTGTTTCCTTTAGTGCAGTGTTTCTCAACCTTGGCAACTTTAAGATGTCTGGACTTCAACTCCCAGAATTCCCCAGCCAGCCCAACCCAGAATTCTGGGTGTTGAAGTCCAGACATCTTAAAGTTGCCAAGGTTGAGAAACACTGCTTTAGTGTGTTTCTATTTATTGGCTTTAAATGGTGCCAATTGATAATGTAGTCTGTATTCTGTATTATTATTATTGTTCTCCTCCTCCTCCTCCTCCTCCTCCTCCTCCTCCTCCTCCTCCTCCTCCTTCCCCTTCCCCTTTTCTGGTCAGCTAGCAATAGAAGGAGACATAGAGATCATAATAGAATTCACAGAGAACAGAATAGATCTATAGAAAATAGAATGAAATTATGTAGAGAATGCAAGTATACATATTATACATTTCATAGCAGAAGGGACACTGGAGTACAATTACTGGCTATCAGAAGGCATCAGCCTAAAGCAGGAGAAAGGAAGCTTTTGGGGACCCAGAGCACATTGGAATTTGGGGAGCAGGTGGTTGACCCGCTCCCTAAATGAAGGCCTTGCGAGATTGGGCAATCAGTAAATACCCTTTGACCAGAAGGCAAAGTGACTTCTCCAGGATGTTATCTCCCATTGCAGGGGGATATTTGTAGGGGTAAAAAAAATAGTTGCAGATAAATAGGTTGCTAGAGGCTGAGGCATCTTCCCATTTATTTAATTTTAATTAAAGGAATCATTAAAAAAAAACAGGGAGACTTATGGGCACGAGGTAGGTGTTGGGAACACATTGGTACCTGTGAGTACCACCTTGCTTCCTCCAGGGTCAACGAACACCTGTTTAAGGAGATGTTCCTGTGGGAACCTCCAACAGTGTTTCCAAATGTCCTGGGACTACAAATCTCAGAAGTTCCAGAAACATGCTATAGGAGAAGTTTTGAGTTTCTTCAAAGCGGAGACCAGCATGCATTCATTGAAGCATTAATTGGTGCATTATCAGCTCTGGAGGCAAAATGAGACCCCAAAGAGGTGAGGGGTTCCAGTCCCTCTTTATAGACTTAGGCAAATGACAGTAGATATGGGATTGGGCTCAATAGCAAGGTATTTGGGTATCGATCATAGCCAGGTATTTAACTAGATACAGCACATCCTGCATCTGGTGAGGTCAGTGAGGCAATCAGGGTATACATTTTGAGATAATAGGGCAGGACTACAAAGACAGTAAGGCCTTTGAGAGAACAGAGAGGCGGTATTCCATAATTTCTTTCTAGGGAGTGAGTTTCTTCTGCTTTCTCAGAGCCCTGCTCGCCTTGCAGTATCTTATTCCAGCTTATTATGCTTCCTTGTCCTTCTAAATGTTTAATAGTAGAACTGACAGCTGAGTTAAGTTGAGAGTTGAGTTGAGTTGAGTTGAGTTGAGTTGAGTTGAGTTGAGTTGAGTTGAGTTGGGAAAATGTACTTCCAAAAAAGGAACAATTGTACTTGCCTAACTGGATGCCATGTAGCCGAGCTAGTGCTTTGTTTTCTCTGGGAAGAGGTATTTTGGATAAAGGTTTTTTTCCCAGAATTCCCCTTAGGTGCAGCCCCAACCTGTGTGAAGAATGGGGATGTGGCATTAGAGGAACATCTCAGTTGACTTGCTCTTCTGTTTCTTTATGTTAATTTTCATGCCTTTGATTCCAGCTTCTTCCTGTGAAACCTATGAATATCCCCAGCCCAGCAGCAGTGGCACAGTGCCGTCAGCAGAGTCTACAAACGTCGGGCCCAGTTCGTATCTGGTGAGCTTTGGGGGCTTGAGGAAACATCTCAAGTTGCATTTTAGTTCTTCTATTAATCTCCAGGAAATCTGTTTGGAGGATTGGACACAGCATTTGTCTTCATTCAGTCTTGATGACAAAGCATTGCATGTGGAGCTGACCAAGATGGAATCCAGTGGAGCAATTACTCCCACTCTTGTCCACCGTAGTGCCAAGCAATGTAAATCAATGCTGCCTAGGAGAAGTGGAATGTCTTTGACTGGTGATGAAAAAAGATCAATATTAGTGGTGGGTGGATTTTCCTGAGGAAGGCATTTCATAAGCGAGGCCTCTTAACCAGGAAGGCCTTCCCTTGCCTCAATTTGATGAAGGCATGTAGAGGATGATCTCCAGAGCTTCATAGGTGGGAAGCATTCCTTAGATATTCTGATTCTGCATGGTTCAAAAGATAAAAATCCCTCACCACCTTTCTAATCTGGCAGCAGAATGAGTTGCCAGCTGATACAGCTGATGAAACATAAGGGCCACATACAATTAAAGTAAATAAATAAATATTGGCTGATCTGTGTTAGCAACCTCATAGAAGTCTCTTTTCCTCTGTTTGCCCTGAAATTTCCCATGTCTTTCTCTAATACTTTCCAAGGAATTGTCTAGAACAGGGTTTCTCAACCTTGACGATTTGAAGATGTGTGGACTTCAACTCCCAGAATTCCCCTGGCTGAGGAATTCTGGGAGTTGAAGTCCACACAACTTCAAGTCGCCAAGGTTAAGAAACCCTACTCTAGAGTCTTAAACACTAGAAACTTAAAGAAGCAAAGCTGAAATTCAGGCTGCCTTACATGACTCTGGAGGGCTAGCAATGGAGTGTTTGTCCTACGTCCCTACTCTGACTTAGCTTTTGCTTTCTGTCCCAGCAAAACAAAACCGTTGTGGCTCGCTCCCATAGTGCGGACTCCGAGGACAACTACGTCCCCATGAATCCAGGTTCTTCCCTCCTGCAGAACACGGAGCGCTCTAATGACAGCTCCCAACACCTCTACATCCCAATGAGTCCTGGGCCGCATCACCTTGACTTGATGGGACACTCCTCATCTACCTTCCCCGCTCAGAAAGGTAGCAGCAGCACACAGCCGTTGAGGCGGATGAGTGAGATCCAGCCCCCACCCGTCAACCGCAACCTTAAACCGGATCGAAAAGGTGAAGACTTGCAACAAGAGTGGAGAGGCCCGGGGCAGCTCTTTCTGATTGATTGATTGATTGATTGATTCTTTGGGAGAGAAGCAAGAGCCAGGAGGGGCGGAGTTATGATGCAAAGGGAGTGGGGCTGCATCCCATTCAAAGCTGAGTTGCAAATCCTGTCAAACCGTAGACGGCAGCAGAGAGTTACAGTTCTCTGCCATCTGCGGTCTGCTCAATTTTTGCAGCTCAAAAATCTCACTAGTCTCCTGAATGAAATGAAACTCTTTTGGCTTCAGGGGGCAAACGGGAATTTTCATTGGATTTTTCAAAGAAGAGAATATCTGTAGCTCAGGGTTGAACTGTGGAGTCCTTGGTGTTCTCTGAGCTTGGTTGCTTCCTTGCAGGTGTTTCATTACCAGACTAGGTAACCTCATCAGCACCAGGGAGGGTGGTGTTTGCTCCCTGTTTATATGCAGTAGCTTTGCCCTGCCAGTGTTGGTGGGGAGAGGTTTTCTCCTTGGTAATTCCTTGATTAGGGTATTGTTTTCTGCTTGATTGTTTGTCTGGAGTTAATCCCTGCTTATCTGGGTGCCAGCTGTTCAAGAGGATGTGTGCTGGTCTTTTTGTTTCCTTCTTAGCTTTCTTGTTGTCTCTTTTGAATGGTGTCTAAATGTGGTTTATCTCTATGTGTCTCTTGATGTCTGATATGTCTGCATGCCAAGCTTCCAGGAATTCCTTAGCGTTTTTTTGGATTTAGCTTGGTCTAGGATGCTCACAGTTTCCCAGTTGGAACTGTGATTGCATCTGTCCATGTGTTGTGAGATTAAGGAGTTTTCATGGTGTCTTCTGACTGCTAGTTGGTGTTCGTGGATGTGCTCTGCTAGTCTTCTGCCTGTCTGCCTTACATAGTGGTTGTTACAGTCCATGCATTGTACGTTGCAGATGACTCCTGTTTTTTCTTCTTGAGCTACTGGGTCTTTTGGTTTACTTGAGATGTTTTGGAGGGCTATAGTTGGTTTGTGTGCTATGGTGATGTCGTGTGGTTGTAATAGTTTGTTGGTTTTTTCTGAGATGTTTTTGATGTATGGCAGTGTTATCCTTTTCATAGCTTGTGTTGGTTGTGCTGTAGTGGGTCGAGCGGTCAGGCACTTTTTGATAAAGTTGCGTGGCTGTCCATTTTGTTGGAAGATGTTGCATAGGCTGTCTGTTTCCTTTTTCTGGTGTTCTGGGTTGCTGCAACGCATTTGTACTCATCTGAATAATGTTCTTACACAGCTCGTCTTGTGGGAGGTTGGGTTGTTACTTTGGTAATGGAGCACTTGGTTAGTGTGGATTGTTTTTTGGTAGACTTGTGTTTCTAATTTGCTGTCATTTCCTCTGCTGATGAAGATATTCAGGAAGGGTGCAGGTAGTCCTTGCTTAATGACCACAGTAGGGACCATAAAATTCATTGTTAAGTGGGGCAGTCATTAATCGAAGCATCATGTGACTGCATCAGATTTTACAAACTTTTTGTGGCAGTCGTTAAGCAGATCGCCACAGTCGTTAAATGGATCATGTGATCGTTAAGTGAATCACATGGTTAAGTGAATCATGCAGTTCCTTATTCATATTGCTTGCCAGAAGCCAGCTGAGAAGGTCGCAAATGACAATCACGTGACTCCAGAATGCTACAACTATTGTAAATGCAAGCTGGTTGCCAAGTGCCCAGATTGTGATCATATGACCACGGGGGCGTAAGTGCGAGGACCGGTCATAAGTAACTTTTTTCAATGCCATCATAACTTCAGACAGTCACTAAATGAATGGTCATTAAGCGAGGACTACCTGTAGTGTGTTGTTTTCTTCTTCCCTTGTGAATTTTATTCTTTTGAAGATGTTGATAGTTTCATGTGTCTTCTCTAGTTGTTCCTTTTTTGTTATGACAAAGGTGTCATCTACATACTGGATCCTCTGCCTCACTACCTGCTTTCAATTTGATGGACAAATATACCAACAAATCGGAGAAACACATACAACTCTCAGGACTCATGGCAGAGACTGTAATGCGGCGTCTAGACCAGTGTTTCTCAACCTTGGCAACTTTTAAGATGTGTGGACTTCAACTCCTAGAATTCCCCAGCCAACATTGAAGTCCACCCATCTTAAAGTTGTCAAGGTTGAGAAACACTGGTCTAGATATGATAGCACTCCCACACGTACAAGCAAAAATATGGATCCAGTATGTAGATGACATCTTCATCATAACTCTGATGACCTATACCTCTGATCTCTTTCTCCTCCAGCAAAACCGACCCCACTTGACCTGAGGGGCAATTCAGTCATAGATGAACTTCCCTTTAAATCACCAGTCACAAAATCATGGTCTAGGCCTGGGTGAGTATAATGCTGGATTGTTTGCTAAATATCTACCATAGTAGTATACAAGGCAGGCTGGTTTTCACATGTGAGTAGCCAAAGAATTAGAGCATCTTATTCCCTAGTAGAGTGACAGGAACAAACAATGTGGTTGGCTTCAACAAGAAATTGCATAAAAATACGAAGGATAGCGATGTAATCTGTAATCCCACAAAGAAAGGTTGTAATGGTCTAGAGCAGTGCTTCTCAACCTCAGCTACTTTAAGATGTGTGGACTGGCTGGGAATTCTGGGAGTTGAAGTCCACACATCTTAAAGTTGCCAAGGTTGAGAAGCACTGCTCTGGAGACCCTGATGCCGAAGTTCTGGGTTGCCTTACTTGGCTACAAATGAGACACATTGTCTAGATCTTTAGACCTACAGCCCAAATTCTTAGGAAAATATAATTCTTTGTGTAGGGATGCACACTGTTTCGGACTCCAAAGATGTTTTGGACATTGTAGTGTTTGCAGGTGGCTTAAGTCTGCCACTCCTTAAATGCACTGAATCTTTTCCTGGGATGTATAGTAGCAGGGGTGAGCGGCTGCATGATTCTGGGAAGAATACAGCTGTTTAAGAAGTGCAGACAGGCGCTGGCTTGGTCTGCCAGATTCTCCAAAGCACATTTGGGTCAAAGCGCTTGTCTCTTAATACTGAAGCGGCCGCTGACCCTTCTAACACAGAGTATCTCTCCCCGGGGGCTGAGCTACCCATCCCTCCATTCGCAGCTGAATGGAGTTGCCTTTTGAGCTGCAGCAAATTTGTCATGCCCTAATTCAGATTGTCATTCATTGTCTGCAAAGATAAAGAGCGGGTTTGTGCCTCGGCAAAGCCACAGTTGCTGAATCAGCCACTGCCCACCAGCTCATGCATCTTACTAAGCCAGGAATTTGCAGACCACAGGGGCTGAGTTCACACATCACCCTAAGGCAGGCCCAGCCAACCCCCATTTATAGCTTAGCGTAAAATTGGAAGCCAACCATAAGTGCAAAAGAGGCAAGGCCTTATCCAAGCAAGCCATCTCCACTGGTGCTTGATTCTGAAACACTTTCCCTTGGCACACCGTCAGCCTTTGCTCTTTGTAGTTGGGCATTTTGCATGCTGCCCTGTGCTTACTTGATTATCTGAATGACGAGGTCAGATCTGTATCCTGAATTCTTCATCCTATTCCCTTACCTTGGTTGTCTCCCTGATGTTCACTAGGAAGCTCCAAGTTGGCAGATAGGACTCCTGAAAGCCCACTTGTGACTTGCTATAACTTTCCTCTGGTTGCTCTCATTTTAGCCAGACCTTCAACTCCAACTTTTCTCAATACTGTCGTCCCACCTCTACCCAGAGCATCACCAGCACTGACTCAGGAGATAGTGAAGAAAATTATGTGGCCATGGTAAGTCTTTACAGAAGCTTCCTTCTCTTTTTGGTTTCTCTCCCATACCTATTCATCTTTCATGTACTGAGGACACCCATTATGGCTAACATGGGCCCTTCTGAGAACATAAGCCATGCCTTGCTGGATTGGACCTCTGGCCCATCTTGTCCAGCAATCTGTTCTCCCACCAACTGCCCAAGGAAGCCCACCCGTCTCCCAGCAGATGGCCTTCAGAGGCAGTCCCATGCCATCAAGGCTGAGAGCCACTGATCTCCAGGAATTCCATGAATTGGTCCAACCCTTTTTTGAAGCCAGCCAAGCCAGTAGCCAGCACTACCTCTCATGGCAGTGACCTTAATGTACCTTTTTAATTTTACAAATGGAAAAATTCTGTCTGTTTTGTGACTGCCACCATTAGCTTTAGAAAGGACAAAAAGTGGATAAAATCAGGCTGATGAGAACTTTTGAAGTCCCAACCAATCAGATAAGGTCAATCAAGTAGTTCTGAGAGAAGATTAGACATTTGTGGTGGGACAGAAGTCACTCAGTGACATCCAGCTGAAGCCACAATGATGTCAAGATGGTTCCTCACATATCATGACATTGTTGTACAAATGACATTATGACATGTCACATGTTGCCTGCTTCTTCCTACAGACACCCACAGTGGTGTCTATGTAGAATCCTTTAAGTTATTCTGTTTTTTCATGATTTATTCTTAAAGGCTCCAAAGCCTGCTTTGAAACTCTATCATGATATTCAGAGGCCTGAAACAACTGAGTAAAAGATAAGTAAAACCTCACTCTTAAGGTTCTGTAGGCACCTGGGAGTAAACAACAATCCCCTGAGGTCAATCACTTACATATATGAATGCATGTTTTATACTTACATTGAATTCTCACACAAAGGAGCTTTTTATCTTTGAATTAGTGGGGAAGGAAACCTGACATCTCCCAGAAGTTATGGAAGTCAAACCTTTATGCAGATTTGGACTGATAGTTTGAATGGGTCTTTCCTTGTTGCTCTATTGATTGTTTCTCAATCCGTTGCTCTCATCTTAGCAAAACCCAGTTTCTGCATCTCCCATTCCCAGTGGGAAAAGTAGTCCAGCGCCAAAGAAGAGCACTGCAAGTGTTGACTACCTGGCTCTGGACTTCCAGCCAAGCTCACCTGGTCCTCACCGAAAGGTACGATCCGGTTCTGAAATCTTTGCAATAATCCCATTTTCTGTAGACAAGTTCTGGAATTCTTCTCCAGAACATAACCCACTCACGCACCACGCACATACACACGTGCATGCTGTTTTGAAAGCAGGTGGAAGGAGGGAAAATCAGCAGCTACTAGATTACTAGTAATAGGGGAAATGGCAATTTAACCATAGTTTGTTGAATAGCCCCACAGCTAGATTTTCACACATGGTGTAAAGCAATTGTGATTTAATAAGTACAGTGGCTTGGCTTGCACAGCATAATGCTGAAGATCCAGAGCTTAAGCGCACTCAGGTCTGATGCGTTGGTTTGCTACTTCTCACACTATAGGATGAAGGAGTTGAGATCTTCTAGAAAACATTCTTGTTCAACATTGTCACCTACCTGGCTTCTAAAGGGAAGTGGATCTGAGAAAGTTCTCTAAGCATAAAACACCAGAGAGATGGCAGCTAAGAATTGTTTTCCCCCATCAGTTGGTTGATAGTCCCTGAATTTTGCAAAATTACAGTGTTGTTGGGTGAGGGCAGGGATGTGAGCTATCAGTTCAAGGCCACATTAAGCTTGATACATCACATTGAGTCCCTTACTCTAAACTTAGTGGAGCATGGCCCATATGGAGAGGGGGATACAGGAGTTTTGAAGGGTAAAAGTCCTTAAATGGGCTATTTTGCTCCTTAATCCTCACTGAAAAGACTCCAGAATACACACACTTTTGGTACCCATAGGGTAGGAGAAGTTCCCCACACACAGAAAAGTGCTGGGAATAGGGGTGTTGCTGGGGGACACTGAGAATATTAAATGGCATCCAATAGGTGGGTTTCCACATCTTAACCCATCATAAGTGCAGCTGTGACTTACTCAGTTCTCTAGACTGATATCACACACCCAACCATAGACAAACCATGTTGGCACAGTACAGCAGGCTAAAATGGAGTTGGGTAGAAACTCAGTCAGTTTGAGTGACAGGAAAGTAACGTAAAGCCACGTCTAACTGGAAGGATGAAAATCAGGGAGCCAGGGCAATTTTAAGACTCCGAGATCCCTTCCTAGGGATCCGACACAATTGCTCTTTAAAAAGGTGGGATAAAGATATTATTATGATATGCATAACAATGTGAAATCACAGCTGCCCATTCTTTAGTTGGTGCTGGCCTTCATTTGCATCGTGTTCTTCTCAAGAACCTAGGTCAGTGTTCCTCAACCTCAGCGACATTCAGATGTGTGGACTTCAACTCCCAGAATTCTCCAGCCAGCATGCTGGCTGGAGAATTCTGGGAGTTGAAGTCCACACATCTGAATGTCGCTGAGGTTGAGAAACACTGACCTAGGATGCCATAATGTATTGGCATAGTTTATGTGCGGATCCAAGCAGGGTGGCCTTTTGTAATGGACAGGTAGAAATTTGGTCAATGTGCAGATTTTCTAAGTGTCGTTCAAGGCTTTTTGGTATGGCACCCAGTGGGCCGATAACCACTGGGACCACCACGGCCGGTTTATGCCATAATCTTTCAACTTTGATTTTCAGATCTTGATACTTTGTGATCTTCTCCAATTCTTTATCTTCTATCCCCTGGTATTGCCATATCAATTATCCACATCCCTGGTATTGCCACATCTATTATTATTATTATTATTATTATTATTATTATTATTATTATTCTCCCTTTCCTATCCCCCAAAATAAAGGCATGATCTGCTTTGGTCTATGATTCGTTATGGTCCTCTCTGGTTGATTTACATTAATCAGTTCTGCAAACCACTAAATTGTTGAAGCTGTATGTTTGTGCTTCCAGCGCTGAACAATAAGTCCTGTGATTGTGCGTCTGTTTTCTCTGTCCTGAAGTCAACTTCCATGCGATTGAGATAAATATCAGGTTGAGTTAATACATGTAATTGCTTCTTAATGAAATGGAATATGTTTAAATGAAGTGTTCGTTTCATTGCATCTCCGACAACATAAACACAATACGGTCATTTCTGAAACATTCTTTCTTGTTGAAAAGGATGTGATCTAAACATCTGTCGAAACTTTTGTGGTTTTTAAACCTCTCCTTTTTTATTGATTAAATAAAACGTTCAAGGAAAAAAGAGGCCAAAAAAAAAAGAAAAGAAAATCTTTTATTGAGAGGGTTGAATCTGATGCTTTACACCAGTGTTTTTCAACCTTGGCAACTTTAAGATGTGTGGACTTCAACTCCCAGAATTCCCCAGCCAGCATATGCTGGCTGGGGAATTCTGGGAGTTGAAGTCCACACATCTTAAAGTTGCCAAGGTTGAAAAACACTGCTTTACACTGAAAAGCAAACTACACAAAATCTGGAACGTTCTCCCATCTCTCAGTTTGCTAACCTCCTCTCCTGTCCTCTCCTTTCTGCGGACAGCCCTCCACGTCATCTGTCGCCTCTGACGAGAAGGTGGATTACGTGCAGGTGGACAAGGAGAAGACGCAGGCTTTGCAGAGCACGATGCAGGAGTGGACCGACGTCCGGCAGTCGTCTGAGCCCAGCAAGACGGTGAAGCAGTAGCCAAGCAGGGGCCTGGCAGAGAAGAAGTGAAGACTTCCAATAGGACAAGGAGGCGGTAAATTTGTCCACCCAGCTGGACCTTTGCTTGGCCTTCTTTGCGGGCCACTCCGGAGAGGCAGAGCAGTTCTGCTTTTGAAAGCAAGGTGCTTCAAGAGGAGATTTGGCTGAAACCCTGCGTCAACCTCCAAAGGCATTTTTCTATTATGGGTTAGCTGCTGGCTCTATTATTGGAGGAATTCAGTGAAGCGACACTGGCTTTGTCATCAACCTGCATGTGTCCAGACTCCCCTCGACCCACTTTCTACCTGCAGATCTCGATTTTAGCACCAAGCACCTTCTCTTTGCTGGTTTCCTGCCATCTGTTGGAATTTTCAGCCTGATTTTTGCCTCCCTGTTCTGCCTCCAGGTCTTTTAGAGATGAGGATGATGGTGGTGGTGATGATGATGATGATAATAATAAGAACAGTAATAATAATAATAATAACAGCCAGCTACTCATCCTAACTGTGTTTGATTTTCAGCAATCTCTTTACGAAGCTGTCTTAGCTGCATTGCTTCACAGAAGGGGAAAAAGTCCCCGGGCAATGCTTCCTTTTTGCTTTTTATGTAAATTGCCATCCTTCAAATCCCTAAAGTACATAGTTGTCCTTCAGGGGACAAGCACGTAGGGAAACTGTCGTTGTTCACTGGTATAAATCAGCTTTTTGAAATGCATTGCTCTCAAACTGAAATTAATTCCTCTTCTGCTGCCCTCCCACCCAACAAGAAAAAAATCTTCATGATTGTCCCTTGGGAATTTTAAGATTGAAGCTTCTCTGGATGTTTTCTCGATAGGTTCCTATGATCGCCTCTTCGTGGAATATATGATGTTGGTGTCCGAGATCTTACAATATTTGAACCCGCGTTGGGCAGTGTTTGGTACCTGGTGTGTGGTGTGTCTGGTAGAAGGACAGAGTTTAATGTCAGACCCTGATAGTGAAGGATATAAAAGCCTTGACATTTAAAAATCCATCCGCTCTGGGCTTGCTTCAAGCAGTATTCGATGCCTGGCTATATGTCTCAAGCCCTCCCCATTTGAAGCAAAACTTCATTTTCCAAATGCATCATTGAATTTGGAGTGTCACAGTTTAAAAGGCCAAAGTGGGGAGCCCGGCTAATGCTTGCATATTTGTGAAGGCGTATCTCCAGGAGGATGTTTCATATTGCCCCTTGCCTGGGTATTGCAATGAGATCTAAAACAATACTTCGAATGAATCCGTTTCACCAAATGTCAGCAAAGGGGCCCCGTTAGTCTGCAGATCCTTTCCGTCTTATCTAGTTTTTATTACAGTGCTACTTTGATGTGGGTAACATACACCCCTGCAAAGTTGTGAAAATCAGAGCTCGAAGTACAGGGGAATGGTCTCCTTCGTGTGTTCCCACCTGGCCAGGTGAACAGAGTGGCCGTTGGCTCCTTGCTGGAGATCGGAGGCCATCTGGGTGTCCTGAAAATCACAGCGGTTGTGCAAATACTATATCCAGGTCAGCCCCAGGATATCATGGCGTTACAACCGAGGACGAGCAAAAAAGACAGTAAAAAAACCTGTTGCAAGCAAGTTTTGAGATGGTTCACCTGTGATTCCAAGGACCTGTTGTCCCAGAACAATGGCCTCGTTCGCCCGGTATGCAAAACCACTGGAGAGTAGCGATTAGATTAAAGCTTTACTTGCGCAAATAAAGGGTGCCAGAAAAAATATTCCAAAGCGAGCACACGCACCCCTTCGGGTGAGTTCCTTTTATACCATTCTTACAAAGCACATCCTCTCTTGGGGTAGGTTCTTACAAAGAAATGAAATTTTATTCATTAGGTCATTAATCACAGCCAAGTTAGATGTCACAGTGCTCTCCTATTCTCCCCATAAAATTTAATAGGAATCTGCTGACAAAGCCCTTATAATTAGCCTGATCTCAGCTTATCTCTTGCCTACGCATCCTTGGTTTCTAATTGTCTGGCTCAATAACAGGCAGAATCGATCTGCGAAGAAACATAGAGTCTCTCCTCCCTCAAATTCCAGCTGCATAGGGGATCGTAACAGTTTCCTGCCATTTTATTCCCAGGTATTCTCTTCTCTATCACCTCTTAATAACTCTAAGTTACAAGGGGCTCTTGTTACCCTCTCTCTTACCCAAATTAGCTTAACTGGGCAAGCTGAACCAAATCTTGGCTGCGGCATGGCTGAAGTAAAGCAAAGTAGGCTATCTCATCATTTCTCCCTTTGAAGCTAGATTACATAGTACCTAGGTCAGTGTTTCTCAACCTTGGGAGCTTTAAGATGGGTGGACTTCAACTCCCAGAATTCCCCTGGCTGGGGAATTCTGGGAGTTGAAGTCCACCCATCTTAAAGCTCCCAAGGTTGAGAAACACTAACCTAGGGAATCATACATCTCACATGAAGTCATAAAGTATCTATGGAGGCTCAAAATCCTAATGTTCCAGAGGCAAAGGGGAAGGAGAAAACTTATATTTGAAATTCAGAGGCCTCAAGTGAAAACAGGGAATACCCAACGCTAATAAGCTAGGAATACATTGGATGCAACTACAGAGGCACCATTATCAATCCCATAAAACTACTTGGGGCCATCATCATATTCCCCCCATATACAACAAATTCCTTATAAAATAACAGTGAATAAAACACAAAACTATGGTTATGCTAGAAGTCCCCTAAATCGTAGTTACTACCACACTGATGGTAGTCGGGAAGCTGTGACCGTAAATGATGGTTTCTGCTTGAGGACCATCAAGCAACATCCTTGCCTGAGTCCTAGGATGTGGACTAGCCCCCATCAATCATTCCTTGTTCCTTTTAAACAAAAATGTCAAGTCCTCTACAGGTTCAACAGTCCACTCTGGAGGCACACGCTCTCCCAGTGGGGTGTCATGTGGATCCTGCCGCTTGGAGGCACCAGAGCAAGCCGGGTTGCAGTTGAAGTTCCACTTCCCCTTGCTGGTCACAGTCTCTGGCATCCTGGCCCCCAAGAGCTGGGCACGGCATTGCCTTCTTGACCCTAAAAGAAATGGACCCATGGCTGCCCCCCTGCGAGCTTAAGAAAAGAGTGAGTTGTCCAAAGCACTTGGCCCCCTTCTACTTGGGTTGCAATGGACGTCCTTCCAGATCCTCAAATCAACCCCGTCTCCTGGCTGGAAAGGAGGTACCCCAGCATCAAGGGTCAAGATGTGGTAGACCCACACACAACTGTGAAGAGAAAATAAAACAGCAGCCAATGAAACCAAGTACTGCTTCACCAGTTCAGTTCCAGACATCTGAATACCATTCACCGCTGGTGAGGTCGCTGAAAAGGGTTTACCGAATAAAATCTCAAATGAGCTAAAACCTAATTTATCCATGGGGCTGATTGTAATGCTGAAAAGGGCTAAAGGCAGTGTTTCTCAACCTTGGCCACTTTAAGATGGGTGGACTTCAACTCCTAGAATTCCCCAGCCAGCATGGCTGGCTGGGGAATTCTGGGAATTGAAGTCCACCCATTCTGGGAATTGAAGTCCACATCATTTGTTCAAATGTCTTCTTTAAGGTCTAGTTAGCAAGTTCAGCCTGTCCACTAGATGGTGGCCTCGGGCTCCAGGAGACATGTAGCTTCTTTTCCATTTTAGAAACAAATTCCTGGGCTATTCTCTGACCCAAAGTCAGAGTCCACTTGCCACACCTCGCCAGGTCCTGATCCTCCAGGTCGGGCACCAAGGGGTGCTTTTCACAGTATTTTGGGCACAAAGCAAACATTGCAAAAAGACTAGGACAGATTGCCTTGACACTTTGATGGGTGGGTTGACAATCAGTCTCTCCTCAGGGTTCATCCACCAGCCATCTTCATTGTTAGATGTTCCTCAGCCTAAAGCTGCCAGTTCTTATGGGCAGTGTATGGGGGTTCCCGCAGGGGAACCTTTCCTTCTGAATCCATCAGGGCTGCCTCGTCTGCTTTTTGGGTTCCTCTGGAAATAGGATCTTTATCTTTTTAGGGGTTTTGCCATCTATAACAGCCACCTGTTGAAGAAAATATACAGCTTCCAACAAAGTAAGTAGGTCTGGGGCAGATTTAATTTTGGTTCCAGCGGCCGTGAGCGGTCCCTGTTCATTCCCCAATGCCCCATGCACGTGCAGAAGTCCAGAAGCAGAGTTAAAATCAGTGTAAACATTGACAGTTTCCCCATCATCCAGCTGGAGAGCTCGGCTCAAAGCCAAAAGTTCTGCTTTCTGGGCTGAGGTTCCTGGGGGCAAAGGGTTAGTGTCCACAATTCCTGCTTGTGTAGCTTGCTTTATGGCTTCCCTGCATCACGTTGCTGCTGCCATCCATAAAATAACTGGGTTTTGCCATGGGGTATCTTGAAAACCCGGGTTCAATCAAGCATTACGTTCTGTTGCGCTGGGCTTTGAGTAGGGGAGCCACGTAGCCGGGTTCAAAGCAGTGGTGAAAGCCAAACTCCAATTTGGATAGCCCAACAGGATGACCTGATCAGATCCAATCCAACTTGGTGTCATCCAGCGGCGGTCTTTTTTCCGAAACGGTCACCCCTGAGTGCGGCACACGGGTCTGGCAGGGCTGAGCCAAAGTCTTTCCTCCCCTCCTTTAACGAGAAGAGAAATTGTTGCTGCACCCCCCCCCCCCCCTTTGCTGATGACAATGTTAGAATTATGTCTTACCAGTTTGTTTCTGAGTGGGGATCAACAAGACAACAGGCAGTTGCATGAAATTCAGTTCTTTATTCTTCACCCCAAAGCCAAAGCGATAACTGGAAACTGTGAGGTGGGCGGCCGTGCTTGACCCCCTCCTCTTGGCCCAATATATACATTTTATTCAGCTCCTCCATTAGAATATCACCCTTATTCAGTCACCCATTTCCCACCTCGGTAGCATTCCATATTAGGAACGTCCTTCCTTCCTTTCCAGGCCCCTCGACTGTTAACTAAGCACCTTTTCCCTGGGAAAAGCTTTCCTTGGAAATGTACCCCTTATCTTGCCTCTGTGCAGACAGCTTCTTATCTATCAAGGCTGGAAACAGGCCTCCAAGTGTACAAACTTAAAGAAGGAAACAGCATACAGAAATCCTTGATGAAAGCCCTAACGTTTCAATACTAAACATGAAATATATTTGTATATCATTATATTAATTCTTCTATCGCCAATAAAGGTAAAACGGCTTCTCCACGTCTGGGAAGGGGCTGACCAGAACTTTTGTCTTAACGGCCAGAAGGCTGCTTTTGCAAGTTTTCCATTCAAAACTCATATTTTGGCCATCACCCCAAAGGCAGCAAAACTCAGGCATCTGGCACTTGGCGTTGGGTTGATGGCTACCTGCAGATAGCATTTTGTGTGTGTGCGTGCAGGTAGCAACTCTCTTTTTCCTTGAAAAAAACTTAAACTCAGGTAGGTAACAGTCTCTTGGGTAATCTGCACTTACCAGGACCCAGGTAGTCCTAAGAAACTCAGCAGGGAAATGGTGTGCTTTGTACATGCTTGGGCGTCCTCAGCACACAGCAATAAATCAACGTCTTGAATCATTTGAGCCCTTTGGCTTTCTCGTGGCTGTCAGGAGCCAAAGGAATGCAAAAGAAAACAAGGGTTGCAAGTCAGCGGGGGGGGGGGGGGGGAGACCCCCACCTCATTAACTGCCCTTAGATTGGCAGTCCACGTTCCTGGTGACCAGCCTCCTTTTGCATCTAGCCCCCTCTGCAAAAAGTACAGCCTGCTTGCATCTTCCTCTTTTAGGCATCAGCAAAGTGACTCACTCTTAATTCAGCTCTCCAGTCTCGTGCGTGCAGCAGTGTTTCTCAACCTTGGCAACTTGAAGAGGGGTGGACTTCATCTCCCAGAATTCCCCAGCCAGCATGGGGAATTCTGGGAGATGAAGTCCACCCCTCTTCAAGTTGCCAAGGTTGAGAAACACTGGCATACAGTGATATTTCTCTCCCAAGCAATGGGAGTGGGCATTACGCACAAACTGATGAGTTGACTTCTTCTCTTCCGAAACAATCTATTCTGAACAGACAATCAAAAAGTCTTCCCCCCCACCCCTACTTCCATTGTAACCAGAGGGGGAAGCAGGAATTGTTGCAGGCCCCCAGCCTCCCTTTCTGAACCACTTGCATTCATTGCCATCAATTGGGATTTCTTCCTCTCTCCCATCAAACCCTTCCGGCTTTCTCCCTTCAGGACATCCCTCTTCGTTCCAGTTTTTTTTTTTTTTAATCATATTTATACAGCCGCCCCTCTCACACAAGGGGACTCTGGGCGGCGTACAACAATTAGAAAAATAAATACATAAAAACAACTACCTATAAAAAACAGTAAAAACAAAAAAAACGGGAGGGGATGAGAGGGGGGTCTCGCCAGCCCTTCCGCTTCACCTAGCCCCTCTGATTGCTGCCGCGAGCAAAGACACACGTCACTCAAATGCTCTTCCTTTCTCGCTGGCAACTTGTCTCCATTAGTGTATGTTTGATATGTGGCTTCCACCAGTTGTGGAATAGACTTAGCTGTAGCCCCTTCAGTTTTCTGAAGTCTTTTTCTAATATTCAGGACATAGCCCTGAACAACAAATGTCTAATTCTGCTATTTTACAATATTGATGAACGGTGCCTTTGGGTGCAGGTCAGACCCATTTTGAATTTTGTCTTGAACTCTCGTCAACCCCAACCTTACGAAAATTGTTGTAGTCTCTTCCATAGGCTAAGCCCACTGGACTCTCTAAGGCAGTGTTTCTCAACCTTAGCAACTTTAAGATATGTGGACTTCAACTCCCAGAACTCCCCAGCCAGCCATGCTGGCTGGGGAATTCTGGGAGTTAAAGTCCACACTTCTTAAAGGGGCCAAAGTTGAGGAACACTATTTTAGAGGGAAGAGCAGTGATTTCATGCCCAAATCTGCCCAGATTCAATACAAGGGCCAGGTGAACTGGAGGAAAAGGCTTGAACGGGAAGAAAACACTAAAAGGCATCTGGCACACCTTTTCCGACTAACCCATTTTATTAAAAGGCACCAGCTTTCTTGGGCGCCTGATTTTTTTACCACCACAGACTAACCCAGCTCTCCTCTTACAAAGAAAAGCTACTGTCTGGTCAGGAGGCACATTTGGCCTCAAAGGGATGCCAAGAATATTCAGGGGGTCCAAGAGGAAAAAAAACAACAGATTTTTAGAGTGTAATTTTATGCAGCCAGGGCAATTCAATTCATGCATTAAGTGCAATTGAATTCAACTGATGTAATTGCTCCCCATATAGTTCAATTCACATTACAGTTCAAGAGAAGGTTTTTGGAGTTCTGGAGGGCTCATCCAAGGCTTTTAGGAGCCATGCGCACCCCCGCCCACGAGAGGAGCTGCCAATCAAAGTGGACAATGTTGACCTTACAGCAGTGTTTCTCAACCTTAGCAACTTTAAGATACATGGACTTCACCTCCCAGAACTCCCCAGCCAGCCTGGCTGGGGAGTTCTGGGAGTTGAAGTCCATGTATCTTAAAGTTGCTAAGGTTGAGAAACACTGCCTTAGAGAGTCCTGTGGGCTTAGCCTGTGGAAGAGACTACAACAATCTTCTTAAGGTTGGGGTTGGTGAGAATTCAAGGCAAAATTCAAAATGGGTCTGACCTGCACCGAAAGGCACCATTCATCAATATTGTAAAATAGCAGAATTAGACATTTGGGAGTTGAAGTCCACTCATGAGTGGAGTTGAAGTCCACTCATCTTAAAGTGGCCACGGTTGAGAAACACTAATATCTAACCAGCCTATTCCTTCCAAGATGTTTGCTGTCCCTCTCTGCTAATTCCCTAGCCAAGAAAGATTGCATAAGTTAATTATTGAACGCCATGCCTTTGCACCAGGCAGTAGAGCAGTAAGAATCAAGTTACTTGGCATTTTTTTTTTTCCTTCGGCGAGATGAGGACCTGTTTGGCAGAGGGAGGCAGAGAGAATGAACGTCCTATTCTCATTCTCATTTGCAGCCTCTTAGCTACTTTCTTGCATTAAAGATCTGTTGACCACCTCATTCTGCCTTGCTCTTCAGAGCCAGTTTGTGCAAAAGGCCCTTTTGCTTTGTAAGTCCCAAGGACAAAATTCAGCTCAAAAACCCACATTCTGTCTTATTGCTGCGTCCAGTGGCAAAGGGGCAACCCCAAACAGCCTATGCATGTTTAATCCATGGAGCTTTTCCCCCACAGAAGTAATCTTAGTTCTTCCGCTTGAATTTCTTTCCTATCAAGGGCCCCTGGTTTCTCCTCCGCTCTCTTTGCAGAATTTTGAGTTCAGGTTATCCTGAGTTACTAGTGAAAACCAACCCTGCCATGTTCCCACAACATGCTAAGCTAAAATGGAGTTGGCTGGCTACTGGCTTGATACAGTTTATAGTTCTGTGAGCTGTGCCAACTCAGACGATGGGATTAATTCACCTGCCCACCATTCAGCTAACTATGGTTTGCTGGGTTACGCAAACCCAGCCTATATGACATAATTTGTGCACTGATCTAGCAATTATTAAAGCAACTGTACCTTGAGAAAAATATTTGTTTTAAAGCCAAAGGTTTTCTTTTTAAGCCTGCATCTCTCTCTTAAACATGTATAGGTAGATGGGCAGCTTTCCTCTACATCAGTGTTTCTCAACCTTAGCAGCTTTAAGATAGGTGGACTTCAGCTCCCAGAATTCCCCAGCCAGCATGGCTGGCTGGGGAATTCTGGGAGCTGAAGTCCACCTATCTTAAAGCTGCTAAGGTTGAGAAACACTGCTCTACATCTTCATAAGATTCAGCTTTTTAAAATGAAAGATTTGTGCGGAGTGAGAACAGGATGTCTTTAGTTTGGGTTTCTAATTTCAGATAATAAAGTCTCCCTCTCTCTCTCTCAGTAAAGGTCCTGTTTAGAAATTTGGGTGATTTCTCTCTTGGGGTCCACCCTTTTGATCCTCTCATTTGTTTCCGAACACATGATATAAATAGTGAACTGAAGGTTGGGAATGTTGTTTCAGGTGGGGGGGAAAATGCAGAGAAATCTTTAGTACTGAAAATACCTCTTACAAACTGACTTACTAAAGGTTAAATTTTTCCCTTAAGTTACCCTAGCCCTAACCCAGAGATTCTCAAATATTGCAGTACCATGACCCCATAAAGTGAAAAATAAACTTATGTGAACTTTCCCATGTATCAAACTAAAGATTTGATTGGGGTTAGGGTTGGGCAAGAAATAAATGCACAAATTTTAATAATTCAGTTTTATGATACTAAATAAAACAAGGAGAAGACCTTAAAGACCAACTTGACTCCTGGGGACATCATGGCCAACGTCATTTCCTAGTGGTCTCCCATCCAGGCCTGACTTTGCTTAGCTTCTGAGCCCACACAAAGTTAGCTAGGCATTGCCATCTGCTGAGGCTCTGATAGAACTGCCCAACTATATGAAATAGACCTTTTCATTGGAATTCCACAACAATACAATCAAACCATATTTTTTCAATGAGAAGGATGAACTTGCTTTTGCATAATTTCAGGAATCTGTGTTTTTTTTTAAACGGGACTCCCTCTTGTTTCTTATTCCACATTTATTTTGAGCCAATATCTGTTCTTTCTAGCAGCAACTCTAGACCGTTCTGTGTTGGCTTATCCAGACAAAAACAAAGCTGGACATCTATTGGAACTCGCTCCCGTCTTTGCTCAGACCAGCAAGTCTGCCTAAAATGGGAGCAAATTTTGGGAGGGATCCAGCTTTGTGTGTTCAAGCCTCCTGCAAATTTGCAGCCTGACCTCAAATTTGTTTGGGGGTCACCAATCCCTAACAAGTAGGTAAGCTGTAAGCACCCTATCTACTTTCTGACTACAGAGCCGAAGCAGTTGAATGTATGGCACGTTTAAAAGAGAAGCTGCGTACAAAACACAGTTAGGACCTACAACAAAATGCCATAATGTGGACTGATCTAATTTAAGATACCCCTTCATTCCATCCTCTCCCATTTTTAATTTTATTTTCCCTTCCAATAGTCTCTGCATTCAGTGGGCATTTCTCATTCTGCTGTTTGGAGTTCTTCTGACTTTTTCCTCCTCCTGTTGCAAATCTTAGAGCTCCCCTCACCCATTCTTGTGGGTGCATGAACAATGCTGTTTGGATAGCTGCTTGCATGCTTCTAACTTTCGGAAGGTCCATTTCATCACATTTTTCATTTTCTGCACCTGGAGTAAGCTCTGTACAGTCTAGAAAGAAAGGCAGGTTGGAAACAGAGGCAGCGCACCACCAGCACGTCAAGAACGCAAACCTGTTAGACAGTGAAGTCCTTTTTTGGAACAGTACAATGATAGGGCAAAGCCTTTCCTTGGTCTGCTCCATCCATGAGATGGCAGGAATCTTCTTTATTTGATCCCTCCAACTCAAGTGATAGAGCTGCTCTTTGTGTCATGCCCTCATATTTCAATAGATATTCCTGTGGTTTAACACACTACTTAACCACCGTTGGATATCCAACTGGTTTTGTTGTATTGGGACAGATCAGGTACGCTCATCCATTATGGATAGGATCTTCTGTGGTTCAAACCGAAAGGATGAAGCTGGTTGTACACGGCCTCCTGGTAGTCGAATCAGGGTGTAAAACCATGGGAACCTGCTCTGCCAATTCTGCTCAGTTCTCCATCTTGATCTCTAACTATTCATTCGACTCTTGTTCCTTCTTCTCCTCCATGCAGCTGATCTGATGTTCTTGGATTCTGATCATTTGGTTTCCTGGAGATTCCATTTGTGTTGTGCTCATGTCGGTTGGAGGCGAAGCCGCTTTTATGGCAGTTTCTTCCCTCACGAGAGTTGTGAGGATTGTGTTAGCTGGGTTGTTATACCTAACACCAACGTCGCATCACAGAAGCATTAATTTAAAAAAAAAAACAACCGTTAGGTGTTTTGTCTTGCTGGACCAAGTCCTGCTAAAAGCACTAAACAAAATGGTGAAAAAATGGGTGAATTATAACACACCCGCTCCAAATTTACTCCATGATGTTCCACAATCATATGGTGGGTGTGCAGATGTTCAGCTCCTTGATGGACCATCATTCTACCCTACTGGAAAATGAATGAACCAGTATGCAAAAGATAATAAGAAATGTAAACCAGCTTTCACTGTATGGATAGTATGACTCTAAAGGGAGTCACACAGTTTTACATAGCCAGCTACATCACAGAACTCTAATTTAAAATGCATACAGAAGGATGCATAGAGAGACCCAGCTGTCTTTTGGAAAATATTTGAAGCGCACATCTAAAAATCCAGAAATGATCACCAGTGACCATAATTTTTGCAGCCTTCACTTAGAATACTATATTAAAGGGAGACCATTTCAAGACTGGCATTTCTTCTTTAAACCCTTACTTTATCCTGTGTGCCAAGATGTTAATTTTCTCATAGTTATCCTTTCCCGCTTGCAAGCTGATGTAATACAGCTTTGATGCAAGTTTAGCATTTGGAGTCTCTTGGAGCCCCAGAGATGTATGAGAACACCTGTCAGCCCTTCGAGGCAGACCAGATTCAAACACCAAAGTCATGAATACTAAAACGTGTTTTATTATAGGGTTACAGTAACAGAATCTTGCAATTCTAAATGTGCCTCTTCCCTCCCTGCCTTTACGTTCCAGAGAACTGGGAAGGGTCACGTCTGAGACGCTTTCTCAAAATACCTTTCTGGCCTGGACTCAGATTTCTCTTATCTGACTGTTGCCTTGGCTGCAGCTTTTCCTCCTCTTCCTCAAGGTTCTTCTCACGGCCCATTAGTTTCTCATAGCCTTTGCTTTAGTTGCTTCTCTCACGTTGCCCTAGCTGCTTGAGAAAGGTAGTTTAATGTGACCTCTTCCTCTCACACAAACATTGCAGGAGGAAAGCCGAAAAAACAGCTCCCGTGTGGCGCTCCTTGGATGACGTACAAATGAAACCACAGCACCTTCCCTAATGTCAGAACATGATTGCAAGCAGTTTCAATTTATTAGGCTCAAAGATCGGCCAAAAATAATACAATTTATAACAGGATGCGCATTAAAACATAAATAACATTCCCCAAACATAACATATTCCCCATAATCAATCATCACCATTAGTACAAGTTAAAACTCTTAAGATCTTACTGTGTAATTGGTATGCAAGATTTGCTAATTTCACAACCTGAAGCCTTATTTTGTGGTTAATATCAGCCAGCAGACGAGAAACAGAAGGACGTAGTTCTGCCAGGATGATGTGCAATTGGCTTAACAAAAAAGGACTGGTTGCATACCGACTCTGCCAAGTATATGATTGCAAGCAGAGAGGCTTTTAAGCCATCCAAGTTGTAATGTGCTGACTGTGGGAACTGTTTCCTTTAATGGTGCATTTGCTCTAAACCAGATCTCTGCAGCTGCTAATGAAGAGTGAATCCTTTAATGATATCTAGCCGTGCAGCTGGTCTCACTTACCCGATCTTGCTGGATCTCAAAAAAAGCTAAGCAAGATCAGGCCTGGGGAAACCCCAAGGAAATCCCAGGGCTGCAGAAATTTAAAAAACATCCCACAAAATGGCTATGGCAAAACCTTTTTGTATTCTTGCCAAGTCCATGAATCACCACATGTAGAGTTTGATGGGAGAGAACATTTGGCCTAGAGCAGGTGGTGCCTAGCCAATCTGGGGGGGATCTTGAAAAACCAAAGAAGGCCAGACCTGCTAAGTATTTGGATGAGAAACCACAAAGATACCCCAGAACTGTTGAAAAGAAACATGGGTGCACCCATGTTGTTACCAAGAGTCCAGCTCAATTCCATGGAGTTGTTATCTTTGTAGTAACACAAGATCCCCCTCTTGCGTGATCACTGTGGGTGGACTTAGAGAAAACTGGCATTGCGCTCAAGCCTTTAGGTTGCGTCCACACAACACACTAAGCCAGTATGCTGAACTGTGGTTTGCTGAGTAAACTGCAACTTCCTAAGTTCCTACCACACAATAAGCCTTTGGTCAGCAAACCACCATATAGCTTGTGTGAACCCAGGCTGAGAATCTATGGATGTACATAAAATGGGCCTGAACTGACATACAAGATGATAGTTTTAGGATCCCACAGTACAATATGGTGTTTGGTGACTCTCCCAAGGGTTTATGGGAGGACTGAGAGGAGAAGTTAACACCCGTAGAATAAGCAAAAGATACCCGTAAAAGGCTGGAAATTACGTTCAGTGCACTACTCTTAAAAACAGCTGGACAGGTGACCATTTCTGAGTTAAGTCCATTACCTAAAAATATCTAACTGTACCATCCTTGTGCTTCCACATCATTTGTCATCCTTTGGTTGCCACAGGACCTCTCAACCCCAATGGCCAGGGTGGGTGGAATTCCCCATAATTCTCCCTCCTGTTCTGCTATCTCGTGGCCTGTTAAGACAGCAAGTGGCAGAGGTATATGGCTGCCCCATTCCCCATTCATCCCACCCACAGAAGTGCACCAGAAGTTTGACGAGCACCATGCTGCAGGTTCTCAGAGGTGGAGATGACTGAGTTCGCTTAATGACTGAGTTGCCAGTTCCAATGGTGGTCGCTAAACAAGGACTACCCATACTGGTAGTTTTCACCTAATGTTTAGTTTTCACCTAATGACAGTAATTGGGACCAGAAATGCCATCACTAAGCAATCTGGTCATAAACCACGATGTCACTACTTAGTGATGGGAGTTCTGGTTGCCATTGTTAAGTGAATCCTGCATGGTCATTAAGTGAGGATGTCATGTGGTCACCATTTGCGACCTCCTACTGGCTTCCCCATTGACTTTGCTTGTGGAAAGCCAGCAGGGAATGTTGCAAATGGCAGTCATGTGATTGCAGGATGTGGTGATGTAACTGCAAGCCAGTTGCCAAGCACCCAGATCGTGATCATGTGACTATGAGAATGCTGCAACAGCTGCATGAGAACCATTCATAAGTCCCACTCGTTCAGTGCCATCGTAACTTTGAATGGTCACTGAATGAGCGGTCATTAAGTGAGGACTACCTGTATATGTATTCCAAGTACCAGCACACAGGGAGAGTACAAGCTACAGGGTTCAATGCAAGTCATTGCTCCAAATTCAACGTACCAACATCCACCAAACGAGATTATCTGATCCTAAATGACTATATGATTTATACAGCAGCTGCATAAACTGACAGAATATGGTTTTTCTTCCGAAGGCAGGGGCCAGACACCAAGGGTTCATGTCATGGAAGAATTCTAGCATTTATCAGATTTGTGTAACTATTTAGGTATTACGAGAGATTTTTGACTGGGAGTCTTTAATGGTGTTTTGTCAGAGAAACAATGATGTTTATTATCTTGCTGTGAATGTTCTAAAATGAATGGTTGGAAGGGGGGTGGGTTGGTTTTTTGGGTTTTTCCCTTGGGGAGCGTGGGAAGTGGGCGATGTTTATTTCATTAAAAAAAATCCTCTTTTTAAAAATTATATATATATATATAAATATATGTACAGTATGTTTTTGTCTTGTGGTCTTAGTATTTGAGCTGAATATTCCTTCTTTTTTTAGCCCCCGTGAATTCCGTTTCCTTAAATTATTAATTTATTCTTTGTGAGCTGCAGTTAAAAAAAAAAATAGAAGACAATTGTCCTGTAAAACCGAACTTGCGCTTAACTTAGTTAATACTTTAAATAAACAAATTGCTGTTAATAAATATGATACATGGCTAAAAGGAATGCACTTATTTCTGTGTTATTAACGGCCACAATTAGGAGCAAATTGTTCCAGCATGTGTTAGTAATAATTCTTGGTTAGCAATTATGCAGTCTATAATTTTGCACACGAGTATAGAGATGTTATGAGCTGGTGGAAAATTATCTGCTTGGGCTTATGTTTTTAGAGAAAGGAGGCCAAGGGGTTGATGGAAGACCAGGTTTTTGAGCACTGCCCTGTACCCTCACCCTCAATTTTATATAACCTCTAGTAGTTCTTTTGGTCTATTGTCCTCTTGCTCTGACATCCAAATGTTAGATGATTAAATGAGCCCATTTGGTCTAGTGGGGAAGGCCCTAGGCTAGAAAGCAGGAGGCGGTGAGTTCTAGTCCCGCCTGAGGCACGAAAGCCGGCTGGGTGACTTTGGGCCTGTCCTTCTCTCTCAGCCCAACCCACCTCACAGGGTTGTTGTTGTGGGGAAAACAGGAGGAGGAAGGAGTATTAAGTATATTTGCTGCCTTGAGTTATTTATAAAAACAATGAAGGCAGGATTTTAAAAAATCTTTAAAAATGTGCCTGGTTCACATCTCCAGATGTAGCTCAGTCTCTCCTAACCTGGCATTCTTCAAATTTGTCAGGACTATTTATTATCACAATTCGGACCTCACCTTTCCATCCCCAGATCACCCAAGGTAGTTGGTAGTTGGCCATAAAACACAGCCTCCCTCCCTTGAGATCCTGGTGACTTCATGAACATGGCCATGTATGTTCTCTAGCAGCAGAACAAAAATGGTTTGTCCACGTGGGATTCATACATTCTTCTTAAAATTTGGGGAATTCCTGTCTAGGATAAGGGAAAGACACCCTCAGGGTTCAAACAGTCCCTCCACCAGGCATTTAGGAAACAGCCAGAGCTGAAGGGTCATGGTCCTAGACCCTCCTTACTCAACGTTTGTGTGAAGGGGTTCTAGAAAAACCTGAATTACATGCATAGAACTCCAACCTACAATCCTGAAATGGAGAATTCTTGCAAAGCAGAAACCCCAGTCTTCTGCAACACGATGTAATGGTACATGGAAATGACCTTGGGAGACAGGGCAACCAGATGCAACCAAAGGAACAGTCCAATAAAAGGCAGCTTAGCCTGCAGCAGGAATGTGGGTGGGGCAAGAGGGTCAGAAGAGACCCTCTCTAGTTTTTGGGCTGTATAGAGGACGGGGGAGAGAAGTACTTTCAGACTGGCAAGATTCTGTTAATGTAGCCTTACAATAAAATAGAATTAGCTCAACTGGTCGTGTTTCCTGTCTGGTCTACCTCATAAGGCTGATACATGTGCAGGATCCTCATGGTAAGAGGAGATGACCAATAAACCAGAGAGGCTGGGTTGGCCTTCATTGCCCCGTGACTCTTGCAACACGTTTCTGAAGCACACTTTTCCCCACAAGTTTTTCGTCCTCCACCACATAAAGCTGTTCTGTGGCTCCATTTGTAACATGTGCTCCAACCAGCAGAAGCTTCAAGAGTCTCACATTTCTGGATCATGGCCAACCTTCCCATTGTAAACCCTTTTATTTATTAGATGTTTAAACCACTGCCACTGTAGACAGACGTGTAGGGTCCCAAATTTCCTGAAAGCCCAGATCTTTTGCCACCAAGGCAGCAGGATCTTCTTACAAGCTGCATCTTCTCAAGGTGGGTGAACTTTGCTCCGATTCCTAAACGGCCAAACAATTGCCACAGAAGCCTTGCTTCTTACACAAAATAAACCAAGAGGCACATGGGTCTTTTACCCACAGACCACACGCTCTCCATTGTACAGAAGGTTCAGTCTGTTAGCCAGCCAGTAAATCAAGATTTAGATGGTCTAGGAACTAAGCTGAACGGTAGGGATTTCCTGAAGCAGGGTAGGAGAAAGGAAGATAAGGAAATCCATGGATGTTTTAAATATGTATCACCCTTCCTCCATCTGCACCATTTAGATGCATGAGGACAACTATATAATGCCCAGCTCATGAATTGGGGAGAATGAAGTCCCAAGGCTTCTGCATGACAATAAATTGGGGAAGTTTGTGTACTTATACCTTTTTATTATATTAAAGTAATCATCATCTGCCTATATCCATCAGAGACAACACACACTTTACTCACACTCTAATGGGAGAAACAGTCCTTCCAACAGTGTTTCCATCTTAGCAATGCGCTTCCTTAAATTAAGATGACCAGATCTGTGCTCCCAAACTCCAAAACAACTGGTTGAAGGTTTTTCTTGGTGCCATCTACTGACGGCCTGGATTTTTTGCAACCCACCTCTGATCACCCTACTTGAAAGCAAACAGTGATGAAAATTCAGCTACGTGTTGAACCAAGCCCAGCGTTGTCCTATGGAGTAAGTTCTCTTTGGATGTAGCTGCTACAAAGAGACGTCACTTAGGCCTCCCGGTAACAGTGGGCTCTACAGGAGAGAGTCCCTATTGGTATCCTAACAGGTGACAAGGTCAGGTTAGATATTTGAGAAAGGTTTATCTGATCTAAGCTGTGTGACATACAGTTCAAAGAAGAAGCAGAGACCAATCATGGGGTTAGTTCATCATTTTACTATTAAACATGGAACATTTACCCATGGTTGCCCACAATAATTAAATAAGCAGACCTCCAGATTATCTCAAACATCCTATTTGTAAAGGAATTTAGAGATCAGCTTGGAGAAGGGAGGAGAGAGCTATTAAAGGCAGGCTTGGAGAAGTGCTTACATAGTCCAGAGATAGAAGGACGCACGAGAAGGAAACTCAAAATAGCCCCACTTTGATTTTGTTTAATATAAGATGGAACAGAGAGAAACTCAGACAGGCTTTCAAGATTTTGTTATTATACCTACAACAATAAATAGCATCCTGGAATCCTTCCTGAGCCTCTTTCTTGACCGAGCCTACCTCAAAGGACTGACACAATTTCCCTTAAAATATCCTTGGACAACAATTATGCCAGTTACCAAAAATATCTCTCTTCTCTCTTGACTTTGCTTTGAAAAGGCAGAAATTTCCTTGCACTGTGGATTAAGCTTTGTGTCCCGAGTCACACTCCCTGAACAGATGAAGAACTTACCCACTGAAAAGATCACAATGAACATTTCCCACCCTTCAATGGGGACAACCCATAGAGATGGGGACTTTGGTAGGCTACAGAAGTTGAACGTGTGGCTCCTTCTACCTGCTGTTTCCAGGAAGGGTAATTCTGTGAGAGGTTCAGGATACCCTGATTACAATTGCTCCAGAAAATAGCATTTTCCATAGTTTCAGGGAAGATTAGAATACGATCATTCTCCCTCATTCATCCTGGACTGCTTAGTCAGATTTCCAAGGCCGTAAGGTCAAGGTTAGGGAGTTCATCCTTGATGGTTGTAGGATTAACCACTTGCTTTAGGCACAAGAGCTAAAAGACCAGTCCATGAAAAGACCCCGAACCTCCTCCACCGGGGTCATGGCTGCAACCTCCTGAGGCACCTTCATTATCATCATCATCATCTTTATCAAGGTCTTTCCACCAAATGGAAGATTTAGGTAAGGCTGAAATGTAAGCATTCCTATTTCTGGCTTCTTTTTCTTGTTCCTGTGAATCAAAAAAGAGACACACCCAGACAAAAACCACACACACATACACACACACACAAAACCCAGCTCAAGCAAGCACATAAATCTCAAGTTAGTGAAACAGAAAAACTAACCGGGGGAATAAAAAAGGAAATGAATAAATGGTGGAAGACAATGTTACCTGTAAGAATAAGATATTATCCTTTGCGATGGCATCCATCAGGCTTTTATCTGGAGAATGTAAGCCTCCGTTTGTCCAGCCAGACTCCACACCAGCTCCATTTGAGGACTGACTCCCTCTCTGTCTGTAGAACAGCAGATAAGCCGTGTCCTTAGGCAAGAAGGAGGTCACATTACTCACAGATTCAAAAGAAGAGAAGAAGACTCTGGTGTCGTTAAATATGTACCACTGGATCTCAACATCAGAAGACTTTGCTGAAGCCACGTTCCAAGAGGTGTCCTTACAAAGGCTCTCTGTGGCCGGGTCCTCACATTCCCTAGCATAGCAATAGTAATGGCCACTTTCTGAGGAGACACCAGAATGGACCACCACACTACAGAGATCATACACCACTGAAGCAAAGTCCTTGCATGACGAAGTCCATCCAGGTGTCCTCACTGGATCAGAGGACATGAGGACTGGCAACTTCAGCATCAGTGGGACTGAGATGTTGTCAAGGATCTTCTTTCTTCTCATAGTTCCTAGGTCAAAGGAGAACCTCAACAGGGTGAGGATGAGGTAGTGAGGCCCCTCAGTCAGTTCAGTCAGCTTCTCAGCATCTTGAAGGGACGCACAGTTCTCACAGTGATACCTGTTCTCTGCTGTGAGCATTTCAGGTGATAAGAAATAATTTATCAAGTCAGGGACAGATCTGGAGGTCTGAGAGCCAGACCCCTGCTTCTGTAAAGCCAGGTCAAATTCTTTGTTGGGCTGAGCATCTTGCTCAGACCTCAAGGGGAGAGAGGCCTCTTCATTTTTTGGCCCAACCATTTCAATAGGTGAACCTTTGGAAGGATTCTCCCCAAGGGCCCTCAATTTCCCTGATCTATCTGGCAAATCCTTCAGTCTGCTTTGGGTCTGGATCCTTGACTGAGAGATCTCTGGGCACGTTTCTTCTACAGACCCAATAAATGCACTGCTAATGAGTCCAGCCTTATACTCATCAGCTGGTGGAAAAGCCAAGGAGAGGTCTGTGAAGGCTTCTTCTCTGGAGGAGACTTGTAGGCACTTCAGGCAACGGATCTTTGTCTTAATTTTGCCACCAAACATTTTTTCAATGAGGGTCTTGTTTGAAGAGTGCTGCCGATCCACCGAAGGCAGTAAAGAACATGCCTTGAGTTTCTGGCAAATCCTTCTACCTGTTCTCTCTTCTTCGTGAAGCCTTTTGGAAGAACGAAAAAGAAAAGAGTTAGGGTTAGCCTAAGGGATAGAAATCCTCCGTTTAAAGCCAGAACAAAGTTTTATTAGAATCATAGAGTGGGAAGAGGATTTTTAGGCCACAGAATCTCACCCTCTGTTTATTGCAGAATCCAAATTCAGGTGTCCCCAACTGAAAATGCCCCCTGAAGACCAATCCAGACATATAACTCCTGAATTTGGAAGCCAGCATGATTAATTATGTAAATTTAGTGTAGTTGCCCACTCCCGTAGACTCTAAATTCATTAAAGCTGCCAACTCTGCCATGTTCTCTACAGAGCACTTTCAGCACAACCTCGGACAGCTTAAGCCAGTGTTGTCCAAACTTGGCCACTTTAAGATGAGTGGACTTCAACTCCCAGAATTCCCCAGCCAGCATGGCTGGCTGGGGAATTCTGGGAGTTGAAGTCCACTCATCTTAAAGTGGCCAAGTTTGGACAACACTGGCTTAAGCAATCCCCAATAACACTTTCCCAAACCATCTGCAATCCACTTTACCGATCAAGCAGGTATTTCAGGTATTCGGAGCAATCCTGCTGGGCTCCCCGGGTGAACCAGGGTGGCCACGAAGCCAAAAGGAAGTTTTCAGGAGAAATGGCAGGCCGCTTGAGGAGATATGAGAACGAGAAGAAAGCAGAGAAAGACCATTAAAAGACTGGAAGCATTTCGGAACCTGCCGTTCAGGTTATCAGGCTGACCCATTTTCCCTGGGCTTTTTTCATTAAAGTTACCGCTTTTTTTTTCTTTTGTTTTGTGCCTGCTAAATTTATATATTAGTTTATTTGAACATTGTAAACAGCTTTGAGTGAGTTTTTAAGATAGTCCCTCAAAATCTGTAGGTGGATACATATATCCCTAGTTAACATTTAATAAGTTAAATTTAATTTAAATTTTAATTTAATTTAATTTTAAATTTAAAAAGTTAATAAACTTTTTTTTATCTTTAAAGGTTTAAGTGATCTAAATCATCAGAGTGTTAATAATCTCTAGACAGCACTATATAAATGCCACTGTACTCAAATAATATAATGTACTACTTGTGTTTTATCATAATACAATAAAACAATATTTAAAATAATATTGGACTCCCCACCCCACCCCACCCCCCAATTGGCTTTAGTTTCTGCTGGAGGGTGGTGTTATTCCTTACCCCACATTTTAGAGCTATCTACAGTTTCTAGGCCAATCCTTGGCTACCCTTGCACAGTCTACTGAACCCACTCAGTGAACCCAGCAGTTGCATTCACACAACCTGCTACGTTTGTGCTACCGTTAATTTGGGTTAGGGCCTTTTGCCACTTGGCACGTTGGGTGAACTCATCCTGTTTGGTTGATTCATGGTTCCAATGAATTGCACAAACCCAAAAAATGGGTTAATGCCACCACCAGGTTAAGAGTATCATGTGAAGGCAATCATCGCCTATCCAGGAGACTGACATTTTAATTGCCAAGGTTAGGATGATAACATTAGGTAGTGCTTAAGAGAGGATTTGGACATAGTGAATGGAATTGGATAATGTCGTTTAATGGTTACAATGCTGGATCCACACCCACTGGGCTAGCCATTATCCCTCATAGGATTGTTGTGATTTGAGGGGCAAGGGGTGAATGTACATCAGGGGGAAAAAAAACCTTAAAACATTGCACCCAAATACAGGTAGCCCTCATTTAGCGACCACAATTGGGACCAGCAACTCAGTCATTAAGCAAAGCAATAGCTCAGTGAAACCACCACTGTGCTTATAATCTTCCTTCGGCTTTCCTTTGCTTTACAGACCTGCAAAGGTCATAAATGCGAGGATTGGTCACAAAGTTCCTTTTTCATCACCGTTGTATCTGCAAACGGTCACTAAACAAGGTAGTCGCTAAACAAGAATGACCTGTAAAAAGAATATTGTCCCCACCCTCAAAACAAGAATCCTTATATGCAGTGGTTTCCTTGCTCCAATCTTGCTTGGCAGCAAATCACAGTTTGTCATTTTGTCTCAAACTCCAGTTATGGTTTCCATCCACCTAAAACTGGGGAACAAGGGCATCCGGGCTTCATGAGGTGTAGAAATGGGAAAGAACGCAATGCAGGTGAATGTCTGAACCGTGAAATCCTCCTTCACCTCCTATTGGGGATTTTGGTAGGTGCCTTCTTGCAGCTTCCCCCTCTTTATTTAATTTTAATTTTAATTTATTTAAAAGATGGGCCTAGCCACCCATCTTGGCTAGCAAAACAGTAATAATAAAAACAGTAAGCAGCATAAGAAACAGTAAAAAAAAAAAACCCAATCTTCCTTATGGCACCCAAAATGTGCTCTAATTCAGTGTTTCTCAACCTCAGCAACTTTAAGATGGGTGGACTTCAACTCCCAGAATTCCCCAGCCAGCTACTCTAATCCCTCACACATCACTAAGACAAACATGGAGCTTAGAGCCCCCAAAGGCACCCTCCTACATTTAAAAAGATTTTACTTTATAAGCTGCCTGGAGTCCCTGTGTGTGAGTTGGGCGGCCACGTACATTTTCTACATAACCAAATAAAAATAAGATGTTCCAAAAAATTACCTGGCTGTGCTCTAGAAAGGCAAAGAGCCACTGTAGTTTCGCCATCAGAGGCTGGGAGTTGTTCTCAGCTAAATTCAGCACCGATCGCCTGAAGCTGAAAAGGAATTTTTTTTCTTTTAAACTTAAAAAGGGGAAGCCAATTGCCAAAATTCACGGGTCAGTTAATCCAATCAGGTAAGGGCTGATCCAGGGTGCCAATACAGGCCATGATATGGCAACCCACGATCCTTGTCAAGCCTCAGTTAAAGTACAAGATGTATTGAACAGAGGTGACTTTGCCCCAAATAATTACACATAATTCTACTCTTCAGCTTTGCTAAACCCCAGAATGGTACAAAAGGTTGTGACTTCGCTCATTGCAAAATGCCAAGCACCATTCTGCCCTGGGTAGCTACATACAGTAAGGATGGACTTGCTTTGATCAGATGTTTTTAACAAGGATATTTCTGCCGTCTTTCCTTAACTTTCTCCTTTTGATTCTCTGTTAACTAGTTCATCGAGTGAGTTACAACATTCTTTAAATTCCATAGAGCAGCTTTGGAACTGCAAGCCACGAAAAAGAAAAGAAACTCGGTTATTTTAGATTTGTGGGAGCCAGAATTTGGTCCCCCCCGGAGAAACCTGGAGTCAGGCCATATTCAAACTCAGAAAACTCCCCAAGTGACCATACAGAGGACCAGCGACTTGGAGGGGCATACATCCAGGACTGCATTGGTTAGGGAACATCTGCCTGTAATGGGTCAATTAGTAAATGATTCCACCTCCTGATCCTGAGACAGAAATTTTCAGACCTTTGGGAGTAAAATGCTATCATGCTTCCTGGCTCCTTAATGTGTGATGTTTGCTTGCACTGCTAGTTCATATTTTATTTGTAGCTAAAGGAGTCCAAACAAAAATCTTGAGGATGTATGATGCAATTTGCAGTCTGCGCTGTCTTCCAAACCTATCTGACCTACACGCCCTGTTGGACTTAAAACTCAGCCATGCAGAAGAACATTTGCAGGATGTTCTTCTGCACCACAGCCCTAAATCCTGTTATCCAGCTGAAAGAAAACAAGGCCAGCTGAAGAAAGTGTTGACCAGATTTCCAACCCCTGCCAAGAAAAATAGAGGTCCTGTCTGCACCAGAAGTAGGAGAGAAAAGAGGGGCAGATGAGGAACATCTCCTTTGGATCCTACAGGTCTTCTGCTTTCAGGTCTCACTCCTTGGAATTGGAGTCATTCTCCCCAGCGTCTCTCGCCCCACTTCTTCTTCTGCCAAAAGGCGAATGGTCATAGAAAGCAATGGACCAGGACTGGGGTTGGAGGGGAATGTCCCACAGCAGCCTCAGGTGACCACTAGCAGCAAGGCAGGTCCTCCCCCTAAACCAGGGATTTCCAACCTGGGGTGCCCGCACCCTTAGGGGGTACGAGATGGAATTTCAGGGGCTGTGACAATTTTATGCACTGAGTTAAAAGCTTATTTCAATTTGTTCACCCACATTAGAAATTGGACTTCTTCTTCAAACGTGATATTACTTTTGTAGGGGGTGTGAACATTAATCAAACATTTCCTAGGGGTGTGGGGCATAGAAAAGGTTGGGAACCACTGTCCTAAACTGACCTTGAAATTATTTGCTGCAGAAGAAATGATTGCACGACTGGTGCCAGAAACACTGGGCACACCCCATTGTTTTTTAGGGTTTGAATGCTTTTAATTTTCAATGTGTTTTAATCTCTTTTTGTATTCCTGTTTGATTATTTACTTGTGTTTGTTTTTTGGGTTTTTAACTGTGGGAGCCCATATGGGAGATAGGTGGCTATACAACTTGAACAAATTTGTATACCCTATACAGATTGAACAAATAAATATAAATAAATACATTTTTGCAGTGGGAAGAAGCTAGGGGAGGAGTTGGGTTGAGGATGTTGCCCATTTGTGTCCTCAGGAAATTATTAATGGTGGCAAGGGACGATGGCATCAATATTTGGTTCATATTTTATTACTTGGCTAGCCAATTTTGACTAGCTTTACTTAGGATAACTAAATGGTCATAACTTCCTGAGCATCTTGGAATTTGACTCAAAGCTCCTCAAGAAAAGAAGACGGAATGGGTGGGAAAAGAAACCATCAATAGAGCGTCTTCATGGCTGAGGTGAACAAGACATGCAGAGGAGTTCTCTGTTAATCTTAAGTATTTGGATTTTCTTCTTTCTCCCCATCAACTGATGAAGGAGAGAAGGGGTCAGCCAGAGTTAAAGGTAGGTGAGGAGAAAGGGTATCTTGACCCTAATGCTACAAGGAGAGAAATTTTGTCCAGTTCCTAAGAACAACTTTCCCCACTCCCATTCTCCAAAAGTTGGTGTCATGGCCCAGGATTCAGACTCTGACTCTGAAGAAGCTGCTCCAGCTGAACCTGTGGAATGTCAACCTCAGAAGAGACAAAGCCAGGAATCACCAGAGGCTGATCCAACACAGGCACCACCTGACAGCTGGAGAAGTCAGATGATGATGATTAAGGCCTCCAAGCCCTTGCACCCACTGAGTAGAGCAGAGAGCAGAGCAGCGAAGGTCTATGAGGCTCCTTGCCAAGCAAGGGAGTAAATCTCTTGATCAGAGACAGCTGACTGCAGCCTGACTGAAGAGGCAGCCATGACCCATGTTCTCTTTGCTGAAAACAACTGTCTGACCTCCAGCTCTTGCGTGATTCTCATGTGTGGATTCTGCCTGTGAAATTCTGACCTCTGGACTGGCTGCCAAACCTGACTCGCCTCTCCGAACTTTGGACTGGATTTGGACTACCGTTCTGTGTGCTCCTATGGAAAGCAAAACCATCAAGGCAAACTTTCTTTCCAAGAGACTTTGATGCTTTACGTTTCTTCCTTTGTCTGCTGTTATCTGCTCAGCCTTGAGTAAATTGCTTTCCTCACCTAGCAACTGTGTGTGTGTGTGTGTTGGAGACCTGAAACATTACAGCTGGCTTTCCTAAATCTACATCTTTTAGATAGGTGGAGAGACACAACATGCAAAAAAATTCCTGAATACAAACACAGGTAGGTCAATTGATGAGAAGAGCAGAGGAACAAATAGAAGAAGGATACCTACTCTGAGGCCATGAAGAGAGCTTGGAGGATACTGTTCATGTAGCAGGTATTCCCAAGGTTAATCAACCCAATCTTCCCAGTTTCAGATTTGGAAGCTAAGCGAGGATAGAAACTGGCCAATTCATTTTTCTGGGAGGTCCAAGCATTCTGTCCCAGCAGATGTTTAATGCGATCTTCGTTAGGAATTGGGAGAGCCTTCCAAGAATAGAACAACCAGAAGAAAAAAAGAGAGAATTAGCAGACCATTACTCTCTACAGCCATTTGATGGCATTGATGTGCTGCTTGCACTATGTTGACGAATGCTGTAAACCTGGAGCTCTGTTGCCCCTCTGTTAGCCCTGCAAGGTAGTCCAGCCAAGAAGTGCAACCAGGAGTACTGACTTTATCTTTCTTGTAAGGTTACAGGAACAGAATCTTGCAAGTCTGAAAGCATCTCTCCCCTCCCTTACTTTTACTCTCCAAAAAACTGGGGAGGGTCCCTTCTGAGATGCTCCCCATGCCCTCCCTCCTTCTGTGGGCTGAGATACCTTTTACATGCTGGTTGTCCAGTCTGCGGCTGTTCCTCCCGTCTCCCAAGGTCCTTCCCACACATCATTACACCATCGCATTTACCTACACTTCATGCTGCAGGCAGTGTTTTACATGACTTCCATCCTGTATATATGGCATAATATAATGTAAGATCCATATTTTTCTGCTCTGAGAGCTTAAGGAAAGGTGGACTGTATATAGCAGTGTTTCTCAACCTTGGCAACTTTAAGACGGGTGGACTTCAACGCCCAGAATTCCCCAGCCAGCCTTGCTGGCTGGGGAATTCTGGGCGTTGAAGTCCACCCGTCTTAAAGTTGCCAAGGTTGAGAAACACTGCTACTGTATATACCAACCTGAAAGACTGCTAGAACAGAAGCATTCAAATTAGAACATGCTATAGCAAGTCGTCTTCACCTAATTTTTCATTATAAAGTTGTGTGCTTATTGATCTTCCATAATATATGACGTACTTCTTGACCTCTGTAATATTTCACAAGGCACACTATGCAGCATGATAAATCCAGAGGAAACTATGGAATTTCACACAACAAGTCTCATTTTTTCTGCTCAGCGTTTGCAATTTAGTTTGTAAAGTTGTTGAACCAAACATCTGCTTTGGATGGTTTCACACTCAGAAGCCCCAGATTCTGACAGCTTCTGTCGCGGCCCCTAAATTGTCCTTGTTAACGGGACGGAAGAGGAAAATATGAATATTTAACTTTAATTAAACATAAATCAATTTAGATTTTTGTCCTCAGCTGTCAATCGATAATAATTGTGATGGCAAAGTGAAATCTCCAAGCTTTGAAACAACATTCATCCAAATAGGAAATTCTGAAAAATAAACAGGGGAGGACAACTTTCCTTCTACCCTGCAAGTTAGAAGACATTTGTCTTGGCAACAAATATTAAAGTGGATTTTTATAGCTTGATTCAACAGATCTCGCCTTTGACTCTGAAAAGCACAAACCCAACCATCTTTCTGAACCTATCTAACATATGCGGTCGAAGAAAGGTTTGAAGCGAAGGCTCTGATTCAAATCCAGACCCATTTGTGCTAAAAGTGAGGCTTTGTGGCTAATGGTAAAAAGTTCTCGATTTCAACTTACTATGTTTTATTCCTTCCTTTCTAACGGTTGGTTGCTTGCCGTGCACAAAAGGAGCACTTACTTTTATTGCTTCCACGAGAGGTTCGTAGAGGTCTGGGAATCCTGAGAAACAGAAGAACATGCAGTGGATCAGTTCAGCCAGTTGATCCAAGCACCGCAGTGCCGAATTGGAGTTTTCCTTCTGAAGGGCCGCGACCACCCTGGGAATATGTGGAAGAAGCTGTTACAGGGAAGAAAAGATGGAGAGATATTGAGGAATGGGATTTGCACCCAAGGAAAAAGGCGGGCATGCAGAGGAGGGTGAGAAACAAGGACACCCCCAGACCCGGTCTGGATACCAGCTCCCAAATATCAAAACTGTCATGCGGCAGGTCACAGAGAAGCAATCCATTTGCAATCCCAAAGTCTGGAACGAGAGCTCCTGAAGATATCAACAGCCACACAGCTCCTCACACATCGTGAGCTTTCGGCTGAGGTGACATGGAAAGGAACGGGTGATGGACACGGCTAGAAAGGATTAGGAGAGCTGCAAGGGGCCTCGTTCTGAGAGACGTCGCCATTTGTGCATGTTATCATCAGATTTCAGCACCTTGTCTCCCCCAAAGCCCTTGCAAACCTGGCCAATTTGAAGTGGGGAGATGTGAGTAAATGTGTGTATGTGTAATGCTGAAGCAACGTGTTCCCAGTAAAACTTCGGTAGGTTAATAGGGAATCTCTGTGTGCTCTACGATCTCCAGAATGTTTGATTTGTCCTTATTGATTGATTGATTGATTCATTCATTCATTTGTGCTTATTTATTCATTCATTTGTCCATATTTATTGATTCATTCATTCATTCGTGCCTATTTATTCATTCATTTGTGCAGATTCATTCATTCGTGCATGCATATTCATTCATTCATTCATTCATTTGTGTATATGTATTCATTTGTGCATGTTTATCATTCATGCATATGTATTCATTCATTCGTGCGTATGCATTTATTCATTCATTTGTGCATGTTTGTTTATTCATTCATTCATTGGTGTGCATTTATTCATTCATTCATTCATTTGTTCATATTTATTTATTGTACACTGCCTGACTCCCAATGACCCTGGGCAGTTCACAAGAAACATAACAACCGTAAAACAATAAAAATAATACGGCAACAAAATAAGAACCATGGATGGCAAAACCAGGCAGCTATGAACACACAGACACTCCTCAAGAGGAGCTACACCCATCCTAGCGTAGGATCATGAACTCCTGGGCATGTTAAGAGAACGCACTAATAAATCCTGTCCCATTTCCAGCCAAAGCTATGTGCCATGAAGACTCAACCACACCTATGTCATTTCTGAACCAGGTAGAACACAAAGGAGGCAGGAGGGGGTCTGAAAGTAAAAGGGAGTGAACTATAAGCAGAGGAATTTGTAACAAAGCTTTAAAAGAGGCCAGGCAAAGTCAGCCCTAAGGTAGCTAGCCCAAAGTATCTGCAGTATCCAAGGTGGGCTTGTCAGCTCAGGATCCTTAAACGTTTTAAACATGGCTTAATTTTGTTTTCTTCCCTCTCTGAGTCATTTAGGGAACCAGCCCTGCTGGGTTTTCCCTCTCCCCAGTGGTCACCTGGCAGCCATTCCACCAGCTTGTGGCAGAAGGAGACATGGAAAGAAGTATCTGCAGTTTTTCTTGTCCACCCACCTTCCCTTCTACTTTTATGATGTGACTCTGCCTAAGGATAAGGGTTTTTTCCCCCAGTGCTGTAAGTTGCATGAGTCTTAATAGGTGAAACATGGGGGTGTAAATGCAATAAATATCCTTACAAGCTGGCCAACAGCCAGAGACTCAAAGCAATAGATGATTCATCAGAACAGGAATTAATTTCTTTTACCAGGTGAAATGCTTCGTGGGAGTGCTGGAAACTGAGCAACATGTAACGCAGAATAGAGAGAGCTCCCTCTCTTAGAATAGGGTAGAGTAGCTTGGAAAACACCTAAAGACACAGCAAAATAAAGATAAGGGGAGGTTGATTAGCATACTCGGGATGGTACATGGATGAGCACAATTCCCGCAGCACCACCTCTGGCTGGGCCAGAGCAGCTGTGCAAGGCTTGGATTTAGGATCTGGAGGATGTAAGGCATGAAAGCCAGCTGGGCGAGTCCCTCTCCCTCAGCCCAACCCACCTCACAGCGTTGTTGTTGTGGGGAAAACAGGAGGCAGGACCAACAATAATGCCTTGATTTGACCAACAATAAAGATGGGATAAAATTCTAATAATGAATAAATAATAGTGCTGCTTATCTTTTTAAAAAAATCTCAAAGTGTTTAAAGATACAATTGATCCATTAAAACTGTAATTTACAACAATTAAAGCACAACATATATATGGGATAAAATAAAATACAGGCAATCCTCAATTTACAACCATACGTTCAGCGACCGTTCAAAGTTACAGTGACACTGAATAAAGTGACTTACGACCAGTCTTGCACTTATGACCATCTCTGTCATGTGATCATGATTTGGGTGCTTGGCAACCGTTGCACATTTATAATGGTCGCAGCATCCTGCAGTCACATGATCGCCATTTGTGACCTTCCCAGCTGGCTTCTGACAAGCAAAGTCAGTGGGGAAGCCAGCAGGGAAGGTTGCAAGTTGCAGTCACGTGATGTCTTGCTTAGCGACTGCGACAATTTGCTTAATGACTGTGGCAAAAAAGGTCATAAAATTGGGTGTGATTATGTGATGCCTCACTTAATGACCGTACCATCTAGCAATGAATTTTCTAGTCCCTATTGTGGTAATAAGTTGAGGACTACCTGTAGAACGGTATTTCTCAACCTTAGCCATTTTAAGATGGGTGGATTTCAATTCCCAGAATTCCCTAGCCAGCATGCATGCCAACTGGGGAATTCTGGGAGTTGAAGTCCATCCATCTTAAAATGGTCAAGGTTGAAAAACACTGGAATGGAAAATAAAATAGGGAATACAATAACAAAGCAGGAACCAAGCAAAAACTGGCCAAACAAGTTAAAAATCACAGCAGTATTATTAGTGTCACTCAGTGGATCCCAAGCGCTCACTCTTTGGTGGGATTCCTACAAAAGACTCTGTGGAGTTTGTCCTGAATCAGCAAGAAAATGTTTGCTATTTGTAACCTGAGGTGGAGAAATTGGTGGCTCTGCCAATCTTTTGGGGTTCTCATTTATATCGGTGGCTAATGATCAGGCAAATGAAGGGCCTTCCATCCGTTTTCTAGAAGGGCTTGCTTGGGCCTTATCCATGAAGTAATGCCACGATGTATTTCAGTTCTTGCATTTAAAAATATCTTAATAGACTGGAGGGTTAGGAGGAACCCCCAAAACAACAAGCCAGAGATGACCAGAATTAGTACACCCCTAATCTAAGGTAGGCTGAGTGTGGGCCTCGTGGGGTAAAAGAGGGAGGAATCACGACCAGATGAGCTCGTTCTATTTTATTGTAAAGCTACATTGACAGGATCTTGCAAGTCTAAAAGTGCAGTTCTCCCCCCGTCTCCTTTACCGCCTGAGAAATTAGGGAGGGTCTCTTCTGAGCCTCTTTCTCCACCCATTATGCAGCTGTGGGCTTTGCTGTCTCTTATCTGAGCATTCCCTAGGCAGCGCCTCCGGGCCCAGTCTCCCAAGGTCCTTCCCACATACCATTACACCGAGCCCAAGCCTTGATGGACTTGTTCTAAATTACAATCAACGCCTTTAATTGCGCCCAGAGAGTCACAAAAAACAGTACCATGCACTGAGCATTGTTACAAAGACATGGACCAGAAACAAAAGCACAGCTGACTGATTTCTCATTGCTCTCCCTCCCTGCCAGAGATAGCATAAAGATGTTTTCTACGAGCAGATCCCATATCAAAGAGCAAACCAACTCGCTCAATTTTGGAAAGCGTGACTTCCATCAAGATGCTGAACTTCTTCACTGCCGCCAGATCCTTCAGCAAGGCTATGATCCATTTGTCCAAGTTCTTCCCCAGTGGCCATGAGATCCATTCAATCATCCTGCACCGAGAAAGATGGAGAGACAGAGAGGCTGGGATTAGTTCAAATGGTGCAAGCCAGGTCCAGAGCCTCAGATTCAAAAATGGAGCTGTTTCCAAGATCCTGAAGAATGGTGGGAACTGAGAAGACATCCTACCTAATTCTTACGTGATTTGGAGGAGGCAGTGGAGGAGGAGAAGGAGGATTATTTTTTAAATTAAAATATATATATATATATATATATATATATATATATATATATATATATTTTTTTTTTTAATTGCTCTTTTGCTTTTATGGTTTTTTATGGTTCCAGCAACCATGCTAACCCAGCTTTTTAAGTCAACAACCCCATTCTAAAGCAGGGGTAATAGATATGAATCTAGCATTGGGTTTCAGGTGATCTGGACTAGGAGATGGGAAGGGAAGAGTCTAGATCAGTGTTTCTCCACCTTGGCAACTTTAAGATGTGTAGACTTCAACTCCCAGAATTCCCCAGCCAGCCTGGCTGGCTGGGGAATTCTGGGAGTTGAAGTCCACACATCTTAGAGTTGCTAAGTTTGAAAAACACTGGTCTAGAAGATGAAGCAAGTTGGGCTATGATGTGGTTCCCTGCAGGACTTTCAAGCAGGCCAGGACACAGGAGAACAAAGCATTAAGTCAACCTTCCTCAACCTTTAGCTCTTCAGATGTGCTGGGCTTCAAATGCCACAGTGGCTATGGACTGTGAGCTTTGAACCCCAACACGTCTGGTGGGCTCCAAACTGGGAAAGGCTGCATGAATTAATCCCTGATATAGGTCTGGAGAAAATAAGGAGTTCTTCCCTTCTGAAAATAGCACTTAGAACACTAAGAGCATTAAGATCAGGGATAATTTTTTTTTTTAACTCGCATTTAAATTCACATTTAATTAGTTATTTGTGGATGTATTTTTATCTCAAATCATGCATTTCTAAATATATTTTGTGTGTGTGCATGTGTGTATGTGCATGTGTGTGTGAGAACATCTGGACACCTCTCTTATATTATTAGCATATACTGTCCTGAATTATTGGACTAGGTGGTATAAAAATCTGTGCAATAATTAAAAAAAAATAACTCTGTTCCAGTTTGCATAGAAGTTTGGGAGGGGCAGAAGCATTCATGCGAGAATCTGTAGAGATCCAATTCCTGAAGCATCTGTAATTCAAAGCTTTGTGTTGCAAGCATAGGGTTTATTAACTGTAGCTGGGAGGAAGAATGAGAGATCATAGAATCATAGAATCATCAGGTTGGAAGGAACCTTGGAGGTCTTCTAGTCCAACCCCCTGCCCAAGGCAGGAGCCATCAATATTCAGCCCCATTCTTATTACACTTCCCTTGCAAGGTATCCACAAGATGCTATCAGACTAACAGCTATTCCCATAATTTAGAAAAGGCTAAACCAGGATTCTCCAAAGTGGTCAGTAATGACTCTCAAGGGTCAACGGGACAATCCAAAGGGTTGATGTTGTTGTTGTTTAATAGTAGTACTATTAAAGTAGTATTTATTAAATTATTTTCATACAATAAATGGTTGGAGATCGATGAACAATCTGAACTTCATAAAGGGGGTCAATGAGCTGAAGAGTTTGGGGACCCCAGGCTAAACAGATGCTTCAAGGATAGACACCAAATGCTAGTTTCAGGAATAAACTGCCTGATTGTGATTCTTCGTGCCTGGCATCACAGGAGAAGTCTAATGCAAAGGACTTGTTAACATGTCCAAAACATAAATAAATATATTTTGAAAATCTCCATCTCATTTTGGAACACACACACACTTCCTACCCACCAAATAGCTAAACAAACCTATTACCCACCCCAGTTCTTAGCATCAGGGGGGAATATTTTAAATATTTTTATATTTAAAAATCCCAAAATTCTCCAGGGCTGGCACCTTCCATTTTTCATTACCTTCCAATCGCTGTCATCATCTGAAGATCAGTTATGCTATCATCGTTGGTGAGGTTTCTTAAGATGCTGTCCATGAGCTCCAGTGGAACGTGCTGGACCACGCTGGCTAAGGCAATAGATGGATTCTGGTCTTCTGCAGACAATTAACAGGGGCATGCAAACCATTTTAAAGTTGAAACATCCTGAACCCCAAGCATCCTGTTCTTGGGGCTTTGTCCATCAATAATAATTAAGACACAGGCAAGTCAAAAGTTATACTATAAGAAGATTTAAGTTAATGGACAGAATGGCTGTATAATCCATCAATCAAGCCTACGAGACAATGAGCAGGGCTGTTTGTTGGGAGAGGTGCTTTGAAATGCATATGACCAGGCATTAATTAGCTCTCTGGGCCTCATTAAAGCCACCTCCTCTCTTTCAGCGACTGTGTGGCTGCTATGGAGCTTCTGAGAAGACAAGCAGCTGCTTTAATGAGCTGCAGACAAGTGTTGTGCTCGCTCTCCAGCACACTGAAAACGCTTCTTTCTGAAGTCTTTCTAAAGCATTGTTCAGCCCTAATAACTAATAACGCCGTCCAGAATCACTTGTTGAGATAGGTGGCTGTATAACCTGATTAAATAAATAAATCAAATAATCAAATGATTAAAATAGAGATAAGAAACACTGCAGAAAGAGAAACAACCCAGATTAAAGAAAGTAAGAATATCGATTATTTCAGCTGCACGCATTTCGGTTTTAAGACGGTTATGATATCAACTTCATGGAATAGCTGGATTTTGAGGAAAGCAAATTCTACTAATAAAATACACAGGAGTGTAGGCAAAATGGACCCATTGCAAAATGAAAAGGTATCTTCCTGTATGGGGAAACGACAAGCTTTGTAACAATGCAGGAAGTCACTAAAAACTCAGGTTTGATAGGGCAGTCCAATGAAAAACAGCCCCAGAAGGATTGATAATCAGCAGTTAGGGAATGTCGAATGTGAATGAAAATAGAAAAATATATGAAGGGGAATTGTGTAAAGGGGCTACCTGTCTCTTTCTGATTTTTCTGCAATGTCTGTTAGGAGAGGAGAATTCCTTGCAAAATTTTAGCAATAGATATATATTTATATTTATTTTAGGATGGGAGGGGGAGGGAGGGAGTGGAAAGTGCTAAATACTTTTCTCAGCCCTGGAAGAAAGTTCAGGATAATTTCTAAATCTAAATCTACCTAAAGTTACATTTCTAATATTCTATCACTCTCCACGGGACTAATCCATGGACTACTGTTGGCTCCACCAGATAAACCAGACCAAGAATCAACTCTACAGGAAGGCTAAAACTACATATATTGAGAGTGGCCCTAATCACAGAATCTTGCAAGTCTGATTGTGCTGGACCCCCTCCTCCTTCTTATACTCCAGTGAATCAGGGAGGTGCCTGTCTGAGCCTCTTCCTATTATTATCTGTCTGTTGTGCACTTAAGATATGTTTTACCCCTTGTCACTTTGGTTAACAGAGCTGGCATAACTCCATCAAGATCATCTTCCTTACTCTCTACAACTACAATCAGATATACAGTAAACAGGTTTGATTCCCAATGCTGAAGACCCCAGTGGCAGGGAGAATTAACCACTAGGATGTCACCTGTTTGTCCTGGACAAACACCAGTGAAACTTGAGCTTATAAACTCACCAGGTCACAACTTACCCTATCTCTCCAGGTCATTATGAGGTGATATAATGGTCTGTGAGAATGTCCTTGAGAGACAGGAGGAAGAGGAGCAGAAGACTAGACAATGGTTGGATAAGCAGCAGCTGAGCCCACCAAAGGAATGGGGGCATGGCAAACGTCTCAGAAGGGACCCTCCCTAGTTTCTTGGGCTGTAAAGGTGAGGGGGGAGAGATGTGCTTTCAGACTTGCAAGATTCTGTTAATGTAATTTTACAATAAAAGTAGGGTTATTATTCATGGTTGGAGTTTCTTGTCTGAACTACCTCATACAGCTGACATCAATCTTGCAAGTTTATTTGCCACACCCCCATTGCTGCTCTGGGCTCAGCTGCCTCTTATCTGACCATTGCCTAGTCTTCCTCCTCCATCAATCTCTCAAGGACATTCTCACAGACCATTACAGGTTATCATGAGAATGTACATGATCCAGAACTGTTTCAAGGAAGAATGGGAAAAGAGAGGGAGAGATGAAAATGGATCAGCCTTCTTCCATTGAAGTAAACAGCTCAGTTTGGGAGAATGCTACAAACTCTTCCTTCCTACGGTCCAGTCTAAGTGGCCCCTCCTTCTTCAATAGAGGCAAAGCAGACCAATGTATCTTTGTGCAGAGTGACCCCAGAGACAGAACACAGAGGATTGCAGAGCAGCGTTCTGTCAACTTAAGGGCCACCCTGGACCTTGCATGACACATGGAAGCCACTTTTTCAAAATGGGTGGGTCCAGGCTCATTTTGTGAAGGGGGTCTGGAGTTTTAAAGGGTCAACGTTGCCTTAAGCAGCTGCATGTCTTTAGATACCCACTTGACCACTTACACCCACAAGGCAGAAAATATGGCAAGTGTTGGATTCTACCATTTCTGGATGGCGGGGGGGGGGGGGTCACCAGAAGAAAGCTAGCAGAATTACACCACTCTTTTTGCACCCCTACTGTAACTTCAGCAACACTTCACAATATATGAACTGTCCTGAACATAGAGAAAGACCTATGCAGCATCACCAGTTACTACAATGGGCCTTTGCTAGCCATGCAATAAAACACTGTTTTGAATCAATGCATAAAAAGAAAATGAATCAATGCATAAAAAGAAAAAACCCATTCATACCTATTGCTGAAATGATGGTAAAGAGTTCTTTCAAAGAGGGCAGGATGGCTGTCATCTGAGTCTTCCAGATTTTCTGCAGCAAAAGGCTGACTTGGATCACCTGGTCCAAGAAGTCCATGACGGCTTCTTCTCTTCCTGAAGTGGTGTGGAACTGTCCAATGCATCGGACCAGCTGCTGGCAGAAAAGGATCTGGCGTTTGCCCATGGGTATACACAGAGGGTACTGGATTAAGAGCTTACTGATCTTCACGCATTGCTTCAGGCCTGGCCTCTCACAGATCTTCCGTAGCACTTCAGTCCTCAGCAGACTGAAGATGTCGTTGGACGATGCGCTGTCCATCACAAAGGGCAGTCCAAGGTATATGTAATCAAACACGTACAGGCTTCTTTTGCCAAGAGGTCCATAGCCTTCCTGGAGGAGGCTTAAGAGGAACTGAGCATTGAAGAATTCCTCAAAGGCCTCCTGGTGATAAAGGCCACAGACCTCCAGGATCTCTTTGCCAACTGACCGCTTGAACTTGGTGTCACCCAGGAGGAAGAGATTGGTAGAAAGTTCCAGCATGGACCAACACTGCTCACTGTCCATGGTCCTCTTTAAAGCCTCTATGATACGCCTCACCAGCCCTTGCTTCATGTGATCAGGGTATGAAGATGCCAGGATAGCTTCAAGGATTTTATCCATGTTGGCTTCTTGGAAGTTCTCAAAGCAGATCAGACACGTTCAGCCCACTAGCATTCACCTCCTCCCTGGAATGGAGATTTTGGATTATGCGTCATCAAGTTATAATGATTGCAACAGGACTTAACTAAGAAATAGTGGAGCCCCAAGGATTCCAAATATTTCTGGAGGGCCTGTGAGCCATCACAAAAAAGCATTTGTCAGATTTGGGCAGGTAGGCTTCCTTGCGGACAAAGAATCTGTCATTCTTACGGTCTGAGAATTTGAATGGCCTCATGCGACTCAGAGATATTCTGGGAAATAGATCTTGCTCAAAGCTAGCACTTTCTTTTGAGGCATGTCATCTTCTCTCTCTCTCTCTCTCTCTCTCTCTCTCTCTCTCTCTCTCTCTATATATATATATATATATGTATACACACACACAAACACACACACACAGAGAGTAAAGATGACATGCTTCAAAAGACACTCGCACGCACACACACACGTTTCTTTGTTTTTTCTCCCTGCTGCTTTCAGACACCAACCCTGCTACAACATACAAGGTTGCCAGGTTCTGCACAGCAGCGATTAAAATTCGTCAGATGACGACCTGGCCATACACTAGTCTTAATGAGCATCTAATTTGTCATACTAGAGTGCTCTGTAATTTGATAGAGTCTGCCTTTCTGCCCCCCTACACCCATCTAATATTCCTAGCCCTCCGTTTAGATTCCTTTTAGATATATACTTTCTGCTTGCTATCTTTTCACTTTTTGTAATTATTATTATATATATTTTTAGAGTCTGATGTATTTTTCTATGTTTTCTAACTGACTACTCCACCCTCCTTGTCTTGTCTGACTGCAATAAGGGAAATACATATCTATCTATCTATCTATCATCTATCTATCTATCTGTGTGTGTGTGTATGTGTGTGTTCAGGAAGGGGAGATCTGCATCGTCATGCAGCGTTTCTTGTCTAGCTGTGCCAGAATTTACTGGCACCCTGTGGCCAGAAATGGAGCGCTTGCTCTTTCCAATTCAATTATACAAAAAGGGTACGCATGGGGACTCTTCCACTAATTAACAGAAAGAACCAGGTAATTAAGCTCCCGAAGAAACTCTTGCGTTCCCCCAGAACAGGTCAGAATAATGCTCTCTCGGCCAAGTGGCTGTTATGCTATGTGCAAAAGAGCAAAACTATCCTTTTTTTCCAGGATGAACAAACATTCTAAAAATAGGCTTAGGTAATTTCTAGCACTGCTACCCAGAAATCTCCATCATATCCTAAAATTCTGATTATGTAAAGAAACTTTCTGGAGTTTGTTGCTCTCTACAGTATTCTCATTTTCCTGTCTCACTCTCCCCATTCCTATCCTGGCAAGGTATCCAAATATTTCCCTTCTCCAGCAAGAAGGAGATCAAAATGACCAAACAAGCATTTTTGTTTTATTTTTCATGGTTTTTCCATTTTTAAGGTTACAGACACTTTTATTCTCTACCCAGAGGATGCCATTCTGCTAAATAAGCCAATAAAAGCACATTTTATTAAAAGCACAGTAATAATGTTCTTCTGTTTTTAAATTTTTTGTTTATATTTTGTCCTTCTATGTTTTTTGTGCTTAGATGGGGTGGGGTTTTTGAAGTTTTGGGTAATAATTTAAAAACAGGCAGTAAGATAAATGCATAAATAATATGCTGACAAAGGCATCATTGGGGAGAATATTAACTCTGAGTCCCTTCCTTGTGCCCCCATACCTTTAAAAAGGCTACAGGATAGGTGAAAGTAATTCTAGTCTTCTCCAAAATTCTCTTCTTTCCTTTTCTACACGGGGTCAAACTCTTGACAGCTAACTCAGCCATGATTCTCCCAGGGTCTTCTTTAACAGGATTTATTGAAATGAAAGGGACAGGGATGACAAAGACTTCAGCAACTGAACTATTTCCAGTTTCTCTCTCAAGACATTAGGGCCAAGAGGCATTCTTTTTTTTCTAATAGTTTTCTTGTGAACCAGCGAGGAAGCAATCCTTTTCAATTATTATGGAGAGGATAGCTGGTATCTGTTTATACAACCCTCTCCTGAATCCTTATTGGGCTCTGAACTGATTCTTACATCCACACATGCTCTGCAAAGAGGAATTCCCAGTGATGAACCATTGCCCATTTCAGCAACTCTATTTTCTCCCTTACAGGATTTAAATTGATACAGGTCGTCCCCTGGTTAAGAATGCTCGGTTTATGGATGACCCATAGTTAAGAACGGAGGCTGCTGCAGCAAAATTCGAGTTAAATACACAATGATTTGAGTTCAATGTACAATGGTTCAAGTCAATTACACAATACTACTTATACAGTATTACACAATAATACCGTTCCGGCTTACGTACAAATTTGACTTAAGGACAGACCGTGGGAACGGAACTCGTTCTTAACCTGGGGACTGCCTGTTGTCTGAGAAAGGAATCAGAAGAAACAAAAGGATTCTACTAGTAGAGCTTTAAGAAACAAAGTGAAGATGAATCAATGTGACTTGCAGCCCTTTGTGGCATGTTCATATTCCTGCCTGAAATCAGCCTGGCATCTATTTATTCTGGGGCTCAAAAAAACAAACAAACCCAGACTGTACGGTAGTAGCAAAGGATTTTTCTTCAGCTGATAAGATTTATGGGATCAAACAAAGGAGACCTGCCACAGGAGCTGACAGAGGAAGCCTCTCTCCATAAGAAAGAGAAGGAGATGACCGTGCCAACCAGAAGCGAGAGACGTTGAAGATATGCCGCATCACTGGAAGTCAGAAGGCTTCCATGTCCTCATGAAGAATCGAGCTCTGAAACATCAAGGATGTGGGGATTTTGTTTTAAAGGGCCTATGAAACCATTCAATAAAACTCAGGAAGAACATTGCCTCATAAAGTTCCTAGCCCTCACAGTGCATACATTAATGCTCAGAGTAAGAAAACTAAATGTGCTTTTAAATTCTCAGTGCAGGAAGGCAAATATGATTTAATTGTTGACTTCCTGAACTGGCATGGGGACGTGGTGGGAGGGCTCCTATGGCTGGAAAAGAGCTGTTGAAGAATATAATTTGCTCCAAAGAAACAGAATCGATTGAGAGGAGAAGGAATTGCAATGTCTAATAAATGTATCTACGCCATTATTCTTATTCTTACATTTTTATCCCACTTTTTTTTTCTAGCTAGCTTTATTTCTAGCTCAGAAATCAAGTGAACGAACTCAAGGGTGCATCTGGGTTCAAATAAGTAGAAGATTTAACAAAAGCAGTACAACGGTTGGTCTCTAGGATTGCCCACACAGGGAAGGAGAAGATGCTGATTCAGCTTTCTGAAGGCTACCAAAGACCTATCAAAGAGACATGAGGTAGTAATAATGGAAAACATTAATTAACTGACCTCCGTTCAATGATAAACTCCATCAACCATGCTCCTTTAAAAAAATTCCTGACTTGTCTGGCTGGCAAATTCTCCTTCAGAGGTTAGAAGCAAAGGTAGGATCTCCAAGCCATGAGTTGACGCTAATCAACAAAGAAGATTTCATCAAGGAAGCTGAAGTTTGGGGGCACTGGGAGAATGCAGCCCAGAAACCTTAAATATTGTACATGGAACACTAAACCTGGGTACAGGTAAGCACATATTGCTGCATTTTTAAAAAGTAGATGATTTAATGAATTCAAAGCAACGATCACTAGGGTTGCAGAGCAGGAGAGGCTAATCAGAGAAGGGTCTCCGGGTGAATGAAAGCTCATTTCAAAAATGGAACGACGCGTGCAAAAGTGCAATATTAGTTGATTACTCTACAATCCAATGCAATCAAAATATTTCTGGATGGCAGAAATGCTTTTTTTTTTTTGCTTCCACATTCAATGTTTTCTCTGGGGAGGGGAGATGGCTTTCTCCGTCTCCTTTTACCTCCCTGAAGGCCTGAGTGGCATTAAAAAAAGCAGCCATCAGCCAAAAATTCCCCTGACCTTGCTGTCTTTCATTCCTGTTCTATCAGCCCAAAGAATTTCATCACTGTACTTTTGCACCATCAAAAGGACATCCATAACTCACTAGCAAATTCAGGGCCTCGGGAGCTTTCTGAGACCGCAATACTTGAAGCGTGCAAAGTCCCAAACAGGTTAGCCTACATGGAAAGATCAGTCCGCGACGCCTTTTTTATGCTCTCGGTTTTCTTAAGTGGGAAAAATCCCACCCTTGCTCTTAGAATCTAAAATCTACCGTTTCGTCAGTCACTCCCTGAAGAAAATCAGATATTCTGATAAGACTCCAAGGACTGGGAAAAATGTCTTTTTCTCTGCTTCTTGCTCACCTCCTATCAAAGAAAGGGGTTTCTGGTGATTTTCTCCCAACTTTCACCTTTCCATTGGAATGATTTACAAACTATTTTGGGTGAAATCGACAGGCGCCAGTTAAGCCAGCCCTGGCATCAGTCTGCCAATCGAATGAAGGGTCCAATGGCAGGGCTGAATCACAGGTGGATAAACTTCAGGCTGGCAGAATCTACCTTACAGTTGGTCCCACCCTCACCACCCTTGTGGAATTCAGGGATCCAGGGTCAAAAGACACACATTTAGCAGCCTAGGAATTTATTGCAATTTCAATGGATCCACCATTAAGGTGCTGGATTAGAAACCAGGAGATTGGGAGATCTAGGCATAGAAGCCGGCTGGGTGGCTTGGGCCAGTCCCATCTTCTCAGCTCCAGAATCAGGTTGGGGTGGTGAGGAAGATGCTGGAGTGGGGAGACCCAGGTTCCAGTTTCTCGTCAGCCCCAGAAGTTCCCTGGGGGACTTTGGGCAGTCACATCCTCCAATCCACCTCCCAGGGTTGTTGTCGTGAGGAAAACAGGAGGTGGGAGCTTTATGTACACCAACGTGAGTTACATACCTCTATAAATAGAAGATGTGTACCTCTATAAATACATACATAATTGAAAAGAACAGGGAGGCTTGGTTCACATAAGAAAGGCCATCTGTGGGCACATCAAGAACTTTGAGAACATATTGTAGGCACCCTTGTAAAACATCTTGCTGCTGTCCATTCACAAAAGGTCTCAGGGATAAGGACTGGCCACCCATTCTAGTCATTCCTCCTGCAGGACACCCCTTCTGCATAAACTCAGTATTCAAGGTCCTTCCAGAAAGAGTCCTCTTTTATTCACTAAAAAACTTATGGAGTCTGTTGGGGACGCGGAGATATTCTTGGAAATAGAAATGATGCCTCACTCTGGATAGATTGTGCCTTTATTTTTAGCACACTTGATTCAATCACTTGGCATGTGCAAAAGGCCAAGCTATGCTTTCGGACTACATGGATGAGTGGGAGACAAACTCAACCAAAACGCTATTTCTGCTTTGCAAAATTAAATGAAGAACTTTGCAAGAGTGAATTGCCATTCCTCTTAGTTTGCCGTCACGTCATAATTAGATGCAGTAGTTTACACAAATTTAAAAAAAAACATTTTATTTTTGTGATCTATTCTTAAAGCCCACTCAAGACTTAAATTAGAACGTGGCTACTTTTAGACAGTGAATGGGATATCTGCAAAATGCAGGGGCATATAAAATCTGACATACAATATTATGCATTTCTTTAAAATTAAGTTTGGTCCCAGCAATTAGCTGGAGGGTTCCTGCCACAGAAAAAAAAAAGATATTCATTTAAAGCAAAACTGAACATCATCAGAACTAAAATCCATGTTATGTCCTAAATCTTATGCACATTTATTCCAGAGGAAATTGTACTGTGCTGTATCATCAGATGAACAGCTCCGTGCTGATGGAAAACTTTCCCTCTACGTTAAGCTGTGGCTTGTTTCTCCCAGAAAAGGGCATAAATGTGAAAAGAAGTAAATATGGACCCCTTTGCAAGGCTGAAATAAAGGAATTTATAGCAATTAGCAATTGGACAAATACATCACACAAATAATCATTGTAAAGGACAAGCCATGGTTTATGGCACAATATGTGAATCCAGATAACTGTGGTTTATTGATTTATTAGATTTATATCCTGCCTTTACTTTGTACAATTCAAGGAGGCTTAGATAATGCTCCCTCCTCCTATTTTCCCCACAACAACAACCCTGCAAGGGGGTTTGGGCCGAAAGAGTGTGACTGTTTTACCAACAGTTATTAAGCAAACCATAATTTAACATAACGTGTGAAATGAACTACGGTTTTGTGGTCCCGCTGACAAATGAAAATAAATACCTTAGTAAAAGAACTTTCTTGCATAACCTTCAGAGTCAGAATTCAGGCTAACCTACCTCACAAGGTTGTTGTTCTGGGAGAAAATAGGAGTGGGGGAGTGCTGTGTATGCTGCCCGAAGGCCCTATACAGAAAAGTTGCAATATACATTTAATAAATCAATAAATAAATTTCAGAAACATTTGCATGTTCCAGGACAGTGGAATCCAACAGCAGATCTTGCGTGAGATGGGCAGCCATATAAATTTGACAAATAAATAAGTATCTTTGGACATCATTGAAGGTAGTCACCTACCAGCCCTGCAAGGTAGGCCAGGTCAAGAAACACACCCTGCAGGAATGCTATTTTATTATAGCAGAGTAGATTAACGGAACCCTGAAAACTTGTTCAAAACTTTTCCTACTCTTTGTTAAGTTCAGCAACGCCAAGAGGCAGGGCTGTGCTGAACCTCTTTCTCGCACTTTCTTCTTTCCCAGAGCGAAATCCTCCTACCATCAACTAAGTTATGTATTCTGTATTCTGTATAACAGTGGCAGTTTTATCCACAGGTGCCTCTCCCCAGTGATAAAACCCAGAGGACATGATTTTATGGGCCTTCTCAGATTGGAGAAATAGGCTAAGCTTCTGTGCAAGCAAATACTTTATGGAAGATAGTCCAGAATTAAACAGTAATTCAAAATCTCTGAATCTGCAAGGTTTTTCTCTCTTTCATTGTCAACTGGCTGTTTAACAGAAGCATCTTTAACGGCAGAACCAAGCAAAGACGGCCTGTTTTATTATATGTGTTCTAAAAAGCTAATTACATTAATTACATGGGTGCTTCCATTTTCATTGGCTGGTTTGTTAAAAAGGAAAGCATTGTACCTCTTATTTAAAATAAGTTCTACGTACCTGGAGATATTCCACGATTGGCAGCCATCTCCTTCTCTTTTAAAATGAAGGACTGGCTCTTTTAATCATAAAGAAAGAGGCACCAGTTGTATTCTGCCAATTGCTTGTGAAATTAAATAACTAAGGGCACTTTCACATGAGGACTTTGAACCACTTCAAAACTGACTCTGGACCTGCTGGATTGCATGCCATTGGCTCAAAGTTGCAAATACCACCAGCATGAAATAGCTGTGAAAAACGGAAATGCAATTTTAGGCACCATCAGCCGAAGTAGAATTCGGTCTGCTTTATTCTGCCTTGGTCAGACCTCCTCAAGTTCTGTGTCTAGTTCCAGGCACTGTTTTAAAGAAGGACTTAGGGGGGTGGGGAGGGAGGGAGGGAGGGAGGAGAAAGATAGAGAGAGAGAGCAAAAGAAAGAGAGAAAGAGAGAGAAAGAGAGACAGAGGGAGGGAGGGAGGGAGGGAGGAGAAAGACAGAGAGAGCAAAAGAAAGAGAGAAAGAAAGAGAAAGAAAGAGAGAGAGGAAGGAAGGAAGGAAGGAAGGAAGGAAGGAAGGAAGGAAGGAAGGAAGGAAGGAAGGAGAAAGACAGAGAGAGCAAAAGAAAGAGAAAGAAAGAGAAAGAAAGAGAGAGAGAGAGGAAGGAAGGAAGGAAGGAAGGAAGGAAGGAAGGAAGGAAGGAAGGAAGGAAGGAAGGAGAAAGACAGAGAGAGCAAAAGAAAGAGAGAAAGAAAGAGAAAGAAAGAGAGAGAGAGGAAGGAAGGAAGGAAGGAAGGAAGGAAGGAAGGAAGGAAGGAAGGAAGGAAGAAAGAAAGAAAGAAAGAAAGAAAGAAAGAAAGAAAGAAAGAAAGAAAGAAAGAAAGATGGCTAAAGGGGAAATATGATACTATTCTTAAAATACTCAAAAGGATGGTAAATAGAATAAAACCTGTTCTCTCTCATTCCAGTGTGCAGGACCCAGAATAATTCATTCAGGTTGTAGGAAGTCAGATTCTCACTGAATCTTTGACAACACCTCCTAACAGAGCAGTTTAACAATGAGATCAATTATTTTCCAGCTTCTTGCAGAGGTTAGAAATCCATCATTTTGGAATGTTGAATCTGAACGCCTGAAGCGAGGGATTCTTCTCAACGGTCTAAACATCATCCTCTGACTTGGTGATTCTGTGACAGCAGCGGGAAATCCTGGATTTGCAGGATACGCTGGAAGGAGGCAATGCCAAACAATTTCTATACTGTTGCCAAGAAAATACTGCATTTTGCAAAATGCTGTCCCGTGGTTAACTTCTCCCTGCAGCAAAATCAATGCAGGGCCAGGGCAGGGGGTGGGGGGTGGCAAGTGGGAACTTAACGTTTTTTAAACATTTCTTTTTGGCATGAGGCACAGGGAGAAAAACGTTTTGCTAGTCTAGGATTGGCACAAGCTGAAGGAATGGAGCAGGGGCTGAACTGGGACTTTTGTGCTGTTTTACTGATCAGCAAGAGGGAGCATTGCTAAAGATCTCTGCCCCTTTCCTGCCCCCCACCAAGGCCTGCAGGAGCAAAAAGATTCCGCCGGGCTCCAAAAGGACTTGGAAAGATGGAGGAGTGGAACTGAAGTGGTGTGGAAATACCATAATTCACAGTCTGCGCTGGGGAAACCAAATCTAGACAGCGAGACGGTTAACAGGCATCCTCTCTTGGAAGAACCTCGGCTAAGAAGAACATTACAATGACACAGCAGATACCTGCCTCAGCTCCCATCTACTGATTGAAAGTCACTCAGGTCAGATCAGTAAATCATCCAGAGATGCAGCAGACATCTTCCTCAATGGCCAAACATTTTGCTGGGCTCGTAAAGGCTTTTATCATAGTCCTGCGTACTTTAATGGATAGCGTGCTTGGGGAGAACCAGGATCTGCTCCTTTACTTAGTCACAGCACTCATGGGGTGGGGTAGTTGTTCTGATGAAAATAGATAGCAATGAGATGGAGGGGAAGAGAGAAAGAATTGAAAAAAAAAACCCTGTCTGTGCCAAGTAGGGAAAATACAGGTTTACTATTAAGCTTGGGGTTTTTTCCCCTGTAAAAATTCAGGAGGGGTGTGGTAGCGCCTTTTCCGACTAACACAGTTTAGAAGGCATAAAGGCGTGTGGTACACCGCCCAGAGTCACTTTTTTGTGAGTTAGGCGGCTATATAAATACGATCAATCAATCAAACAATAAATCAGCTTTTGCGAGCTTCTGCCTTTCAATCAAGTGGGTTAGTCAGAAAAGGCGCTTCTGGACCACACCCCTGATTTGTGGCCATCGTAGACTAACATAGCGCTCTTGCTACAATGAGAAGCATCAAGTTCTTCCTGTAAATCAGCTTTTTTGGGGGCCAAAGATTTGTTCTGAGTTAAGAACATAAGCCGTGCCCTGCTGGATGGGACCCCTGGCCCATCTAGTCTAGCAGCCTGTTCTCCCAGTGGGCCACCAACTGGGCCAGCAGGTGGCCTTCAGAGGCTGCTCGATTCCCATCAAGGCTGGGAGCCACGGATCCCCCGGACTTCCATGAACTGGTGCAACCCTTTCTTTGAAGCCAGCCAAGCGGGTAGCCATCCCCACATCTCGTGGTGGTGAATTCCAAAGTAGAATTACTCATTGTGTAAAAAAATAGATCAGGAACCCTCTTTCATGGCATTGGCCACTCCCTACAAACAGCTTAACCTATCTGGGTAAATCCTTACAATACAGAGGTTGTGCCGGTACTAATACTTATCCTCGTTCTCTCGAATAACACAGTTTTTCTAAGGTGGTTCAGCATAATTAGGCACAAACCAACCACGCAGGCTGAATGTGAGTAAACAATGATATGCAATAGACCTTAATTTGGAGTAGGTTTGTTTGGCAACGTAAGCCCTTCTTTGCAGCCTAGATCATGGGAAACCTGCAGCTACCGGGAATGTAAACCGGAATACATAATCCAGCCAGGGCTTTGGAGTTCTTCACCCTGAAAGAAGGGAAGTCGTCTTCCAAGAAAAGAAAAGAAAAGATTCCTGAGCACGTGCAGAATGCATCTCACTCAGCGGAGAGCAAGAAGAGAGGAGCAGTTCTGCAGGTTGGCTTAGAGTTTCAAATAACTAGGAATTTTATTTTGGAGAGACTACAGTCCATAAATACACCAGGAGAAAAATGTCCCCCCCCCCCCTACATCTGATATTGAGCATCAACACAGCAGCAGGCAGCACGAACTGATCTTCGCATCCTGAAACAGCTGGACAGGTTCAGACTCAGGTCCTACCTGGATGGGAGACCACTAGGAAATCTCAGGGTTGTAGGCTAGAACTGGAAACATCTCCCAGAACAAGGCAAACCACTTCGCTTCTGCATAAACCTGGCAGCGTCATCAGGAGCTGAGCTCAGCTGCAGGCGGTCTTCACTCGCTCCCTCTCTTTCGGTCAGACGTAGAGATACCCTGCTTCTGGACAGGGAGGTTCACTTCAGGGACCGGTCGAGAAGAAACAACTGGAGATCGCAACGCTCCGCCGCTCTCCCTCTCCCAGTCCGCCTTAAACCCGGCAGGCCTCTCCCTTACCTGGGCGTGAGCGCGCCACCCCCGCGAGCCCGGCGGGACCGACTCCGGAGCAAGCGTGCGTCGGAACGGTGCTGCGCCGGGCGCCCCGGGGACGACCCCCGCTCCATCTCGAGGAAGGGCTCGGAGACAAGAGGGGAAAGGGAGGCGCCCCGCTGGCTCCTCTCCGCCCGCGGGCGCAGGAGACCGCGCCTTCGCAGGGGAGCGCCCCGCTCGCCCCGCGCCTGCCGCGACGCCGGCTTTGCTCCTCCTCCGTGACAAACCCCGGGCGGCGGCGGCGGCGGCGGCGGCGGCGGCGGATCTTCGTGGCTGGTGCAGCTCGAGGGCGCCAGGCGCTGCGACAGCCGAAGCTGGACCGCAGGGAACACCTCCTGCGCCCTTGGAAACAGGCCGTTTGCCCGGCTTGTCTGCCTACCGACCAACCTGCCGACCTCTCTCCTTTCTCTCACATGCAGACCTATCTATAGCAACTTTTATCCTTCCATCCATCCATCCATCCATCCATCATCTGTCTACCCACCATCTCTCTTTCTCTCAAAATCCATTCTTTTATCTGTCCGTCCATCCATCTCTCTCCACTCAATATCGATCTATCTATCCATCCATCCATCATCTACCTACCCACCATCTGTCTCTCTCTCAAAATCTATCCTTTCATCTATCCATCTCTCGCTCTCGCTCTCCTGTATCGCAATTCCAGGGTTGCGTCCCCTTTAACACCAGCTGACCGCTTGCAACCTTTTCCCCAGAGCCCCCTGGGCGCGGCTGGCCGGAGAGGCGCCGGAGAACTCCATTTCCCGGGGAGCATTGCGGCCGGCCGGCTGGCTCTCCCCTCCCCTCCCCTCCCCTCCCCTCGCTCCTCTTTCTCCATCGGGCTTTCCCACCGCCCGCTCGCCTTCACCTTTTCCCACCGCGCTCGCTTTCCTCCTGCGCCGGAGTGGCGGCGGATTGACAGACAGGGGAGAAAAGGTAGGCGTTGCCACGGAGCCGGCCGTGCTCAAAGCGGGGCGGAGGCTTGCGGTCCTCCAATGAATGGGAGGCTGGCTGAGCCCCAGCTGGATCTGAAGCGCTGGGCCCTCGCAGGATTGGTACCCCAGCCCTGCTCTCCCCTCTGGGGAGTTTCTCTGTCTTCAGAGTTTGGGGGATGCCAGGAAGGAAAACATGCCCAGGAGCGACACGAGCACGGATGCATCCTATATCCTAAATCCGTGGGATAACCGTGCCCATCATCCACCCCGACCTGCCCCTTGGCCTTAGAAAAACATGCTTTTTCCAGCGTGCTTCCTCTTTGGGGTAAATGCAGCCGATGCAATGATTGTTTGGGCCAGGGAACTTCCATGCAAGAGCCTCATTTGGTCGGCTTGAAGGGCAAGAGAAATAGCTGAAAGAGAATTGCATCGTGTGAAACAGCCCAGAATGATGTTTCCTACAAAAAGAAAGAGGATATCAAAACATCCGATGTTTCAACAGCTTGACAGATATTGAAACGTCTGATGTTTCTTGGTGTAAACCAGTGTTTTTCAAACTTGGCAACTTTAAGATGTGTGGACTTCAACTCCCAGAATTCCCCAGCCAGCAAGGCTGGCTGGGGGAATTCTGGGAGTTGAAGTCCACACATCTTAAAGTTGCCAAGTTTGAAAAACACTGGTGCAGACATTGTAGGAGGAGAGGTTACGGTGACAAAAAATCAGGGGTTGGATAGCACCTTCCCGAAAGCTTATGGCTTTCAATAAAATTTGCTAGTCACCTCCTTCGTGAGAATCTGAGTGCGAGCCGGTGCTCTATTTCCTAGAAACCGACCAACATTTAGCAAGCGCTAGAACAGAGTTGAACTGAACAGAAAGTCGAGAAGGGATGTGGAAACGAGATGGCCTTAGGTGGAGCCCGTTGTAAGCATGGTCTTTCGAATGCTCTCTGGGGTATAGCGTGCTTGCTGGCTTGAATTCCCTTCCTGGGAATGTTTAGTGGTTGTGAACTAACACAAACCTGACATGGCGCGCTCCTGGATCTCTTCTGCCAGGTTAATCCGGAAGAGAATACGCAAAGGCACCGTGCTTCAGAAGAAACAGATTTCTTGAATCAGAGAAGTCCCTGCAGTTTTTTTTTAAATGTTTTCGGAAGTGGTTTGCCTTCTGCCAAGGGATGAGAGAGAGTGACTGGCCCAAAGTCACCGGCTGGCTTTCTGCCTAAGGTGGGATTAGAACTCAGGGTCCACTGGTTTGTAGCCAGATGCCTTTAACCACTGCACCAAACTGGCTCTCAGGGTGTTTAAGGAAATGGATACGATGAAAAATATTAGGCTGGGGAAAGCTGAAATATAGACCAGTGTTTCTGAACCTTGGCGGCTTTAAGATGTGCAGACTTCTGGGAAATAGATTGTGTCTAAGACTGGTCCTTTGCTTTGCAGAATGCCGGATTTCCATCAAAAATAAATAAATCATTGCTTAGAAATATAAGAAATCAGGTGGGCCAATGAGCCAGCTGCCAGGGTATCAGATTGATCGCAAATCCAGTTTGATAGAGACAGTCCGTTTCCAGCCACTGATGGTGATGTGTCTTGATTAGTTTTTTCCAAACTTGGCAACTTTAAGATGTGTGGACTTCTGTGCTGGCTGGGGAATTCTGGGAGTTGAAGTCCACACATCTTAAAGCCGCCAAGGTTCAGAAACACTGATATAGACAGAATCTCAAGGTGGTTGAAATTAAACCCATTTATCATTATTCAGGGAAGATTTCAGTACACAGAATCAGTTATATACTAAGCTTTTGAACGTAAGCCGGTTGCTTAGTGTGTTACTTTTCTGCAGCAAAGGAACCCCATGAGGTCCACCCTAAAAGCCCACTGCACCCACAAATGTGATGTGGCCTCATCCACTTCAGCTGCAATGTACAGACGATTCTGGTTCAATTCCTGATCTTCCTTTTTCTTTCTTTCTTATTATGGGCAAATATTTGTCTCAGCTGTTGTTTCCCCCAATGGCAACCGCCGGCTGGGTGGACTTCAACTTCCAGAATTCTGTACAATGCCCAAGGAATTCTGGGAGTTGAAGTCCACCAGTTTGGAAGGTGTCCACACTGGGGACAGAGGTTGAAGGGGAACAGCTAGTCTTACCTTACCTGATGCTCTGTAAATGTCATGTAATTCCCAGGCTTCCAGCTAACGTTGGTCATGACTCAGGCGTAATAATCCTGCTTTCAGACAAAACTGCCTCTTGTCTCCCACTTTCCCAGGTTCTTGGAAATGCAGATGATGGCCCAACCTGAGCAGCTTGCGACATCTTTTGTACAATCCTGATCCTTTGAAAGAAGACAGCTTGGTAAGGCTTGTGGGAGGCTACATGAAATAAAAACCCTGCAGACCCATGCAGGTTTATTAGGAGAGAGAGCCCGTGAATGGGGTGGGACTTCAGAGTAAATTTCAGTAGGAGTTTAGTGAAGCGGTTAGGGTTACAGTGGGCCTAGAAACATAAGCAGACCTGAAGCAGCCATGTGCTTTTGTTCTAGAGCAGGGTTTTTCAAACTTGGCAACTTTAAGATGTGTGGACTTCAACTCCCAACATTCCAGCTGGCTGGGGAATTCTGGGAGTTGAAGTCCACACTTCTTAAAGTTACCAAGTTTGAAAAACACTGGTGTAGACTCAGCGTGAGTTAGTTGGGCAGCATACAAGTTTAATAAATTATTGTTGGCCGCAGTCAGCCAGATGTTTAGACTGGATTTGGCATTTTTATCGAGTCCTTCCCAAGGACCTGGGATAGGCAGATGTTGTTTGATGGTGTTAAAAATATCGTCACAGGATGTAAGCCTTTCCAAGTCAAGCTGCCTTTTGCAATTGACTGGTGGTGATTTTGTCAATGCCGATGGTGTCCAAGTGGTGCTCCAGATGTTTTGGCATTGCACCCAAGGCCCCTCTTACTCTTAGGACTCTCTTTGCTTTCTTTTGCCACAGTCATTCTACTTCTATTTGCAGGTCTTTCTATTTTGTGATTTTCTCCAGTTCTTTCTCTTCTCTTCTGCCATCTCCAGGTATTGCAATGTCTGCTGTTCAGGCTTTTTTGTCTTTCTTGTCTATAGTCTGGGGTGTTGTGTGGCAGGTGCCTGTCTGTTTGAATTCTAGAGTCCCAGAGCACTTTAGCTTCTTCATTTTCGGTTACTTTGTCTGTTTTGTGGTCCACCAGTTCTTGCTTGCAGGCAAGTGGTATTTCTTGCAGAGATTCTAACGCGCCATTGTGGCTACTTTGTCATGCCGTTGTTTGTAGTCAGTCTGTGCGATCTTCTTGCAGCAGCTCACTAGGTGGTCCACTGTTTCTTCAGCTTCTTTGCAGAGGCGGCATTTGCTGTCTGTTGCTGTCTTCTCAATTCTGGGTTTATATGCATTTGTTCTTAAGGCTTGGTCTTGTGCGGCCAGAATTAGCCCCTCTGTCTCTTTCTTCAACTTTCCTGCTCTTAGCCATTGCCAGGTCTTGTTGTTATCTGCTTTGCCTGCTAGTTTTTTTGTGTACTGGGCATGTAATACTTTGCCTTGCCAGGTCTCTTTTCTATTCTTCATTTGGCCTTTCTTGTAGGCCAGTTTGGTCCCTTCATGGTGTACTAGCTTCAATACATCTTCTTCTTCCAATGCCCTTTTTTCTTCTTCAACTGTCTGGTGTACTTATAACATGCCATGCCCACCTATGCTCCTTGGTAAGTAGAGTCTGTCAACATCGCTGCGTGGGTGAAGGGCATGATTCATTGTCATTATTTTTCTGATCTTCCTATCCAGGGCTTCTAGTTCTGCTTGAGTCCAGTCCACTATTTCAGCTGTATATCTAATGACTGGAATTGACCAGGTGTTAATTGCCTTGATGGTATTTCCTCCACTGAGTTTGGACTTTAAGATCTTCCTCACTCTCATGTTGTACTGACTACTAACCTTCTTCTTGACTTCAGTGTGCTTGATGTTGTCAGCTTGAAGGATGCCTAGGTATTTGTAGTGATATTCTTCATCCAGACTTGAAGTTATTTCCATCTTTCCTTCAGTTTTCACTATTTTTCCCCTACTGATGGTAAGGGTGGCACATTTGTCCAGTCCAAACTCCATTGCAATATCTTGGCTGTATATTTGGACAGTTTTGAGCAGCGATTCCATTTCAGATGGTATTTTCCCATACAGCTTCAGATTGTCCATGTAAAGGACAATGAGTGGGTGCAGACCAGTCAGATGTTTCAAAAAAACTATGCAGTTCATCTTCACCCGGTGCTGATCAATTCTTGATCTTCCTTTCCCTTTTCTCCACCATCTCTGCTGTTATTACAAGTTCTTTCATTTCAGCTTCTTTTTTATTCTTAACTACCTCCTTTATCCAAGTTGCATTCTTGTTATATTTCTTTGGGTTGTCCCATAGCTGCGCCCAGAACTGCACTGTTCGTTCATTGTCAGGTGTTGACTGGTTCATTGCAGTCTCTCCATTGATGGATTGGTAAAAACATTTCTGATTTGACTGAAATTGGAGATTCTGCCTATAATGTGCAATTCGGGCTTCATATCTGCTGATCTTCTTGGCTATGGCTGTTATTTGCTGCTTTATTATTTCCAGTGCTTCCTTGATCTTCCTTGTTTCTAGGTGATATTTCTTGATCAGGGAGTCTTTGGTCTGCTTGGTCTTCAGCTTCTTTTCTTTCATCTGTTCTAGCTTGCTTGCATCTGATCTTAGCATGCTGATCTTATTTTCCAACCTGATCTTCCATCTTGGTGGTGCACTATTTGGCTTTTTTTCTTGTTTGTTGATGTTGCATCCAAGGTATTCAGTTATAACTACAGCTGTGCTGTACATCAGTTGGTTTGCTGCTTGCAGTGAGCTGGTGCTTATATTTGATATTACAGTATTGGCATCATTTAATACTTGTGCTAGCTGTTTCTTTGTAACAAGCTTTAATGCAGGCAAACTTATGCTGTTGTTTTTGTGCTGTTCTAGATGCTCAGTTATTCTCTGTTTCAGTTCCTCTTGTTTTTTAGTGAGAGGGCTTTGTTCTTTCTGAGGAGAAGGCAGAGGAGAGGGTGCCTGGTTTGGGTATGAAAATGTTTCAGTATCTATGCTGGCTTCTTCTACTGCCAACTCCCCCTGGGTTGCCTCTACAATCTGAGCTACTTCTGGCAAGGCTTCGATTTCTTTGCTCTGGGTAGACCTTTGCAATTCTTCCAATTCTACTTCTGTGAATACTTTATTTCATGTTATAAATCGACATTGATCTGCTAGCCTCTGTTCTGTTATTTCTGATTTGTTCTGGATGTTGTTCTTTCCAGAACTGGTGCATTCTTTTCAGATATCCTCTTCTTGTTGGACTTGATTTGTAATAGCAAATAGTTATTTCTTTATTTTCAGTCTTTGTATATTGTGACGGGTAACAACTTTTCTTGCAGTAGTTCCACAACTGCTGGCCCTGGTTGCTCAGCCAACGATCCTGAGTCCTGTAGCCCACTTGTTGCTAGATCTCCAGGAACTAGAACACCTAGCGTGGTCCTTGTTGACCTGAGCAATGACCGATCTGGTATAGGTTTCTGTAAATTACGTCTCACCATATTGTTTATGGGAGAGACACTCTTCATCTGGCTCCTCTGATGAGACCTGTCCAGTATAGTTGAACATCCGACATAGCTCTCATCCTCCTTGGAGCACGCAAGCCCCACAACCATGTCAAAGTAGTACTTCACTGGGGGATAAATTAATATTATTGTTAATCATTCACATATTAAGGTAGAACTCTTCCTTAAAAGCACTGATCAATCTTCTATGAACTTATCGATAAAGGTTGAGGTTAGTTGAGGGTATCTGACCCGTCCCCTCTATGGCTCTGGGTGGGTTAGGAATTTAAAAACCTAGATCTCACGGGAGCTCAGCTTTAATACTTTCTTTAAAAGGAGATAGATGCACACGTACATGTCCTGTTTTTCATTTACATGGAAAAAGCAATCTTCTTAGTATTTGCTATCTATTACTAGAAGACAGGTTTAGCTGCAATAGATTTGTTTGTTTTAATACACTGCAAGATTTTTTTCCCTTATCAAAGAAGGTACAGTGCCTGCCAGAGCAACCCCAAATGCATAATGTTACTTGGAACAGAACTCACTCTTCTTCCTGAAAGTTGGCAGCCTCCTTGTGAGGGTGGGTGGGTGGGTGTGCCAAAGCCTGTATTGATGTCTCCAAGCTTTAATTATCCAGCTGCCAAATAGAAAAGGTTATAGGTATCAGCCGTTCCGACTGCCAGGCATTTCAAAGTGGATGGATTTTTCTAATCCTATTAGAAATAAAGGTCTTCTTCCCTCTTTGCTCGGTCAACAGCCTCTTGTATTTCAAGATCTGGCTATTTCCACTCCAAAGGCTAAACTCAGGGACCCTGGTTTGGAAGATACATCTTTCTAGTCTAGATTTTGGCACAGCCACCCAACTGTGATGGAGGATGTAAGAATTTAGCTGGATTGGAACCGAAATCATTCCTCATTCAGTCATCTTCTTTGGGAACAAAACCCTTGTAGCCCTCCTGTTATTGTTGAACTGAAATCCCTATCAGCTTTTAGCAAAATAGCCAAGGATTAAGGATGTGGCAGGTTAGCTACATCTGAAGGGCCACATTTCCCATCACTGGCTTAGTCTTAATTTTTCCCATCCCCTGTTACTGGAGCCTTTTGTTAATTAAATATCGGGCTTCTCCCCAGCCAATACTGAATCAATAAGCTTCTTCAGATGTGATTACAAGGACACAGCTATTAATAGGCCACTTTATTGTATTGCAAGCACTAGAAATACTGTTAATGAGGAAATCCAGCATCTGCAGTGAGTAAGATGCAAGCCACCTATTGCAGAACTGAAGTTCAGATCTTTCTTCCTCCACATTCCCCCTTGTGATGCAATGGGCTGAAAGAGTCTCACTTTTGGACTGGAGGAGCAGTGGACACCTCCGTGTTATTATTGCAACAGACCAGTTTGGTCACAAGATATTTGCTTTTGATCTTACGCAATCTAGCCTCCCAAGATGCCAGGAATTCAACCTATGACTTTTTACATACAAACTATGACCTTTTCTATTAAGCTACAATTTGTCCTGTACTCTTCTGGTGGCCAGACTCTGCCAGCCTACTTTTAATTTTTAGAGCTGGGTTTATTAAAGACAAGTATATTAGCTTTTAGGAATTACTTGTTGGCAAGAAATGTAAAAGATCTGTTAAAATCAAAGCAAAGTAGCATATGCTAAACAGTCATATTCTTGAAAGCTTCAATTTAGCCACCAATGTCCCATCCAGATTATTTTTGTTTCATGTTCTGTCCCCAGTATGGAGCGGATGGGTGCCAGTGTATTCATTAACATCTTGGCATTGGCCATGCTCCATGCTGCATCTGACATGTTTTTCTGCATTCTCTGCCTAGGCCAGAGGCAGTATTACAATGGCATCTGTAAAGACATTGTAGATGGAAACAGACGTGGAAAAACAAGGAAAGTCTTCCAAAAAATTGCCGAATTCAGAAGGAGGTTCCAACCTCAAATTAGGATGTTAAAGGATGCCAACAGACAGATAGTAACTGATTACAGGAAGATCAAACACAGATGGAAGGAGTATACTGAAATTCTGAACAGTAGAGATGTCACAATCCAAGATACCTCAGAAGATATTCCCTAATTACAGTGGTACCTCGGGTCACAAACTTAATTCGTTCCGCGACTCTGGTCGTGATCCAAATTGGTCGCGACCCGAATCAAATTTTCCCATAAGGTTCAAGGTAAATACGGTTAATCCGTTCTGAACCATATGTATTTTTTTTTTAAACCACAAAAATATGACACAAAGTACAGTACGAAGAGAGAGAACGCTAACCTTGCTCGAGGTGACTTCTGGCGTGGAGGACAGGAAGGCGGTTGGGGAGGCGGTTATTGCTTGGAGGGAGAGTCCCCCTCCCTACAGGAAGCCACGACCATGTGTGTCAGCAGGGAAAATGGCCGCGGATCCTGTTTGTCACCCGATGCGGAGTTCGCGAACGGAAACAAAATTTTGTGAACGGTGCTGTTTGTGACCCAAATTGGTCGTGAACAGAAGCGTTCGTGACCCGAGGTACCACTGTATAAGCACTTTAGCATTGGAAGATGAAATTAGATCAGCAATCCAGTTATTACCAAGTCAGAAGGCTACAGGAATTGAGGAAAAATCTACAGATATATGGCAAGCAACAGAAGACTCTGTTAAGGTTCTAACCAAACTATGCCAGCTGGAGAATGACACAGTGGCCAACCGATTGGAAGGGGTCGGTCTACAAAGAAAGGAACCTTAAGAGAGTGTACAAGCTATTGCACAATATCCTTAATTTCACATGCTAGCAAAATAATGCTTAGGTCCATCCAACACAGATTAGAGCCCTACATGGACTAAGAGATGCCAGATGTTCAAGCTGGCTTTAGAAAAGGTCGAGGAACATGAGACTTTACTGCTGGTCAATGCTGGATAATTGTAAAAGCCTAAGAATGCCAAAAAGAAGTCAATGTGTGCTTCATTAACTATAGAAAGGCCTTCAATTGTGTTGACCCATATCAAACTGTGGGATGTCCTTAGTAAAATGGGAATACCAGAATATCCAATTGTCATCATGAGAAACCTATACACAGAACAGGAAGCCATGGTCCAGACAGAACATGGTGAAACAGTCTCCAGGTGAACAAATGAGTGTGACAAGGCTGGATACACTCCCTTTATATATTCAACCAATATGCAGAATATCTACTGAGGGAAGCTGGATTGGAAGAAGATGAGTGTGAAGATAATGAAGGTTTTAGAATTGGTGGAAGAAATGTCAATGATCTGCACTCTGCTGATGATGCTACTCTGATAGCTGAAAATGCGATGAATCTGCAAGCTCTAGTAATAAAAGTCCAGGAGCTCAGGGACTAAGATTAAACATTAAAAAGACCAAATTAATGACAATAGGTATAGCAAACAGCCTTGGAAATGACAATGAAGATACTGAAGTGGTGGAGAGCTTCTGCCTTTTAGGATCAACTATCAACAGTAAAGGAACCAGCAGTCAAGAAATACACCACAGACTAGCACTTGGTAGAGCAGCCATGAAAGCCTTGGAAAAGATATTCAGATGCTGGGATGTGTCTGTGCCTACAAGGATAATCATGCAGGCAATGGTATCCTCTGTGACACTCTGTAGGAGTGAACTTTGGACTTTGAAGAAGCAGGATAGGAAAGAGTATTAATGCTTTTGAACTTTAGTGCTGGAGAAGACTCCTGAGGATACCGTGGACAGCCAAGAAAACAAACAAATGGATCACTGAACAAACCAACTCAGAATTCTCACTCAAGATACAAATGACCAGGCTCAAATTATCCTACTTCAGACACATGATGTGAAGACCCAGCTCTCTGGAGAAGGCTCTGATGCTGGAAAAGGTGGAAGGCAAGAGAAGAAGAGGACGACCAGCAGCAAAGTGGAGGGACTCTGTTACGGTGGCGATGGGGGCATCATTTCGATGGCAGCTGAAAATATGTTTTTTCCCTGAAGGACCAGGTTGATCTGAAAGACCTGAAGGACCAGGCTGGGGAAGATCATCCTGAATAAGGTCGATGTGATTGCTAAGAGTCAACACAGACTTGATGGCACATCATCATCATTATCATTCTTAAAAATTAAAAATTTTAGTGGCTGCATCCCACTATTCTGCTTAGAAAGGTGTCCACCTGCCCAGGAAAAAGACAGATGTGACTGAGAGCATACAGGGAGTGGCTGAATAAATGGTTTATGAGAGGCTTATACCCAGCATAACAGCCTGTCCATGAGACTCTAAAAATTCCCAGTGTGTCCACAAAACTGAAAAGTAGGCAAAGTGTTGGAATAAGGACAGCTATTTTGAGCATTAAGTAATGGTAAAGCATAGTTTTGGGAAAAGAGATACCAGACCTACAGCAAATCTCTAACTACTGTGTTACACAGATAAATATGCCAAAACAGGTTTATGATTGTGGCAGAGTTCGTGCAACACACTAATCCATAATAAGGTTTATGTGCTTTGCACTAAGCACGCTATATAAACACAACCCTTTGTTTGGAAATCATGTTTTATGACTTATGGTGCTGAAGCTATAGCTGTATCAAACCATGTCTTAATATAGGGTGTGAAACCAAGAAACTGTGTTACACTGAGTTAGACCCTTGGATCTTTTCGCTCACTGCTCTTTATTATGACAGGTGGTGGTTCCCTAGGTTTCAGGCAGAAATTAGGGACTGAATCTGATTCTGAATTGAGTTTTGGCTGTTCTGTAATATACTTCTTGGTAATATAAACATACCCAGGGCATAAAATCTGTTCCTCCAGTTTAACTGTCGCTGGTGTTGGACGCACACAAAACCAGTTTCAGACCACGTAAAGAGTGACTCATTTTTTCCGCATTTTTTTAAAAGCAAAGGAGACTTCTGTTGTTGGATGTTTTAAGTGTCTGATGTTTAAACTGATAAATGTTTAACCCCAGATTGAGGATGAAAGGCGGTGGAAGAAAACATTAAAAAAAAATGTAGGAAGGAACAAAAGTTATTTGAGGAATTCCTTGCTTCAGAGCAGGGCCATCAGCTCAGATAAAAAGCTCAGAGCAGATGGAGGTTATTCTATTTATGTATAACATTTATTACCCAGTTTTTATTATTAATATAATTACCCAAACACAAGGGTACAGAGTGGGATTAAATCGACCCAGCCTCTTAAAAGCAGGACAACAAAAACAATAGCAGCCGAGATTCAATTAAAAGCCTCAGGGAAAAAATATATTTTCAGCTGCCGTCGAAAACTTATGCAGCTTGGCGCCAACCCTAAGTTAACAAGGAGCAGTTTCACAACTGGGGCACTCAGTGTCAGGTTGCTGCATAGGAAATCACTGCAAAGGTGCCCTGTTTCTGGTGGGGCACCTCTGGCAGATTTTAACAATCAGACTAATATATAACTATAAGAAGGGTTTTGAGTGTCAGCCCAACCGCCTTGAATATGCAAACGGACAGCCCTCAGGATAGGGTTCCTGCACAATTTTGAGGCCAACCTCCCATTAAATGGGTCATCATAATCCAGTTTTGAGATGGACAGCAGATAGGTCGTGCTGAATGACCTCTCCTGTCCTGAAACAGCCCCCTGAGTTTTAAAAAGGCATTTGTTGCTATGACAATGATGGGTCTGAAAATAGCCCCAGATTATGCATTTGCTCCTGAATTTCCAGACATGAAATTTCTGGAGGGGCTGGATTTCCAACACAGGGACCATCTGCCCATACCACTGTTGTCTGGTCAGGATTTATCCAGCCCACTGCTTTATCCAGACGAACACATTATGCTAAGAAATACAGTTTCAGAAGTCCCTGGGGGGGTGGGGGGGGCGGGCAGGGAGGAGAAGACAATTCAAATGACAAAAAGGGTGCCGTGATGTTGCTGTCAGAGTCTGCACACTCATTTCCCAAGTTCAGTGAATCCTCTGGACTCTAATTAGTTAGTCGCAACACAAACCCTGCAATTTATATACTTGTGTCCAGTGTCGCAATGCAAGTTTGTAAGGGTGAGGTTTCAATAGAAGAGAATATGTGTAGCTCAGGGTTGAACTGTGGAGTCCTTGGGGTTCTCTGAGCTGGGTTGTTTTCTTGCAAACGTTTCATTACCCAGCTAGGTAACATCTTCAGTGCTAGAATGATGTTACCTAGCTGGGTAATGAAACGTTTGCAAGAAAACAACCAAGTTCAGAGAACTCCAAGGACTCCACAAGGGTGAGGTTTGCATTGTGGTGTCATCATGATTCCATCATCATGGGAAGCTGTAGATGACAATCGATGGCTTGGCTGATTTGCGTTTAAGGAACTGCATGAAGCCAGCTCTTCTAGCTAATAAACCATTGTTGATGGCTTAGCGGGTTGCGTGTACTCTGCTAACGCAGATGATATCCACTTCTCTTAATGACACCTTCCAAAAGCTTCATACTGATGTCAAACAGTGTTGAGGGCATGTTGGATCACTGAAAGATCCATGTTTAACTTATGCAAATATTGTACAGAGAAGGATCCAATTTCTCACTTACGGGCCAACTGCTCTGAATCTTTAAGGCGCTGGCTGAGAGACGCTAAACCCTTTATGTTGTGATTCTGCAATAGCTATATAAGTGAGTGTAGTGTTTCATTTTGCACTGTGATAAGACAGACTGCATCCAGTAACTTTCCACTTGCTTAAGTACTAAAGGTGTTGATGCCTAATGCTGGCATTTTGTAGCGGTGGGCAAGCTGCACAGTGCTTTGCAGGCCACAGCAAGCAACTTGGATTTTATTTATCTGCCTTTTTTTTTTTAACCCACTGCAATGCAAAGACCCTGGGTGGTGAGCCGCAAGAAAAAGAAACGATGAAATCTACATAAATAATAAATGATTTTGAATACTTTTTCCGTAAGTACAGAATAAAGCTTTCGAGATGCTAGAGAGTTTGCCAAAGGGATTTTAGAACTTCATTGCAGCCGGGGGGTTTCTTTCCCCTCAAAAATGTAATTCCTATATTATAATTCGGTCATTATTTCTTTCTCCCAGGTGTGCCCCATTTCCAGCCATGTCAGAACCCATAACGCTAAATGTTGGTGGGAAGTTGTACACGACTTCCCTCTCCACTTTGACCAGCTTTCCAGACTCCATGTTGGGTGCCATGTTCAGTGGGAAGATGCCCACCAAAAGAGACAGCCAAGGCAACTGTTTCATTGACAGAGATGGCAAAGTTTTCCGCTACATCCTCAACTTCTTGAGAACTTCTCATCTGGACCTTCCCGAGGACTTCCAAGAAATGGGCTTGCTTCGGCGGGAAGCAGACTTTTACCAGGTCCAACCACTGATTGAAGCCTTACAGGAGAAGGAGGTAGAGCTCTCCAAAGCAGAGAAGAACGCTATGCTCAACATCACTTTGGATCAGAGGACACAAACAGTTCATTTCACTGTCCGGGAAGCTCCCCAGATCTATAGCTTGTCCTCTTCTAACATGGAAGTGTTCAGCGCCCATATATTCAGCACTTCCAGTTTGTTCCTCAAACTTCTAGGTTCCAAACTTTACTACTGTTTCAATGGCAACTTGGCATCCATCTCTAGTTATTTACAGGATTCCTATCATGTGACCTTAGATTGGGTGGCCAGTGTGGAAGGCCTGCCAGAAGAAGAGTACACAAGGCAAAACTTAAAGAGATTGTGGGTCCTGCCAACGAAGAAGCAAATTAACAGTTTCCAGGTCTTTGTGGAGGAGGTACTGAAAATTGCCATGAGTGATGGCTTTTGTGTGGACTCCTCTCACCCACACACCTCGGATTTCATGAATAATAAGATCATCCGGCTGATTCGCTACAAATAGGCATCGCTCCCTTGACAGCGGGTCCTCTATAATTGTAATGTTGCGTTGGAGTTGCGTCGTGTCACAAGCTGCAGCCTGGAGCTGACTTCAGAAATCATGCGCTAATCTAAACCTTGAGTTCTAACTGAAGGAGGTTAGTTTTCACTTAAAAAGACTAACCCATCTGTACTAAAACTAGAAACAGGAGTGAGGTGGATTGCTATGTGGGCTGCATGAGAATTGCGTAAGCTTCTTGCTCCATATAAATTGGTGGCTCTACTTCAAGAGACATAACTAGGAAACCAACACGTTCTCGCATGGCCGTGTTAGCTTTGGCAATAGAAGTGAGCAAAATGTTTTGAATCCAGAAGGTTTCAGGCTCAGAACAGGTTTATTTCTTTATTATTTCTTAAACACATCTATATGGCCACCTGTCTACCAGAAGGAGCTCTGGTGGCAAACGAGTTCGCAATCCCGTTTAAATGAAAAGCTGTTTAAATGAACAAACAGCATTGAGGCACAATAGTTATTCCAAACAACATTTTTTTTTTAATGCTCAAAGGATGGCTTGAGGTGGAGACAACTTGGAATATTTCCGATAAGGCTGGAAACGTCTATTCTGAATTCAAAATATTTTGCACTCTGATTGGCATTGATGAGCACATTCTATCCAGATGTCACCCCTTGTCACATCCAGGGTTGTGGTGCCTTGTGGGGAAAAGCAGCAATTAGGACATCAATGGGAAAGAAGGGGGGAAAAATGATTGTACTTCTAATTATTAAGTAGTCTGAAGCTGGAATGAAACTGTCCATTCCTACTCTGGGGAGAAAGAGGACAATATACAGCAGTGTTTCTCAAACTTGGCAACTTGAAGATGTGTGGACTTCAACTCCCAGAATTCCCTAGCCAGCATGGCTGGCTGGGGAATTCTGGGAGTTGAAGTCCACACATCTTCAAGTTGCCAAGTTGAGAAATACTAATATACAGTATAGCAATATTGAATGATTCACTCAGAGAAGTTGAAAAACTTCCATTTCTCTCCCATAACAACAGCCTTACTTTAACTTTGCTGCCTCTGTTTCCCCACTGGAAAGGGAGACTGGGGCAGCCTTCACTTAGCAGGAAGATGTCTTGGTGAGACTAAAACCATATTTTTGAATAAAAATGACTTGAACTGAGCAGGGCATGATAATCACTGGAGATGATTCCCTTCTCATGTCTAGTAGATAAGCGCAGGGATAGAAATTTGCCGGAGCAGCCCGTGCATTTATTGTTATCTTCTTGGTTTTAAAGGCAAATGGTGGCTTGTCGCCTTCCGAGGAAAGTAAGTTGTAGTTCAGATTCTTGCTGATCTGCTTGAAGGCCAAAATGTGACCTGGCTTCATTGTCCAGCAACACAATGTCTCCCCATCCCTCAGGAGGCCACCCCCAAATCCTACCCAATCTTTGGTGTTCCCATGCCAAAAGGTTGGCTTTAATTTGGGCAGCTGTACGCCAAACATCCTCAAAACCTTGAAGATGCCAGTGATTTTTACTTGAGTTTGGGAGGTCTACTTGGGATCTGGAACGGTTGCTTATCTCTTACCCATCTTGGTTGCTGCGGTTTATTTATATATTTATTGTTAAATTTGTATGGCGCCCATCTCCCCCAGCGGGTGACTCTAGGCGGCTCACAATTAAAATCAAAAACCCATCAACAATTAAAAATACCCCATAAATAGTTAAAATTAATTAATCCGTTAAAAATCCACTGTCAAAACAAAAATTATACATAAATACTAGTTTACTAGTAAGTAAGCTATTGTTAAACACCGTGGTTGAATACAAGGATGGGCAACCTACAGGGTGGTGGTGGTTTTTTTTAATAAGTGTATTATTTACACTCATTTGTGTAATTAACCAACCCACCCAAAATGAGACGGAAAATTTCAACACCACCTATTCCAGTAATGTTACTATTGTTGGTGTGGCTTTTGGAGGTTAAAAATCAGACTCATAACACATGCAGCCCTTGAGAGGGAGAATGTTCTCCAGCATGGCTTAACATTTGAACCTAGCCATGGTCAAGATCCTGGACAAAGATTGCGTGAATGTCTTCAGCTTGGTGGATCAAAGGTAAAGGTAGAGAGAACCTCAAATCGGTTCTGAGGCTGCATCCCGTTGGATCTCAGCAACAACATGGAAGTAATTTCCCATTGTTTTGCTGTGGGAGTTCTTTTCAACTTCCCAGTCCAGCCAATAGCCTGGAATTCCCAGGTGGTCTGCTATCAAGGTAACCCTGATAAGTTTTGAGATCAGCAAAGGTCAGTTAGATGAATGTCTCTCAACCTTGCAACTTGAAGTTGAGTGGACTTCAACTCCCAGAATTCCTGGCTGGCTGAGAGTTGCAAGGTTGAGAAACCCTGAGTAAGATGATGCTACCTGCAGAGCTAGCCGTTCAGAAGACCTCTTTTTAATTCTTTTCTACTAATGAGATACAGTAGCTGCTTTTCAGTGTGGTGACACCACCATCCTATCCTTCCATCGGTGAAGCCTATATTTATTTATGCCTGTAAATTGACTACACAATGAAATGCGGTGATAGCAATGGCAGTAAAACTAAATTATTTTCCAACTAAAGATGCAGCATCCTCCATTTATTCATCCTCAGGGAGGCTGGGCCAGCTGTGTTCCTGTATTTGTTTTTCCTTGGATATTGTGTAACTATGAAGCACTTTCTTAGAAACTTCAAATGTTGCAATCCAGCTGTAATAATTCTTCTCAAACATGCAACTCATTCTCAGTTGGGAAGAGTTGAAAGCTCCCTCCCTTCCTTCCCTTCCCTTCAAGTCAGTTTTGACTCCTGGTGACTGCCTGGACAAGTCCCTGTAGTTTTCTTAGCAAGATTTTGGAAGTGGTTTCCCATTGCCTCTTTCCAGGGGCTGAGAGGAAGTGACTGGCCCAAGGTCATCCAGCTGGCTTCGTGCCTAAGGCAGGACTACAACTCACAGTTGCACAGTTTCTAGCCTGGTGCCTTAACCACTACACCAAACTGGTTCTTACAGAATTATTACCCTTGGAAATTTCCTTACATTTCCACATTCTGAGTGGTGATTTTCCAATACTCAAATGTGTTGTGGGTTTTCAGCAAGATAAAGGTAAAGATCCCCTCAAGTTGAGCTTGGCTTCTGGCGAGGGCATCTATGGAGTTTTCCAGACAGTGTTATGGAAGTGCTTTGATACTGACTTCTGGGTTTCACCAATAGACCTGAAATTCCCAGGCCTTAGCTGCCAGGAGAGGTGAATTAATTCTTACTTCTTTTCAGAGGATGCTAATTTACACAACTATTCCTGGAGCTCCAGTAGCTATGATCCATTGCTCTTTTTCTGACTTTCCTCCTGTGCCAATACTTGGGAAATCCTCTTTTCACACACACAAACACCCCAAATAGGCTTAATTTTCCACTGCCCTGTAATATTTTAGGTAGCATCTGCAACAACTTTCCAAAATTACATCAAAATGTAATTAAACATTGTAAGTGGTTGAAACCTTGAGCTAACACTGAGATCTCAGAATGAGAGAGTCAAACTATCACAAGATTTAGTGATCACACGTGGTTCCAAGCAGTCTTTCTTTCAAGTCTTTTTATCAATGGCACTACATAGGAGCGCCTGGTAAAATGCTGTGGTTTATCATCTCATACAAATATGAAACTGTCTAGCATGGCAGATAAAGCTTTTGCAATTCTGGTGTCCCCCAGAACATTTGTACTACAGCTGTCATCATTCCATATCAATCATAAGGTCACAAAAGCTTATGACTTTTAATAAAATTTGCTAATTGGAAAAAATACTATCAGACTCCTTCTTTTTCCTCCATAAGTAGGCACACTTTCAAACAAAACACCAGTTTTCACACACACACACACTCAAAATGCCTTTGGAAGATATATATATGGGACCAGAAACATTCTGGGAAATGGATGGTGCCTAAGACTGGTATTTTGCTTCACAGAATCCCAGATTTCCCTTAAAAATAAATAAGTAATTGTTTAAAAAATATAAGAAATCAGGTGGGCCAATGAGCCAGCTGCCAGGGTATCAGATTTATTGTAAATCCAGTTTGATAGAGACAGTCCATTTCCAGCAACTGGTGATGTGTCTTAACTAGTTGTTTCCAAACTTGGCAACTTTAAGATGTGTGGACTTCCACTCCCAGAATTCCCCAGCCAGCAGTGCTGGCTGAGGAATTCTGGGAGTGGAAGTCCACACATCTTAAAGTTGCCAAGTTTGGGAAAAAAACTGCTTGGAACCGGGCTGTAAATCTTTTCCATCAGTTCCAGCGAGATGCTATCTCAAATAAGGCTGCAATTGGGGGTTAAATTCCATGGAGTTCAATGCAGCCTACTTTTGAGTAATGGTATGACGCTGTGACTAAACATGCAGCAGGGTTGGAGTCCAGGTCTGCAGTCTTATGTATATTTACTCTATTAAGATAACTGAACCAAAGCAGCTGTTTGTTTCTGCGAAATACCTCCAAGCTGCGTTAACTACCTCCGTCTATTATTTATGAATGAAAACGGAGACCACACAAGCCACCGCGCAAGCGCAAGGGTTTGACTCGCCGGCGCCTGCGCAGACGCTCGGACAATTCAAAAAAAAAAAGAGGCAATGGGTTAGCTTGGGGCGCATGCGCAGTGGTGCCCCTTCCGTCCGGCTGTGGGAGACGAGTGGCCCGTCATGGCGGCGCGCAGAGGCTGGTGTGGAGGAAGGGGCTCGTTCCTGGCTTTGGCCTTCGGGGTTACGTTGCTGAAAGTACTCCTCATTCCGACGTAGTAAGACATCCGGATTGTTTATTTGTCCTTCGGCTGATTAAAAAGGCGAGCAGAGGGAGGGGGGAAGGTTCAGCCGCCGCCATTGTAGATTCGGCTGTTCCCAGGGAGCTTTCCCCCGCCCTCCTCTGATCGTGCCCTTGTGGCTGTTCCCGTTGCTTCACCCCTCCCTCCGTGCTCTTCCTAGCCACGCTTCCAAGCCCCATTGCTCTACAGTCGGTACGAGCCGTGGTGGCTGGGGATGATGGGGACTGTAGTGTAACACTTCAAGAGGGTGATTATAGGGAAACATTTGCTCAAGGTTTCTCTTGGAATATTAATTGTTAGTCCTGTTCTCTAGAATTAACCTGGTTAGTGAATTAACCCAAGTTTGCACATTGACCCATAAATTTAAAAAGTGGATGATTATATATTATCGGTTGTTTATTGTATAGTGCATGCTACTGTTGCTTTGGCTGCAGCAGTTGCTTTTATACCCTGCTTTGAGTCATTTTGACCGAGGCCGTGTATAAATCCATAAACAAATAAAAAATCAAGCTTGGCCTGTTGTTTTTTTGCATAATTTTTATTAAGAGTTTTTACGTAGATGAAAGACAAATACAGAAATATATAAGGAAAAGAAAAAAGAAAATGCAGAAAACAATATAGTTAAAGAAAAAAAGATAATTAAAGAAGTTAAGGTTTAGGCTAAACCGTGTCTGTTCTGAAGACAGTATAAAAAACTGTACTGCAGCAATTGTGGTAACTATCCATTATGTTCAATAATGCAGAAGCAATTTTGTCAACTGATGGAAGGAATTTGAAGAAATTGCCAGGATTGCAAGCAATTACAGAAGGGCTCTCGGTTTAGGCCAGTTGCAAACCGATGCCCAGACAGAGCCTTTTCTCAAAATTCAGCATCGGTTCCACTTTGTGTGGGAGGCCTAAAGATGGGAAAAGGCAGTGGCAAGAGATTAATTCAATACATTGATCACCTTAACAGTAAGGGGCTGCTATGAATAGTCGTTCCGATGAAGGAATTCTGGTAACTGCAAATTATTCTGATGTGCAAAGAAATCCTTCAGTATATCATTAACGGTTTGGTTTGTCCTGTGAATCAGTAAAGCGTTACGCTGAACACTTGTAGCGTTCCCTTGTCATGCGTACACGTGCATAGTTTTTTTTTATGCCTTGCAGTGCGGTGTCTGCTTTTTAAATGGAAAATGTGAGTGCGCAGTGTTTAATAAAAGACATTTTCCAGCCATTGCTTTTGGAATCGGGAAACTGAATGCTTTGCAGCAAAGCCATGGCAGAGTGACAAGAAGCACACGGTTCCTTTTTCTGTGCAACTCTTATGTCAGTTATGAGTTTAAATATTAGACGTGCATCTTGTATTGTTATCAGAGCTACCCAACTGAAAGGAAAAAGGAAGTACGTATTTGTGACGTTGGCCACGGGGTGACCAACGGTTTGCGACACGTTTTTACCCAGTGCAAGAGAGGGCCAGATTATGCGCAGAGTAGAGGGAAGGCCTTCACACTATATTTCTGTACAGAAGCAAAGAGGTGCCCTCAGGACCAAAATCCAAATCGAGCGCACGAAGGAGCACTGTCCAGAGGTTTTTATACATTTCACTAAGCAGGTCACATTCATCACAATTCTTATTGGCTAAAACAAATCCATGGGTGAATTATATCATGCACATGTGTACTACAATGATGTACCCCATAATAAGCCGTAAGGGGGGCTCATTAGCATCTCATGTTTACTCCTAGGGGGGTGTTTTTTACTGTTATAATGAGGCAAAGGGTACTATAGTTCATCTTTTAACTAGTCACATATCTGTAGTCACCTACCTAATCAAACCAGAACAAGCAGGAACAACACAGGGAATTCCTAATCCGGCGGGGCCCACAAACAGCTCCCCATACACAAACAGCCCGTCAGGCCCACAGCGAGACTGATTAACGGAAGAAATGAGATGGTGACACAGGAAAAGGTATTTGATTTTAATCTGTTTTACTTACGATCAATGGTCCTTCGTATAACAATCTCACAGATGCGTATTTTCTTCTTCCTTTTAATTTAGTCTTTGGCCATAAATTTATAAATGTAAAAAAATGGCATCTGCTAGCAGTGGGGGAGATCTTTACTAATGACATGAGCCAGCACGTTTTCTCGAGTCAGTTTTACTTATTTATATATTTGTGGGAAATTCTTCCATTTGAGGCAAGTTTGGCGATTTCAGAATTCCATGAGTTGTGCCTTTCATGTGGCAGTTCTAAAAAACGGAACATTGCGTAGGGTGTTACTGCCTTTGGACCCTTTTTTCCCCACCACCGCAGTAAAATATTTTTCTATCCAAAGATTTTAATTTCCTTGAATATGTTGTTCAGACATAAAATAGGGTGGATTTTTTTCCCGCATCAAATAATGTTGCCTTAGTTCTTGGGCAGACTGTGGACTATGAGATGAATATGCTAGTGACAATCATGCTTATTAGGGTGGGAACTTTTCTAGACTGTCTTGTTTTATTGCCCAATAAAGTACAGTGTAAAATAACTCTGGAGTGTGGGGAAAAAAGCCTCTATCTGGATACTAATAGTTAATTCCTGGTAGTCATTCCACAGATTTTGAAGTGCACAGGAACTGGCTTGCGGTTACCCACAGCCTACCAGTCTCTCAATGGTATTACGAGGTGAGTGTCTTATTCGTTGCATGGAAGGTCCCTGGGTTCTTAGAACAGTGAGGTCTAGTGCCCTGGATAGGTCAGCAAAGTGCTGTGCCTTTTAAAAGGATGAGGTTCTCCAGGCATAGTCCACGACTTCCCACTTTCCCCACTCATGCATGTCCAACACGAGTTGTGTTGGGGATTTCTTTTGCTGCATGATCCAGTGAACTCTAAATCTCTGTGAAACACCATTAAATTTGCAAACCGATTTTTTTGAAATCTCCACAGATTCTGCTGCTCTTTTCCATCCTCCTCCATTCCTCCTCTTCCTCCTCCTCTTTGTCACCAAAGGTTAGCCTTCCCTTTCTCAGTGTAGACAGGCAGCTATTGGATTAGGCTAGGAGCAGAATGGATCTGTGCATGTAGCTCACCATCGCGCTAATCTAGCTTCCATCCATGACAGCTCCCTCCATGTTTTGTCCTACAAATCTGTGGCAAAACGGCCATTTCCAAGTCAGCAGGGGGAGCTGAGGTGTGGTAGGAGCTACGCTCATTATACGGCTATGTGGTCTACCCAAAGAGGTTGCTTAATCAGAAAGGCTGCTTTTAAGGTCTGCTTGTTGTCACTGGAAGCTGAATGAACCTCTGGAGCAGGCAAACGCAGTCTCTTTTGCCTGTACTGTCAGCCTTCCTAGAGTAAAGCGGAGGTCTCTGTCTGGTTTAGCCAAGCAAACTGATCCAGATCGTTCCCCTTTGCACATGCAAACCTAGCAACAACAGAACAGAAACCTGTTTGCTGTGGTTTGGGGTAAGTTCAGTCTCCAACTTTCAAAGAGTGAAATGGGACATGTTAAATAGATTCTGGGAAGCTCTTCTGATTCCTTGCATTCTGGAGATTCTTTTAAAAGGAGCTTAGCTTACTGTCCTTTTAGAAGCTGGGGAAAGCGGGTGTTTCAAGGCCTTCCCTTGAAAGGATGTGGCTTCTTTGTGATGTTTATATGGTAGAAGAGAGCAAGGCACACTTCCCCTACACATTACTAAGAAAAGCACGACTGGAGGACAGGAATGAATGTTGGCCTAGATTTTGGATGGCCAATTGGGGCAACGTTCCAAAAAGTAGCAGGTGAGGCCATGGCCTAGATTAAAGATGATTGTGTTTCGTATTCCTTTATTTTAAAATAAATATAGTCTTACGAGTGTTCTCTGATGATGTATTTAATTGAGTTCAAAAGGTTGCCTAGGCCAGGGTTCCTCAACCTTGGCAACTTTAAGACGGGTGGACTTCAACTCCCAGAATTCGCCAGCCAGCCTTGCTGTCTGGGGAATTCTGGGAGTTGAAGTCCATCCGTCTTAAAGTTGCCAAGGTTGAAGAATCTTGGCCTAGGCCACCGGATTGAACTGCTGCTTAGCCCCAGGAATGCAAGCGAGAGCACCCCAGAGCCATGACTGTTTAGCTTCAGTTTGAACCAGCAAAGGGGAGCTCATCACTTCTCTGGAAGATTAATTCCTCTCTCAGACCACTTTTATTTATAGAAAACGTTTCCTAATATTTAGAATTTGCCATCCTTTAACTTAAATCTGCGTTCAGCCCTCTGGAACGAGGGAGAACAGAACCTGGCTTTTTCAGAGCTGTATCCCTTCAGGTATTTTACAGACCATCATCTCTTCAATCCACCTTGTCTAGGCAAATCCAACCCAACTCCCTCCATCTTCCTTCAGCAGACTTAGTCCCCCGATCACCCTTGCTGCTCTCCTCTGAAGCTTTTCCAGTTTATCTGAATCCATCTTACTCAGTCATGCTCTGAAGATGGATCATAATTCCTCCAACTGTCAGCATTAAAAACTGCCATCTGTGATAACTTGGTGGATGCTGGGAATTGCATTCAAGGCCCCTGGAGGCTGCATTTGGCACAGGGCATGAGATGGGCACTTCTGCCCTGTGGTCATGGTTTTCAAGCAATTTTCTTAGGTCCAAACCATTTCTCTTCCTATTTATACCAGGAGTTCAGGTCCATCATTCTGCCTCAAGAAAATCAAACTCCCTGGTGTGCACAAGTTATGCCTGCCAAGGAGGCTATCAAACCTTGAGTAATTTTCCTGTTTTTTGCCTAGTTCTGCCAGTTAAGGCATTTTATTCATGTCTGCTTTTTGGATTATGAGTTTCCTGTGTCCTCTGGCTACGTACCTTCCAACCTGTCCTAGGCACGAGGGCTAGAAAGTTTGGGAAAATGCTGAATCTCCAACAGAGCTGCAGTGGAACCTCGGTTCACGAATTTAATTTGTTCCGCGACTCTGGTCGCGACCCGAAATGGTCGCGACCGGAATCAAATTTTCCCATAAGGTTCAATGTAAATACAGTTAATCCGTTCCGACCCCAAATTTGGTCGCCAACCGATTTCTGGTCACGACCTGAGTCAAATTTCCCCATAAGGTTCAATGTAAATACGGTTAATCCGTTCTGAACCATGTTTTTTTTTTTAAAAAACTGCAAAAATATGACACAAAGTACAGTATGAAGAGAGAGAAAGCTAACCTTGCTCGGGAGGGAAAATGGCCGTGCTTCCTGCTTGGAGGGAGAGTCCCCTCCCTACAGGAAGTCGCGACCACGTGACACGGGAGGGAAAATGGCCACGCTTCCTGCTTGGAGGGAGAGTCCCCTCCCTACAGGAAGTCGCGACCACGTGACACGGGAGGGAAAATGGCCGTGCTTCCTGCTCGGAGGGAGAGTCCCCTCCCTACAAGAAGTCGCGACCATGTGACACGGGAGGGAAAATGGTCGCGGATCCTGTTCGTCACCCGATCCGGCGTTTGCGACCGGAGGTAAATTTTTGCGGCTTGAGCTAGTCGTGACCCGAATTGTTCGTGAACAGATGCGTTCGTGAACCGAGGTTCCACTGTATATTCTGAGCCTATCTTAGATTTCCGTGCTTTCGTAGTATGTCCCTAGAAGTCAGACAGGTAGATCCTAAAACCCATTGATAATCACGGAATATATATTCTTTCAGTGTACTGTTTATTGTTTATAGTTTTTCTTTTTCCTCTTAATTGATTTCAGTTGTACCAACTAAATATTTTTACAGTTCAGTAGGGTTGTGTTTTGCCTAGAAATGGGATATGAAATACCTTACGGTACTTTAAGTTGTTAATGATATATTAGAATATATCAACCATATGATACTGCTAGTTATTCAAATTTTCTTAGTTATCCATCCATATTTGAATGCTTGCCCAATTTTTTCTTACTATATTTACTTATTCATTGAATTTATATGGCTGCCCATCTCACATACATGACTGGGCAGCTCATACATTTAAAAGTAGCAAAAACAACTACCAAAATAACTACAACAAAAAACATTAAAAACTATTAAAGCAATTAAAAACTATAAACAAAACACGAGAGAGTGCAATCAAAATCTTACACACAATACAGCCATTTCACAGACTTCATATCTCCATGGGATTCCCAGGCCTGATGGCAACCATGTTTTCAGGGTCTTCCAAAAGGCCAATAGAATCGGGGTCAATCTAACCTCAAGGAGGTGATGTTCCAGAGGGCGGGTGTCACGGCAGAGAAGGCTGTCCACCTGGGTCCCATCAGATGAAGCTCCTTAGTAGACGGGTCCTATAACATGTTCCTTCTGCCAGACCTGACGGGATGAATAGACGTAACTGGGGAAAGGCAGTCCCTCAAATAACCCGGCCCCATGCCGTGTAGGGCTTTATAGGTCATAACCAGCACTTTGACTTGAACCCGGAAGCCAACTGGCAACCAACGCAGCTCACAGAGCAGAGGTGTAACACGTGCCATTCTAGGGGCACACATAACTGTCGGCACCGCCATATTTTTCAGCAGTTGAAGCTTCTGGATGCTCCAAGGGCAGCCCCATGTAGAGCGCATTGCAGTAGTCCGTTTGGGAGGTGACCAGTATTTCCTATACTTTCTTAAATTGTACTAGCATGATTTCTTTTCCTTTTTTCCTTGGAATTGTAATTAATAAATGTCTGAAAGGAGTCCATTCCAGTAGGTCAAAGCCTAATCTCTCTCATTCCAGAATACACACTAACAGATCCAAGTTATAGGAAGACAAATTCAAACTGAATGTCAGAAGGAAAAAACTTAGCAGTGAGAGCAATTTGAGAGCGGAACTGGTTATCCTGAGAGATGGCAGACTCCTTTGTTGGATTTACAGGTAGTCCCCGGGTTAAGAATGCCCAGTTTAAGGATGACCCATAGTTAAGAACGGAGCCTCTTGTAGCAAAATTGGAGTTAAATGCACAATGATTCAAGTTAAATACACAATAGTTCAAGTTCATTACACAATGCTACTTATACAGTATTATACGATAACGCTGTTCCAGCTTACATACAAATTCGACTTAAGGACAGACCTTGGGAATGGAACTCGTCTTAACCTGGGGACTGCCTGTATCACTTGCAAGCTAGACAGCCATCTGCTGGAAATATGTATTTGGATTCTTGCACTAAGCTGGGGATTAACTCGATGGCTTAAATGACCCTGCCAGACTCTTTAAGATTTGGTGACCTGGAGAGGATCCTAAGATTGAAACGTTACAATCGACTTGTGTGTCTTCATGTGGATTCTTGTCCCTTATTTTTTTTTTATTTCAGGCAACTTCTGAGTGGACCTTAGATTACCCTCCATTTTTTGCCTGGTTTGAATATGTGCTTTCACATGCTGCCAAGTACTTCGACAAAGAGATGCTCTCAGTTCAGAACCTCAACTATTCCAGCCCGATGACTGTTCTTTTCCAAAGACTTTCAGTCATCACTACAGATATGCTCTACATCTATGCCGTGTACCAGTAGGTGGTTCTGTCTTTATTTGGTGCGCTCTCGGGCATGGACCGAGTGTTTTTGGTTATCCTGGTCTCTACCTGCTTTTTTCCAAAATAACACTTGAATTAGTTTGAAGAGTATCCTTTCTCTCCTCCCAAAGAGGGGGTGGTGGGAAAAACTCATAAAAAAAGAGCATGACATAATATAACTTTGATTTTTCCCTGTCTGAATGCTTATGAAAAGGAAAGTGGACTGCATATACCTTTCTGCAACATTGCTAAGCCCCAGGACTTGGATAGCTCTAAAAGTATGCATTGTATACGGTTACCCAAAGTACAAAAGTCGATTCATTCAATTCCCAGTACAGGTAGTCCTTGACTTACAACCATTTGTTCAGCAACTGTTTAAAGTTACAACGGCAGTGAATAGTGGTTACAACCGGTCCTTAGAGTTCCGGCCATCCCAGCACTCCCATGGTTACATGATCGCGATCTGGGTGGTTGGCAACTCATTTGCACTTATAACCAGTTGCAGTGACCCACGATCACATGATCACCATTTGCAACCTTCCCTGCTGGCTTTCCCAGAAGGTCAATGGGAAACCAGTGAGAAAGATCACAAGTCATCGGGGTAAGTCTCCCCCACCTGTGCATCCTCCCCAGATCCTCTTTGCTCATGCTGTGCCAACTACTTGCACGCCTTCCCCAAGCCTCACTGTGCCTTCCTCGCACCCCCATGCACCCTCCCCAACCTTTGCCATGTGTCCCCTTGCACCATCCCTGACCCTCACCACGCCTCAAGCACCCCCATGCACCCTTCCCAACCCTCACTACACCACCATTGTGCACCCTCCATGACCCTCACTGCACCTCCCTCATGCACCCCTATGTACCCTCCCCAACCCTCACCATAGCTCCCCTGCACACTTTCTGTGACCCTTGCCATGCCACCCTTGCACTTTCATGCACCTCCCACGCCTTCCCCCACCCAGCAGCAGCCACTTACCTGCCTGCTGGCCTGCTTGTGACCCACCTGGAACTTGCAACTTCCTGCCGGCTTCCCCACTGACTTGGTTGTGGGAAGCCAGCAGGAAATTGCCTTGCCTAACGACCATGGGATTTGGTTAACAACAGCAACTGGGACTGCGGGGATTGCCGTCACTAATCAATGCAGTTGCGCTTTACGACCGCATTGCTTAGCGACAGAAATTCCAGTCCCAATTGCTGTCCTAAGTCAAGGACTACCTGTAGAAGGTTTGAACCACATTGTAAGACCTGCAGCTGTGTACATCTGACAAGTTCTAAATAGAATGCAACGGGTTGTCTATTGCCTCCTACTGGTCAGTATAACACCACAAAGGAATTCACCTTGTGTAAAGATAGATTTTATTTATTTATTTACAGGGCTTATATGACTGCCTATCTCATGCAATGACTCTAGGCAGCTCACAACAATTCATAAAACATAGTTAAAATCATACCCTTTCCCCCAGGCGCCAGACCAAACGTCCTCCCAGCTCAGCCCCCATCCTAGCCCAGTGCTTGGTGGAAGAACTATGTCTTCACAGCCCTCCAGAAGGCTAAAAGGGGAGGGATTTTTATTTTATTTTTATTTTATTGATTACATTTATCTCCACCCATCTCCCTCTGATGGGGGACTCTGGGCGGCTCACATAACCCATTAAAATGACAGGCCTCAAAGGGGCTAGCCATCCCCACGCTTGATGTCTTCCCTCCCCACCCCAGGACAAGCAGCAGAGCCAGGTCTTCAAATCCCTCCAGAGTGAGGGGGCCAGTCTCACCACTGGGGGCAAGATATTCCAAAGGGCAGGGGCTACAACACACACAGAAGGCCCGCTGATTTGCTGGGAAATCATGTAAAGTGAGGACATTTTATTTATTTATTCATTCATTCATTCATTCATTCATTCAACTTGTCCCCGCCCATCTCCCCACAACGGGGGACTCTGGGCGGCTTACAACAACTAAAATCAAAAAGACATAATTAAAATTATAAAAAGTTTAAAAGTTATAAAAACCAGACTTTACAGAAATAAGGATAAAAATAAAGAGGCTAAAAGATCCAAGAGTCCAATAGAGGCCACACCAGGCCGCTAAGGGGCCAGCCAACCCCATTTCTGGTATCCTCCCTCCCCGCCCCAGGCCAGATGGCAGAGCCAGGTCTTCAAATCCCTCCGAAAGGCCTGGAGTGAGGGGGCCTGTCTCACCCTCGGGGGCAGGATGTTCCAAAGGGCGGGGGCCACAGCAGAGAAGGCCCGCCTCTTGGACCCCGCTAGTCGAAGTTCTTTTACCGCGGGAATCCGGAGCATGCCCTCTCTGTGAGATCGGGTGGGACGGGTTGAAATCATGGGGGCGAGGCGGTCCTTCAGGTAACCTGGCCCCATGCCATGTAGGGCTTTAAAGGTGATAACCAACACCTTGAATTGGACCCGGAAGCAAACCGGTACCCAATGCAGCTCACGGAGCAAAGGTGTTATATGGGTCCTTCTTGGGGCCCCAAAAATTGCTCACGCAGCCGCATTCTGGACCAGCTGAAGCTTCCGGATACTCTTCAAGGGTAGCCCCATGTAGAGCTCATTGCAGTAGTCTATCTGGAAGATAACAAGGGCATGAGTGACTGTTCGCAGGGCATCCCAATCCAGGAAAGGGCGTAACTGGTGCACAACCCGAAGCTATGCAAAAGCCCTCCTGGCCACAGCTGCCACCTGCTCTTTGAGCAGGAGCCGTGGGTCCAGGAGGACCCCCAAATTACGCACTGGTTCTGTCTGGGGCAGTGCTCCCCATCCAGAACAAACGATGACAACGTCCCGGATACAGAGGAGCCATTAACCCACAGCCACTCCGTCTTGCCAGGGTTCAGCCGGAGCCCGTTGTTCCCCATCCAGACCCTCACAGCCTCCAGGCACCGCGAGAGGGTGGTCACGGCATCACTTACCTCACCAGGGATGGAGATATATAGTTGAGTATCATCAGCATACTGATGATACCTCATCCCATGATGGCGGATGATCTCGCCCAGCAGTTTCATATAGATGTTGAAAAGGAGCGGAGAGAGAACCGAACCCTGCGGCACCCCACAATGGAGGGGCCGAGGATGGGACCTCTCGCTCCCTATCACCACCGATTGGGATCGGCCCCGGAGAAAGGAGGTGAACCAGCACAAAACTCTGCCGCCCACCCCCATATCCCTGAGCCATCCCAATAGGATACCATGGTCGACGGTATTGAACACCGCTGAGAGATCAAGGAGAGCAAGGATGGTCGCACTTCCACCATCCTGCTCCCGCCAGAGATCATCCATAAGTGCAACCAATGCCGTGTCCATTCCATAGCCGGGCCTGAAACCTGACTGATAAGGGTCCAGATAATCCGTTTCCTCCAGGACCCTTTGGAGCTGCAAAGCCACCACTTTCTCAACCACCTTCTCCAAAAAGGGGAGGTGGGAGACTGGACGAAAGTTGTCCAGCACAGTAGGATCCAGGGAGGGCTTCTTGAGGAGGGGGTGCACAGTGCTCTTTAAAGGGCACTGGAAACACTCCCTCCTGCAAGGATGCATTAACCATCGCCTGGATCCAACCACATGTCACCTCCCGAGCTGCTTTCACCAGCCGGGAGGGGCATGGGTCCAGATGACAAGTGGTGGCCCTCACAGTCTGGAGGATCCTGTCCACTTCCTCAGGAACAACAGGATCAAACCATTCCCAGATAACTAGGCAAGAATGATCCCCTGGTATCTCCCCAGACCCTGCACCACGCTTGGAGTCCAACTTGGAATGAATCCGAGCGATTTTATCCTGCAGGTGCTCTGCAAATTCCTCCGTGCGGCCCTGCAAATGAACCACCAGATCCCCCTTACCAAGGAGCGACCTGGTGATCCCAAACAGGGCCGCCAGGCGGCACTCTGCAGACAAAATAAGGGCGGAGAAGTATTGCCGCTTTGCCGCCCTTATCGCCACAATGTAGGCCTTAATAGCGGCTCTAACATGTGTTCGGTCGGATTCAGTCCGTGTCTTCCTCCAGCGGCGCTCTAGGTGTCTCTTAACCCTCTTCAGCACCCTCAGCTCCTCCGTAAACCACGGGGAGTGTCGGGGCCGACGTGGCAAGAGAGGCCGCAAAGGCACGATCCTGTCCAAGGCCCCGGCCGCTTCTCTATTCCAGGCAGCAGCCAGGGCCTCCGCTGGACCGTGCAGCAGGTCCACGGGAATATCCCCCAGCTCCCTCTGAAACCCTGACGGGTCCATCAGGCGCCGGGGGCAGACCAATCGCATGGGTCCAGCCTCCCTGCAGAGGGGGGTGGCATAGGAGAAAGTCAGGGTCACCAGGACGTGATCTGACCATGACACCGGGGAAAGCTGTACATCTCCCCTCAGATCACTTTGCCATTGCTCAGACCAGAAAACTAAATCCGGCATGTGGCCACTATCTCAGGTTGGGTCCCGCACAATTTGAGACAGGCCCATGGCTGCCATGGTAGCCATGAACTCCTGAGCTGCATCCGAGGACCGTCCCAGGGATGGCAGGTTGAAGTCCCCCAGAACCATAAGCCTGGGGAACTCCACTGCCAGCCCCGAGACGGCCTCCAGCAGCTCAGGCAGGGGGGCTGCCACGCAGCAGGGAGGCTGGTACAGTAGCAGCACTCCCAACGGTTCGCGGGTGCCCAACCTAAGAAACAGTGTCTCACAGCCAGAAACTTGTGGAGCAATGCCCCTGAAGGCCACTAGAGAATCTTGGATGACGACAGCCACCCCTCCTCCCCTGCCCTGGTATCTCGGCTGGTGCCACACCATAAACCCAGCTGGGCACATTTCCGAGAGGGGCACCCCCCCCTCAGGCCCCAGCCAGGTCTCGGTAATACATGCCAGGTCTGCCCCCTCCTCAGTGATCAAGTCATCTATGATGGGAGCCTTGTTTTTAACTGACCTGGCATTAAGCAGCAGCAACTGGAGGCCAGGGCTCCTGAACCTGCTGGCCAGGACCTGGGAGTGAGCAAGGAGGGCCCGAACACGCCACCGGTAGCACACACCGGGGGTGTCTTCCCCGAAGATGGCCCGCCCCCTGCTCCCGCCATAACATCCCCTACCCCTCCCCACCTTGATACTGTAGCCCCCCCCCATCATCCCCAGGGGTACCAGGCCCAAATACCTCCAATCCCAGGCCCTCGGAGTTCCCAATCTAGGGCAGAGATCCCTCCATCCAATCACACATCTCCATTCAAAACCAGTCACTCCCAGGTGAGGGGAGATCTCGCCCACGCACCAGCTCACGCTCTCGGCGCAGGCTGAGACCCACCCCCCACCAACCTCACACCACAATCACACTCTGCCCCCCTGCGCGACCTCTCTCACTAGTCGGCAGGGCGGGCATCCCATACACACACGCACACCTCCTGGCTCTCACCCAGCAGGTGGAACCTCACATCCCCATACGCTCCTAGAGTCCCCCCCAGACTCTCACTACCAGGAGGGAGTCCCAAATACCCACTGGAGGGACCCCACAGCTCTGCACTGGCACTGGGCGGGGTTGAGTAGGGGAGGCTAGATCCTGGAGCCCCAATTCACCCCTCTTGAAACAAGGTCAATTGGGATGCCGTCTGGCACCCCCCCTGCTGCCCCACTGTTCCTCCAAACCGAGTGATCTTCCTCCACAGTTGGGCAGCCGCCTTGCATCGGGGCTTGCTGGAATTCGCCGCACCGTCCGAGGCTCGTTGGGGCCTACTTATCCTGCTCGGCTTGGAGCCCGTTGTGTCGTTGGGCCCACTGGGCCTGGGGTTGGGAATGCCGTGTCGGGCCCCGCCAGAGTTCGTTGTATTCTGCCATTGGTTGCTGGCGCTTGCCACGCTGCGCTGCGGTTCATCTGGGCTCCCTGCCGCTCGCTGCACCCCACAGGGGGTGGATAGTCTAAAGGCTTGCCGCTGGTCGCCGCCCGGCCGAACTCTCCGCGCCGCTCCAGGACTCAATGGGGCTGCCACGACCCGCCAGCACATCCCAGGGCCCGCCGCATCGACCCCACTCTGCTCTAGGGATCGATGGGGCCTGTCGCCCCGCCCCGGCACCACACCGGAGACGGCCAGGTCTGTCGCCCGTCGCTTGCCCGGTGTTGCCGCTCTCCGCCGCGCTCGGCTGCTCCGCTACCCATCCCAGGGCTTGCGCCTGGGGGACCCATCCGAGGGGAAAACCCCTTCCAGGTCTCCCCCCCCCCCGCACCCAATTCAGCCCTAGGAGATGGAAAGAATCCCGGGGGGGGAGTAATCTCACAATCTTCCCCCTTAATGCAGCGGCCGCGCCCGGCGTTTGCTGGCGGTCGCCATCTTGGAATCATGCCCTAATCCTCTCTGTCTGAGAGCTTATGAAGAGGAAGGTGGACTTGGTGCCATTCTGGACTTGAGGGATCGGCGAATGCCAGATCAGAATGCCTGGCTGCATTACAGTTGATTAGCCCCTTTCCAGAGGATCACCACTTATAGCTGCCTTAACAACAGACTTGGTAACTCTCGAAATGCAAAGGGGGTTGCTGTTTTCAGTCACCCTGGCAGATCTCAGGGCTGGCTGAGAGAGGTGATCAGATCCCCTCGCCCTCAGGGGTTGGGGGGGCAGCCAAGCTGAAGAAGTGTGACTTTGGGCCAGTCCCTCTCTCTCAGCCCAGCTCACCTCACAGGGTCGTTGTGGGGAAAACAGGAGGAGGAAGGAGTGTCAGGTATGTTCACCGCCTTGAGTTATTTATAAAAATAATAAGGGAGGATAAAAAAAATCTAAACAAACAAACAAACTGGCCTGCTTTGCCTAGCAGAGCTCCCAATTACAGTCACTGATATCTCAGGCCGAGGGCTGAGAAATGCCTTTATTGGCATTCTCGGCGCTCTCTGAGCTTGGTTGTTTGCTTGCAGACGTTTCCTTGCCCAGCTAAGTAATATTTATTTATTATTTATTAAACCAATTTATATAGCCACCCATCTCACCACAGGCGACTCTGGGCAGTGTACAACAGACAAAATATAATCAGTGCAAGTGAATGTGGGGTCATGCCTCTTACTGAAGCAGTCAGCTAATGCTTTCAAATATATTTCTGTAGCTCATCCATCGTGTTCCATATAAAATACTTGGCCTAAATGTAGTATTGATATTGCCACCAGCAGTAATGGGGGAATCCATACAGAAGCCCGTTCAGTGTTTTAGGGAATAAAATAACCTTTAGGGTTGCAGAAGATGCCCTGTCCAGAATGGGTTCAGAGGGCATCTTTTATTGGGGAGGATGAGTTGCTACCAACATGCATGCTACCTGCTCACTCCTCCTTCCAGCTGTCAGGCAGAAATCTTCCTATTTTGCTTCTGAGGAGCAGGAAGTGAGAGAGCCTAGCATCACTCTGGCTGGAAAGAATGGCCTATCCTAACTTAGTTGATTTCTAGCTTTTCCTCTTACGAACAGCATTACTTTTAAATTGCCACTTGGGAAGGCAGAGGGAAAGTAGGTATTTTTGCTTGACAAACTGCATGCCCTGTAAGATGCGTGCATGTAAGATTGTGTGTCTTGATTTCTTGTTATAGGTGCTGCAGTTGTATAAATGGGAAGCGAGGTGGAAAAGACCCACTAGAAAACCCTCCGTTTGTGCTCTCGATTCTTCTGTTATGGAATTTTGGTCTCTTGATCGTGGATCGTATCCTTGCACTCTAGTTGTTTCAGAAGATACTGATTCATGTCTTAACCAAGTAGGAGAGTAGGGCAAAAAACAACTTCTGTGTAGGTTAGATCTACTGGATCTGTTAGTGGTTAAATTTGTAGAGCTAGCCAAAGTAGTGTTGAAGGACTAAATCTGAAATGCCTCTTTGCTTGGAACAATTTTTCTAAAGTAGTCAGGCTTCCTTAAATCAATCTCAGATATTCACTTCCAATACAACGGCTTCCTGTTTGGATTCCTGCTGCTTTCTGTTGCACGATTATTCCAGGTAGTATATGGCCCATATGTATTTTAAAAGTGGGGGGCTAGGCAATAAAGTAAACATTTACCCAGCTGCACTTGGTGGGACCTGCTTCACTGAGTGAGGTGGGGAGTGTTGGGCTTTTAATTAGCAAGCAGTTCAGATGGTGCCATAGAAAAGTTTTTTTAAATAGTGCTCTAATCTTGGAGAGAGCCAGTTTGGTGCAGTGGCTGAAAGCACAAGGCTAAAAACCAGGAGGTGGTGAGTTCTAGTCCTGCCTTCAGCACAGAGTCCAGCTGGGGGACTTTGGGCCAGTCCCTCTCTCTCAGCCCTAGGAAGAAAATGAGGAAACCAGTTCCAAAAATGCTGCCAATAAACCGCAGGGACTCGTCCAGGCAGCTACCAGAAGTCAAAACAGATTTGAAGACCCCAGATAAAATAAAGCCTTAAGTTAATGTGGATTGCTGAATTTAATTATTTGTAGTATATGTGGAATTATACTGTGGATATGTGACATCTTCATGCACTGCAGAGAGTTACATAATTGTGGTAGTATAAAAATTGAATACAGTGAATGAATAACTCAATCAGAATTAATAGGGTAGGTGCAGAAGAGCTTAGCTTTAGTTCCTGAGCTTTCCAGTTAAAAGAACACCCAGGAGGGGTCTAGGAAAGATGCTTATGAGTACCAGGAAAGTTTTATCCAGTCAGAGGAGACAGCAGTGTGCTCCAGAATCACATCCCATTCATATAATTCTTTCTCTGTTCCTGCACATCATTAGAGGTAGTTCTTGCTTAATGACCACAATAGGGACTGGAAAATTTGTCATTAAGTGGGGCAGTCGTTAAGCAAGGCATCACGTGACTGCACCCAATTTTCACAACAACATGTGGTGGGCGTTAAGTGAATCACCGCAGTTGTTAAGCAAATCATGTGGTTGTTAAGCAAATCACACAGTTCCCCATTAATTTTGCTTGCCGGAAGCCCCCCAGGAAGGTTGCAAATGGCGATCATGTGACCTCTGGGACGCTGCAACTGTCATAAATATGTGCCAGTTGCTAAGCGCCCAAATTTTGATCACGTGACTGCGGGGACACTGTGATGGTCGTAAGTGCAAGGACCAGTCGTAAGTAACTTTTTTCAGCTATACAGAAAGGTCACTAAACGAATGGTTGTATGTCGAGGACTACCTTTAGCAAATGTGAATGAAAAACATAAACTTCGTGTCCCTTGCATGTTGGCATCAGGAATCTTTTTGCTGTCGTGCAGTCTTGTGAGATGGAGCAGGAGTGCGTATTTCTCTTCTTCCCATATTTTGTGATGTTAATTTGTGTGGAAACAGATCTCACAAAGCTTTAGTGGTGATTTTCAGTTATTTAATGGGGAAGCCCTGGGTGTTCTTTTTGGGAAATAATGTTTTAACTACTCAAATAAATGTTAATATTTTTATTACAATGGACCAAGAAAGATTTCCTGAATCTTGAGAAGCGCCAGTTTTGTTGTCTTGCTAAACTTCTGCATTGTTATCCAAAGTCCCAACTCCTCATCAAACTCTTGGCCAACATGCTTTGATAAAGGCAATTGATGTTTGTTTACCTTAACTAATCTCTTGGGTCTTCTCATCCCCATTCCCCTTTCCTTCCAGAAAAGATACTTAGAAGGAGCTTTTCTCTTTGCTGTCCTCTTGCATTTCAAGCACATCTACCTCTATGTAGCCCCAGCCTACGGCATATATCTACTCCGATCCTACTGCTTCACCGCAAATAATCCAGGCATGTTGCTGATCATTTCATACCTTGAAGGCAGAGAGGTTGGATTCTAATAGTAAGGAAGTGCGTGTGGGGGTTTCCTAAAGGGGGAGAATATTATGCCAGTTCCTGTTTGGGTCAAGAGTTAGATCATCAGCCATCATTCTTAACTGATGTGATCTGGATGGGCCCTTTCCAACATTGGGCCCATCCAGATGTGGTGAACTGCAATTCCTAGAATGTGTAGTTGATGCGATGGTTGGCTTGACAGTGTGAAAGTTTGAGGGACCTGTAATTCAGGTCATCTGGAAGGCACCGTTTCAGGTCTGGTTTTGTAAGGATGCTATACGGTTAGCTCAGGGCTCAGTAGAACAGCCTTCAGTGTCCGTTGGATGTGGCTGGGATAAGATCCGTTCTTCACGGAGAGGCAACGATGGCAGGCCTGCCATAGATAAGTACACATTTGTTTCCTCCCTTGGAGATAAACCACTTTTCATGAGAAATAACAGGCTGTACTAGTGTTTCACCAACTTCAATTAATGAAACACCGGGTAGTGAGTATTGTCAGTGGGGGCACCATATAAAGTGTTCCAGTCATCTTGAGTCTTAAGTTTACCAGTCCATGAGTACACATGATGTACCTTCATGGAGATGGAAATTTCTTTTTTTTAGACAGAGCAGTGGGGTCACACTACTTCCCTGTTTCTCCTTGGCCTCATTTGGAAAAACAGTTTCACGCATTCACTCTAAAGTAGATGCCCCAAATCTGTGCATGGAGAAAAGGCAGCACTTCTCCGCAGACTTCTGGCTGTGATGCCAGGAGTTTCAGTCCTGTTTGCCAGTAGCTCCATCCGGCGATACGGGGTTTTGAGAGAGCACTGTAACAGAAGATAGAAAGGTCTCTGCCTTCAAACACTTACCATCTGTTAACAGTAGGAAAAGTAGCAGTAGAAGAGAATTAAGTAGGAAAAGTGATTTGGGTAGGATTTAGCTGTGAAAAAATTGACACATCTTAACTCTGGTTCCCCAGAAAACAAGGTCTAGTTAGAAAGGTAGTCTGATCTGTCACTAGCAGGTTTGAAATAATCTATTATCATCATTCTAGCTCTTGTTTTCTCTAGATGGATCTCTCCGATGGCGCAGTTTCAGCTTTTGCCGCTTAATCGCCCTGGGATCGATCGTCTGCCTTGTTTCTGCAGTTTCCCTGGGACCGTTTCTGGCTAGGGTAAGGACCCACCTCCTTTTCTGAAAGACATTTTTATGAAGCTTCCTCAAGCTACAGCTTGCTCCATAACAGGTCTCGGTATCGCTTACCAAAATCAATGATCCAGCAGTGCTAACAGTCCGTTTGGCTTTCTCTGTGACGGGGCCCATCTGATGGAATACAGTGCCACAGGCCCCCGTCTTGTTTGTGGTTTAGAAAGAGTGGGGGGAAGACATTGTGTCTCCCCAAGCTTTGTGATGCTACTGTTCCACCTTTTGTTTTTTATAGCCATATAAATATAACACTTTATTATTGCACCTTGGAAGCAGAAGGAGAACTGTGAAGGGGCTATGCGGCATATCAATTTTATTAAAAAATAGTTAACTATCTGTGTACTTTCAGTTCGATGTAAGTGGCATACAGAATTTATAAATAAGTAATTGAGTATCTGTATACGTTCCTTTAGATATAAAAAGTGTGCATAATTTCTAAATAACATAAGCGTGTGCATCTATTTAAATATGTGGTATATAATGTATCTATCTCTGTGCATATGTATGAGCTTGTGTGTTATGTGCACATATACACTTATATATGTACAAGTCAGGTTTAGAGCTGGGGAATTTCAGGTGGAAATCTTAATTTGGAGAATGCTGTTCAGTTGTGGACAGTCAGTCTGTCTATTTATTTTTTACTCTTGGAGTTAGGAGCTGCCTTCCCATCCAGACTTCCACAAAATAATCAGCTTTGGTCCCAAGGCTGGGGTCAGTGTATTTTTGGGACCCCTGTTGTGGTCTGTGTTGCGTTTAAGATGGCTTTAGTCCAGGCTGCCTGTGTTGGTAATTGTTGCTTTTTGGGTTTATATACTGTCCAGAGTCTGTCGGAATTGGGTGGGTATAACAAATTTGAATGAATGAAGGAAGGAAGGAACGAACAAACAAACAAACAAACAAACAAACAAACATTTGGCTTATAAACAAAGCTAAACCGAAGTAACAATATTCCTAATATAACAGAGTTAAAATGCCATTAGTGTTGGTTGGTTTTTGGTCTAAATCAGTGTTTTTCAGACTTGGCAACTTTAAGATGGGTGGACTTCAACTCCCAGAAAAAACTGGTCTAAATGAAACCCCCTTGAAGAGAAGATTAATTTTATTTTTCTCCCACTTAGGGCCAGCTTCCTCAAGTTTTCTCTCGCCTCTTCCCTTTCAAACGAGGCCTCTGCCATGCATACTGGGCCCCAAATGTTTGGGCAGTGTATAACTCCATTGACAAAATGCTGTCAGTCCTTGGTAGGTACCTTAACTCATCTGTCTGTCTGTCTGTCCGTCCGTCCATCCATCCATCCATCCATCCATCCATTTTATTGGACTTGGACTGGAGTCACCTGACTCCAGTCGATTCTGGGTGGCTCACAGCATAAAAACCAACAGCAGTATACAATCCAGATAAAATAGGCTCTCATTATTAGAGTTTCATCGTGTTTTACAGATTTGTGCTTGACCTTCAGTCATAAATAAAGATGTGTGTATTTAACCCCCCATGCACAATTTTGCTGCTTCTGAGTAACAATAAAACAACCGTTGTCCAGATAGTTTTTCTTCTTTTTACAAAAACCTGCATAAAAATGTATGACCATTCACTTTGAGATGTTTTAAAATGGGGAGCACTAGATACAAGTAGTCCTTGCTTAATGACCACAATAGGGACCAGAAAATTCATTGTTAAGTGGTGTGGTTGTTAAGTGAGTCACACCTGATTTTACAACCTTTTTTGCAACAGTCGTTAGGCAAACCACCACAGCTGTTAAGCAAATCATGCAGTTCCTCATTGATTTTGCTTGCTGGAAGCTGGCTGGGAAGGTCACAAATGGCAAGTGCGAGCTGGTTGCCAAGCACCCGGATTGCAATCACATGACTGCAGGGGTGCTACGAAGGTTGTAAGCGCAAGGACCGTTGTAAGTCCCTTTGTTCAGCACTGTTGTAACTTTGAATGGTCACTAAACGAATGGTTGTTAAGTGAGGACTACCTGTAAGTGCTTTAAATAAATAAATCGAACGGTGGCTTTGTTACATCAAGTGACCCCCTTTTGAGATGCTGTATCTCAGAGATGCGCAACTTGGTGCAGGGGGGATAAGGTGAATATTTGGCTTTTCACTAGCTTTGCTTTTTGCTTCAGTCTTAACGGTAGACAGATAGAGAAGTGGATGCAATTAATAAAAATTAAATAAATGATCTGTGGAGTCCTTGGTGCTCTCTGGGCTTGGTTGTTTGCTTGCATGTTTCATGACCCAACTAGGAAACATCATCAGGGCTAGTGAGTGTGGGGTTTGCTCCCTGTTTATATATAATAGCTTTGCCCTGCCAGTGTTGGTGGGTGTGGGGTTTTCTCCTTGGTGGTCCCTTGATTAGGACATTGTTTGCTGCTTGATTGTTTGTCTGGTGTTGTCTGGCATAAATACATGAGTTACATTTAATATGGATATTCTGAATGTATTTAGGAATCTTCCCCCTTTTGCCCATGAAAGTAGGGCACTAGTGGGTCTTGCACTGAGAGGGGGTTAGACCAAGGTGACTTCCAACCCAATGATTCTATGATGGCAGTTTTAGAGGGATTTTGTAGAGTATGTCTAGGTCTCTGTCTTGTTTCTGTTTAGCATCAGGTGCGAGTGAAATTTCAGGGTATGGGAGAACAGATTGCAGCTTCAAGACTATTTTCACATTTTGGCAAAATGGGATTAATAACAGTGGTCTCTGCTCTTAATGCAGAAATGTGCAGCTCCCATCAGCTTGAGGGCCTCACCAGGCATTGCTCTACATGCCAATTGCTCTGTTGTAAAAGTGGGTGGAATCTGGAACATTTGCAGAGGGCATTTCAAGAGTTAAAGTAGCTTTTTAAAAGTGTTTGCTAGATTTAAGGCATACATTGTGGCTTTTCAAATTCACTGAATTTCAAGCACCCTGAAATATAACCACTCACCCCCAATTCTAATTTTGGGCATTATCCCCTTTGTACACTCTTGGAGGGGCACAAAAAGGATACTGACAGGCTGCAAATGGTCCACAGCTGGGACTTTTATTTCAAATTTAATTTAATTTTATTTTATTTTATTTTATTAAATTTATTGGCCACCCAACTCCAGTGGACTCTTCCCCCTTTTGCATTACATTAGTAAGTTCTTACAAAGTATCATTAGTTCCTTCTTCCAGTTTTCTTCCATTTAGTTCTTAAAGTAGCTTTTATTATCCAGATGTCCTCCAGGTATTTTTGGTCATTCCTGGTAGGCCCAGTAAGGAATTCTGGCTGGGTATGATGGGAAGTATAGTCCACCGGGTTTGGGAAAGCAGCCTTGGCTTCCTTAAATGGAAGCAGAGAATCAGAGAAGTAAAAGAATCTTTTTCCCAAGGCTGGTTCAGAGGTGCTGATTTGAGTTAAGCCATATTTCTGTAGCGTTTGATTCATTTATGGATATTTTTCTTGTTTTTACTTGTGAACTGCCTGGAGTCATTGGGAATTGGGCAGAATATAATTTTAATTAGAAGGAAGAGGAGGAAGGAGAAGAAGACTCCTTTGAGTAATTGCTAGAGGCAAAGTTAATGCAACCCTGATTGTCAGGCTTGTTAATTTAAAGCTCTCCCAAACCCAACTGAGGCTTCAATCCTGTACTGCTTATTTTGCAGATAGATAGCATAGAAAGAAAGGTTGATCCTGGCTTTCGACCTTCTTCAACCTTCAACAATAAATTCAGGCATGTATGTGTTTGACTATGCACCTGGGTTCACTAACAAATTTCCTGTTGACTTGCCAGGAGTGAAGTATCAATTCCTTGAGCCTGCCAGGATGCCTAAGGCAGCCATGACTGGAGGGCTGGTCCAGGAATTTCAGCACAGCGTCCTTCCTTCCGTGACCCCACTGGCAACCTTATTCTGTACTGCCATCTCAGTGCTGGTAAATACAAACCACTGTTACCTGTGTATTCTGCTATATTTTTATTTGTTTTAGCCAAATCCATTGAATTTCAGTGCATTCCACTGAAGTATCCCTATCAGTCCACAATATGCTTAAAAACAGCTGACTCTGCTCTTAAACATTTAACTGAACCCTGCCAGGCAGCAATTCACTGGGCAAATCTTTTCCTGGGCAAGAGATAGAATAATGAGGAAAAAAAATCTCAAGTTCTAAATATTACAGTGCCTGACTTTTACAGATACGTAAAATGATAAATTGGAAGGTCCTTTTTTCACTGTGAAGCTAATGCAGATGGATCTGGTGCCAAGAACTGGGAGGGCTAAAACGTTGGCTCCAGTCTTGGAAAATTTCTAGGCACAGTTAGATTTTCTTCTGTCTAAAGTGAATCCTTCTCAGATTGTTGAGTTTATATTTCAGATCTTCTTCCCGAATTTCAGAAAGATGGTTTTGCAGGTCACCATGTATGCTTGTTTAGGATAGTTGGTGAGTTCAGTCTTACATGGCCAGTGGGGTCTCATTTTAATGAGCATGCCTTCCAGGTAGAAAGCTAGTTAGCACAGCCAGCAATGATTAACACCTTTATCTGTGATGATTGGGGCTTTTAAAAATATATACGAAGAAGCAGCATTCAAAAATGCCACTTTCTATGCAACTGCAATTCTGCAACTGAGTTTGTTACCATGTAGAACAAGTAAACGTTGCCTAAAAGAGTCTGTCTTGTGGATTCTGGTCCATTCATTTTGCAGAATAATGGATTTCCTTCAACAGGATGTAGACTTGGCTGCTGCTTTAGATGTTAGGCAGAGTGAAGGGAGATAGGTGATCCTACCTGTGATGGCCGAATAGGTGGTAAATGATAGGAATAGGTTCTTGCTCACAATCAATAATGAAAATTTCCTGGAAACACTTGGCTGGCCATTGGAATACAACTTTTGGTCTGATCCAGCAGGGCTGGTTGGCGTGGTTCTTGCAAACTCAGTCCAGGATCTGATCCGGCATGAATCTTCGTCCCCACCATCAGACCTAGCTTAATATTTTGAGTAGCATTTCTCATTTAAACATTACTTTTTGTATCTCTGTCTCCTTTTTGCCCTTCACGAATGGTTTCGGCAGTATTCGTTGATTCCACTAGTCAAATTAAGAAGAGAAGACTCACTCTGTGACTCAGGAAATATGCCAGAAATACATTTCCCAGAATTCCTTGGTTGGGAGCCATGCCAGTAAAAGCCTGTAGTGGAAAGGCAGCAGTTAATTTTCTTTGCTGACCTAAAGCCATCCAAAGCTTGATGACACCTTGTCTAGCACATGACAGAAAAGGGAGGCTCCCTTTGATTGATGACCTGCTTGATGGTGGAAGACCCACTGAAGCTCTGTTTCTACCTGTTATTTCTAGCCTTCTGTTTTCTGTCTTTGGTTTAAACCCCAAGGGCCCAGAGGATTCCTGAGGTGCTTGGTTCTCTGTGCGCTAAGCTCCTTTCTATACGGTTGGCACGTCCATGAGAAAGCCATTCTCCTCGCCATTCTTCCTTTGAGGTAAGAGAACGGTCATTGCATGGCAGAGCTGCCTAACTAAGGGAAAACATTGCGGGGGGGCGTTATTGCAGGTTGGGCCTGATCATAAATATCAACCACAAGTGATGCAATGGAAACATGGACTTGTTTCAGCGGTCCTAAGAACCCAGGCATCCCTCTGGGCACAGCACTTTCTTCACTGGCTGTGGGACATGAGCTTCAAGACCAGGAAAAATCTCTGCTAGACCAGCCCCAAAACTGGTCAGAACTGTAAAGCAGTCGGTGAAGAAACCGAAGCTGGAAAAAGGCAGGATTTTTCAGCAAGACAACAATGCAAAACACACCTCCAGATCAATCACAAAAGTACTTACAGGAAAGAAAAAGGCTTTGCAATTGCTTTCACAGTCTCTGGATTTGAATCTTATTGAAAATCTGGAGTGTTGCTGCTAATTTATGAGTCAACGCTTAACTTAGAATTTGCAGGACAGATACCAAAGAACAGGAACAGCAAGGGAGACAACAGCAAGGGCAACAAACCTTTAGAGAAAGTTTATTAAGAAATTGTCCCTGAATATACTTATAGCATCAGAGAGATCTGCCGGGTGAACCCAAAAGCACAGACAGTCTCCAGAACTTGACTCACAAGAAAGCCAGGTAAAAGGGCAAATCTTATAGCCCTTTTTCCCCACACCCCCACCCTTTGGAATGCTCACCCCAGTACTGGCATAATTAGTAAGGAAGAAATTAATATTTGTATTTACATTCACTGGAAAGGAAAGGATTACAAGGGAGTAAACAGGTACCCAATGGGGAATACACATTGCAAGGAATGCGCTAGTGCCAGCTGTTTGCCTACCACACCTGCTCCAAACCACTTAGAAGGCAAAAGCCCTCAGTGCATAACTGACTAAGATCTTGTCAGTTTCAGGCAGCAGTCAAGCTGGCTGGAGGATACTAATCAACTAATTAAGGTCACAGAGTGGACTTGCTCTTAGTGCTTTTTAGGGAAGTGCTGGGGTGGGGGGAAGAAATGAGTCAGGCACAGGACATGGGGAGATTTCAAACATGCATGTAAGGAGACCTAACAGTATTTGCCAGCTAGAAGAGTTCTGCAAGAAGGAGTTGGAAAACAGTCTAAAAACATGAATTGAAAAACGGGATTAGAAAAGTATGACTAAAAAGATGTCCAAACTTCTGCACCTCCTGCATTCTTTCTTTTCTTATTCTGGATCGATATACAACTGCCTGTAAAAATATACCTTCAAATTTGCAGAAAAAGACTATGCTTAACGTTGCACCACACAGAGGTGGTTTCAACTTCCATTCCCTTGAGGATTCATTTAAACTTACAATTTGGTCAGGGACGCTGACATTTTTGAATGTAACTATAAATGTTGGGACCAGAATTTTCAAGCTTTTTTCCCTGCGGTCTGGAGGAGAGTCTCCTTTTTGAAAATTACTAAGCCTATATTAGGGAGGCCGTGATCTTGACCCTAGTGACTTGAAAGGCTTACTAAAGTGAAAGTGAAAAATCAGGAAGAGTCCAGTAGCACCTTTTATGACTGACACATTTTGTTAAAAGGCAGAAGCTTTTCAGAAGCTAAAATGTGTCGGTCAGAAAAGGTGCTACCGGACTCTTCCTGATTTTTTGCTACCGTAGACGAACACGATTTTCCTCCTACCATGAACTCAACACACCTTGTTCCAATTAAATGCATGCACAGTATTGTGGTGTCGGAGAATGGTGGAGGCAGATGAGAGATGATGGTGGCAGATGAGAGAGATTTGGAAAAGGCAGAATTCGTGCTTGAAAGATTCCTCTTTCGATTTTGTTTGTTCTGTTCTCAGCTTGCTGTCTGTGGACACGTCAAGAGATGCTGGTATTTACCTAATCCTGTCCACTACAGGGCATTTTTCTCTCTTCCCACTGCTGTTCACCGCACCAGGTATGTTTTGCTTCTCATGGTTTGCCCCCCCCAAAATTTTTTTTTTTTTGCTTTGATACTGTTTAGTGTCCCAAAGCAAAATATCTGAAAGAAGATGGCTGGACTAGGCTGAGCACCCAAAACTTACAGCAGTGGTAAATTATTTATATATATATTTGTTGTTCAATATACATCCTGCTTTATTTGGTCCAACTTGAGGTGCTGTACGTAATGTTCCCACCTCCTGTTTTCACCCCCAACAACAACCCTATGAGGTGGATTGGACTGAGAGGGAGGGACTGGCCCAGAGTCACCCAGTTGGCCTTCATGCCTAAGGAAGGCCTAGAACTCACAGTCTCGTGGGTTCTAGTCCAGCATCTTCACTACTACACCAGACTGGCTCCAAATGATGCCCCATTATCACAGGCTTGGTAGTGCTTGGATCAAGTCTACATTTCCATGTGGAAGAGGATGAGTTACTACAGACAATCCTCTACTTACGAACAGGTTACAAGAGGCTGTTTGTAAGTCCACTTTGTTCATAAGTCCAACCATGGCATGACACATATGTACACCCAGAAGTTTACGGCATGCTGCATACGTATGTGGTGTGCTGTAAACTTCTGGGCATACATATGCGGCACACCCTAAATTTCTGAGACCTTCCTTCTGGGACCTTCATTGGAGTTGTTGGAGGTTTGTTTGTATTGGCGAAAGTTCATAACTTGAAAGTTTGTAAGTAGAGGACTGTCTGTACCCTGGATAAAATCCCATGGCATGGATTTAAGCAGAAACCTGCAGGGTCTGTACCAATTTTGTCTGGGCCATGTTGCCACTCCAGACTTGTCGCAGTATATGCAAGGCACAAGTTTGGCGTGAGACAGGATACATAAATGGGAATACTTTTTCCCACAGTACATCTTTCCTGGAATTTGCTGCTACAAAATCTTTTTGTTTATTTCAGAGCTGCCAATAAAAATACTGCTGATGCTCCTCTTTTCGGTGTACAGTTTCTCCTCCCTGAAAGCCCTGTTCAGGTAAGAACTAAGTAATTTTATGGACAAAGAGAAAAATCTCTCCCCCACTGCCAAGTGGTCAAGTTCTACACACTATCCAATCCTATGGATGATTAAGCAACAGGATATGGCTGGGTCAGATGGCTACATGGATAGTTTGATCCTATGCAGCTCTCCTTCAAGGTGAAAGCCTTGTATTCAGTAGGACTGACTTTCTAGTTGAGGATTGTGGACCGGGTGGGCTGCAGGAAGTTGAAATAGAATAGAATAGAAATCTTTATTGTCATTGTACTACTTGTACAACGAAATTAAATGCCACCCCAGTGCAGCTTTAAAAATATAAAAACCATGGAACACATAACACACATAAAACACAACCTTCACATTCCATATTGCACAACCCCTGATGCTGCATTAATACTGCACTATACGATAGAATTCAGTATAGTTACAGCTCTAAGATAGAAGCTATTCTTCAGCCTATTTGTCCTTGTTTTCATTATCCTGTACCGTCTGCCAGATGGTAAGAGTTCAAAAAAAGAATGTCCAGGGTGAGATGGGTCCTTAAGAATGCTTTGAGCTTTCTTAAGGCAGCGGGAGCTGTAAAGGTCTTCCAAAAAGGGGAGAGGGCAACCAGTGATCCTCTGGGCAGTGGCGGTAACCCTCTGGAGCGCTTTCCTATCTGCCACTGTGCAGTTAGCAAACCATGCACAGGTGCAGTAGGTTAGCATGCTCTCTATAGTGCAGCGGTAGAAGGTCACCAGCAGTTTTTCATTCAGTTGTTGTTCCCTGAGAAGTCTCAGGTAGTATAATCTCTGCTGGGCCCTCTTAACCAAGGCTGCAATATGAGCGCCCCAGGTCAGGTCCTCCTTTATGGTCACACCCAGAAACTTAAAACTGGCCACCCGCTCCACTCAGTCTCCATTGATAACCAATCCAATCCAAATCCAATCCGAAACTTGTTTACTCAGTGGCAAGTCCTGCTGGGTTCATTTGGCTTCCCTCAGAGATGAGGTTGCAGGTAGATGTAGTGTGAATTAAGGTTTATATTGGTCATCAGCTGGATGTTTTGCACTGAATGTTCTGAAATATTCGAGAGGACATGGCACGGATGTCATGGGATGGAAAGTAAGTGCTGGTGACGAATAATTCCAGGCCTTGCAAGGAAATCAAGGAGAGTTGCTAATTGGCAAAAGCTAAATTTGGAAAGGTATTTCAGGATGAAGGAAATCTCCAGATTTCAGCAAGTGAGCGGGGATATGCCAAGAAACCCTGCCATCTGCAGCTCTCAAGATGCTAGCCAGATGAAGCAAGGAGAAAGTTCCGACGCATTGATGAGCTATGATCAAAGCCCTCATTATCAGGTTGTCCTGTGGGGAGACTGCTTTGGGACCTTGTGCAATGGTACGTGGGAATGAACTTGGGAGACGGGGAAGAGCCGCAGCCAGGGGAAAGGTCGGATAAGAGGCAGCTCAGCCCACAGCAGGAATGTGGACGTGGGAAGCATCTCAGAAGGGACCCTCCCTAGTTTCTTGGGCTGTAAAGGCGAGGGGGGAGAAATGTAGTTTCAGACTTGCAAGATTCTGTTTATGTCCTCTTACAATAAAGTAGAATTAGTTCATTGGGGCGTGCTTCCTGTCTGGACTACCTTGCAAGGCTGACATCAATCCTGCAAGTCTCATACTCTCTTTGGAAGAGAGGCAGAGGATTCCCTGCAGAATTTTAGGAATGGCGTCCAATCCCCAGAGGGCTCCTCCATCCACCGAGCACCTAGCAGCAGCGTTGTTGCAACACCAGCAGCAGGCAGATGCACAAATGACCAGTTTGCAGAATGCCATGCTACAACTAACACAACAGCTAGGACAGAATTTGTCTCAGCCCACAGCAGACCAGCCCCTTGCGGCTCTTCCCCGTCTCCCAAGGCCATTCCCACATACCATTACACCTCGCCACAGGAATAGCTAGTCCGCAATTCCCCATGTCCCAAAGGAAGGGATACAGCCTGACCCTAGATGGGAGCAAGTGGGGAAACAGATCCTCTTGACCCTAGGTGGGATGATCTGGCCTCTCAGAATAATGTCTCTTACTCTGCACGCCCCTCACTTGTTTCTCTTAGCTAGTGCCCTCATGCCACACTCCTTGTACCACACAAGTGTAGAATTAGGCAACAGGAAGCAGGAATTGAGCCTGCTCCAAACTGGCATTGAGGAGGCTTTGCCACTCCAGGGGGCTTTTCCCCCAGATGTGATTTCCACCCTAGCAGATATTTCTTCCCCTGTAAGGACAGACAGCTGTCACTCTTCTTGCACCAAGCGGTCTCTTCTTCCCCCTCTGACACGCCTTCCCGTATGCTTTCCTTCCAAAACTAAGGCACCTTCTGTCTCCGTCCTCCAACCTCATTTGGATTGGATTGGGGAGGGGAGACCCTGAGCTCGTTCTCATTAAATAGGCATGGTTGTTGGTGTAACTCGGTGTTTCTCAACCTTGACCAGTCTAAGATGTGTGGACTTCAACACCCAGAATTCCCCAGCCACCCTTGAGAAACACTGGCATAGCTAATGACTCTCTGCCTAATTTTAAATTTAGATGCCCATCTTCCCCACCCACCCTTGGTAAGAGATTTGCACCCTTGTTGCAAAATACAGATGTGGCCTTAGAAAGAAGCAACTTCTTAATATGATAGACTATGAAAAAATCTCATTAAAATCCTCTTCTCTTCTCTTCTCTTCTCTTCTCTTCTCTTCTCTTCTCTTCTCTTCTCTTCTCTTCTCTTCTCTTCTCTTCTCTTCTCTTCTCCCCTCCCCTCCCCTCCCCTCCCCTCCCCTCCCCTCCCCTCCCCTCCCCTCCCTTCTCCTGTATCCATAGGAAAGAGCCTCTGCTTAACTGGCTGGAAGCAGTCTACCTCACTGGGCTGATACCCATAGAAATCATCTGTGAAATAGTGTTTCCTTTTACCTCCTGGGCACAAAAACTACCTTTCCTCCCATTACTGCTCACCTCGGTATATTGTGCTTTAGGCATCATTTATGCCTGGCTCAAACTATATATCTCAGCCTTCACAGAACCATTGGAAGTCAAACAAAAAGAAGAATAAAGATGTTTACAGCGGGTTCCACGCCAACAAGGATCTTTCCAGAAAGTTCACAACCGCTAAATGGCGACAGGTGCTAAAGACTGGACATCATGTCCACTTCCAGAAATGCTTCCTCATTCTTTAAAGACTTGGGAACCTGAAAGTAATCAAGAAGCTGGGCTATTTCCAGAGTGAGAAAAAAAAGGATGAAATTTACTTTATCAAACAACCTTTAATGGTAAACAAAATGGCACCAAGGTTTTTTAAACCAGTTTCACCTAAATGAAATATTTATTATTTCCAACGTGGTTGGTATAGCAGGAAAAATCAACAGTTTTGCTTTATTTTTCTTTTAAGTAATTCTGCCTCCAAAGGCCAGAGGGATGTGCTGATACATACCCAGAGGGAGCAGGAACAATTTATTTGTCCCCATTTTGAGGAGGAGGGTTCGAGGAGATATTTTTTAAAAAATTTAAATAGGGACATTCAGCCTAACAGAAGTTTAATATGTATTTTCCTTATTTTGAATTAAAATGAAAACAGATTTGCAAATTTCAGGGGTGGGCTTTGGACATATCAAAAAAAGGAAAGAGGCTGGGTTCCCCAACTCTGTATTATAGGATCACTGATCTCTAGAAAAAGTTAAGTTGCAATCATGCATGGTGAAAAATGTGAATAAAGAATTCATTTTTATATCTGTTTCCTTGTATAGAATTTATAATTGTAGATGTATCTTAGAAGCCACACCGTATCTGATTAGACCAATTCATGGAAGATCTTTCAGTGCTTTTAGCTAGAAAAGCTTATGAACTCTCATTCACAGACAGCAAGAAACTAAATAGCTATTGCTGAGGAAAGGACTTGCATGCCATTTACCGAATAAAATTCTCAAATTGTTTAAGGATGTTTCATGTTTGGCTACATATCTCTTGGAGAGATGTCTTGTTAAACCTGGTTTTAACTTGGAGGTGGCATTGTCAAGCCATGGGATTTTTATATACGATGAATACAAGGTGGATAGACTCGGTTGGATCAGTGATGGGTGCACTGTTGCAAGACCTGAAGGACCAGGCTGAGGGCAGATCCTCCTGGAGAAAATCTCTCCATGTGGTTGCTGAGAGTTGGCACTGACTTGATGGCACATCATCAAATTACACAACATACGTGAACGGTTGGATTTGTGGCAGAAGAGCTGTGCTTAGGGCTCCATCTTAAAGTTAGCCCTGTTTCTACCTGAGCCCATAAGGTAGATGGGGCCAAGGGCCGGACTTAGTCTTGTAGTAGTGTGCTTGGAGTTGTAGTCCCATTTTTTAAAGTTAAATACGGTAACTTCTGATGTGTTTGTTCTTGCCTTGTTCCAAGAGCTGAGAGAGGGGGACTGGCCCAAAGTCGCCCCGCTGGCTTTGCGCCTAAAGCGGAACTAGATGTCGTGGTCTGCGGTCCCTAGCCCAGTGCTTTTAACCACTACACCAAACTGGCTCTCCTAGGTGCTGGAAATGTGGGTGTAGATGTGCAGGTACGTGTGTGTATATGCATATAGTATACATGATAAACGTGGGTCAGTCTTGACTCGTGACTCGACTGGTGTTTCTCAACCTTGGCAACTTTAAGACATGTGGACTTCAACTCCCAGAATTCCCTAGCCAGCCATGCTGGCTGGGGAATTCTGGGAATTGAAGTCCACTCATCTTAAAGTGGCCCAGATTGAAACATGCTGGCCTGGCTGAGTATCTCTGCATCGCTGTTTTGGGTTGTGTCTACATGCAACATCGGATTCAGGAGTACCATCAAAATGGAGCTTGCCCTGGAGAACCAAAGCCGCCTTACTCACTTCCTCCTGACCAATAATGGACTTATTAGAAGGTCGTTTGGATTGCAATTTTGAGTTTAGCTTGACGGCTACAAGAAAGAAAAATATATGAAAGCACTAAGGTGAGTAACAGCTAAGTTAAATGCCACGCTTTGCCTGGTTACCTGAATAATCCCTTGTTCTGGCTTTGTATAATACGCTGCACCGTAAACGGATCCTCTGCCATGCTAAGAATATAAATACATTCCTGAGATTAAAGTTTGAGTGGCACGTGGTGGAAGTACAATTCCTGAGTCTTCAACCCGCGTCTGGCAAAGACAGCGGCTTCCAAGTTTCCCAGGTTAAGCACGGAAAATGGGTAAAAAGCAAAGGCAGGGCAGAGGAATGAGGAAAGGGATGCCTGCAGGAACCGGTCAAAAGAGTCAAGATGGCGGCCAGGATGGTGGGAGCGATGCCCACCCGCCCTTTGCTACATGACCCCGGTGTGCTCCAGCTTCGCGCATTCAGACAACCTCCCAGGCCGACCCACCCAGCCCCCCTTGCACCGCGCCACCCCCCCAGGCGCGTCGGGACTCCAGTTCCCAGCGCCCCCAGCCGAGAAGGGGGCCGGGAGCGCGGGGCGGGGCGGGCTCCCGGGAGCGCATTCACACGGCTCATCAGGCGCTCCGATCCGCCGACGCCGAGCGCGCTCCTGCCCCTAATTCCGCACTCAAAGCAGAGAAGCGACGCTGGGCGCGCACGGCCACGCGTTCCTTTCCTTGGAAGCTTCACGCGCCCGCCCGCGCAGTGCGATCCTCCACCTGCGCGCGCCGCCCACCCGACCGCCCTTCGCCGAACGCTGCGCGCGCCGCGCACAAAGACGCCTCCGGGGCGCCGCCAGCGCCCCGCCTCCCGGCCAATCCGGGCCACGCGGCGGGGAGGGGCGGCCGGGAGCCCCGCCCCCTGCGCGAGGGAGGGAGCGAGGGGGGAACCGGGAGCGGCGGAACGTTCCTCCGAGGGCGCGCGCGGCCGCGGGGAAGGCGTTGCGGGCAGCACCCTCCGCCGCCCTTGCCGCTCGCCATGCAGCTCCGCTTCGCGGTCCCGGACCAGGCGCTCTCGCTGCCGCCGCCGCCGCTGCTCAACTTCCCCTCCGTCTGGACGGCGGGCTGCTTCTGGCTCAGCGCCCTGCTGGACAACGGCATCAACCGCAGGCCCGTCCTGCGAGCCGGTCAGTCGCCTCGGGGGGCTCTCCGGCCGGCCTCCGACCAGAAGGGAACCCTGCACGCCCATAATCCACAGCCGAAAGAAGCCCAACCCAAGCCAGGCCTCGACGGGTCCTGCGTGACCTCTGGGGACGACGCTCCCAGGAGGGCCTTGGCTGGGCGCGATGGCGGGCTTAGCTATGCGCTGGGTCGCTATCCCGGCTTTGGGCCGAGGCACGCAACTCACGCCCCCCTCATTCCCCCCACAACAACCCTGTGAGTGGGTCGGGCTGAGGGAGACAGACCGACCAAGGTCACGCCAACGGGGCTCTCTTAGACCAGGCCCGATCCCATCATAATAATGATGATAAATTTAAATGCTATTATATTAAACTGCCCTTTGGACAAATCAGCCATCAGTAGACACGGAGGGACAAACCGCATTTACGCGCCCTTCGAAAGGCCGATGGAGAGTCTCAGCCATCCAGGCGGAATCGTCTGGAGGTCGAGTCTTGGCAACTGGACCTCTTTCTTCTGGTCTGACGCGTTTCGCTGCTTGTCCAGGCAGCGTCTTCAGGGATCAGGAGCAAGACATCCCGAAGCATCCCGAAGACTCCACTAATCACTTATCCCGTCGTCCCTTCAACGAGCCCGTCGTGTCCGTGAGGAACGCAGCCGCCCTCGTAGACCTTTATCGGGTCCCCCCAACCGGCTTTCTAGACTGAAGAAGCCGCTTGGACAAGCAGCGAAACGCGTCAAGCCAAAGGAAAAGAAGTCCAGCTGCCACGAAAGAGACGATAGAAAACCTAGGCAGACAAGAGCACGTCCCTCCCGCAGCCGACACTCGGATAAGCAGGGATTAGGGCCAGACACGCCGTCCGGCAGAAAACAATCCCCGATCGAGGAACCACCAAGGCGGACACCACACGCCCACCAACACTGTCGGGGCAAAGCGACTATATGAACCGGGAGCAAACCCCACACTCACCGGCACCGATGATGTTCCCTAGTTGGCTCACGAAACGTCTGCAAGCAAACAGCCGAGCTCAGAGAGCGCCAAGGACTCCGCTGCTCCCTTTTTTAAATTATGATGCGCTTGTAAAGAGCGTCTGGCCTGGATGCGTTTGGGCTGGGGTTGGAGGTGCTGGTCAGCCAGTATGCAGGGATGGTCTGCCAGGGGGGAGCTGAGGAAGGGCAGACCCGCTGTAGGGTGAGGAGAGGAGGAAGGGGTCTGTGGGGATTCAATGGGAAGAAACAGGACGGATTTAGCTGTTTCAGTCCAGGCGGAGTTCAGCTCCTGTTCTTCACGCCTTTCCTTGTAGGCATCACCACAGTGACAACCACGTGGGCATCTGGCGTGCACCATTGGAAGTGCCGCTTGTGGAATTCGGGGCCGGGTGTTAAACTTCCCCTTTGCTCTCTTGAACCTTTCCAGGTCTCCATCGTCAAGTCCTGATGGCCACTCTGGGGTTTTGTTTGGGCTACTACCTGAAGAGATATTCCAATTACTATTACGCCGAGCGGGACAGAGAGCTTTTTAGTTACGTAAAGCAACATCCCGAGGACTTTGTGGAAAAAGGTACTTTGATGTTAAACGCCCTCAAGAAGAGCTGCGCCCGTGCGTAAAGCGTGGGGCCGCCTCGCGTTCGGGAGAGGAAAGCAGCCGCTTTCTGGGGCAGATGGGGGGACCCCCAGCTGTTCTTCCTGAGTTGCCCACAGCATGGATGCGATACAGACCCCAAATACTTCCTCAAGCGAGTTGGGACAAAGCCTTCACAAATCTATAAAAAAGCCCCGGGTGATAGCCACAGTCAGGGTGGTCAGTGATGAGGATGCTGGAAGTTATACTTCAACAACAGCTGGATTCCTCTTTGCTCTGGGTTGTCCAGGGTCAGGAGTGTGTGGAGCTGGAGAGATAATTTTATCTCAGGTCTCAAAATCTGAGAATTGGGGGGGGCGGGTTATACCATTGATTCAGTCTTGATTCTTGGCGACTGCGTGGACATGTTCGTGCATATTTTCTTGACAACGTTTTTGGAAGTGGTTTGTGCTTCCTCCTAGGGCTGAGAGAGAAGGACTGGCTCAAGGTCGCCCAGCTGGCTTTCATGCCTAAGGCGGGACTAGAACTCCCCGTCTCCTGGCTTCTAGCCCGGCACCTGAACCGCTACACCAGACTGGCTCTCAGCAGGCCAGTCCACTCGATGGGCGTGTTTATCAGCCCCTCTAAACAGGGCTACAAACATGCAGGACCAAGGAATCCTGCTTGTCCAAGAACAGTTTGACTTAGAGTTGACCGTAGACTTTCTTAACAGAAGCTCTTTGAGCCCTTGCTTGCTTAAAATCTCTTGAAGCAAGTGCCGAAAAAGAGAGGCAACCGCAAAGATGCAGGAAGTTGGTGCTTTTCCTCGTTCATGGTTTCTGGATAAGCTTCATCAGCAGGATGATTTCTTGTTTTGGTAGAGCCAAGAAAGGTGGGAGATATTCTGGAAGACTTTGTCCCGATTCGCTGAAGACTGCAAGCAGATCCTGTCTTATTCACGGCATCTTTCCACGCTACTCTTGCGTGTGGAAGCCCTCGGGGTCAACTTGCCTGCTGATAGATGTGGATTGTATCCTTTCTGATTAAAGCTATATGAAGGTAGACTCTGCCTTTTGCTCTTGGTGTACGCCCGGAAACGGGGGAGAAGACATCTGGGAGATCTGGCGTCAATAATGCGCAGAATTTAGCACTGCGGAAAGTGGGAATCCCTGGCGTTATCTCAGCTCCATGTTACGCTAAATGATTTCTGTCAGTGGGTACTGATCGTGAAGAGACTAATCACTGAATAACAGCTCCTGTGGTGCAAAGGGTTGGGAGGAGGTTGCAGAGCAAAGAGGTACCATTTTGGCAGCCTGACATCCCAAAACGGGTCCCGTAATCTTTCACCTATTGGAAGGTGCGCCAGTATCCAGTCTGCAAAGGCAACTCTGCATCCGTTTGGGGGAATCTACCTGCTGAAAGGTGTGTTCTTCTGGCTGGTCAGGACGAACTCCTTAAATCAAGGGGTCAGTCTGTGACTTGGCTCAGCCCCGAAATGGTTTGGTTTGGTTTGGTTTGGTTTGGGTATCAACCCCATTAGTGTCTGTGAAGGATGCTCTGAACACTGGAGCTGAGCTGCCTCTGAGCGTTTGTCTGCTGTCCCAGTGTTGGACGAGGCAGGGCAACGTGGCCCCAAAGGGTTTCAGACCAGTTTCTCCGTCTCCACCTCACTCCATCCTCCCTTTCCAGACCCGGGGGGTCTTCTCGTAAAGGGTTGGGCTAGGAGCAGGGAGACCTAGGTTCGAGTCCTCCCTTACTGGTGACTTGGGGCCCCCCTCAGCCCAGCCTACCTTGCAAGATTGTTGTGTGGAAAACTCAGCACTGCATACATCCTCTTGAACTCCTCAATAGGAAGCAGGATATAAAGAAAATAGTAATTTGCATCATGCCAACAACTTGAGATGAGGCCCCAGATGGTACAATGAGACTGAAAAGCTAAGCGGTGCCTGACATCACAAGGGGGCATGTCCAGCTCCTCAAAAGCTGTGGATTTTACCTCAGTGAGGGGTAGGGCCACATCCTGCTTGGAAAGCTTCGGAAATGGCATAGAAATGCACTGAATGTCATGGATATCAGTGGCTCTTCATCCCGGTGGTTCCATAGATCCCCACATCCAGGGGAGTCTTTCCACAAAAGCCTTTTTCTGGGAAAAGTCAGGGGAGCTTTCTGGTGGGATCGGCTGGCCTTCCTTGGCCCCTGGGGCCTGGGGGTTAGAGCTTCAGTCCGGTCCCCTCAGCAGGCGGCTCCAATTGTCCTCGCAGGCCTTTTAAAACTGGATTACAGGCATTTTGGTGGCATTTCAGCTTAGCGGAAAAGCAACTGCGTTGCACGCAAAGGGCCTGGAGAAGTGATCATTGAAGACCCGACATCCAAGTGCTCAGGAAGACCCCAGGCAGGGTTTCCCACAGTCTGTAAAACTGGAGTTTGCTGAGCTATAGTTTGCTGATTAAGCCAACATGTCACGCTAAGTCTTCAGCTACCCAATCCAACCACCGGATGGTTTCGCACGTGTGACTCTGTAAAGGAAAGCTGATTTGGGTATGATGGGACTTGGCTGATCTCAAGAGAAACTAAGCAGGGTTTCAGACTTGGGTTCGGACACCTTGGTTGGAGCCCAGAAAGCCCAAGGCTTCGGGCTGGGCCGGGAAGTTGAGGGTCCACCCCAGAAGAAGAGAGCAGATCGCCGTTGCTCAGGAAGGTGTCCTGAAGTTTCAGGGCCAGGAGTTGAGCATCACTCCGGGGAAAGAAATTACATTTCTTCCTTCATTTCTTCCTTAATTCACGTCTCAGCAATTCTACTTGAGTCACTGGATAGAAAAATTATTTTTGGGTCCTTAGAGACAGGCCCAGATTATGACCTGCTAAGGTCTTAAAACTAGGTTAATAATAAATTGTAATTAAAAGAGAAGTAATGGTGGTTTGCATTCTTTCATGTATCCCTGCCAGAAATGCAGTGAAAATCTAGTCGTCCAAAAGTGTTATCTTGCAAAACCCCTCTGTGTGTTAGAAGCACCTTTTAACAAAAATATTTCAGGAGTCCTTGAACATTTTCAGTGATGCTAATGTGCAAAAATAAAAGAAGAACAGTTGCACAAAGGCCCTGCAACCCCCACTGTGTTAGTTTTGCATCTCATGGGGAAACATAAAACCTTATTTCCCAATTTCTGGATGGTAAAGTAATTCATGGCATCCTCGAATGCGAGATTACGGAATTATCGCTTTCTGCAGGCGTCATGCTTGGCGCCGAAGACCTTCCTTGGAGCATCGCTGCCCAGAGTTCCTTCTTGACCTCTTTCAGCCGGAAAGACGAGCAGCTGGTAACTGCTGGACTAAAAAAAAATTTAAAGGCTGCAACGTTCGTCTTCGCTGGGGAAAGCCGACCAAAAGTTACAAAGGAATTTGCACCAGGTGTGCATGAAAGCAAGGAATTGCCACACGTGCGTTGCAGTTGTGTCATTTTCTTTTGCACGGGTTCCAGTCACGAAAAAGGTCTGCCCTCTTTGCTCTTTTAATCTGTTGGTGGAGCATCTTCCAACCACCTCCGTCCTCTCCTTCCCCGTTTCCTTCGACATACCTGGAAGTTTTCCTCCTAAAGGGAGCGTCACCTGGTAAAACCACCCTGACTTACAGTCATCACACGCTCTCAGTGGTTTTCCTCCATTTCTCCATTACTTCTTCAACCAGCGGCGTGAACCGTGAAAGCCCCTCTCGTCTGTGACCTTCCGAGGCCTCTTGTGCGAAGCCCTCGGATCTCGGCTGCCTCGTGCAAGCCTCAGTGTCCACCGATTATCCCTTAGCAGGGAGATGTGGTTACTGTGGTCCAGGGTGACCAGGCGTGGGGGGGCGGGGGGTGAGGCAAGCCCCGCCCCTTTTGTACGTGCATTGTGATGTGTCAAAGCTTGCAGCACAATGATGCCAGTGCGCTTTTGTCGTGTTCACACAAGGGAGCTCCTGCAGATTCCCCTGCCACGGTCACTAGGACTCCCGGCTCGATGCATCTGGAGGGGGCCAGGTTGGGGAAGTGTGGCCTAATGGGTTGAGCCGTTCCTCAGTGGACTGACTGCAATGCCCATAAGGCACCATAGCGAAAAGGCACCCGGCCCCACAGACCTTGAGACGAGGTCAGGATTAGGAAATCGGGATGCCTGAAGCAATGGCTTAAGACTCCTGGCCACCTTCCGCTCGACGGTCAACGGCGCGATTGTTCTAAAAAAAGAAAATCGATTGGGACAGCTCCAGACTGGAATGAAATGGTTTGTTTTTGGAAGCCAGACTGCCGCAGATGGCCTTTGGGCCAGAACGTCGCCTGCTGAAAAGGGCCCCGCCTTTGTCTGGGGGGAGATCTCTGCCCCGAGCAGAGGCTGCCAGGGGGTTCTCTGACGCCGGCCAGCCCGAAAGCAAATTGGGGCAAAGATGCCCAGTCAAAACCACGATGATCTTTTTCCTCGATCTCATGGATTAAGAATGGTGTGGTTTTAGCCCTGTGTCTGCAGGAGGAGGAACAGGGAACGCCGCCGCCCCGACCCCGTTTGGGGTTCTGTGTCGGAGCTGGACCGGCCGCCGGGAGACCCTCAGTCCCAGTCCCCTGCAGGCCTGGCGTTCCCTGGGGGATTTGGGCCGGTCAGGCCCTCCCTCTGTGCCCCAGACCCGTGTGGCGTAATGGGGCAGGGGCTGTTTAGCGGCGGGGAGACCACTTTCTGCTCAAAGAAGAGGGGAGATGGGAAGTCTCGGAACCTCTGGCCCTTCGGGTGACTTTCCAGAATAGTTTTGCCTCTCTGGTGGACGCTCCAGTCTGGAGAGAGCAACTGCCTGCAGTGTTGGGGGGGGGTTGCAGACGTTGCAGGGTCTTCCCCCCCCCCCGCCAAAGGCCCCAAGAAGCGGATTTGAGTCTGAGCTCCGCACGGCCTGCGCCCTCCTCCTCCTCGCCCCACTGCCGAAGCCCTTCCAGGAGGAAACCCTCCAGCGCGGCCGGGGTGACTCGAGTCCCGTTCGGTGGCAGGCAGAGCCCGCCCTGCCCCCCCGGCCCCTGCCCACTGGCTTCAGGGCCCATTGGCAGGGCTGTCCTGCTGCGCTGGGCATCTGGGGGGGAGGTCAGAAGAGTCAAGATGGTGGCTGTGAACTATGGTCCAACGAAGGGAATCATCATGGGGGATATTAAGTATTAATTTGAGACACATGTAAATGACCCATTTTTAAAAGGCATTTTCTTTCTCCACAAATAAAAGAAATGAGGCAATATGTTTCCCTCTGGCACAGATTTTCATAATCTTTTCCAACAATAGAGATTGTTTCTTTCTCATGTGCAATTTCCATATTGTCTTCAGGTCTTGATATACAAGGGATATGCCTAGAGGGCCAGAGTTTTCTTTTTTCTGTTTTGCTTGTCCTTGTTTGTTATGAACCACCCTTTCTAATGCGCACTGCAGGTTTAAAAAAGGGACAGGGCTTTGATTGCAGGGTCACAGTCGCCATCTTGACTTTTCTGACCTCCCTACCATGAAAACACCTGCACCCTGCCCAAGAGCCAATTCCCCCCCACCCCCGGCCAACCCTGGCGATGCAGAATGAGAGAACGGGAGAGGAGAGAAGGGGGCTCCGTTGTAGCCAGTTCTCATTCCCCCAGAGAGACCTGTTGGATGGGGGACCAACAAGAGATTCTCTCCACCCACCAGTCTTGACCGAGAAGGGGGATGTTTCTCTCCTTCCTGCCAGCCTGGTTGCAGGAGGACAGCAGCTGGGAAGCCGTGAGCCGTTGGCAAGGCAGAAGCCCGGAGCAAATCCGGGCGTGGAGTGGGGTTGCCCTTGGTTATGCCCAAGAAAAACTCCTTTTTCAGGCTGCGCTGCGGGAGAACCCTCCAAAGCCCTAGGAGGAGAAGAGGAAGGCCTGCAGGAAAGCAGGGAGGGCAGAGTGCAGTATAAATGTCACGAATAAATGTCCTGTGAGGCTTGGGTATAAACCATAATAAAGGTAATTTAACAGCAATAAAACACATGTTGACATTCCGAAATGACTGCTACAGTTAAAGACACCATTGACGATAGAAGGAGCTCATCGTCCCTTCAGCTGAACCTGGGTTAGCGCTTAAAGCATAAGGAGCCCTGGACGTTCAGCCCAGGCATGAATAAGAACGCCGTAAAGTCCGATTCAGTGCTTGAAGAATTCAGGCTGTCGTCCGTCCCCCGTCCAGCCGGGGAACATTTCTTCGGCAGCTTCAACCGTTTCCTCCCGAGGAGAGACGTTCTGGGATTTGTCCTGGGAAGGAAAGATAATTGGGAAAGTTAGAAAGTGCCTGTTCCAGCACGCCTGCGTTCAGAGGGGAGGTTAATGGGCTGTGGGAACATCCTAACCCAGTTAACGGACCTTGACAACTGATCGGGGGGATGATGGTTGCAGCCCCGGCATGGAAGACGGGGCAGAAAGGGGTGGAGTGGGTGAACGTCTGGGGAGGCTGCCCCTGAAGACGGGATCCCGCATCTTCCTCACCACACAATGGCGGTGTTCGCGTCACAGGCTGTGCCCAAACAATTAAAGCACGCAACAGCTTAATGCGATGCCCAGATCATGGCATGCGACTGCAGCGAGCCGGCCTGCACACCATTCATCCCCCCGTCTAGCATGTTGTGCGAACACAGCCTTGTGTGTTCGTGTGATGGTAGCTGAAACTCCCAGACGTGCAAAGATGGGCATTTCTAACTCTCTGCGCTTGGTTTTTATTTCCCTCTGCTGGAGTCTCTGTCCCGTTTGTGTCTCTGCTATGGATTGCTGATAGCAAATTTCAGTTTATTGGCCTGGAAAGGAAATTTCCCCAAAGGGGAATTCAGCCCCAGGGCTGGGGAGAGGTTTAAAAGCAGATCTTTCTGGGTCAACTGCTTCCAGTCTGGGGGGCGGCGGGGGGTCAAAACATTCAAGATGGTGGCCACAATCATGTGATTGAAGCCCCATAAGCCATGCTACCACTAAAGAAGAATGGGATTGTCCCCCCCCCCCCCCGCCCCCAGACAAAGCTGGTGGCTGCCTTTTTAAGTCAAATCTTTCTGAAGGGCAGAAACGTTTCCTAAAGGTTCGTAGCCAAGGTGGCTCTTGAGATTGGCTTACCTTGACAGCTTCGGGCTTGAAAGGTCACCACTGAAGGGGAGTTTCACTCTGGTTTATCTGCTGCAGGATTTCATTATATTTGGAGGTCACGTTGTTTGCCACTTGGGTCAGCCGCTGGAGGACCTGACGCAGGGCAGCTACATGGTAAGAAAAGAGACTCTGCAGGTCAGCGTTGTCTTTGGCACCCGGGTCTTTCTGGGGTGGGGTGAAGCTGGCCAGCCGGTCGTCAAGAGGCACTAGACTGTCCTCCACCAGGAATCGGATGGACTTTAGTTGGACATAATATTCGTAGAGGTCTTTGTCACTGTCTGACTGGCCCCCAAAGCCATCCTCCTGCTCCCCGAAGGAGACCCCGCGGAGGAGGCTGGGGAACATCACTGTCTGCTCCATCTTGTGGATGGCAGAGAAGTACTTTTCCATGGCTGCAGAAGAGAGACCTTCTGGGAGCTGGAAGTCAGCCGGTGTGTGGAAGTCTCCACCGAGCTGGGAGAACGGCAGGGAGCAAAGGGTGGTCCTGCCTTCCGGGCAGTTGGTGGCAATTTATGAGCAAGAGTGGGGGAATCAGCCCCGACTAGCGTGATCGGGCCGGTTCCATCAAAGGACACTCCTTGTTTCTCCGCAAATCAGATCCCTTCGTCAAACACACCTTTCTCCATCGCTGGCAGAGTGACTTTATTTACACATTCTGACACTCTGAAGTTGGACTTCATCCAGTAATTTGACCATAGCTGATTCCTGGGTCATATTGATCAATAACAGACAACTGAGTCATGCTGGGCAGCTCAGGTGATGCAGAGGAATCACTTCCAAGAGGTGCTAGCTAAGTTGTTTCTCCCCAGAGCTTGAGAATCCCTGGAGAACAACAAGGGTCTAATTCCTGCAGGGAGTAAGGTCTCCTGTTAAAGGCTGGAAAACCTTGGATGCTTCCAGAGGTGTTGGGGGGGGGATCCCAAAGGTCAACATGCATAAGATGGGACAGACCCAGATCACATGATTTCAGCTACCATCTTGACTTTTTTGACCCCACCCCATGTACACCACTGCACTAATATTTTTTTTCTCAATGGAAAGTTATATGCACCAGCCCTTTCTCTCTCTATAACTCTCTGGGATCTTCTGTGTCATCAATTAGTGCAGAAATGTTCAGTGGCATAAAGAAAAAAAACACTGAGGCGGCTTCTGATCCAGGCAATATGTTCACACAGTACATAGAACCTTGTTATAGACCTTCAGACTAGCCCACTGTGTGAACCTGGTCAAGATGAATAGCATATGTTTAGTGTGTTGTGGGAACTTACACGTGGGGTTAATTGGCTTAACCAGGGTTCAGTTAACCATGGGTAAGGAATTGATGTTGAGTTGAGTTAAATCTGGGGCAGGCAACGTGAAGCTCAAAGGGACCGCTGTGCACACAGATGCTTTTCTTGACACTTCCCGTGTGTTTTGGTTTTAGATTCTTCCAAGCAGAGATAAATGTAATCTTGCCCAAAGAGGCATCGGTGGGGGGCATCAAGAAAGTCAAGGTGGCACGCAAAATCACACGATCAAAGCCTCACCCCTTTTTTATCTACAAACCTATGGACGGGACGGGGCTTCGACCACTGGTTGCAACTGCCATCTTGACTTTTTTAACCCCCCCACACACCCTTCCCATATCACGGGTGTCCTGCTTGCAGACTTCTCCCATCCCCAAATGATAAGAAAGATCCATAACAGTCACCATCCCATCCAACTGCGTCAGGCTGAGCAGTCAGCTCAGTGTTGATGACCGCAACTGGGGACAAGAACCTTCTTCAAAAATGGAGACATCCCCGGAGTGTGAAATCTGTCTCGAGCAGGGGGGAAGCTGATGGCCCTCTGTTTGTTTTGCTCATTCGGGGTGGCCGTGTCACTGTGCTAATATTGCACAGCCGTGTCACTGTACTGATATTGCATGGCTGAACAGTTTGGAAACCCACATCACAAATCATGAAGTTTGGGGCTGCCAAAGGCTGGAATGGTTGAGCGTTTTCCTGGATCTGAAGCAATCCAGAGAGGACTTGCTTTTCTCCAGGGGTTTCCTGGATCTCTTCTGCCTGCCCCTTCGTTCTCCAAACCTACTGACCAGGTCCACCCCTCCCGCTAAGCGACAATATGGTTGGTTTGATTTGGTTGGGGCCACCTGTGGCCCCACTTCACGGTGTTAGTAAAGGCTGGTGTATGGCTCAGACGTGGTGGGCAACGTCTTCAGTTTTTTTCAAGAGGAAATTTCTTTGGCGGGGTCGGCGACAGCCCCCTCCATGAAAGGAATGGTTGACATCTTTTGCCCCTCTTCTCTCCTGGGTGATAGATAGCTTTTGATCTTTTGGAAGGGGTTGGAATTAAACCCAGGATTTGCATGAAATTAACTCAAGGGACACACAGGGCCCAGGGGCTTCCATGGGGAAGGAGCAAGCTAGGGTGATGCAAGCAGCATTGTGGCATTACAGCGCAGGCCCCGGCCCTTTCCTAAGTGCATCGCAATGTCGCACACATGCCCCAAAAGACAGAGGTTGTGGTGCAATGCTCCAAGGCTGCTTTCGGACACCACTGTGCATTCCTTAGCTCCCCTGGTTTCTTATTCCTGGCATTAACATGCTTTGTGAATCTAGCCCCAACTTGGAAACCATGGTTAAACGATTCATGGCTTGCAATGCTAGAGTAACTCAGCCGTTCAGATAGAAAAAGGGAGGAAAGAGGAAGATCACTGGGACAACCCCTTGCAGCAGGGAAAACATGGCCTTCTGCATGATGTATCCAGGGGTGTTAAGAGCTTCCACATGGCTATGTCAACATCCATTTTCTAGCCAGGGTTCCAGAACACCACACTGTTCGTGGTTGGATGCCTGCAGACATTTATTTCTCCTTTCCTGTATCTTATGGGTCCCATCATGATATTTATGGGACTCAGAGCTTCATCACTTGCAAATAGACCTGATTAATTTGGAATTCCTGATGGATATCATCTGAATTAAAACCAAAGTTAACTGTGTTTGTCCATGAGGGAAAAAAATCCAAAATTCAGAATTGGTAAATATTTGTATTAAGACCTATTAATTGCTACAAAACAATGTGCAAACTTTCAAGTTATTTTCATCAGGTTAGGGGGTAAAATTTTATAGAGGCTGAGAGAAGGAGAAATGGCCATACTTTGGCCCAGGGCAATATTTTAGCTATTAATTTTGCCATTTCAAGATTCTTGCATCAAGACAAACCTTGCTTTGCTGAAGCACAGTTTACTGAATGAACAACTAGCTGGTTTCCCAAAACATGCAGAGTCCTAGATCATGGCCTATGAATCATAGTGGCTAGTTTCACACAATTTAACAGCCAGGAAAGCTTAGCTGATATGAATCCCATCAAGGAGGTGCAGATTGCAAAGTGAATGCATTTACTGTAGAATCAGAGTTGAAGAGGACCATTAAAACCATTTCAGCTATTGGATTATAGCACCTTTGACAGACATAGAAATCCATGGAGGGCAAAGAGGAGAAGTGGTGAAATGTGTGTTGCAATATCACAAGCAAACTCCAGTCTTTAAACACCTGCAAGCCATGTCACAACACAGGTGTGAAAGCATGGAGTTTGCATCATGGTGTCATGATGTATGTTTTTCTCATTTCGGTGTTATTGTGGTTAGGAAGAGATCCCTAGGCCAACAGATGGCTCCATGCAAAATCCAGATTGCAGCACCCCAAGTTGATAGTGACCAGCTTCTGCTTGAGAATATTCAGTGAAGCCTACCATCTACCTGGGGAATAAGTTTCACCATTGACCTGTTTTTATTGTTAGAAACTGTTTTCTGATTATTTGGAGTGATTCCACACCCTACATTCTGAAAAGAGAGAACAGATCTTTAACTTTTTGCTGTGTGACATGCTTTCGGGGATTTGAAGAGCACTAAGATTTCAACCATGGGTCTGCTATATAATGGCTTGAGTCCTGCAGTTTGCGAGAGCTGGTTTCGGTTGTTCCCATGGCTTCTGTTATATCGGTGGTAAACCTGTCCAATCAAGAGCTGTGCCCTTGCATCTCTGCTCATGAGTCTTCTAGCTGGAGTTGCCCTGTGGGTGAAGCTTGATAGCAGCTAACAAAGCCAACTGTGCATTAGATTTATTGGCCGTTTCATTTATAATCTGGTTAAACACGTATGACTACAGCCACAAATATTGGTAAGTTATGCAGGTGGGCAATCCCATTAAATACTTCAGAGTCAAGACTCGATGGCAGATCCTCACACACCCACACCCACACCCACACCCACACCCATCTTTGGCTAAGTATTTATTTTCAAATATATATTGAGTTTAATGTCCAGACGACTCTCCTGGCAGAAGACCCAACTGGAAACAAGCATTGAAGAAAACCTCAGTGCTTTGCCCTTTGTTTGAGTAGAATGGTTGCTGATGGAGATAAAACCAAAGTCACCCTCTGGGGGAGATGGGTGGCATATAAATTTAATATAAATAAATAAATAAATAAATAAATAAATAAATAAATAAATAAATAAATAAATAATAAGACCAAACGATATACTGAGGTAGGCTTTCACGGACAGTATCTGTTGGGCTTCAGGGTTTAGTGACCAGGGTCTAGAGAACAGATTTTCTGACGTTTCACCAGCAACTGTAACCGGCATCTTCAGAGATGCCAGCCAGGGAAATCTGTTTTCACGGTCATTAAACCCTGAAGCTTAACACAGCCCAATAAAACCAAACCTAAGAATAACCCAGGGTTGCCCACTCTGGGTGGCTGGTGGGATTTTTAGAAATTTGAGAACCTGTCACGGGCACTCTCACAAAATGTTTGCTGGGCTCCCTTTGAGAACAGGATTAGCACTTCTTCGGAGGGATGCTGCAGCAGCGTTCAAAAACAGCCTGACAGATCAAGGTCATGGAGGAGAAGATACACTGGGGCATTCCATTTGACCCAGATCTGCTGCAAAATAAGGGCTTCGCTTGGGGAAAAGTTATTCACCTTTAGTTAGGTGAAACTAAAAGGAAGTAAGAGAGATGGAAGAGGAGAAAAGGTTAAACTAGATGGGGTGACAGGGAGGAACCTCGGTAATTATCCTTTCTGTTAATGGAAGAACTAGACTCCCTGGCAGCCATTTTGTAAGAGTGCCTATGACATGTTCTGGAAATTCCAAATGTGACCCCCGAGCCCAAAAAATTGAGGACCCCTAGTTTCAGGAATGTTATGGGTGATGCCCATAAAAACAGGTAAAGCTTCAATCATTCCATCTTGGTTTTCTTGACCATATCCTATGGGCATCCCTGACCATGGACATTTCTTCTGGGCAAGTGGACACAACTCTGAAGAAAGCATTGGATTGTAGCTCTTCCCACCCCCATTTTTCTTTTCTAAAATGTGTTTGGGGTATACGTGTTGCAAATATAGAGTGATATAAGAACCAGTATTGTAATAGCATGCTATATTTCCACATTTTTAAAAAATTATAGCAATAAATAAATCAAAGCAGGTGGGGTAATGTTCCTCTCTCTGATTCTTCTTAAACTTGGAGGTGGGTGGCTATTGAAGCCACAGAATGGGTGCCAAGATCCATTTCCAGCTTGCCAATCATAGGCTACCCAATCCTGTTATAAGTGTTTCAAAGAAACCAAGACTGAAGGAACAATTAGAACCAAACATAGGTTACTGTACTGACTTGTGTCTTGTCTCTTGTGGTGATTGGATAACCCTTCTGCAAACAGTGGGTGCTCTGGTCTCATGGTCCTCAGCCAATGGTGAGATGAACCAGTTTCACAAATGGGACAAATGATGAAATGTTCTTCCTGGCACTTTGCACAGCCTTGTCTTGGTTTCTCGTAAGCCAAAAGCTATTGGGAGAGATCTGTGCGGTGCCAGGCTTGATGACTCAATGTAGCTCTCTCCCCCTTGTTTGTGGGCCAACTATCTAAACATGGCAAGGTCAAGGAATAATACTGTACAAGCAAGAGTTTGGAAATGACTCCAGACTGTAAATAAAATCACGTTAGTAATCACAACAAGTCACTCCCTCAATCTTGAAATTCCTTGAACTTGGTATTGAGCAACCAATGGCATAAAACCACCCCAATCATGTTTGGTGACAGAGACCAGGATTTGGGCATTGGTATATAAATGGACACCTTCCAGATCAAGAGCTAGGCATCCTCACAGCCAACCTAGCTTGAAGGAGAAGAAGGTTCAGTCCCTGAGAATCCAGCCATGGAGAATCACTATGGAGAGAGAATCCTCATGCAAAGATACTTCTCTGCTGTCCGTAACATGGAACAAACGGTGATGTTTCCCAGCCTTCTCCAGGGAGTGTTGTTGGAAGATCAGGAAAATATAGTTGAAGACAACTCTAATAAATGCTCCAGTGACAGAGATCTGTATGAACACTACACACTTCTAAAATCCATCAAGTCAATGGTTGAGAACGGCCTACCTCCTCTTAATGACAAGAATCTCAGCTCCAGGGAAGAAGCTAGAGAGAAGACAGATCTTGAAGGACTCTTTCAGTATCACATATCTGGCTTATATCATGTCCTCAGCCAACTGACAAGTAGAGCCAACACTGTGACTTCTAAGTACAATGAAATTCTGGGGCAGATCAATCAAAATGGAATTTCTTTCCGTTGGTAAAATAGCACCAAACAAAGGGTGAGTTATCTTTGTACATCAAATGTCTACTTTTGTTCCCCTGTTTGCATCTTCTGCTGTTCTAAAACTTTCTCCATTGGAACTACAGTATGACTGAAAAACTATTTCATGTATTCTGTTAATATTGTAATTCTTGCTAACAAGATCAAAGAGCCTGCCTGCCTACCTACCTGCCTGCCTGCCTGCCTGCCTGCCTGCCTGCCTGCCTTCCTCCCTCCCTCCCTCCCTTCTTCCCTTCTTCCCTCCCTCCCTCCCTTCCTTCCTTTTCTACAGTATTTATGGAGAAGGATTTAACAGTCATTGTCTTTCCATCTTTAATTCCAGATAAGGCTCAGTCAAGGGTACATTTTCAAACCTTCACAGGTCCTCAAAAACTGTTTCTATAATGCCATTACTTTTCAAACTGCAGGCATTCGTGTTTGAATCCTGAGTATTGTAAGAACACATATTCTTTGGAGATTCCAAAACAAATGGTTTTGCTTTGACTTGGCTACACTATGCAGAGTTTACAGATCAGGCTCTAGACCGCTTCCCCCCAGGATGATGTTCTCCATATATGTTAAATTACAGTTCCATAATTCTCATCAGGCACGAGTAGGGGTTCAAAAAATTCAAAATGGTGGCCACAGCCATACAATCAAAGCCAACACCTTGACTTTTTTAACACCCTACCCCTGTGGATGCCCCTCAGCACAGAACATCTGATGAGTCCCAAATTAGAAGGGAATGAAATACCTGTATACATTTCTAGGGATGCGTTTGGAGAAACCTTGGCTTAAATTAGGCCTCAAGCCTCCTTGTTAACGTCTTGTATGCTACCTATTTTTCAGGGCAAGCTGTACTCTGCAACATGGATGGGTTGGTACGATTTAGGGTTCTCTGGCTGGGAAGAAGATCCTGGATGCAGAGTCCCCGAGAGAGATTTATCTGGTGGTTGTGGAACTTCATACTTGAATCATTCCAGCACTGATATTTGTGAACAGAAGAGTTTTCTATGCCTGATTCTGCTAAATCTAGGCTTTTTGGGTTATTGCTTTTTAATATTTGAAATTGTTTGCTGCTTTTAAAAAATAAATGGTTGTATTTCCTGCTGTACAAGCTGGTTTTTCATTTAGAACATAGTTCTTCTAGTCATCTGGACCTTAAGTAGTTGCTGTGTCCACTCTCCTATCCTTGATAACTGAGGTAATTTGAACTGGAGAAAGTGCCCAAGCATGTAATTCTTTAATTACTATTATTGATTTGGTTTGGGGTATATCCCACTTTTTCTCCAAGAGCACAAGGCGGCTTCTGTGAGGATCCCCCTTCATTTTATTCCCTCCCCCAACAGCAGCCCTGTGGGGTAGATCGGATGGGGAGAGAATGATTGGCCCCAAACCTCCTACTGAGTTTTTATGGTCCGAAGTGGACAACCTCTGAGCCTAATTCAACACCTTAGCCAACATACCCCCTTGGCTCTCTTGGTTCCCAGCAAAGCCCAGATTGAACGGACAGCTTCACTGTGGGGAATACACTTGGATTTGGGGAACATGTGGGTGCTGTCACTCAACACCTCCCATAAGCAGACTGTTTAAGACTATGAGAGAGAGAGAGGGAGGGAGAGAGATAGTGATAGTCTTTGAGTTAGTGTTGGCTCCTGGCAACTGCCCGGACAAGTCCCTGCAGTTTTCTTGGCAAGATTTCAGAAGTGGTTTGCCATTGCCTGCTTCCTAGGGCTGAGAGAAAGTGACTGGCCCAAGGTCACCCAGCTGGCTTTGTGTCTAAGGTGGGACTAGAACTCACAGTCTCCCGGTTTCTAGCCTGATACCTTAAACTGCTACACCAAACTAGCTCTCTCCAAGACAATGATATATGGGGTGCAAAACTGCTTATGACCACTTGATGGCAGCAAAGAGGATCCTGCCACCCCCTAGTGGCTATCTGGATATTTGTACCCCAGACTTTGTAGTTCTAGGGTTGCCTGTGGGCAAAATGGCTGTCAGGCTGGGCATGACCACCCACAAAACACCAAATACCAGAATGTGAACTGTGATGCCTCCCCCAACATCCCAGTTTATCTTTTGGCCCACTTCCGAACAAACTTTGGGGCTACAGCTACCCAACATTTTTGTTTTCCATGATTGCTCAAGGAACCACTATGGTTTCTAGAGGCATTTAAGAAAAACAAAACCTGGCCCATTGCTTTGCAGTTAACCAGCTTTCTATAGAATTTTGGTTTATATTTACAAGAAACTAAAAAGTATTTTAGAAAGTTGGGTGCTAACACAAATGTCCCATAGTCACCACACTTCTTTCTCATCTTGGAATGGTCAACTAAACATTGGGCTTCAGTGCAGCCATTTGCACTTTTCGCAATGCCGCAAACTGTCGCTTGGTGAGAAAGCAAGTGAGCTGTGTGGTGCTGGTGGCTCCACCAGAAGATTGGTGAGAAGGAATCGGACAGTGGTGTGCGCCTCTTTCTCTTAGGTGCACGGCACACAGAACTCTATATGACTTTGTATTTTCATGTAATGGTTCATTAAGTAGTGCAGAATTAAGCATTTATATTAGTCACTAAAGAGTCATACTTGGGTGATTCTTTCGCCCTGTCCTCGGTGAGACACGTGTAGAATAGGATGATCTTTCTCATCTTCAATCCCATTGACCTTGAGAAACAGATACTCCTTAACTTTGAGATGGTCCCATTGCCACTTGGTATAAACAAAGACTCCTTGACCTTGATGGTCTCATTCTTGGTGTGAGGGCAAAACATTCCAAGATAAGATAGACTTGTCCTCCTTGTCCTTGGTAAAATCCAGCAAGGTGAGACAGTTGAAAAGCAGATGTGCTTAATTAAGGTTCAGAGCCTATGTAAGCTAGTCAAAAACTCCATGGGATGGAACTTCAGTGCAGACCTAACCAGGAAGACGATGCATCGTTGCTGGCTTTGAAGGGGTCCACCTACCATCATCTCTCTGGGGTTCCTGACTGGCACAGGGACATAAGATTTTTCCTTGTTTGTCTTATAGTATTCTGGTATTCCTGAATATTATTTGATTGCTGCCTTGTGTTATGTTATAGTCTTCAGTTTTCTTGGATATTCCATGATTCATGTCTCACGTTATGATATTATGTGGCTTTCTTATACTGGCTTGGAGTAAAGTCTTAAGGACTCCTATCACGGGGTCATTCCTTACCAATCCAAATGAACTTGTGACCCAACCCTGCTGGGCTGGGAAGAGAGCAATTCAGGCCCCTGCAAAGAAGACCTGGAGGAGCCCACTGGGCCTTTGCAACAAAAAGACCAGATGGCAGACGGGGAGGCGTGTTGCAAGTCCTGCCCTCTTGTACAGGCATTATGATGCACCTATAATAGGGGCAAGATGAAGGCAAAGCTTTCTCCCTTGCTCCTGACTTACAGGTAATATATTTTCTTCTATCGGTTACAGCTAATGTGACCAACACCTGAAGGCTACTTTGAAGTTTGACTGATCTGTAGCTACAGGAGGTTCTCTTAGAGGAGAAGACAAACGTTTACAAGCAAGCAAGCAATTGATCAAGTTGGTTGCATCAGCTTCCTGTGAACCTTGTCAGGAATGAACAAAGGTTGATGGTTTCTAACTGTCTTCTTTCTCTAGAAATTGTACAAAGAGACCTGGTTTCTAATTCTTGGATAGCTTGGGTTCCTAATCACTTTTTCCTATTGCCAGTTATTTATTGTATGCAGCTTCTCTGCTGTTGTAATAAGATTATTCTATTTGGTACCCAAAATATGGGGTTGACTCTGTTTAGTTACTTTAGCTAATGCTTGCTGATTTCAGGGGCCTGAACCACGAGATCCTGTTTGCCATTGCACAGATTTTGACACACACGTGCCCGCAGGCACCTATGGGCTCAACCCCAGCTAAGAAATTTGTCTCAGGGCTAAGATTGTCCCCTTTGCAGAGAAAGCATGTCCTTCTTTCCTTTTGGGATCAGTAACATGAACAGTATGGATGCACGTAAAAATGGGCAGACCTTCAATCGCACAGCTGTGGACTCCCGCCTGACTTCTTTGACTCTCTGGTGCTCACCGCTGTCATTTATGCCCTTTATTAAGTTCACCAATGACACACTGAAAAAAAAAATTTAACCAGGGGAAAGTGACAGGATTTCTGCCTAGAGTCACTTGTATAGTGAGATGGGCGGCATATATAAATTTGAAAAATAAATCAATAAAATTCTGCTACTTTCTCTAACGATAAGAAAAAAGGGACCAGTTGCAGTGTTTTCACAGTGCTAAAGTCTGCCACCCCAACATTTCTCACGCACCCCATTTTAACTTGGAATCAAGGTCTCTCAGGCTGGATCTTGCAGCTCAGTCTCTTTCTAAAAGGGGACCTAAGCTGTGTTGCAATGGCCACACCAGCCAAATGTGGCCAGCTCGTGGCAGGTCTACTCTCTTGCGGCGTTCCTGCCCGTGCCAAGCCAGGACAATCCCACCTGGGCAAAGTTTGGGGGCAGAAATCCAGGGCCTGATTTAGCAGGATGACGAGAAGTTGCATGGCACAGCAAAGCTGGCTTTGTGCAAGCCGAACTGAAGTAATGGGAGGGGAGATTGCACAAGGCCACTCAGTCCAGGGTCTGAAGTAGCCTTGCAGGACCGAGGGAGTAACACGCCAGCAGTAGAAACAGAAACAATAGAAAAGGTCAGGAACGATTGGTGTTATATATGGTAACTGAGGTGAGGCTATTATATGCACAAAAATGGAAGATTACAGAAACACCAAGAATGGAGGAATGGATTGTGAAGATGGCTATATAAATTTGATAATCGATCAGTCAATCAGACTGGGAGCAGATGAGCCAGGGAGATCTGCTTTTAAACCTCTCCCCAGCCCTGGGGCTGAATTCCCCTTTGGGGAAATTTCCTTTCCAGGCCAATAAACTGAAATTTGCTATCAGCAATCCATAGCAGAGACACAAACGGGACAGAGACTCCAGCAGAGGGAAATAAAAACCAAGCGCAGAGAGTTAGAAATGCCCATCTTTGCACGTCTGGGAGTTTCAGCTACCATCACACGAACACACAAGGCTGTGTTCGCACAACATGCTAGACGGGGGGATGAATGGTGTGCAGGCCGGCTCGCTGCAGTCGCATGCCATGATCTGGGCATCGCATTAAGCTGTTGCGTGCTTTAATTGTTTGGGCACAGCCTGTGACGCGAACACCGCCATTGTGTGGTGAGGAAGATGCGGGATCCCGTCTTCAGGGGCAGCCTCCCCAGACGTTCACCCACTCCACCCCTTTCTGCCCCGTCTTCCATGCCGGGGCTGCAACCATCATCCCCCCGATCAGTTGTCAAGGTCCGTTAACTGGGTTAGGATGTTCCCACAGCCCATTAACCTCCCCTCTGAACGCAGGCATGCTGGAACAGGCACTTTCTAACTTTCCCAATTATCTTTCCTTCCCAGGACAAATCCCAGAACGTCTCTCCTCGGGAGGAAACGGTTGAAGCTGCCGAAGAAATGTTCCCCGGCTGGACGGGGGACGGACGACAGCCTGAATTCTTCAAGCACTGAATCGGACTTTACGGCGTTCTTATTCATGCCTGGGCTGAACGTCCAGGGCTCCTTATGCTTTAAGCGCTAACCCAGGTTCAGCTGAAGGGACGATGAGCTCCTTCTATCGTCAATGGTGTCTTTAACTGTAGCAGTCATTTCGGAATGTCAACATGTGTTTTATTGCTGTTAAATTACCTTTATTATGGTTTATACCCAAGCCTCACAGGACATTTATTCGTGACATTTATACTGCACTCTGCCCTCCCTGCTTTCCTGCAGGCCTTCCTCTTCTCCTCCTAGGGCTTTGGAGGGTTCTCCCGCAGCGCAGCCTGAAAAAGGAGTTTTTCTTGGGCATAACCAAGGGCAACCCCACTCCACGCCCGGATTTGCTCCGGGCTTCTGCCTTGCCAACGGCTCACGGCTTCCCAGCTGCTGTCCTCCTGCAACCAGGCTGGCAGGAAGGAGAGAAACATCCCCCTTCTCGGTCAAGACTGGTGGGTGGAGAGAATCTCTTGTTGGTCCCCCATCCAACAGGTCTCTCTGGGGGAATGAGAACTGGCTACAACGGAGCCCCCTTCTCTCCTCTCCCGTTCTCTCATTCTGCATCGCCAGGGTTGGCCGGGGGTGGGGGGGAATTGGCTCTTGGGCAGGGTGCAGGTGTTTTCATGGTAGGGAGGTCAGAAAAGTCAAGATGGCGACTGTGACCCTGCAATCAAAGCCCTGTCCCTTTTTTAAACCTGCAGTGCGCATTAGAAAGGGTGGTTCATAACAAACAAGGACAAGCAAAACAGAAAAAAGAAAACTCTGGCCCTCTAGGCATATCCCTTGTATATCAAGACCTGAAGACAATATGGAAATTGCACATGAGAAAGAAACAATCTCTATTGTTGGAAAAGATTATGAAAATCTGTGCCAGAGGGAAACATATTGCCTCATTTCTTTTATTTGTGGAGAAAGAAAATGCCTTTTAAAAATGGGTCATTTACATGTGTCTCAAATTAATACTTAATATCCCCCATGATGATTCCCTTCGTTGGACCATAGTTCACAGCCACCATCTTGACTCTTCTGACCTCCCCCCCAGATGCCCAGCGCAGCAGGACAGCCCTGCCAATGGGCCCTGAAGCCAGTGGGCAGGGGCCGGGGGGGCAGGGCGGGCTCTGCCTGCCACCGAACGGGACTCGAGTCACCCCGGCCGCGCTGGAGGGTTTCCTCCTGGAAGGGCTTCGGCAGTGGGGCGAGGAGGAGGAGGGCGCAGGCCGTGCGGAGCTCAGACTCAAATCCGCTTCTTGGGGCCTTTGGCGGGGGGGGGGGAAGACCCTGCAACGTCTGCAACCCCCCCCCAACACTGCAGGCAGTTGCTCTCTCCAGACTGGAGCGTCCACCAGAGAGGCAAAACTATTCTGGAAAGTCACCCGAAGGGCCAGAGGTTCCGAGACTTCCCATCTCCCCTCTTCTTTGAGCAGAAAGTGGTCTCCCCGCCGCTAAACAGCCCCTGCCCCATTACGCCACACGGGTCTGGGGCACAGAGGGAGGGCCTGACCGGCCCAAATCCCCCAGGGAACGCCAGGCCTGCAGGGGACTGGGACTGAGGGTCTCCCGGCGGCCGGTCCAGCTCCGACACAGAACCCCAAACGGGGTCGGGGCGGCGGCGTTCCCTGTTCCTCCTCCTGCAGACACAGGGCTAAAACCACACCATTCTTAATCCATGAGATCGAGGAAAAAGATCATCGTGGTTTTGACTGGGCATCTTTGCCCCAATTTGCTTTCGGGCTGGCCGGCGTCAGAGAACCCCCTGGCAGCCTCTGCTCGGGGCAGAGATCTCCCCCCAGACAAAGGCGGGGCCCTTTTCAGCAGGCGACGTTCTGGCCCAAAGGCCATCTGCGGCAGTCTGGCTTCCAAAAACAAACCATTTCATTCCAGTCTGGAGCTGTCCCAATCGATTTTCTTTTTTTAGAACAATCGCGCCGTTGACCGTCGAGCGGAAGGTGGCCAGGAGTCTTAAGCCATTGCTTCAGGCATCCCGATTTCCTAATCCTGACCTCGTCTCAAGGTCTGTGGGGCCGGGTGCCTTTTCGCTATGGTGCCTTATGGGCATTGCAGTCAGTCCACTGAGGAACGGCTCAACCCATTAGGCCACACTTCCCCAACCTGGCCCCCTCCAGATGCATCGAGCCGGGAGTCCTAGTGACCGTGGCAGGGGAATCTGCAGGAGCTCCCTTGTGTGAACACGACAAAAGCGCACTGGCATCATTGTGCTGCAAGCTTTGACACATCACAATGCACGTACAAAAGGGGCGGGGCTTGCCTCACCCCCCGCCCCCCCACGCCTGGTCACCCTGGACCACAGTAACCACATCTCCCTGCTAAGGGATAATCGGTGGACACTGAGGCTTGCACGAGGCAGCCGAGATCCGAGGGCTTCGCACAAGAGGCCTCGGAAGGTCACAGACGAGAGGGGCTTTCACGGTTCACGCCGCTGGTTGAAGAAGTAATGGAGAAATGGAGGAAAACCACTGAGAGCGTGTGATGACTGTAAGTCAGGGTGGTTTTACCAGGTGACGCTCCCTTTAGGAGGAAAACTTCCAGGTATGTCGAAGGAAACGGGGAAGGAGAGGACGGAGGTGGTTGGAAGATGCTCCACCAACAGATTAAAAGAGCAAAGAGGGCAGACCTTTTTCGTGACTGGAACCCGTGCAAAAGAAAATGACACAACTGCAACGCACGTGTGGCAATTCCTTGCTTTCATGCACACCTGGTGCAAATTCCTTTGTAACTTTTGGTCGGCTTTCCCCAGCGAAGACGAACGTTGCAGCCTTTAAATTTTTTTTTAGTCCAGCAGTTACCAGCTGCTCGTCTTTCCGGCTGAAAGAGGTCAAGAAGGAACTCTGGGCAGCGATGCTCCAAGGAAGGTCTTCGGCGCCAAGCATGACGCCTGCAGAAAGCGATAATTCCGTAATCTCGCATTCGAGGATGCCATGAATTACTTTACCATCCAGAAATTGGGAAATAAGGTTTTATGTTTCCCCATGAGATGCAAAACTAACACAGTGGGGGTTGCAGGGCCTTTGTGCAACTGTTCTTCTTTTATTTTTGCACATTAGCATCACTGAAAATGTTCAAGGACTCCTGAAATATTTTTGTTAAAAGGTGCTTCTAACACACAGAGGGGTTTTGCAAGATAACACTTTTGGACGACTAGATTTTCACTGCATTTCTGGCAGGGATACATGAAAGAATGCAAACCACCATTACTTCTCTTTTAATTACAATTTATTATTAACCTAGTTTTAAGACCTTAGCAGGTCATAATCTGGGCCTGTCTCTAAGGACCCAAAAATAATTTTTCTATCCAGTGACTCAAGTAGAATTGCTGAGACGTGAATTAAGGAAGAAATGAAGGAAGAAATGTAATTTCTTCCCCGGAGTGATGCTCAACTCCTGGCCCTGAAACTTCAGGACACCTTCCTGAGCAACGGCGATCTGCTCTCTTCTTCTGGGGTGGACCCTCAACTTCCCGGCCCAGCCCGAAGCCTTGGGCTTTCTGGGCTCCAACCAAGGTGTCTGAACCCAAGTCTGAAACCCTGCTTAGTTTCTCTTGAGATCAGCCAAGTCCCATCATACCCAAATCAGCTTTCCTTTACAGAGTCACACGTGCGAAACCATCCGGTGGTTGGATTGGGTAGCTGAAGACTTAGCGTGACACGTTGGCTTAATCAGCAAACTATAGCTCAGCAAACTCCAGTTTTACAGACTGTGGGAAACCCTGCCTGGGGTCTTCCCGAGCACTTGGATGTTGGGTCTTCGATGATCACTTCTCCAGGCCCTTTGCATGCAACGCAGTTGCTTTTCCGCTAAGCTGGCTGTAATCCAGTTTTAAAAGGCCTGCGAGGACAATTGGAGCCACCTGCTGAGGGGACCGGACTGAAGCTCTAACTTCCAGGCCCCGGGGGCCAAGGAAGGCCAGCTGATCCCACCAGAAAGCTCCCCTGACTTTTCCCAGAAAAAGGCTTTTGTGGAAAGACTCCCCTGGATGTGGGGATCTATGGAACCACCGGGATGAAGAGCCACTGATATCCATGACATCCTGTGCATTTCTATGCCATTTCCGAAGCTTTCCAAGCAAGACGTGGCCCTGCCTCTCGCTGCAGTAAAATCCACAGCTTTTGAGGAGCCGGGCATGCCCCCTTGTGATGTCAGGCACCGCTTAGCTTTTCAGTCTCATTGTACCATCTGGGGCCTCATCTCAACTTGCTGGCACGATGCAAACTCTACTATTTCCTTTATATCCTGCTTCCTGTTGAGGAGTTCAAGAGGATGTATGCAGTGCTGAGTTTTCCACACAACAATCTTGCAAGGTAGGCTGGGCTGAGGGGGGCCCCAAGTCACCAGTGAGGGAGGACTCGAACCTAGGTCTCCCTGCTCCTAGCCCAACCCTTTACGAGAAGACCCCCTGGGTCTGGAAAGGGAGAATGGAGTGAGGTGGAGAGGGAGAAACTGGTCTGAAACCCTTTGGGGCCACGTTGCCCTGCCTCGTCCAACACTGGGACAGCAGACAAACGCTCAGAGGCAGCTCAGCTCCAGTGTTCAGAGCATCCTTCACAGACACTAATGGGGTTGATACCCAAACCAAACCAAACCAAACCAAACCATTTCGGGGCTGAGCCAAGTCACAGACTGACCCCTTGATTTAAGGAGTTCGTCCTGACCAGCCAGAAGAACACACCTTTTAGCAGGTAGATCCCCCAAACGGATGCAGAGTTGCCTTTGCAGACTGGATACTGGCGCACCTTCCAATAGGTGAAAGATTACGGGACCCGTTTTGGGATGTCAGGCTGCCAAAATGGTACCTCTTTGCTCTGCAACCTCCTCCCAACCCTTTGCACCACAGGAGCTGTTATTCAGTGATTAGTCTCTTCACGATCAGTACCCACTGACAGAAATCATTTAGCGTAACATGGAGCTGAGATAACGCCAGGGATTCCCACTTTCCGCAGTGCTAAATTCTGCGCATTATTGACGCCAGATCTCCCAGATGTCTTCTCCCCCGTTTCCGGGCGTACACCAAGAGCAAAAGGCAGAGTCTACCTTCATATAGCTTTAATCAGAAAGGATACAATCCACATCTATCAGCAGGCAAGTTGACCCCGAGGGCTTCCACACACAAGAGTAGCGTGGAAAGACGCCGTGAATAAGACAGGATCTGCTTGCAGTCTTCAGCGAATCGGGACAAAGTCTTCCAGAATATCTCCCACCTTTCTTGGCTCTACCAAAACAAGAAATCATCCTGCTGATGAAGCTTATTCAGAAACCATGAACGAGGAAAAGCACCAACTTCCTGCATCTTTGCGGTTGCCTCTCTTTTTCGGCACTTGCTTCAAGAGATTTTAAGCAAGCAAGGGCTCAAAGAGCTTCTGTTAAGAAAGTCTACGGTCAACTCTAAGTCAAACTGTTCTTGGACAAGCAGGATTCCTTGGTCCTGCATGTTTGTAGCCCTGTTTAGAGGGGCTGATAAACACGCCCATCGAGTGGACTGGCCTGCTGAGAGCCAGTCTGGTGTAGCGGTTCAGGTGCCGGGCTAGAAGCCAGGAGACGGGGAGTTCTAGTCCCGCCTTAGGCATGAAAGCCAGCTGGGCGACCTTGAGCCAGTCCTTCTCTCTCAGCCCTAGGAGGAAGCACAAACCACTTCCAAAAACGTTGTCAAGAAAATATGCACGAACATGTCCACGCAGTCGCCAAGAATCAAGACTGAATCAATGGTATAACCCGCCCCCCCCAATTCTCAGATTTTGAGACCTGAGATAAAATTATCTCTCCAGCTCCACACACTCCTGACCCTGGACAACCCAGAGCAAAGAGGAATCCAGCTGTTGTTGAAGTATAACTTCCAGCATCCTCATCACTGACCACCCTGACTGTGGCTATCACCCGGGGCTTTTTTATAGATTTGTGAAGGCTTTGTCCCAACTCGCTTGAGGAAGTATTTGGGGTCTGTATCGCATCCATGCTGTGGGCAACTCAGGAAGAACAGCTGGGGGTCCCCCCATCTGCCCCAGAAAGCGGCTGCTTTCCTCTCCCGAACGCGAGGCGGCCCCACGCTTTACGCACGGGCGCAGCTCTTCTTGAGGGCGTTTAACATCAAAGTACCTTTTTCCACAAAGTCCTCGGGATGTTGCTTTACGTAACTAAAAAGCTCTCTGTCCCGCTCGGCGTAATAGTAATTGGAATATCTCTTCAGGTAGTAGCCCAAACAAAACCCCAGAGTGGCCATCAGGACTTGACGATGGAGACCTGGAAAGGTTCAAGAGAGCAAAGGGGAAGTTTAACACCCGGCCCCGAATTCCACAAGCGGCACTTCCAATGGTGCACGCCAGATGCCCACGTGGTTGTCACTGTGGTGATGCCTACAAGGAAAGGCGTGAAGAACAGGAGCTGAACTCCGCCTGGACTGAAACAGCTAAATCCGTCCTGTTTCTTCCCACTGAATCCCCACAGACCCCTTCCTCCTCTCCTCACCCCACAGCGGGTCTGCCCTTCCTCAGCTCCCCCCTGGCAGACCATCCCTGCATACTGGCTGACCAGCACCTCCAACCCCAGCCCAAACGCATCCAGGCCAGACGCTCTTTACAAGCGCATCATAATTTAAAAAAGGGAGCAGCGGAGTCCTTGGCGCTCTCTGAGCTCGGCTGTTTGCTTGCAGACGTTTCGTGAGCCAACTAGGGAACATCATCGGTGCCGGTGAGTGTGGGGTTTGCTCCCGGTTCATATAGTCGCTTTGCCCCGACAGTGTTGGTGGGCGTGTGGTGTCCGCCTTGGTGGTTCCTCGATCGGGGATTGTTTTCTGCCGGACGGCGTGTCTGGCCCTAATCCCTGCTTATCCGAGTGTCGGCTGCGGGAGGGACGTGCTCTTGTCTGCCTAGGTTTTCTATCGTCTCTTTCGTGGCAGCTGGACTTCTTTTCCTTTGGCTTGACGCGTTTCGCTGCTTGTCCAAGCGGCTTCTTCAGTCTAGAAAGCCGGTTGGGGGGACCCGATAAAGGTCTACGAGGGCGGCTGCGTTCCTCACGAACACGACGGGCTCGTTGAAGGGACGACGGGATAAGTGATTAGTGGAGTCTTCGGGATGCTTCGGGATGTCTTGCTCCTGATCCCTGAAGACGCTGCCTGGACAAGCAGCGAAACGCGTCAGACCAGAAGAAAGAGGTCCAGTTGCCAAGACTCGACCTCCAGACGATTCCGCCTGGATGGCTGAGACTCTCCATCGGCCTTTCGAAGGGCGCGTAAATGCGGTTTGTCCCTCCGTGTCTACTGATGGCTGATTTGTCCAAAGGGCAGTTTAATATAATAGCATTTAAATTTATCATCATTATTATGATGGGATCGGGCCTGGTCTAAGAGAGCCCCGTTGGCGTGACCTTGGTCGGTCTGTCTCCCTCAGCCCGACCCACTCACAGGGTTGTTGTGGGGGGAATGAGGGGGGCGTGAGTTGCGTGCCTCGGCCCAAAGCCGGGATAGCGACCCAGCGCATAGCTAAGCCCGCCATCGCGCCCAGCCAAGGCCCTCCTGGGAGCGTCGTCCCCAGAGGTCACGCAGGACCCGTCGAGGCCTGGCTTGGGTTGGGCTTCTTTCGGCTGTGGATTATGGGCGTGCAGGGTTCCCTTCTGGTCGGAGGCCGGCCGGAGAGCCCCCCGAGGCGACTGACCGGCTCGCAGGACGGGCCTGCGGTTGATGCCGTTGTCCAGCAGGGCGCTGAGCCAGAAGCAGCCCGCCGTCCAGACGGAGGGGAAGTTGAGCAGCGGCGGCGGCGGCAGCGAGAGCGCCTGGTCCGGGACCGCGAAGCGGAGCTGCATGGCGAGCGGCAAGGGCGGCGGAGGGTGCTGCCCGCAACGCCTTCCCCGCGGCCGCGCGCGCCCTCGGAGGAACGTTCCGCCGCTCCCGGTTCCCCCCTCGCTCCCTCCCTCGCGCAGGGGGCGGGGCTCCCGGCCGCCCCTCCCCGCCGCGTGGCCCGGATTGGCCGGGAGGCGGGGCGCTGGCGGCGCCCCGGAGGCGTCTTTGTGCGCGGCGCGCGCAGCGTTCGGCGAAGGGCGGTCGGGTGGGCGGCGCGCGCAGGTGGAGGATCGCACTGCGCGGGCGGGCGCGTGAAGCTTCCAAGGAAAGGAACGCGTGGCCGTGCGCGCCCAGCGTCGCTTCTCTGCTTTGAGTGCGGAATTAGGGGCAGGAGCGCGCTCGGCGTCGGCGGATCGGAGCGCCTGATGAGCCGTGTGAATGCGCTCCCGGGAGCCCGCCCCGCCCCGCGCTCCCGGCCCCCTTCTCGGCTGGGGGCGCTGGGAACTGGAGTCCCGACGCGCCTGGGGGGGTGGCGCGGTGCAAAGGGGGCTGGGTGGGTCGGCCTGGGAGGTTGTCTGAATGCGCGAAGCTGGAGCACACCGGGGTCATGTAGCAAAGGGCGGGTGGGCATCGCTCCCACCATCCTGGCCGCCATCTTGACTCTTTTGACCACAGACCCCCCCCCGGGAAGGTGTCAACTCACTTTTTTAAAGGAGGTGAAATTGACAAGCCACTTTCCCTTTCTAAGGAAAAGCAGAATGGCCAAACTGCAGCCTTTTCGCGGTGCTAAAGCTGCCGCCCCATCATTTCTCATGCAGCCCGTTTTCACTCGGAATCAAGGTCTCTCAGGCTGCATCTGGCAGCTCAGTCTCTTTCCGAAAGGGTCCCTAAGCTGTGTTGCAACGGCCACGCCAGCCAAATGTGGCCCGCTCGTGGCAGGTCTACTCTCTTGCGGCGTTCCTGCCCGTGCCAAGCCAGGACAATCCCACCTGGGCAAAGTTTGGGGGCAGAAGTCCAGGGCCTGATTAAGCAGAATGATGAGAAGTTGCATGACGCTGCAAAGCTGGCTCTGTGCAAACCAAAGTGAAGTAATGGGAGGGCAGATTGCACAAGGCCACTCAGTCCAGGGTTCGAAACAGCCTTGCAGGACCGAGGGAGTAACACGCCAGCAATGCTGAGAAGGAGGACGGGGAAGCGTGCAATGCCAACTCTTTCCCTCATTTTAATGCTCCCATATCTGGCTGCAGAAACCCTGATCCCCACTAGATGGCATTGAGGAGATAGAGGCAATTCTGGCATTTTTTAAAAATTTATTTATAAATCAAATTTATATCACCGCCCAACTCCCCCACAAGGAGGGACTCTGGGCGGTTCACAAGCAAACAGTTTAAAACCAATAAAAACATAAATAATACAGTATAAAATATAATGATTAAATATAATAAAATCCAAGCGATGGTGGTATTATTTCAGCCTGTAACCAGATAATATTGGTCAAAGGTAAGAGTAGGGAACCAGCCATCCCCAAAACTGACTATTCCCATCCCCACCCCGTGCATAATGACAAAACCAGGTCTTCAGTTTTTTTCTGAAGTCTAAAAGGGAGGGGGCCAATCTCACTTCTGGGGGAAGGATTTTACTGCTATGTAGGAGTTATCCGAAGTTCTGCAGTCCAGATCTGGTCAAGCTTACTACAGTATCCTTAGCTCCATCAGATATGATTACATCCACAGCCGTGGATGAACACCAAGACTTAACTAGTCTGTTTGCGTCCCTCTCTTTCTGCATCAGTGTCCTCTTCTCTGTCTGGAATCTATCCCCTAATGGCCACCCAGGGCAGGAGAGCACTGGTGGGTTGAGAACTTCTCAAAAATCAGATCCTTGATGTACCATTGCACGCCACTCAACCGGAATTATAGAGGGGAGGGGAGGGGAGGGAGGCAGCCTAGGAAACCATGGTGGATGAGTATGGACCTTTTGACTGAGCTATGAGTTAAAAATGTCTAGGTAACGGAATAGGGGTGCAATCCCTGAGGAGCCTACCCAGCAGGTAGCTGGTGTCTTCAGAAGTATAGGCAGAAAGGCTGAAGACAAAAAGAACTTAGGCTTGCACTGGAAGACCTTTTCTGCAATTTCTGAGAAATCATGAAGGATGGGTGTAGTGCCAGAGGACTGGAAAAGGACAAATATTTTTCATATTTTCAGTAAGAAATAGAAGGACTTGGGTAACTACAGACTGGTCATCTTGATGTCAATATAAGGCAACATTTGATTAAGCAGATGGCTGATGAAAAAGTGCATTTCTTGGTACAAGGCAGTGTGGGTTTATCAAGACAAAATAATGCCAAAGCAATCTGGTTGCCTTCTCTGATAGAGTTTAGTTGATAGTGGGAATGCAATAGACATAGTGTAGCGTGACTTTTGCAAAGTATTCAGCAGACTCCTCTATGAGATTCTAGTAGAGAGCATGGCAAGATGTGGACTGGTAATGCTACCGTTAGACAGGAACAGAAATGGTTGAACAAATACACAATATCTAATCAGCTTATGTCAAAGGCTCCATGTCAGAGAAAGGGTTTTGTGGCCCACCATAGAGCTCCATTTTAGGAATTCTCTTGTTCAACATCTTTCTAAATAACTTGAATAAAAGGTTTAGAAAATACGGTTATCAAATTTTGAGACCACACAAAAATGGAAGGATGGCTTAGAGCTGGGTTCCTCAGCCTTGGCAACTTTAAGACGGGTGGACTTCAACTCCCAGAATTCCCCAGCCAGCCAAGTCCACCCGTCTTAAAGTTGCCAAGGTTGAGGAACCCTGGCTTAGAGGACAATATCAAGATTCAGGTGGACCTTAACAAACTGAAACACTGGGCAGATGGTCAACAGGGACAAAGGCAAATTCCTTCCTTGGAGTAAGAAAAATGAAAGCCAGGAGTATAGGACGTTGTGGGGCAGGGAGGAATCACAAGGACCTGGTTTCCTGGTGGATCACAAGCTGAACATGAGCCAACAGTGTGATGCATGTATAAATTTTAAAATCTGGTAAGTTCTCATCAGTAGATGTGAAAACCCCAGGGAGTGAAGAAAGGATAAAAGATTAGTGCTTGTAACTTTCTATTTTGGGGGGGAAAAGCATTACTGGGTAAAAAGCATAGAAGTCTTTTGGAACAGGCCTTGCTCTGTGTATGTAAGGGTCCTGTTTCAGCTCTTCGGTGTTTCTCAAGCTTTGGGGTAAAGTTTTCCATTGGGAGTTTTCCAGTCTGCACCGCTGAGTTGCCCAGCATGACTCAGCTCTCATCAATTGGCATGCCCCACACCCTCTGGGGTCAAACCTCTGGAAGAGGCCCAACGTTAGTTTGGAAGCGTTACAACTTGTCAATAAAGCTGCATTGCCAACCACGGAGGAAGGTGCACGGGGAGAAGGATCTGATTTGTGGAGATACAAGGAGTGTCCTTTGATGGAACCCGGCCCGATCACGCTAGTCGGGGCTGATTCCCCCACTCTTGCTCATAAATTGCCACCAACTGCCCGGAAGGCAGGACCACCCTTTGCTCCCTGCCGTTCTCCCAGCTCGGTGGAGACTTCCACACACCGGCTGACTTCCAGCTCCCAGAAGGTCTCTCTTCTGCAGCCATGGAAAAGTACTTCTCCGCCATCCACAAGATGGAGCAGACGGTGATGTTCCCCAGCCTCCTCCGCGGGGTCTCCTTCGAAGAGCAGGAGGATGGCTTTGGGGTGGACTCGGCTGACAAAGACGTGTTTGAACATTTTATGCTGCTGAAATCTGGCAAGGGGATGTTGGAAAGTGGGCTTCTGCCTCTGGGAAAAGAGAAGCCACATGTGATTCCCGAAGTGAAGGAGGAGAACGTGGAGAAGGACAGCCTGGAAGACATCTTGTACTACCACTTGTCCAGTTTGTACCGCGTCCTCCATCACTTGACCCAGAGAGCCAACACGGTCACCTGCAAATACAATGAAATTATGGGACGGATCAACCAGAGCTGAGGTGCTGAGCAATACACACTAGGAAACAGCCAGAGGTAAGATGTTTCCTTTTACACACTGGGGGGGGTTCTTTTCTTGAGGTTGGGGCCTTCAATTTTATTTTTCTGCTGAGGGATGATTCTCAGGGTTAGGATCACTTCACTGCAGTGGGCATGGCCAACGTTTATCGCCTAATCTTTTCCAGGAGGTAAGAGTTAAGAGTTGAAATGGATGCCCAAGACTTAAAGCCTCCCATTTTATCTCTTAAATCACCCCATATAGAAAAATCAGCTTGATTTGACAGGTTAGGGCAGTGTTTTTCAACCTTGGCAATTTTAAGATGTGTGGACTTCAACTCCCAGAATTCCCCAACCAGCAAGGGAATTGCTGGCTGGGGAATTCTGGGAGTTGAAGTCCACATATCTTAAAGTTGCCAAGGTTGAGAAACACTGGGTTAGGGCCTTAAAAGGGGAAAACACGCCTTAACATAAATAATTGCAATAATAATTGCAATTAAATAGTAATTGTTTGGAATTGCAAATATTTCCAAACGTTTGGCTCTGCCTAGTCTAGGGGGGCACTATGGTCTCTGGAGGTACTCCAGAGAATTGATTTCCAGACAACTGCAGTGAAGTAAATTTAAAATACCATTTACTTTTCCCTCTCTTTAATTTGAGAATTTGCTTATCTCATTATCTTGAGACTTTCTCCCTGAGAGACAAACTTGGGTTTAGCTTTGCCATATTATCTCACTGAAGTTTTTTCTTTGATCCTCTTCCCCTCCCTTCCCCTCCCCTCCCTCCCTTCCCATAGAGAGTATAATAACCTAACCATGTTGCTTATCCAGGGGTTTCTGTGATGTATGAACCCTGCTATTGTGTGAGAAATCACACCAAAATGTGATTAACTGCATCACACTAAACATGTATAACTGTAGCAATGATTTAATACCAAATTATCAGCACCCTCATTTCAGATATATGTAGGGGGAGACTGGTCAAGAGTTAACAGGGTAGAAACAACTAGCGTTGTGCCCTGATTTGCTACATATAAAGAAGCTTGGAGAACCTTGAAGAGCTTCTGCTGGCAGGACTTCACGCTGGCCAGAGCGGGCTGCTGACCCACATTTCTTACTCGTTTCACAGGTTCACTCCGCCACTGGTGCCTGAAAGTCATGGATGGACTGCCATCCTCCTGAACACTGCTCCAAAGAATATCCTTGTGCAGCCAGCGGCATGTTGCAATTTCTAGAAAAAGTTGACTATTTGAGTTCTGAACTTGCTCAGAGTGAATGGGAGAACTTTTCTTGCCGGCAATGTCTTGAAATACCAAAAAATACTTAAGTATTTTTGGTTCTGAACTTGCTTAGGATGAACAGAAGATTAAGTTATTATTCATAGATGCAATATTCTGTGTTTTTGTACCTTGTGAATCAGCCCAGACATCCTATCACGGTGAAACTGAAACTGACTACTGCTTGAAAATCATTTTCGGAATGATGTTTATGCTCTTGTTTGATACGTAACTGAACTGAGGCGCTTACTGTGAATAAAACAATATAAATAAAATTAATTCCAGATATTGGCTCATTCCTTCCCTTCTTCCCCAGCTTCAGTGTTTTACCCACTTGCAGAATTCGGAAGTTAGTTAACACCTACAGTTTGCTCGTTTTCTTTCAAATAAAAGTCTCCTTCACATCCTACTTCTCTCCTGGTGACTTCACAAATCCCACCATGGTTTCCTTCTGGGTTCTTTTTCCACCTGGCCTAAAGCATGTTCTTCTGACAAGACTGCCAGCAACCATCTTTGATTCCTAGGTCTTCAAATATCTTGAAGAAGAGGGATTTTTCAAATGTGGCATAAAAGGAGGGGATCCTGGAATCTAGATTATGTTCCTTTTAATGCCAGGTCATGCATTGTTACTGATTTGCAGCAAGTTGGATGCCACCTACCCATAACAATTCTAGGCTGATGAAATGTCTAGCAGGCCCTGGGAACCCAGAAAGGAAACAGGACCATTGCCACAGAGACATCAGGGGAGGGATAGCATGAGAAAGAGACCCAAGTCTGCCTGCATTACGCTAGGTATAAGTTGATCTAGATCAGTGTTCCTCAACCTTGACAACTTTAAGATGTGTGGACTTCAACTCTCAGAATTCCCCAGCCAGCAGCTCTTCCTCCTGCTCCTCAGGGTCATTCCTTATCCCCATGACAGCCCACTATATCCGTGCTGTCTATATACTAACAGCTAGGAAGCTTCACTACCAGCACCATCATCATCACTGATAATGTCACCTCATCTGGTCGTGAAACGACTGCAAGAAGAAAAGCATGCTCAGAGAGCGCCCAGAACTCAGCAAAGCCATCTGAGTTGCCGATAAGGCTCCCTCCATGGGAGTTGCCCTCCTTTGTGCCACGCTGAGCTTTCCCTCCACCTCTGCAAACATCATGCCCTATCAGTAGCAGTCCCTGCCTTCTAACACCTCTCTCTTTGAAAGTGTTGAATTTGATCTGCTGTCCTCCCTTCCTCTGGACATTCTCTCTTGGCACAAGGGGATCTAATGATCCGAGGAGCCTTTCTCCAACCTGCTGCCTTCCAGATGTGTTAACGTCTATTCTTATAAATCCCAACCAACAAGATGATTGAGATGGGCTGCAGCTCCCGTGCTGGGGAAAACTCAAATTAGAGACACAGGAAGTCTGTTTATGCCAAGGGGGGGTCATTGTTCATCTGCCATCATGTGTCTTCTTTCATTCTGGGTTAGCATAACTTTTGAGCCCAGCCCCTGGAGCTTGCAAACCATGGTGGCTGGCCTAACTTTGGGGTGAATCAGGTCACCGTGGCTGGTTCCCCAAACTAAGGTTAAAGGTGAAAACAAATCACAGCTTAGCATAAGAAGAGCCAACTCTGCCACTGGGTTCTCACCCTCTGCACTGTTTCAAGAACCTTTTCTTGAATGAACCATGACTGGTTGGGTTCCCACATTGCACTAGGCTATGAACCAGTTTGCCAGCCACCAGGGCTGGCTTCACACCATTCACTAAGCCAGAACTAAGCACACCATGATGGCTTAGAATGATGTGCCAACCAGGTCTGTTCAGCAGCATCTTTCCAGCATTTTGAATGGGACTTTGCTATAGTACTGGGGCAGTAGATTCCAAAAAAACGTTTTTTCACCCAAAAACCCTGCCCCATGGGGGGGGGGGTCCTTAGGGTTTTCGCAGCCTCCTGTGCCTTTAGGAGAAAGAAGATAAAACTAGGACCTCAGATCTGGGCTTTTAAAATTCAGGTGATCATGAGATTTGCCCTCTTCAACCAGACTGAGGAAGCTGAAGAATTCAGAGTCCAGGCAGAATCAGCTGACATTTTAAAAGTGCCAAAGGCGATGCCTGTTTAGTGAGATTGTTTGCTGAAGGCACAAAAGGGCCAAGGAAGGACTGATTGGGCTGGCTGGGTATTAGTCATCGTTGACGTGTCCCGAGGCAGGAATTTCAGAAATGCTGGCCAGCCCCCTGCTCCTGCTTCAAAGTGGAAGGCCAGCTCAGGTTTCCTAAATGGGAGACTTCCGCTTACAGGTGCTCCCTTATGCTGGTTTCACCTGGGAGGAGACTCTGGACGTGCAACAGGTGTGAGTGGGCATCAGTGTGCTGCAAGGCGGTGACCAGGAGCTCGGGAGGAAGACCGGTTAGCTAGTCCCTTCCCAACGATCACCCCACCACCTGCTTACTGGTAGAGCTCTGGGTCTCCAGCGCTGAAGGAGAAAAATGAGTGATTCTCCAGAGCCCAAGATGCTTGGAAAACAAAATCTGACAAACTTGCAGATGGTAAGTGAGAGAGGAGGAAGCGAAGTGCATGCTTAGTGCACGGAAGGTGGTGGATTTGATCCCGTCTCTGGCAGTTCTGTCCTTGAGGAGCAGGTGGCAGGAGATCCTTTTCTCTGTTTGAGAAGCCGGCTCAGTGGGGAAATGGGGAAAGCAGCTTTGTGGGTCTGCAGAACCCGCCTCTCAGCTCCACCTTGTTTAAATGGAGCCATTGCTCAGTTTGCGCATTTGTGCATCCAGTGGGTTGAGATCACACAACACACTAAGACAGTGTTTCTCAACCGCAGCAATTTTAAGATGTGTGGACTTCAGCTCCCAGAATCCCATGGCTGGCTGGGGGATTCTGGGAGCTGAAATCCAGACATCTTAAAGTTTCTGAAGTTGAGAAACACTGTACTAAGCCATCAACTGTGGTTCACAAAACATACTGGTTAGATTCCATTCAATGACTCAGAAAGGGAGGATTCAGGACTGCATCCACAGAAACTGTGGCATGTTCTGTGTGCATAGGTTCATATATACATGCATAGGTTCATGCATCAGCCGAAACCAGGCTATTTTAAAAGCATGGTTTGTAGTATAATTCACACTAAGCCGAAAACAAGCAAACTACATTATAGCTTCACGGTGTGTGTGAAACTTGGTGGCCTATTCAACAAATCAAGGATTAAAAAATAGCTTTGCACGTTGTGCAATTCCAGCCACTGTGGTTTCTAAACTGTGGTTTGATAAGCATGTCATGGGAATCCAGCCAATTGTGGCTTATTCAACAAACCATGGTTAGGCCAGTTGTGACATAGTGCATCATGTGAAGTCAACATATGGCTCCTTCAGCAAGAAATGGTGGCTTAGTTAGAGGTGTGAACCCAGCCTTTGTGGATCCTAGAGTAGGCTCTCCACTCTGCTGAGGTTCTCTGGTAGGTACCACCAACCAGTTGCTGGACTTAAGTTGTAGTGTTCCCACCCAAGGGAAGCCCAACTCACTCCCTTTTTAGGAAGGTGCTGTCACCTGTTGACATGAGATGAGACTCTAGTGACTTCACAGACACCTCTGGGAAGTTCTCTGGCAAAAATATGGAAGTGGTTTACCATTGCTTTCTTCTAGGAAGTTTTAATGACTTCCCAATCTAGCCTGGTGGTCTCCTATCCAAATGCTAACCAGGCACGACCCTGTTCAGCATTTTGAAAATAGCCAGGCTCAGCTAGGGACTGCTACCTGGTCTAACTATACCTATTCCAGGGCTTAAACAAAAGTGCCTCTAAAGCAATGTTTCTCAACCTTGGCAACTTTAAGATGTGTGGACTTCAACTCTGGGGAATTCTGGGAGTTGAAGTCCGCACCTCTTAAAGTTTTCAAGATTGAGAAACACCGCTTTAAAGCAATACTATCAGTTTTCAGTCTTTACTCTTGATAAGAACTCCAGGTGTGGCAAAAAGGGAGCTTGGGAGTGCAGCTGGTTTTTGCATTGCTGTTATAGAGGATAGATATTTTAAATACATCTTCGAGGCTGCCCCTGCACTTTCCGTTCTCAAAACCGAGATGAGTGTGACATCTTCCCCTCCTCTTTCTCATCAGCAGTTGCAAATCATTGAGTTAAATGTTGGGGGGGAGATCTTCACAACCACGCTGAGCACCTTGAAGAAGCATCCGAGTTCCAAATTGGCTGAGATGTTTGCTGGGGGACAGGCCAAGCCCCGAACAGATTCGGTGGGGAGATACTTCATAGACCGGCCTGGGACTTATTTTAAATACATCCTTGAGTATCTGCGCAGCAACCAAGTTCCCTTCCAAAACGTTGAGGAGGTTTACAAGGAAGCCATCTACTATGACATCAAGCCTCTGATCAAGCAACTGGAGGAATCCCCTCAAATCTTTGGTGAGCTGGTGGCCAGGAAGCAATTTCTTGCCCGGGTGCCCAACTATTCTGAAAACATCGAGCTGATGATCCGAATCGCCCGGGCAGAAGCCGTGGCCTCCCGCCAATCCAGCGTCATGCTATGTGTGGTGAAGACTCTGGAGGACGTGGCCAAGTGCAGTGATGCTCTCAACAGCTTAGACACCTCCAAGAAGTCAGTGGTCCAGTTTGGCCCCTGGAAAGCTGCACCGAGCATTCTGGACCTCTTGGACTGCATCAAGATGGACATCGAAGCCAAGGGTTACAAGGCTTCTTTCCAGGTCTACGTTCCAGAAAAAGGCTTTCGCTTCAAATCCAGTGACTACTTCTACAAATTTTTGTTCCATTGGTGGTAGCCAAAAGCCAGCGACTCACAAGTCTTTGAGATCAACAAGGTCCCTTTTGTAGCTTTCCTAGCACTAGCATACCTGGGCTATGCAAACCAGATGTCAGCTGGATTTGTGCAGCCCAGAGATCTGGGATCTCCAAGCTTTGCTCCAAGTCTGGAGTTGGCAGATTTTTTGAATCCGTGGGGACATTTGGAATTTGGTGGGCATTCTCACAAAACAGGGAACAGGCAAAAGGGGGAGGATAAGGGTTTACCTGGTCAGAAGATCTGCCTAGGTGGGTGAAGTCAGTTCCCAAACATCCTGTTTTCAGAGGACAGCCTGGTCAGGTTCCTCCACTACCTGTTCTACCTCCCCAGGTGTCAGCTCTTCAAGGTAGTCCAGGTCAAGAAACACACACCACAGGAATGCCACTTTATTGTTGCAGGACACAATAACAGAATCTTGAAAGCCTGCACAACTTTCTCTCTGTCTCTTCCTGTAGTAAGCAAAATCAAGGTGAGGTTATTTTGAGTTTCTGTCCACGCTTCCTTCTCTTTCAGGACGATGGAATCTTTTCTCCAAGTCCCTCTTAAGTTTCTTTCATACCTCCCCCAAGATCATCTCTAAACTGCTTTGCACCTGGGGGCTCTTCAGTTTATCCATGCTTTTTCCCCCCCAGGCAGAGAAGAGCAACAAGGATGATCAAGTAGGGCTGACAGCTCTAAGTGCAAGACTGGAGGCACCACGAGGGGGCAGCAAAGAGGAACTGACCATTCTAACTTTTGCTACCCTCTAGTGGTCATCCAGATTTCTGCAACCCAGATCGAATTGCCCTACATTGAAATACTGAAAATGAAGTTCTATAAGGAGGGATTGAAGGAAATGGGTATGTTTAATTTTGAGAAGGGAAGGCTGAGGGATTGTCCTTTCGGGGTATCTAAAAGGGCACAGAAGAACGTCAAGACTTGCTTCTACGTCTACTGGGTTGTCACAGAGTATAGGACACAGAATAATGGATTTAAGTTACAGCAGGGTGCCTCAACCTCAGCAACTTTAAGATGGGTGGACTTCAACTCCCAGAATTCCCCAGCCAGCCACACTGGCTGGGGAATTCTGGGAGTTGAAGTCCACCCACCTTAAAGTTGCTGAGGTTGAGGAACCCTGAATTACAGGAAGACAGATTAGGGTTGAAAGTTAGGAAAAAACTTCCTAATGGTAAAAGCAGTTGGATTGAGAAACCAATTATTTAGGGAGGTGGCAACCCTCTGTATGCTTTAATTTGATCCTTCCAGCTCTGTGATTCTATTTTGTTCTCCGAACGTGAGTACCCTTCTTTCTACTACTGGCACACTGGGAATTAGCTTAAATTCTGGACCTACCTAGTCTTACTGGGACCAACTGAACAGAGATCCCTTTCATATGATCAACAGGACCTTATGCCCTCTGAGGAAGGAGGACAGCAGAAGGAAAGATGTTCTTCACATCTGTCCTGTTTAGTTAGGTCCACCTGCATTTTGCACCGTGCTCACCTCATTCACATAGCAAAGTTATCAATGCAAGATGAGCAAGAGGCTTTCTTTTTGAACCAGCTTGTCGCAGGGCCTGACACTGATCAGGGCTGAGAAGCAATGGACTGACCCAAGGTCACCCAGCTGGCTTCCAGGTCAAAGGAAGGACGAGAACCTGGGTCTTCTCTTCCTGCTCTTAGTTCAGCACCTTATCCAGTACATCACGCTGGCTCTTGCTGAGACCAAGATGGTACCTATCTCATTCCATCACAGAAGCTGAATTTTCTCAGTTTCACAGGGCCCATAATGGGGTGATACCCTCATCCATTTGAGAAGGTGACAGGCTAAGTGACGTGGGGCTGCACAGGACCTATCCCAAACAGCTCTCTCCATCAGCAGCTTCCTGTCAACTCCAAGCATCTGCTGCCTGGGGCAACTTTATCAAGTTTAGCCAAGTTTAAACCAAGTTTAGCCACAGCTAGCTCCAAACAGGAATATTCTGGGTTTCTGCTAAAACAGCCATCATAGGTAACCTTAATAGCACAATCTTATGCATCTCTGCTTGGGAGGAAGACCCTTTAAAGAGCTTCAAACCTGATTGATAAAGTGCTCGCCTTTTCCAATCTACTGCCTTGCCGACGAGTTGATGTGTAACTCCCACAATTCTTAGACTTTCTAAATCATCCTGGCTGAGAGTTATGGGACTTATAGTCCAACACATCTGGAGGCACCGAGTTGGGAAAGGTTGGTGTATGGGAATGCAGCTGTCTTAGACTGTATATATTTTAGCGATTGACAACAGCTGTATCCTTGTTCTTTAGGAATGTTTGAATAAATCACATGCATTGGGTTAATATTTATTTCCTTACATTGTGTTTGCTGCAATCACTGTTGTTTTGCACCGGAGCATGCCCTTTTTTTCACACTTAATTGGCTTTTGCTTCTCTTGAAAAGACTTTCTGCACTCTTTTGCACAATCGCTTTGTAAGGTTTGTTAGATTTGATCTTAGAAGTCCAGGATCAAAACTGGACGAAATCAGGAGTTTTCCAGCTTTTGAAACCCCACAGGAGTTAAGAGAATGAATCAGAGATCAGCACTGTAAATAACTGTTGGGTTACCTTCTGTAAGTATCCCTTAGATCAGTGTTTCTCAAACTTGGCAACTTGAAGATGTGTGGACTTCAACTCCCAGAATTCCCCAGCCAGCCATGCTGACTGGGGAATTCTGGGAGTTGAAGTCCACACATCTTCAAGTTGCCAAGTTTGAGAAACCCTGCCTTAGATTAATTTGAAGAGGAATTTAAGTTCCAAATACGTTTTGATTTTTGTATTACAATCTTAAAATACTGGTAATGATGGGGGAAAAAGCCATGAAGCATGTACAGAGTGCTTTAAAGACCCAAGCTCCTTTTTTGGGGAAAAGCTTCAAGGTCCAATAAGTCTGATTTCTTAGAAATTAAGCACAAGTTGTGTTGTCTTTGTTTTGCCCTCTTCAAAACAATTAAATAAAATCTTGGTTACCTAATTTTAAGACCATTCCGAACTAAGGACCTATTCATAGGCTTTGGATTTGCAATAGGATACACATTTACAACCAAACTGCAAAAAATATGTATATTAATGACATTTTATTGCATTGGAAATGTTCATGTAGGTATCATATAACCAGTAGGCCACCACAAGCGCTCAGTGTTGTGCCCCGAACTGCACAAAATTCTTTCCCCAAGTTGTTACTATTACTCCAGTGGGTATAGCCTGTAACTAAGGATGATGGGAACTGTAGTCCAGCAAGATCCGAGGACCTGTGGTCAGAAACACTGTACAAAGAGGACAATACATTCAGTCTGTATTGAGCAGCACGCTAAGCTAAAAAGCTTAATTAATTATTGCACCCCTGCCTCTTCACGTGGTGGCACACACAACCTGTACGCTTGTGGCATTTCAGAAAAGTGTTTACCATCTTGCCATTTTTTTTCCTGCAGGTGAAGATTTTGAGCAGTCCTCTATTATCTTCTATGCTTATGGCCTTGTTTTTTTTTAATGATTTAATGTTTTTTAATGATTTAATGTTTTTTTTAATGATTTCCTAGTTGTTTTGCACACAGACCCCAGGCTGATGATTGGGGAGTTAAATAAACAAACAATAAACAAATATACAATAAACAAATAATAAACAACTATTCCTTCCATGCCATTCTTTTCCCCAACTCTATAGAGGCTGTATAATTGGGCCCCAAAGCCCATGCTTGTTGACTGGCTTGCTAACCTTCATTTGGAGCTTAATCTATTGGGTGAAAACCACCTCTTTCTCTACCATCGACCATCATCAGAAGATAAGCCCCACTTAGGGGAATTCTGTTTGGATTTAGCCGCAGAAAGTTTTGAACGGTGTCTAGATCTCCATTGGACCTTGGCTTTGTAGAATTTAATATCTCTTCCCGTGATAATTATAACTTCCCATAATAACTGGAAAATCAGAGCTAAACATTTTAGCAGGGGGATCTCGAGAGAACAGGATGAACGTTGTGCCTGTATTTGCTCTCTCTCAGAAGAGGAAGTCTGTCAAATTTAAGCAAGACAAATACAGAATTCTTTATGGAAAACCAGCCATTATGCAGTGTTTCTCAACTGTGGCAACTTTAAGATGTGTGGACTTCAACTCCCAGAATTCCCCAGCCAGCAAGGCTGGCTGGGGAATTCTGGGAATTGAAGTCCACACATCTTAAAGTTGCCAAGGTTGAGAAACACTGAGTTACAGGGTAAATCCGTCTCAATTGCACGTGTATACCTTGGAGTGGATTTTCAGCAAGAAAAACAAGCCCATTTCTTCTACCCCTGGATCTGCTCCACTCGACAAATCACACCTGCGGTACATTCCCATTTACTTCCGCCACTCCGACCCCGCAAATGGAAGACTCTGAAAGCTGCCCTTGACAACCTGAAGTCGTGGCTGCGTGGAACTCGCGAAACGAGGAGCGCCGCGCCTCTTCAGTGCGGATGGGAGAGAGCGGCTACGGCGGCCGGGGCGGCTCAGTGATTCCCAGAAGGCGAAGCTGGGCTGGCTCGCCAGGCCTCGAGGATGGCGGCTCACCTGAAGAAGCGGGTCTACGAGGAGTTCAGCAAAGTGGTGGTCCAGGTAGCCGGCGAGGCTCTGGAGGAGGGAAGGAGGTGCCGGGGTCGGAGGGAGTTCATGGAAGCAGCCTGAGGCGCGGGGGGAGTGGGTAGGTGGGTGGGAAGGAACGCTGGCTGGCTTCACACGACATGTTGAACCCGGGTTATCGAAAGAGACGGGCGGCACTCACACAGCTCTTCACGTTGCGGCGCGTTGTATGGTTCAGGCACGCCACGTGCCAAGGGAGTGGGCGGGTTCTCAGATTACACTTGACCTGAGTTAACAGGGACCGTGTGGACGTTGGCTTATATATTTTCGTGTGTATTTCATATTCTTTTTTTTCCACATATATTTCTTTTGTATATTTTCATAAACTTTTCCTTTTCTTTTATATACATATACTTTTTCTTTTCTATTTTTCCACATATTTTTCTTTTATATATTTTCATATACTTTTCCTTTCTTTTATATATGTTCATATACTTTTTCTTTTCTATTTTTCCATGTTTTCCTTTTCTATTTTTTTCTTATTTATTTTTCATATAATTCATCGCAATTTATAATTTTGTAATTTTACTGCATGATCTACCTTGTATTTACTTGTTATTCTGTATATTAGTATTCTGCATAGGGTTTAATAGGGATTTGGGGGATGAAAGAATATTCAGGTATTGTTAACCCCTTATCAGTATGGAAAATCCATAACTTCATCACACTTGTAAATAACGTGTCATTTACCTATTCTGTTTTTATACTTTTGTTTCTGCTTTTTCTTTCTTCTTATTGTGTACATATTTTCTTTTTATCTGTTCAGTTAATCTTTTTTTTAAAGGAAAAAAATACACTTTATAATGATGTGAAGTGACAGGTTGGTTCACTCAAAGTGGGGTGGATGGTGGGTGGCTCTCCACTAGAGGAGGGAGGGCACCCTGAGCTCCTGGATGAAATGGGGGACAGAAATGGATTAATAAATACATACCAAATTTTAAGAAGCACACTGAGCGCAAACTCTGTGACCCCATTGGAGCCATGTCCCTCAACACGCAGGGCAAACTGAGCCCTGGGCGTCATGCAATCTGGGCTGGGTTAATGGGGCAAACCTTGGTTAAATGAACCTATGTCATTTGATATTTTATTCACTCAACTGAGTTTACAAATCATTGCATTTGCAAATGACTCTGAACAGCCTACATCCCCACGTTTCTAAGTCAGGTTACAAGATAAAAGTAGAATGAAACATACAGTAATTGTGTATTTTACAATCAAACATAAAGACACGATAAAAATGCCTATTCACATCTTCATCAGTGTCTTAGAGGTGGTGCCTTCCTTGGTAACAGAAGCCCATTTCTTTATTTGTGAGGTTTCTACCCCACTTTTCCTTCAGGAGGTCAAGGCAGCACATGCAGAGTGCCTTCCTCCTATTTTTCCACGCCACAACAACCCTGTGAAGTATGTTGGGCTGAGAAAAAGAGTGACTGGCCCAAAATTGCTCAGGGAGCTAAAATCTTGGGTTCTGATAAGAGGCTAAGTCATAGACTAAACACCCATTGCCATGTTTGCGTGACATACAACACCAAAACTTAAATAATTTCATAATATAGCTTGGCTCGCGTGGCCTGGCAAGGGAGTAGCTCGCTTTCCATAACATAGTGAATCACAGACTACGAAACCTCACTGAAGGCTAGTCTGATGTGTTATGCAAACCCAGCTGCTCGGTTGTTTGAACCTGTTTTATTGAATACACCATGATACAAATCACAGTCAGGTTCAACATGCTAGGTTTATGCCTTTTCATAAAATATGTGAGTCGGAAAAGCTCTGACCTTATCTTCCCATTGTTTCATGTGACCAAAACCCTTGAAATGGTTTGAATATTCGCTCCACAAAATGCAGCCAGCTTGAAATGTTTGGGTGGATGGTCCTGGATGGATTTTCAGATTCAAAACAAAACATGTGTTCTGTTTCATGCTTTGCCCTAAGAAGGAACCCAGCTGTACCTCTTCCTTTCTAATTTATGTGAAGATTGTGCTTTGTTATAATGTTGTTACTCTAAATCAATTAACAAAAAAAGGTTTAAACACAAACAACAGCATTAATGCAATAACACAGCATCCATATTCCTCTAGTAATACTGATAGTTGTTATATTAATATAATAATAAAAAAAATTAAAAGACTTAAGTCCATTATAAACAGAACAAAAATTTGACCACAGCGTAAATCCTGCGTTAATGTTTCAGCAACAGCAGCATGAAGAAATTTCAGCCAAGAAACTCCGACTGACTAAGCCGAGCAAATCTGCGGCGCTTCATGTAGACCTTTGCAAGGCCACTTCGCCGGCAGATGCATTACAGTACCTGCTCCAGTTTGCTAGGAAACCGGTGGAAGCTGAAAGTGTGGAAGGAGTTGTGCGAATCTTGCTGGAACATTATTACAAGGTAAGGTAAACAATCTGCAATCTTTGGCAGCTTTAAGTGGACTCATTCTCCAGGATTCAGTCAAACTTCCCAACCAAAACTCAGTCATAAATCTCCAGTCTTCTGACACGTCATAGCTTAGTTCGACTCCTTGGCTGAACTGGCGGATAGACGTGTGACCGTGTCAACTCACAGATGTGGCTTTGCTAAATTACAGTCCTTATTGCAGACCGGAATGAAATAGCACAAAACATTGATTGCCCACTGCTAGTGAAAAGTGGTAAATAACTTTGATACCCTTGGGGGTTTGAACACGAGGGTTCTTCCTCCTGTCCTTCCAGATTCACCAATACCTAGCACGCTGCTTGGTGGCCTCAGTCAAGCAGTTGTATGTTTGGATAACAGCCATCTTTGGCCTGGGTGGCAGCATCTGTAGAGTCTCTGTGGGTGATCCCATTTGGAAGATGGCAGGCAGGGAATCATGATTTCAGGCCTGTGTTTTGACGATTTTGACTGCCCCCTGTGGATGCTGCTGGTTTCCAGCTCAACTCACAGGTATCAGTCTTTGCCAGCCCTACCTAAAAAATCTGGGAATTTAATGTGGTTTCTTCTACACTCTTGGTGTGTTACTAACCCTTTCTCCCAAAAACTCAAAGCAAATACTAAACTCATGGTAGCTATGATCTCACTGGCTTCAGAGTCTGTTTTTCTGGATGTTTCTCCTACTTTTCTTCAGGATTGCTTCTTATAGTTCAGGAACCTAAGCTCAACAAACACATTTGAAATTCTGAGATCGTGCGTGTCTGCTCTCATTCAGAGGCTGCTTCCCCTCTAGCTTCACGTCATGCTTTAGCATACAGATTACTTTTATCTTTTTCTTGGTGGGCAAGTGGGCACTGGAGGTGAGCAAAGCACATCAAATTAAATCTACAGTACAGTGTTTTAAATTTAAAGGTGACATTTCAAGTTTGGAACAGCTGCTTTGGGCACAAAGCGAATGGGTTCAACGTGTCTTGAATTTGTTGAGTGCAGAGGAGCATTTTGAGCAAACGGGGGTTTTAAATTGAAATCTTGCACATTCTTAGCAGGAACATTTCTATACTGAGAACTCAGCTGGAGTTGCTCAGCATGTTTATTTTCTAAACCTCTGTGGCATTCAGAAACATTATTGTCAATGCAAATAATAAAGCAGATGCCTTGCTTTCTGGAACACTGGTTTCCCATTTATTTATTAACTAAAAGACTATTTTAAGAAAATTAAAAAGCCAAGTTGGGTAAGACAGGAAGTCAGTTATTTCTATTTAAGTTGATTCTGATGGAAAAGCTCTCTCCATATTCAGTTAATAAACAGAACAGCCTGTGGATTAGGCTAAGGATACATCAAGTCCAGCACTTTGTTTCAAGGATGTGAGGGTAATAAGCTCTCCTTTGCTGCTACCCTGCAGTTGGTGTCTTTGGGATATTGCTTCCACTGCATAAGGACATTTCTCACAGCTCTTAAAGCCTATTGATACGTGCACTCTCGCTATTTTGTTTAGCACAGATTGGGCTGTTCATACACTGGTGCAAACAACCAAGAAGACAAAAGCTGCATCTGGATTTATTCCTATGGTGAAGCATGTGTGAGAGAAGGCCATAGGTTCATTTGTCTCATGGGCAGGCCATAGGTCGATCAGATTTGCATGCCTCAGCCAGGGCCACCTTAATGGGGAACAAAGGGAAATGAGATAATGATGCTAGACCAGAGAGAAAAAAGAGAGATGGCCCTTTAAAGATGCTGGGCTATCTTCACCTGTAATGGTGCACAGGAAAAGCTCTTGCAGACTTGTGGGAAGATGATGTTTTGATATCCTTCTCTCATCACCCAGGAAAATGATCCTTCTGTGAGACTAAAAATTGCTTCCTTGCTGGGCTTGCTGTCAAAGACTCCTGGGTTTTCTCCTGATTGCATTCTGGACGATGCCATTAACACGCTCCAAAATGAAAGTAAGTGATCTTTTCCCAACTAACAAAGATATGGAATTGTTGCAGACTATTAGAAGCATGTGTTACATTCCCATTTGCTGGGTTCCCATCCTACTAAGCTTTAATGTAGCTTGATTGCTCTTTGCTTTGTGTGATGGGTTAGCCCCATGGGGGAATCAGGCCACTGCGGGTTGTTCAAAACAGTCACTACAGGTAGTCCTCGCTTAATGACTGTTCATTTAATGATAGTTCAAAATTACGACGGCCTCGGAAAAAGTGCTTTACTCGCACGTATGACCATCACAAACGATTGCACTCTCCCCACAGTCAGGTGATCACGATTTGCAACCTTTTTTACAATGGTCATTAAGCGAATCACTGTGGTCATTAAGCAAATCACCATGGTCATTAAGCGAATCACATGGTCATTAAGTGAATTCTGGCAAAAAAGTCCATTGGGTAAGCTGGATTCACTTAATGACCACATGATTCACTTAACAACCACAGTGGTTCACTTACCCATCGTAAAAATGGTCATAAAATCAGGTTTGGTCACGTGGTGACTCGCTTAATGAGCAATTTTCCAGTCCCTATTGTGGTCATTAAGCAAGGACTACCTGTGTTTAAAAAATCCTGGCATGGTGCATTGTGTGAACACCAGCCAATGTGGTTTGTCAACGGTGGTTTATAGTGTAGCATGATGGACCTGACCATACTAGCTTGTTCAACAAATCACAATTAAAACAAACAATAGCTTTCCATAGTGTATCACATCATTGGTCTGTCTAGCCCAGTGTTGATTACTGGAGATGGAGTTCTGGCACTCAGCAATGTGTGGTGTTGCCCAGGTCAAGGGCCCCACTTAAACTTTCAATGGTATGCTGAGGGCCATGCTTTTAAAAGTATTAGGTAGGGCCATGAGAAATGTGGTTTCATATTATTTATGTTAATTTAAACAAAGTATAGGTCATATAACTTTAGAAACGAGAGTGGGCAGATTTATGGAGGTTCAGATTCTCAGTAACTGCTAATATCGATGACTGTTTCTTACCTCCTGCCTCCTAGACAGCAGGCCTGAACTACTAGGTGGTGGGAAGTGATGGGGAAGGGGCCATCACCCCCTGGCCAGGCTTGGAAGTTCCCCAAGCACACCCAGATGGCCACTGGACAATTCAGAAGCCTGGATTAGGTGGATTGAGAGCCATGTCCATTGTCACAGCTTTTCCTGTGTCCTTGTTATTGTAGTCCAGTCCTCCCTCTCCCTCCCTCCCTCCCTCCCTCTCCTTTTCTGTCACACTGAAAATTAACGTTTCATAAGGCCTTGAAGATTTGGTTTCTTTAACAGAGCCTGGGGCCCTGGTGTACAGCTGAGACCCTATCATGATTCTGTTAATTGTTGTGTGGGTTGGTCTTTTATCTTGGTGCAGTATGTTACTTATTGGTTTGTTATAATGTTTTATCATGTTTTTAATTGTTGTTAGCTGCCCAGAGTCATGTGTTTGAGATGGGTGGTCATATAAAGTGAATCAATCAATCAATCAATCAGTGGAGAGCCAGTTTGGTCTAGTGGTGAAGGCACCAGGCTAGAAAGCAGGAGACGGTGAGTTCTAGTCCTTCCCTAGGCATGAAAGCCAGCTGGGTGGCTTTGGGCCAGTCACACTTTCTCAGCCCAACTCACCTCACAGGGTTGTTGTTGTGGGGAAAATAGGAAGAGGAAGGAGTATTAGGTATGTTCACTGCCTTGAGTTACTTATAAAAATAATAAAGGTGGGATAAAAAAATCTAAAAAAAAAATCAATCAATATTTGGCAATGAATTTTTGAGGTCCCCGGGTGCTGCACCCAAAGCTGTCAAGAACGGGTGGTTACGTACCCTTGGTTTAACTGAATGCAGTGGAAATCCTTGTTAATATGCTGAAGGAAAAGAAATGCTGTTTTTGTATATGAGATCATGAGGCTGTGCTGTGTGTATTTTTTTTAACTCCTTGCCAAATCATTGGGAAAAGCCTTTCTGCACAGTACAGATTTTTTCCCCTCCCTCCGTTACACTGTCATATGATTAATTTCAGATGAGTCTAATTTTACTTCTAGGTATAAGTTTTCAAGTAAGCCAAATTCCACTAGAACGCAGAGACAAATGGCACCATTCCACAGTTCGTACAGTGGGAGTGATTTGACTGTCATCCTTCGGTAGCTGTTGTTTCCTCCACAGCCTGCTTACTTAAAGTTAACATACATGGGCAGTATTTCTTAGAAATAGAAGTCTGAGTAGGAGGCATTTAGGGACACTTCTGCTGTCCCCAGAGAGATTCTGCTGCCCCCCTTCTTCGTTACACTGAGACTTGTTTGCCCCAACATTTTGGGGATTTAGGGAAGTGATCAAAACCCAATTATTTCAGCAGGCCTTTTTGTTGTTGTTCAGTCATTAAGTCGTGTCCGACCCTTTGTGACCCCATGAACCACATCGCGCCAGGCCTTCCTGTCCTTCGCTGCCTCCCTGAGTTTGCTCAGTTTCATGCTCATTGCTTCAGTGATGCTCTCTAACCATCTCATCCTCTGCCGTCCCCTTCTCCTTTTGCCTTCCATCTTTCCCAGCATCAGGGTCTTTTCCAAAGAGTCCTCTCTTCGCATTAGGTGACCAAAGTACCTGAGCTTGAGGTTCATTATCAATCCTTCCAATGAGCAGTCAGGGTTGATTTCCTTTAAGATTGACTGGTTTGACCTCCTAGCTGTCCAGGGGACTCATAAGAGTCTTCTCCAGCACCACAGTTCAAAAGGCCTTTTTGAGGGGGTGATGAATTAAGAGAGATTCCGCCAGTGTGGGACTGAATGGGTTTTATGGATCCTCAAAAGAGGGATATTTTGCTATTATTGTGCTAGAACTAGGGATATAATGTTTGTTGTTTATCTGGTTCTGTTTCTTAGTTGTTTCAACTCTGTCATGCTTGGTCAGATGGTAAGCTGATTGGAGTGGCATGTTGATTGATTAATTATGTGCTGTTAAGTTGTTTTTGGCTCCTAGCGACCACATAGATAGCTTTTCTTCATGACGATCTGTCCCCAGCCCAGTTTTTCAAGTCTCCCAATGGTGCTCCCATTGCCTCTGTGACTGGGTCCTTCCACCTTGCTGCTGGCCATCCTCTTCTTTTTCCTTCCACCTTTCCCAGCATTAGAGCCTTCTCTGGAGACTAACGTGTCTGAAGTAGGATAATTTGAGCCGCAGAAGTGACATGTAAGCCTTGTAAAATAAACACATAAGATTCTACTGACTGAATAGTGACATATCAGGACCTTATTCTTTACTTAGTGACTCTTTATATTTTATTTTTGTGTTTTATGTAAGACTCTCCAAATTGTGAGTTCTAGTCCTGCGTTGGACACAAAGCCAGCTGGGTGATCTTGGGCCAGTTACTCTCTCAGCCCTAGGAAGAAGGCAATGGCAAACCACTTCAGAAAAGCCTTGCCAAGAAAACTGCAGGGACTAGTTCAAGCAGTCTCTAGGAGTCAAAAACTGACTTGAAGGCACAAAATATGTATGTATGTATGTATGCGTGTATATATATATATATATAGAGAGAGAGAGAGAGAGAGAGATTTCATGGCTGCCTTTCAAGATTACAGTTTTCCCAAACATAAGACGATTGCATATGCATTTATAAAACATGTTTAATATGAAGAGTTTAAAATATATAGAGTGACTATAAAATGCTATTGCAAACAGTCCTTCAATCCTGTCAGCCATTTTGGCCACAAATTTCATTTGTACGTATTTTATTTATAAAGCTCAAGACAGAAGATGTAATGCAGGCCTGAGCATGTGCACAGGCAGATGATTTTATATTTTTAGAGATTATTATCCAAAAACAATTAAACAGGAAGCTGGCATGTTTCAAAGTCCATGGCTGCCACTGGCATCCCCTCGTTTCCAAGAATCTCTGTTGAATTGGGCAGCCATACAAATTGGCATTACAAATGAATAAATAACCAGCCTCTCACATAGCCACGGAGGCATTCTGGGAAAATTAGCTTAATATTTTGCTTAGAAGTATCCCCACCTGCCCAGAAAAGAGACAGAGATAAGCTGGGATTGGTATGGAGCATCCGGGGACAAGGAAAGACCTGGCTGTAAGGAACAACCACGCCATTGTTGCTTCCTGGTAAATAGATGGCAGCCATTTTTATGAGCGTTCCCAAAATGTGCTGTCAACATTGCAGGTGTGATCAACTGCCCCCGCCCCAGGTTGCGTACCTGTCCTCCTGTAATGATCCTCAGGCAATCCCCCCCCCCCCCAAGAACAGCCCCTCTTCCTACAGCATGGTTGTTGCATTATGTCTCTTGTGAATAGAAGTGGCTTTTTGGTTTGCTTTCAGAGTCCCACCAAGTTCTGGCTCAGCTTTTGGATACGTTGCTGGTGATTGGGAAGAAGCTTCAAGAGAACCCTGCAGTGCGAGGGCGTCTTATAGACGTAGCTTGCAAGGTAATTTAAGACAGCCAGTGAAAGAACTCTAAGCTATTTGATTGTATAGTTCAGTGTTTTTCAACCTTGGCAACTTTAAGATGTGTGGACTTCAACTCCCAGAATTCCCCAGACAGCATGTTGAGTTGAAGGACATCTAGATTGGTAGTCATAATTATACCCAGTGGCCACAAATCCCACACTTTTAAGTAGTTGTTGTTAAAAAGTATTTTTATGCAGAGAGAGGATTTGAGGCATTAACAGGGAAGTGTGTCTTCTCTTAGAAAAGCATATGCGTTGTAGGAAGAGATGAGGAGGACGGAGGTGAGGGTGGGGGGACCTGTGACAGATGGTGAGGAGAGCGTGTAGCCCAGACCCGCTTCCTGCAGATGCTGAGATGCTAAGTTTTGCCACCCCCACTTTCCCTAGAAAGTCTTGTTGAAAACCAGTATGTTTGCATCAACACATTATTTCTACCTGGCAGGATGGGAATTTCAAAGATACTGATCACTTATAAGGGCACTGTGGTCTCTCCTGATATCCAAAGAGCAGACAAAACATGGGTCAACCTGCTCTTCTGTTTTGCTCCACAGCATCTGACGGATTCCTCCCATGGGGTAAGGAACAAATGCCTGCTCCTGATTGGCTGTCTGGGGACAGTGGAAAAAGGTGGCTCGAAGGAAGCGGAGCACCAGTCTCCCAAAGACGTGCAGAAGATTATAGGGGATCACTTTAGCGACCAGGATCCACGAGTTAGGACTGCAGCTATAAAAGCTATGGTAGGTCTCAGAATGGTGATTTAGAATTAGTTACGGAGCTTAGCAGAATGCCACAGGTCTTAACTCCAGCAATTCTCAGAAAACAAAATCCTTGGTCTACATGTTCAGCAGGGGTTAGCACCTGGTAGGCCCTGGGCCAGCAATGACTCCTAAATCTGCTTCATCTCTGCTACTGTGGTCAACCTTTGTAGTAATGGGACTCATGGCCATGCGCATTAAAGAAATGGATCCATCTCTCTTGCTTCCCTCGTTCTTGGAGTGGCCCTCCAGCAAAGCACAGAATGCGTGTTGACTAAGGATAGTGTTAAAAAATGAGGAATTAACATCCTTGAAGTTAAACATGCTAAACCAGGTTAAAAGCAGTTAAAATGTACTTAGAACTTCTGAGCAGTCCAGTGCATATTTATCCAGAAACATGCCTGCAGAATTCAATGGGACTTCCTCCCAGGAAACTTAATGTTGGATTGCAGGCTAAACGAGGTTGTATGGATTCATACTGTTAACTCAGGTTAACAGCTTTGTTAAGTGAACACAAATTACATGTTGGTGTAATATGGTGGCCTAGGTTCACCCAACATGCTAAGACAAGGACAAGGTTCCCATAAACATTGAATCACTAACTATCCAACCTTCTTTTAACCTGGGTTAGCATGTTGTGTGAACCCAGCTACTGTGTATAAATTCTCCTGATTGAAATGTTTGTCATGCATTCTAGAGAAGTGAATGTTTGTGTGTAAGATTACTTCCCCTTTTAATTTCACTATTTACTTGTTATTTTCCTGTACAGAAATGTAGCCAGAATCCTGTAACACTTTTCCATTTCATGTTACTTTGCATTATGCAATGTGCAAAAGCCTAACTTCTTTGAATTACTGTAATAACAGTCTGGTGTTTTTTTCCCCCTATAGTTGCAGCTTCATGAAAGGGGATTAAAGTTGCAGCAAACAATTTATAGCCAGGTAACGATTGTGTGGTATATCAGTTTAGCAAAGGGCTCTAATGTTCGATGAATCCAAGAGAAATATCAAGGAGATCTGCTTAAATTAGCCTTCCCCAAGCCACAAAACAAAATCAAGAAAAAGTGCCTGCAGGGCAGATTTCTGGGGTCCTTTTCTGTTTTTCTTCTTGCAAACACTGTGCTTTTTTATATTTGCATTTGGTCTTTCACCCAAAATTAACTTCCAAAATGACTTGCAATGTACACCCAGGAGAATAAAGATGTAAGAGGAATGCAAAGGAGAGGAGATCGGTTTTAAACTCACTAGTCTTACTTTTTGCTCTTGGTATGGGGGTGGGGGGGTATTTGTTTTTGTGAGACAATGGTTGCAAAATGTTATTCAGACTCTGCCATCCCCCCACCCCCCCAACTCCCTTGGCATAAGAAATGGGCTAATTCCTTCTTTTTGCTAAAACGACAAAGCATTAGCTGAACAAACATGCAAAGAGGAAGGATCAGAAAGTTGCAGCATTTGGACAGATGTGCTGCTTCTAAAGTTTAAAGGTTTAAATAGCATGGCTTCAAGCTGACGCCTCCTCTGCTTGTACCAGCATGCCTGCCCCCTCTGATCATCAATGGAATCTTTTCTCCCTTGGTCGTGGCCAAGGAGGTTGTGTTTGCACAAAGGAAAGGATTGTTTCAGGAGCAGCCCTGCATCCTTGGTCCAAATTTCCTGTGTGGCCTTTCCTTTGCATGTGTCAGTTCTTTTCTTTGCATGCTTTTAAAAGCTCTGGGGGGGGGTGGAGGGGGGGGTCACTTTTTTTTTTTAAGCTGGGGTTTCTGGGCTGCTGGGTTTTGAGGAGGGAAGGGATTAATTGCTATTTTTATTATAATCTTCCATGTAGTGTGCTAGCTTAGATGGATTTCATTGTGGAAGATGCTCTAAAACTAATTTATAATATAGGACAGGGAAGTGTTTTGAAGCAATGCCTATATGGCATGCAGGATGCAAACACTGATAAAACTCTTGGATCCTGCAGCAGGGCTGAGATGCATGAGACCCGTTGCATGGGGAGAAAGTCAGCATCCCCGTCTGGGTCTTCCCAGTTTCCCACCCAAAATGCTCAGCTGATCTCTGCTTATTCTGTGGAAATTCCTCTCACGGGCTATCAAAGGCTGTTAGGCAATGATGGAGACAGTCCTTTTTGAGTTTTTAGGTGCTTTTTCATATCTTTGTTCATTTAGTTTCTACCTATACGTTTCAGTCCCCATTAAAAAAAAAAGATGAAATCATAGGCTGAAGTGCAAATAATGGCTTACAGCTAATAACCTCCGGGAAACCTCCCATTTCAGGCGTGTAAACTCTTAACGGATGATTATGAACAGGTCCGCAGCGTAGCGGTACAACTCACATGGGTCCTTAGCCAGCTTTACCCAGAAAGGTACGTATAAGGTGTCAGGTAGTTCCAAAGGTAGGGGAGTTAACATTGTGGAATGAGTGTGTGTAAAGCAAGATTTGGAGAAGCTATGTAGCAAGCAAGGTAACTCCCCTCCTGTAGTATAAAGCAGTGTTTCTCCACCTTAGCAACTTGAAGATGTCTGGACTTCAACTCCCAGAATTCCCCAGCCAGCATGGCTGGCTGGGGAATTCTGGGAGTTGAAGTCCAGACATCTTCAAGTTGCCAAGGCTGAGAAAGTCTCATGTAAAGGAATGACTTCATCTGGACATATTATCCCCATATGCTCCATTTCTTTAAAAAGCCTTTCCCCAACCTGGCATGTTCCTTATAGTGTGGCAACTCAGAATGGCCACCCAGCACGACATGCTAATGGTGATAGTAATTCCCAGGAACATCATGTGCACGTAGCTTTCTTGGCAGCACTGCGAAGTGGTTTGCGTGGGCTGCTTCTGGTTTTTGTTCAGCTTCCCTGGCTAGCCCGTAGCCGTGCAATTTCTGGTAGTCACCCATTCAAGTCCTCATCAGGCTAGCTCCTGCTTAGCTTCTAAGCCCAGACACTGCCACCTACTAAACCAGCAATAATAAAATTTGTCTCTCTCCCCAGCATTGTCCCAATCCCATCTTCCAATGAAGAAATCCGGCTAGTTGATGATGCTTTTGGGAAGATCTGTCACATGGTCAGCGATGGCTCTTGGGTTGTAAGAGTCCAGGCTGCTAAACTATTGGTAAGGGCCCTAATTCTTTTCAGTTGCCAAGGAGAGCATCCCTGATCTGCCAGCTGGCACACGAAATACAAGATGCTTAATTGTTCTCTCCATTTATTGTTGATCTGCCTTTGTGCTGAGCTTCATTATGTCTCACCCTGAAGCTCAAAGGAGCGAAGGGGAGCCATGGAGGAAGTGAAAAAGGTTCCAATGTTGAGTCTTTTATATGGAATAAAAGGGTGTTTGGCGTACTGGAACGTTCTGATCCTACCACATTTTGAATATCTGTGAAATAAGAGAGTGGCTTGTTCTAAAGCACAATTTTTTAGTGATCTTAGCATCATTCAGTTGAAAATGACCTGAAACTCACTACCCACATACCAGACTGGGCTTGTATTATCGTCTTAATCTTCATTGTGCTTGTGTTTAAAATGACCTTCTGATGGACTCCCTTCCCACTTGTTTTCCAGGGATCTATGCAGCAAGTTAGTTCTCATTTCTTAGAACAGACCCTGGACAAGAAGCTGATGTCAGACTTGAGGGTATGGAATCCTGTTCTGTTTTGTTGCTGGTGCTTATATGTCCGAACCCTGGGATTCTGGAAGTTGCGCAGTTGATTTCTTTGAATGCTTTCTGATGCTGTATATCATTTTTGTTCCCCCCAGCGGTGTTGGAACACAGCAAAATCCCCATTGCTAAACGATGGTAGCCCTGTGACACAGGAGCAATAGAAAGAACACCCCGTGTCTTGTTATATTGCCATGTCTACAGGGACTCTCATTTGCAGTTCATCTCCCGTCTCCTCTCTAAATTCCCAGGGCATTCTGACATTTTACTGACATTACTTGTTAGATAACAAAGACAATTCTGTGTCCATAAATGTTGCTAAGTTTTATTACATTGAATGTAAACTCCACACTGCTAATGGTTATGCCATGTTTTACTATGGTAATCTTTTCATTATTTTGGGCTATGAACTTAATAAAGTTCTGTCTGTCTGTCTGTCTGCCTGCCTGCCTGCCTACCTACCTACCTATCATTTCTGTACTTCAGCAAGCCAGAATCTGTTTCTTTGGTAGATTAAGATTAATTGGGCCAGTGAAGCCCAATTATAACCCCAGTCGTATTTATTAAGAGGTAGGCAGTCAGCTGACACAGTTTGTGGATAAAACTACACTATTCAGGCTACCTGTTCTGCTTGCAGAGTGGGAACTTTGGAAAGGAAAAGAGCTGATGACGTTAGCTGTGCGTCCTAAAATGTTGACTCCAGCAGGGCTTCACCATTCATCTGTTATTACAGATGATCTTCATTTAACAACCATTCGTTCAGCAACTGTTCAGACTTGCAGCGGCACTGAACAGATGGTAGTTACAGTTGGTCCACAAACTTCTGGCCATCACTGCATCCTGCAGTCACATGATCGTGATTTGCAACCTTCCCTACCAGCTTCCCACAAGCAAAATCAATGGGGAAGCTGGCAGGAAGTAGGAAGTTGCGGTCATGTGAGGTTCTTGCTTAATGACCCACAGCGATTCACTTAACGATGGCAACCGGAAGTGTCGGAATTTCTGTCGCTAAGCAGAGCAGTCATGTGGCATTGTGCTTTATGACCACATCGCTTAGTGATGGAAATTCCAGTCCCAGCTACCATCACTAAGTGGGGACTACTTGTATATCATTTAAAAGAAATGGCTGGGGTATTTTAAAATACGTGACTTCCCTGTCTGTTATGTCTACAGCGAAAACGCACTGCCCATGAACGGGCTAAAGAGCTGTACAGTTCTGGGGAATTCTCAAGTGGCAGGAAATGGGGGGATGACGCTCCCAAAGAAGAAATAGACACGGGGGCCGTGAACCTCATTGAATCGGGGGCCTGCGGCGCTTTTGTTCATGGCCTGGAAGATGAGATGTATGGTGAGTAGGAGCCCTTTGGATCTCTTTGCGGAGCTGTTATCACCTCATAGAAAAGTTGTCTGGTCCTTTGGTCCTCTGCCTTTTATCTGACAGAGCGATTTCTAGCTCATATTTCAATGCATTTGTGCATTATCAAACACCACAATGGTCCCTCTGTGTAATGAAGTCCAAAATTGCAAAAAGTCTGGCAATTTAATGAAGAGAAGCTTCTGGTACTTCTGAGAAAGCCATTTCAGAAATGTAGCTTGCATTTCCAAATCCAGTAGCTGGCCTGAATCCAACGAGTTTTGAAAATGAAGGAGAGGGGGGCTTACCTTACAGTCTTTAAAATTTAAAGTTGGGGAAGACACACTGGCTTCAAATTAAGCCCTTTGGTGATTTATCTGTCAAGTCTAAGAGTTTCCATTCCTGTGTTTTCTCTCTTAATGGCCTTTTATCTCAGGAAGGAGGTTCTGATTCAGTTGGGCACTGGTGGAACTGGTGTGGCCCCATTCAGCCAGTCATCTTTGTCCAACTTGGTGTTCTCTGTTTTGGAAATGGCCCTTCAAGAATTCCCAACTTCTGAAGGGTTCTAGATAGAGGAAGGCTGCAGTAGGCAATATGACTTGGAGAGGCGGCCTAGTCTTCTCTAATTGCAAACATCTTCCTTCTTTGCACGCAAATTATTTTTCAGGAGTTGAAGTGTCCATTCTGTTTCCTCTGGTCATACTGGAAGTGTCCATTCTGTTTCCTCTGGTCATACTGGACAACAGTCCAACAGGGGCATTGCCGCGAAAAAAATATTGTGGAAAAACACAGCGACTGGATTCATACGTTTCACAGAGACCTGATTTTATTGTTTATTTGGGTTTGGCTTATTGTGTTGTGGGAACCTGGTTATCCTTGAAATAGGATTCTGACATTCCTTTTTCCATCTCTCACCCTCTTGATCTGTTTTTCAGAGGTCCGGATTGCTGCTGTTGAAGCCCTCTGCATGCTGGCACAGTCTTCACCCTCTTTTGCAGAGAAGTGCCTTGATTTTCTGGTTGACATGTTTAACGATGAAATTGAGGAAGTGAGGCTGCGGTCAATTCACACCATGAGGAAGATTTCCAACAACATCACTCTCCGAGAGGATCAACTAGACACAGTGCTGGGTGTCTTGGAGGCAAGGGTTTTTCCCATCCTTCTTTAGTCTGGACTTCCTTTGGGTTGGGCTCGCCATCATTTGATTTCAGTGGGATCATCGTCATGATCATGAAATTATAATTTCATCATCATTTTCATTTGGTCGGGATAGCTCCCTGTCACCCAGCATCAACTGCAGGTTTGAATTCCGCTTCCTGGAGTTCTGGCCCAACATTCTGACTGCCACACCACTCCACTGGATCTGTACCTATCCAAGAGCATGTTATTTTTGAGGTCAGAGGTGGAGAAATTGAGGTTCCCTAGATGTCGTTGGGACTATAGCTCCCTTCCGCCCCATCCAGGATGGCCAGTAGGAGCTTGACAGTATAAACTGATTATCTTTGATTGACTGATTATGTGCCATCAAGTCATCAACTCTTAGCGACCACAGAGATTTTCTCCATGACGATCCATCCCTAGCCTGGTGTTTCAGATCTTTCAGTTGTGCACCCATCGCCACTGTAACTGAGTCCATCCATCTTGCTGCTGGTTGTTCTCTTCTCTTTCCTTCTACCTTTCCCAGCATTTTAGCCTTCTCCGGAGACCTAGGTCTTTGTATAATGTATCTAAGGTAGGATAATTTGAGCCTGGTCATTTGTACCCCAAGTGAGACCTTTGGGTTTATTTGTTTGATGATCCATTTGTTTGTTTTCTTGGCTGTCCTCCATATTCTCAGGAGTCTTCTCCAACACCAGAGTTCAAAAGTGTCAACACTCTTCCTAACCTGTTTCTTCAAAGTCCAGCTTTTGCTTTCATGGAGTGTCACAGGACAAAACACTGCTTGTGCTATTATGATCTTTGTAGGGATAGACGCATCACTGCATCTGAATATCTTTTCCAAGGCCTTCATGGCTGCTCTACCAAGTGCTAGTCTTCAGCTTATTTCTTGACTTCTTGTTCCCTTACCATTGATAGTTGATCCTAAAAGGCTCTCCACCACTTTGATATTCAAGGCTTTCTGTGTGTTGCTTTAGGACTCCTCCCGAGATATCCGGGAAGCTCTCCATGAACTTTTGTGTTGCACCAACGTCTCAACCAAAGAAGGCATCCATCTTGCTTTGGCGGAGCTGCTAAAAAATCTTTCCAAGTATCCTACAGACAGGGATTCCATCTGGAAGTAAGTCTTTGTCCCCTTAAAGTGGAATAGTAAGGGTGGTAAGATACCATGATAGAAACTCTGCTTAAAACTGTTTTATGTGTGAAAAGAAGAAGAGGGCCCCTTTTAAGATTGTCATATTTGCCAGTATTCTGCAATAGCAAAAAATAAATAAAAATGCAAGAGCCAGTGTATGCAATGCAGATTTCTGAATAGGACTCCAGTTTTTAATCCTAAACAGTTAAAAGGCTTGGTCAACTACAGAAATGGAAGCGAGTTCTCCAGAGTTTTGTGAAACTAACAGATAATGGGCATTTCCAGCCTCGTAGTATTGTTTTTTTTCTTACAACCCTAAACGTGTTCAATATTTATTTGTCTTGTCCTCCCGTTAATTTCTATGACAAATAATTCCAAAGAATGTAAGCACCTGCAAACTCAATGAGTTTGTAGGCCAGATTCGTTAATTAAATAAATGCACGAACCGTTAGTTGCAAAGGAAGCAACACAGTCACGTAATTTGAACAAATGTTGCATTTGGAGTACAACTCCAGCCATTATTGACTGAATTAGTTTCTTCCAGAAGAGATGCACTGATGTCCAGGAGACATGACATCAAATGGATTTCAAATGATTAAATAATTGTGATGTTGTTCAATTAACTGTAATTTTAAATCTATAACAATGGGAATATATTGTAGGTGCCAGAATGGTCTTCTAGGGACATTTATCCAGTTTAATCTCTGATCCTTTGTTCTATTTTCTCTTTATTTTGGAACATCTAATTTAGTGTATTCTAACTGTTCATAAATAATTGCTATAGCCTTTTTTTTAAGGTTAAATTTTATAATCCTAACGGGAGTTCTGGAGCACTTAGGGCTCCCAACCCATAGCAAGGTATTGAAGGGTGTTTTAATTTGCCGCTGCACTTATGGGGGAAATTGTAGTTTGAAAAACTCCTCAAATAATGCAAAATATTTTGATTTTGGAATGTTTTGAGTTTGAAAGAGGGTTGGGATGCTGTTCCAACTATAGGGGAATTCCCTTTGGAATTGTGCATTATTTATTTATTTTCAATCACCTATTTTAGTTATTAATTATTTGCAAATATAAGATCAAAGCCCAAAGTAGAGAAGACTGGAATGGGATGATAGGTAGATGGGAGACTATCAGGAAATTCCAGGCTTAATCCCTGTAGGCTAGTATAGGATGTCAGAAAACGGCTTTATCTTCTCTAGGCTACACAAATTGGGGATAAGTAAGAATTCTTATTTTTTCTAACAGCAGTGTTTGAAGTTTTGTGGCCTTTTTTTTTTAGATGCCTACAGCTAGACTAGAATGTCAGCCAAATGAATTCTTGGCTTTGACATTGTTTAAGTATAATTTTAAAAATACACAGTCTGTCAGCTTGCTTCTGTCCTAGCTCTTAATTCCTAAGATCACAAAAGAAGAGTTGTAATTCTAGACTTGAATAATGCAATAATGTTGATACCTGGATTGGAAAAATGTCTTTTTTGATTGATGGTTCTGTACAAAATGGTTTACTGTACTAGTAGTCCTTGAGTTACGACCACTCATTCAGTAACTCTTCAAAATTACGACGGCGCTGAACAAGTGGTACTTACAACCATTCCTCAGAGTTCTGGCTGTTACAATGTCCCTGTAGTCACGCAAACGTGATCCAGGCACTCGGCAACCGGACCAGATTTCCGACTGTTGCAGCATTCCACGGTCACGTGATCAGGATTTGCAACTTTCTCTGCCAGCTTCCCAAAAGCAAAGTCAATGGGGAAGCTGGCAGGGAAGGTCACAAGCCGCTCCCATAAGTTGCTCCCCCGACTTTTTCTCACGAGGAGCCCTACTATGGTGTATAAGATCCCAGTAGTACCCCCCCGCCCGTCTGCACACACTTTGTAGCCCACCCACAGCACCCCCGGCCCGTTCGCAGTCCCTGCCAGTCTGCCTACGCTCTGTAGCGCCTACCCACAGCCCCACCCGCATTCCATAGAGTGCGCCTGCCTACAACATCCCCCCACACTCCTTGCCTGGGTCTCTTGCCTCTTCTTGCTTCATGCCCTGTGCGGTCCTGGGGTTACGACAGCAACTTGGACTGCCAGGATTGCTGTTGGTAAGCGATGTGGTCACATGATGTCATGCTTTATAACTGCATTGCTTAGCAATGGAAATTCTGGTCCCAATTGCCATCGTTAACTAAGGACTACCTGTAGCACTAAAGAAGTTGCTTGTAGCTTCTTGTAAATTTTGCACAGCTTCATTTTCATTCATTTATTCGTAAAAATTTTAATATTCCCTCTTTGAGCTAGGCATCCCTTGGTGCAGTATTTGTGTATGGTGGCCTCCCCGATCTTCATGCCATCCAAATGTTTTGATTACCACCCCCATCCGCAGCCAGACGGCTGTTGTCTGTTGTGATCCTTCTGGAGAGTACCAGATTGGGGAGAAGAGCTAGCACACAGTTATTAAAAATCAAATGCATTTTAAAATATCTGACTTTCACTTAAAAAAGAGCAGACTACAAGTTTGCCTTTAAACTGCAGTCATTTGCTCACATTCAAAATTTGCTGTTTGGTTACAGTAAAAGAGAACCTTCTCTGCTTTGAATCGGTGTTTTTCAGGTGCTTAAAGTTCCTGGGAGGCAGGCACCCCACTCTAGTGCTCCCACTTGTTCCTGAATTGTTGGGCACCCACCCTTTCTTTGACACACCCGAGCCAGACATGGATGACCCAGCTTGTATCCTTTTGTCTCCTCTACTTATTCCGTGGATAATGCTCTAGAGCAGTGTTTCTCAGCCTTGGGAACTTTAAGGTGTGTGGACTTCTGGGGACCAGAATTCCCCAGCCAGCATGGAATATTCTCCCCCGAGAGGGGAGGCGGGCCCCCACCCTCCTGGCTTTCTGGAAAGAACTGAAGACCTGGGTCTGCCGTCTCCTGTGGGGCGAGAAGAGACGTAATAGACCCTGGGGGTGCCGTGAGGACGCTCCCTGAGCCCAATAATTTTACCATCAATCTTGGAAGATATTTATTATTTGTAGCTCTATTGCTTTATTGTATTTTAATTAATATTCCTTTACTGTAAATTGTCCAGAGTCGCTTCTAGGAAGATGGGCAATGACAGATGTGAAATATAAATAAATAAATAAAATAAAACACAGTTGTCCCCCTATAAACAAGAGAAAAGATCACATTAGCTGTGATTTAACACTTTTACAGTAAGCGATTGTTCAGCCTTTACATCTAAATGTTAGTTGTACCCTCAGTAGCTGTGAAAAGACAGAAAGAGAAGGATTTCATAGGAAGACCTTTGACAGAGAAATATCTTGTAGGTAATTCCTTGGTGCTGATGTTAATATGCTCTTCAGTAAACCCAAATCATTGCTTTCTGTTCACGAGCTTCGTTTCTGCAGTTGCCACCCAACTTTTTTTTCCCTGCACTTATAGACTTCTGTTTAATTGCTTTACAATCAAGGATCTGAAGTTTTTTCCCCCCTTAAGCTGTGACACAGATATTGCAGTCTTGGTTCTGATTTTCAACGCGGCCAAATCGTGCCCCACTATGCCGGCACTGTTCTCCGACCACACCTTTCGGCACTATGCCTATCTTCGGGACAGTCTCTCGCACCTTGTCCCGCCCTTGAGGGTAAGTTGAGTAGTTGGAATGAACTCTTTGCATCTGTGACTGTCAGGCCTAGCCCAAGGAACTCCAGGAGACCATGTAAATTCAGTTCAGCAATGCTTATTAACTACAACCTCTAGCAAGAATCTTCCCAGACTGAAACCCCAGTTCCCAAAGTCAGCCAGTCACAACATTGTGAATTCCTCAGGGAGGTGCCAGCCTCATCCTCTTATCTCTTCCTCGCCCCTCAGGAGACGAAAGAGCATGTTTTCCTCCGTGAGTTTGGCCTTCATAATTCCATTCCATCACAGTGACTGTGCTTTTATTGTGCTTCAGTCTTGAACAATTTGCACAGGCAAGAAGGCCTCCGGTTCGAGTTGAAGGAGCAGCGTGATGTTTAGTAGTCTAGACATCCTGCTCTGAGTCCTACTCCAGAGCTTGGAAAAGGTTGTACCTGGTCCACAATCCATAAGCTGCCCTTCTTTACTTAGAGCAAGATGGGCAAGTGGGGGGGGGGGTATGGGGCCTGTAACTTGCCTTTGTGCTTTGCCTGGGGGCCACAGGGCACACAGCCTGTGACATTGAGGCGTCATCAGAGCAGGTGGGACTGAAAACATTGACTCTGTTTTGCGCGGTTTGTGAGGTTTGAAGGGGCAAACTTCAGAGGCCTAAAGCATCCCGGGTGCCTTTGTCCCTCCCACAACATTGAAAAAAACAGCCAGATTGGGGCAGATAAGGTGCAACACGTGACTTAAGCATTGCAGGGTTATGTTTGTTTCTTCACATTAACATTTATTCCCATGCGGAAGTTTGAGAATGTTAGCCTTACCCCTCTGGAAGGTCCTAGTAGCCACAAATGTGCTGGGCTGGGGGTCACGTGGCCTGCAGGTTGCCCATTAGAGCAGGGTTCCTCAACCTTGGCAACTTTAAGGTGGGTGGACTTCAACTTCCAGAATTCCCCAGCCAGCCTTGCGGGCTGGGGAATTCTGGGAGTTGAACTCCACCCATCTTAAAGTTGCCAAGGTTGAGGAACCCTGCATTAGAGAGACAAATTCTGTCGGGACAATCCTCAGCACAGATCTTTTAACTTTATGCTGCAGAGGGCAAGGAATCTGCTGCCATGGGAATGCCTTACCTTTGCCACGTGTTTCCAGTGGGAGGGACCCCAAGAGTGGAAAATGGGGTTGTAAAACACAGTCATGGACGAGAAGCCATCACTTCCAAGAGAAAAAACTCATGGCAGGGAACGCATGTTGGGAACTGCGTGGCTGGCTGAATCCTCCTTTCTCACCCTTTTTTTTTCTTTTCGCATAGCTGCCTGGGAAAAAGCTGGCATCCTCTTCCGTGCCTGCCAGCCTCACACTTCAGGAAGACCCTTCCCAGGAATTTCTACAGCAGAGCCTTGAAAGAGTTTTCAATCTTCAGCATCTAGATCCACAGGGCACTCAGGAGCTGCTTGAATTCACCATTCGGTACTTACTTTGGAAAAAGAGAGGGGTGGGGTGGGAACCTTCATCCAAGTTGGTGGCATCCGCCAGAACTCGGCACGTGCTTTTCTGTTTCATAGCCCCCAGACCCTTGTACAGGCCAGCCCTATTCAGCAGTGTGGGTTTGTGTCCTGAAGCAGCTGCAGAAATACAAAGATCTTGGTTACAATAGTACTTTTTATACCCTTGTAAGTGTTGTCTGTGGGGCAACCCCTGGCAGACAACATAGAGGAGAGGGAGCGAGGGGTAACTCACACGGGCAAAATCCTTTCCTCTCTGTACGAAGAAGAGGCCCAACCTTTCTGTAGCGGTGGGTTTTTTTCCACTCCGTGCATACTAGTCCCCAAAGTGATGTGCCCATCCATGCACACTGCACCATTTTGAAACCATTTTGATTTTAAAGTAACAAAAGATGCAGTAGAAACATTTAGATGAAAAGCTAAGGTAACAATAAGATTTCGGCTGGTGCCCCAAACTTTTCCTAAGCTTGGCTCTGGTTACACCTGAACCAAGTAGGAATGTCATAGTCATGATGCTTAATAAAGAATGTCTTCCCTCTAGTGCAGTGTTTCTCAACCTTGGCCATTTTAAATTGTGTGGACTTCAACTCCCAGAATTCCCTAGCCAGAATGTTGGCTGGGGAATTCTGGGAATTGAAGTCCATACATCTTAAAATGGCTAAGGTTGAGAAACACTGCTGTGGTGGCTGCATTGGAAATTTCAGGCAAATGAGACCTCAGGGGATCCCCATTAGATCTAGACAAAAGGGAGAAAGTGATCTGTCCCGATGTTGGTAGCCGTGTGTGGGTCAACAGATACACCGAATGTCATTGCAAGTGCTAGAAAAAGGGAGATGGAGAACAAGGCTTGGTTATTTCATCTTTAAAGGTGCCCATGATAGACCCAGGTAGGATCCACGGAATATCCCCCCTCCCTTAGCATTTTTTTTTTGTTACGAGGGGGCCAAATTTCTGCAAGATCTCACAAGTCTTTCAAAATCTTGCAGGATTTCAGGGCATGACGTCTGAAATCTCGTGGGAGTTCAGCCATTTTTTATTATTCTGTTGAAGCCGCTGAGAGCTTTTTTCGAACTGCAGCGGGATAGGAATGCGTTTAATAAATAAATAAATAAATTACAGTTATTTTGGTGCTTGTGCCATAACACAAAATCACACAGCAACACCTTGTGCCCGCAGAGTTCTTGGAAACTACTGTATAGCAAGCAGATCTAGGTGAGGTTTGCTACAGCAAGGCCATGAGCTGGCTCTTGTTCCCTGGCCCTGCCACCTTTTGGCCCATACGGACACAGCTCTCGCTAGATCTGTGAAGCTTGGAGGCCAGACATCTCCAGTTTGTCCCTGGGAACAAATCAGTCAAGCCTGTCTTTGAGAGTCATTTTAACTCGAACAAGCTGATTGTGTTGATTGTCTGTTGCTAATAAAGCAGAATTTTCCTGCTCTCTTCTTTGCCCCAGGGACCTTCAGAGGTTTGGAGAGCTCCAGTCTGACTTGGCCGGGATGGCCGACTTCTCTGCAGCTTACCTACGGTGCCAGCTCCTTCTCATTAAGGTATGCATTCGTATCCACTGGGCATGTAGCTGTGTGTTGTCCTGGCACTTACTGTTTGGAAATGATGTTGGGCCAGTCACTGTCTTTCAGCCCATCCCACCTCACAGGGTTCTTCTTGTGTGGAAAATTGTCGGGGGGTGGGTGTTGATGGTATTGGGGATTTTACTCTGTAAGCTGCCTGGAGTCGCTGTGTGCGAGTTGGGTGGCCATATACATTTTATAAATGAATGAATGAACAAATGAGTATAGGAGCTAGGAGTATTAGGTACGTTCACATCCTTGAAAGAGAGAGAGAAATAAAAAGGTAGGATAAAAATCTAATAATAATAATAAAAAAAGATCCAGCAAGAAAGTGACTCATCCAAAGCAGTTCAAAACCCCTTCATTTGCACTGTGCCAATCTGTGCCTCCTTTCTGAAGTTTTGGGCTCATGGACAGCATATCAGTAGCTGGAGTTGGGAGCCTTTGTGTTAATTAGCCGCTGTCTCAGCGGTTTTTGGAACGCTGGCTGATTTTGCAATTCGTGTGGCTTTCAGCGCCTCTTTCTCTCTTTCCACTCCTACCCCCGTCCCCATCAGCAAGGGCATGAACTCTAAAGCTGGAGAAACTGTAAGCAAGGGAAATGTCATTTCTCTTTGGGATATCCATGCGCGTGGCTGCTAGATCATGTTAAGTGGACAGGACTAAAATGAAAACTATATGGAACCAAAGTTAAGTTGGGCTAAAATTTGTGTTTAATCTTGCTTGCTTTCTGTTGTGTTAACATCGCATATTCACCAGCAGCTTTTGGAGGGCCCAGGCGATGCTCTACTAATTTGGGGGTAAGGGTGGAAGTTAGAGGTTTGCCAAGCCATATTACCTTCTGTGCTTAGCTGAGTGCCAAAGGATAGGACACCATTAAGAGAACTTGTGAATGTGTGAATGTTACTTCACTCCCATTGGTCCTCTACCAGCCTTTATGTTCTCATTCAAGGTGTTTAATTTTTGTTGTGCTTGTCTCTTTATATAATACTCAGGACAAATGTATTAGCAAAACCAACAACCCCCAAAGAGGCCTGTTGTATCCAGAATCACTGCAGCCTTCAACTGTCATTCCTGATCCAGTAACCTATAAGTGGGTTGAGGCTTAAGTGCTCATCCCTCCCACTGAAGTAGATGGGGATCGTGGGGGTTGTAATCTGGAAGATGCCTGGAATAAGTTTCAAGAAAAAGAATATAGCACCCTGGTCAATCAAGAAAACACGGCTGCACTCATTCATAAAATTGTAAATCGGACTTAGCCTTGTGGAGTTGTAAGACTCAGACCGTGCCTGGGTCTGAATTGATCCAACAGTCAACACTCCAGCATGCAGTCAGGTTCCCCTTGGCCTCCCCCGTCAGATCCAGAACAGGGTCAAGACTTCCCGTAGCCCAGGTTGTTCTGGGAGACAGTGCTCCCCATGTGAGATCTGTTGCAAAAACGCCTGGGTGTCATTTCATTTGCAGGCTCTTCAGGAAAAACTCTGGAACGTAGCAGCTCCTCTGTATGTGAAACAGAATGCCCTGGCCTCAGCTGCAGCCAGGCAGGTATGCTGGGGTGTGTGTGTGGGAGGGAACCTCTGCGAGTCGGAGCAGAGAGCTGTTCTGGCTCTGTGTCTTTGGCTCGGGGGCGGCAGGAAAACCAAGAACCTGGATTGTTTTAGGAGCATGGAGTCCAAGGTGGAAAGAATGGAGGAGGGATGGTGACGGAGCAGGCAAGGCTGCCCTCCCATTTGAATTCAGAGAGGAGCCCTGAGGTTTTGTCAGAATTTAACAGAAGCCTCCAACTTTCTGATCCTAAATGCAGTGGCATTCTGTGGAATGAGAGCAACATAGCAAATTCCTTTGGCCGGTAGCGAAATTAGGGTCCATCAGGGAGAAATAACCAAATTGGCTGAGGAATCTGGGAACTGTAGTTCTAACATGCCTGGGGGCAGGGGGGTGGAGAAGGCAGTATTCTATTGACCTAGCCTGTAGGTCAGGTGTGTGCGTGTATGTGTGTGTGTGTGTGTATTCACACATACATACAAGTCCACATATACAGAGAAATATATAACGCAGTTCTGCAGGAGTATAAAAAAACCACAGGGAAGTTGGCACAGAATTAGAAGGCAATATGTATGACCAATACTGGGTAAAAATGCCAGAAATATATATGAATTATAATATTTCTGAAATTCACGCCCCTCCTTTCGATCCAATAGAGTGGTAGAAGTGGCTAATGGAGGGAAATCAACAATTTAAACATAGTTAAAAAGCATACACAGAGAAACACTTGTAAAAACAATTGGAAAGACCTAGTTGAAGAATTTTTAATTCCTTCTGGAGGTGCAGAGGGCAAGAACAAAATGCTTTTCTTAGCATGGCTTTTTCCATAGCTTGGAAGATGCACAGGGGAGTTTTCTTCTGCTTGCCCGGCAAATGGGCTGATGAGAGGGGGCCCATCTTTAAAAGAGCATTTCTGGGAGATCTTTGTGCCCAGACAGATTCAAAATGAGAGGTAGTTCCACAGATAGTCAGACTCTAAGAGGTTTAACTCTTCCAAGTGAGAAGAGGTGGGAGGGGGGGCTACTCCAGACTAGAGAAGCCGGACTAGATTGTTTAAGAGAGAAGAAATGGAGACACTGTACAGGTGGATAGAAGAATAAGCTTTCCTTACAGCATGTGGTGAGGCTGTGACTACCAAAAGCTGAGTCTGCTAAAAATCCTGGGAACTGGGAACCCTAATCTTCTTGAGCAGGCTAGGCGAGAAGCTTGCCCTGGGGGATCTGGTGTCCTCCCCCCTCCCCCTGGCCTTAGCATTTCAACAATTTTGTGCATATTGTCTGCTTTCTAAATCCAGAGATTCCTGCACAACATCCTTTTTTAAAAACAAATTGAAGTATAAAATAGTTGATACTTCTGCGACAGCTATATATCCTGCCCAGTAACACACCGATGCATTAAGAGTTCTCCCATTAATGCAATATGCATGTGAATATCACATGTATGTGAATATCATATGCATGTATCCATCTACACCGTAACCTCAACAATTAAATTGCAATTTCTCAAAATTCTTCTACAGGAAGTCCAGAAAGCCACTGTTCTGTCACCCAGCTTGTTGAAATCATCACATGATGCTAATAAGAGGCTCTTGATGATGGCTCTGTTATATTGTACTGTACTGTTGCTTCACCCATTATGGGTTTGAACTAGCCAACACCATGTTTTCCAGGGGAAGCAATCTCTGGGTAGCCCCCTGGGAATCTGTCAGAATTAAAAACCAGTGGCTTCTTGTCTAGATTATGGAAGAAACGTACAAGATGGAGTTCATGTACAGCAACGTGGAGCATAGGCAGGTGGTCATCATCCACCATATGAGGCTGCAGGCAAAGGCTCTGCAGCTGATTGTGACCGTGCGGACAGCAAGAGGGTAAGGAGGCCTTCTGGGACATGGGGATGCTGGATCAGTTGAAAGATAAATTAGCGGAAGGCAGATTCAGTCGCTGGCTACAGCGGGTCCATAAAACTGGATGTTGTGGAAAGCTTTTGACTGACTATGTGCCATCACTGTGGCATCCTTGGGGTTCTCTTCGCTTGGTTGTTTTCTTGCAAACATTTCATTACCGGGCTAGATCACATCTTCAGTGCCCAACAGCCAAGCTCAGAGAACCCCAAGGACTCCACAGTTCAACCCTGAGCTACACATATTCGCTTCTATTGGTATGTGCCATCAAGTTGGTGTCGACTCTTAGCGACCAGATACATAAATAAATAGAAAGGGAAGCTACAGAAGTATTATGTCAGAAATGCGGGGGATGGCACTTGTCCAAGGCGGTTTTTACCCCCCCAAAATTGCAGATTTGATGTAGGTTCCAAAGCAGTTTACCAAAGGCCTAGCGCTGAACTGATGGTTAAGTAAGAGTTGGAATGGGAAATCTTTAATACCCCTTGCATTCCCAAGCCAGCTTTTCTGTAGAATAATGTGTCTGACTTCCTGCTCTGGAAGTCAGTTGTAACAGGCAAACATCAAGATGTCTAGAATGGACTTTATATCTTTATTACAGGGTGGAACCACTTGGAATCTGTGAGAAATTTTTGCAGGAAGTGGACTGTTTTCAAAGGTGTGTACTCTGGTTAAGTATTCCTCCCTGGTCGAATTGTCACAAGGCTGCACTTGTCTGAATTTTCCCTCTCTTTTGTGACCACATGCATGTGTGCAACCCCCCCCCACCCATCCTCAGAAAGGTAATAATTAGTAATTTGATCTTATTCTTGTTTTTTTCTCATATGTTCCTTTTAGTCACACGTGGATTCTTTCATCCATCCATTATTTTTAGCGGAATAGCTTTCTGTCCATCTCCTTGCGCTTTGACTTTGTATTTTCAGGTTGTTTTAATGAAAAATAGCCTTGAGTATTATATTTATTTGCACGCATGCCCCTGCATTCTATAGACCGTCAGTGCGTTATTGGAAAAGCGCTGGAGTCTGGGACTTTTCCTGGAAACATGCCCACTGGTCCAGAAAAATAATGTTAATTTAATAGAGAGCTTTTCTTGTTAGAGACGTCACAGGGGGCAACATTTTCTGGTAATCGGTTTTGGGGTTGTTTTTGTTTTTCTTAACAACAGCCAAGTCCCTTCTAAGATAATCATTTGCTAAGATCACTCAGGATATGCTCTAGAGCAGTGTTTCTCAACCTTGGCCACTTTAAGATGTGTGGACTTCAACTCAACAAGGTTGAGAAACATTGCTCTAGAATTAGGCTCCCAAATTGAAGACTTTTGGAATTATTATTCACGCGTACCCTTATCTGCAGGGTGAAGCGATACAGTCCAGGTACAGGTTTTTCAGTGCCTCTGGTCTTCATGAGAACTAGCTCTCAAGTTTAAGAAGGTGTTCTTGTAAAAGCACTGTCGCCATTGGCACTAAAGCCTATTGCTGAGAAGATGGAGGAGAAAAGATCTTCTGATGTGATGATGCAGTACTAGAACTGCCAGTCCAAGGGCAGGGCACAGGGCACCTTCTGCCAATTTATACTCTGGTGGGAGGGGGAATTGAGGAGAGAGATTTGAGGGGTGGATGGAAGAAGGGGTCTGAGAAGTTTGGTGCCTAGGAAAATCCACTGTCTCCAAGTGATTGGTTTAATATCTTAGCCCCAGGTCAGCAAGGATCGATCCATTGTAATATTAAGGGAGCCACTTTGCAACCCATTTCAAGTTCTTTAATGAAAGTGAATTCAATTCCTTATTGACCTGTTAAAGAAACATGGGCTCTCTTCTGTATCTTCCCCTTGTTCCATCAACTCACGCTCCCTTCGATGAGATAAAAAACTAGAGGAGCAAACCAAAGCAGGAAAGGGTTCGGCGGTGACAGCAAAACCAGTAGATCCGTTTGAGAGCCCTCTTAGTTCCTGAGATTAAGCTTTCATATTGACAAATAAAAGGATAATATGAAAAGTGCACAGACAACAAAGAGGGTGCGTGACAGCTTGTAATGTTTTAAGGTGCATCAGCTGTATATTCTCTTGTCCATGAAGGATTGTCTCATATAAACAAACCAGAATCTTTCCACGTTCAGAACTCCCTCTGTATTTTGTGAAGATGTTCCTGCACTCATGTATAACCATCACATTAAAATGATTTTCTAGGTTTCTGTGGCTGCTTTGGACTAATAGTTCTTCATAAGCTTCATCCTAGGACATAATTGGAAGAACCAGTGTAGTCCATGGCTATGCTGGGATAGTCACGTCTCATGCGGAGGTGCCCAGGTTTCTCTCCCTTCTCCATTTATGCTTCTCTCATGCATCAGTCAGCTTCCAGAGCTGTGCCCTTTAGTTTGTGAATCCCGACAGCTGTAAGTACATTGGCTTGACTTCTTTGTTCTCTCATCATTTCACAGATGTTTCATTTCCGAGCTCCCTCATATGCAAGGCAGCTTTGTGGATAAGCTTCTCGACCTGATGCCCAGGTTGGTCACTTCCAAGCCTTCAGAAGTGGTCAAAATCCTCCGGGTGACCTTGCGACAGAGTAACTTCCTTCGCCTTCCGCTGCCGGAGAAGGTGAGGTACTCTGGAGCTCTGGGCTGTGCTGATGTCCTAGCTCTTTCTGCTTTGACCACTGGGGCCATGCCTTAGGATCAAGCATGCCACCATCCCTTGATGTGCTCCAGCACTTTGCCATTTGTAATAGTTCCACTTTGCTCAGTTCGAGGTCTGCTGCAACCTACCAGTCAGAGCTCCAGCAAAACACGCAGCTAATTTAGTATTCCAGCCCGCCCATCATGCCATTGGCTTCCTCTTTGCTGCCCCCAGTTCCTGTTCTCTTCCACAGATGGTTACCACCCTCCATCCACTGAACACCATTGGTCCTCATTGGGGGTTCGGTTGGTCTCCTGCCTTTCCCCTCCCACAAAACTTGGGGGTTAAGAACAGAGCCCTGCTGGAGCAAACATCAGTCTGATCAGTTACCTAATGCCTCTGGGAATTTTATTTTTTTGTTCATGATTTCAGTTTATATGGCCGCCTATCTCAAATTCTTGATTCTGCACAGCTAACAGCAGTTAAAAAGCACCATATAACACCATATAACAATAATACACACAGAATTGGCAGCTGAGGTAAAACCAAAACAACCAGCAAACAGATTGACACAGCCATGTCGTGGGCTCTGCCTGTCAGCCCCACCAGGTAGACCAGACCAGGAAATCAATTCCACAGGAGGGTGAAGGCTGCTTTTAATGAGAGTGGCTCTAATAACAGAATCTTGCAAGTCTGACTGCGCTGGACCTCCTCCCCTTCTTATTCCCACGTGTCTGTCTGAGCTGCTTATGCATACTTGTTGCTTGTTTTGGACTTGAGATACGTCTTTGCCCTTGTTGCACTGGTAATGGATCTCGCCTGTCTCCGTCAAAGTTAAAATTGCATATTTTACAGTGATTAAAGTAAACAAAACTGGGGGGGATTCAGTTTTTAAAAACATCCACATGATATTGATATTAAATTAATTCAGTCTGGTGGGAAAATGGTGTGGTTCGTAACACCCTGCTGTTTCCCAGCAACACTGATTATGACTTCCATTGTTTATACAATAGCCATTCATTGTCCTATCCTGCAAAAATCTGTTTAATCCTTTTTTAAGGCTGTCCAAGTTAGCTCTTTTTTTCTCTCTTTGGTTTAATGAAATACTGAAAGGCCAAAAAAACCTGCTCCATCCTGCATTAGTGAATTCTGTAAATTAATTACAGTTAGTCCTTGCTTAATTACCACAATACCAATTGGAAAATTGTTCATTAAGTGGGGCAGTCATTAAGGGAGTTACCACATGACTGAACCTAATTTTATGACCATTTTTACAACAGTCACTAAGTGAATCACCACAATCGTTAAGCAAGTCACATGGTTGTTAAGCAAATCCAACTTTCCCAATGGACTTTTTTGCTGGAATTCACTTAACAACCATGTGATTCACTTAACGACTGCAGTAATTTGCTTAATGGCTGTCGTCAAAAAGGTATCAAATCACGATCATGTGACCGTCCTAGATAATTTTTGTCCCCCAGATATCACAAGTCCTCTCTTGCTGCAACTACAAATTGGATCAGACCAAATCCAACCCCATGTCAAGACTGAAAAACAGAATGTTAAGGAGTTGTTTTGTCCCAAGAAGCATAGGCTGACTTGCCCCATTCCTTCCCCAGATCCACCGAGCAACTGCCACCATTATTGAACCAACTGGAGAATCAGACAATCCCCTGCGCTTCACATCAGGATTAGTTGTTGCATTGGACGTGGATGCCACTCTAGAACACGTGCAAGAGCCACAAAACACAGTGAAAGTTCAGGTAATGGGGATTGGGACGTGAATGTTTGTCAACAAGGATTCATTGTCCCACCATTTTATCTCCAATTCTTGGTGGGCCATGTGAAGCAGGACATGAAGCTGGTGGCCAGACAGAGGAGATGGGCAGTCTTCCTGTTTTCTCCCAATATCTGGTACTGAGGAGCATCCTCTGAATGCAGGTTGTTCCCTGACTGGCACAAATGCGTTAGAAGGGTAGGATATAAATGATTATTTGAAATTAATGAAGGTTACTTGTCATAGTTCATGTAGATTTTGTTCATCTAATAATGCATTAAATATATTCAAGCTAACTTGGCCTTGTTGGATGAGGCCACGGGCCATCTTAGTAGAGCATTTTGTTTCTCACGGGCTAACTGCATGTCTATGGGGTCCTTGCAAACCGAAGATGGAGGCTTCCGTCCTCATTGTTCTCCTGTGACTGGTTTTTGGACGCATGTTGCATCCAACCTGGAAGTAACATAGAGTCTTCAAGACCAAGAATCCTTAATAGCCCTGTCCTCCATGAATTTATCCCCTGTGAAAGCCATCTAAATTAGTGGCCATCACCATCTTAAGAACCTGATCACAGATCTGCTGGAGCAGACCAAGACTCATGTTGGTCTTGCTGTTTGCTTCTCACAGCAGCCAATCTGATACTTCTGGGGTCCTCAAAGCAGGAGATGGAAGTGTGCTTCTCTCCCATGGTTTTTCTGTGCAGTTGATACTTGGAGGCATAAATGCTGCCAACCCAGAGGTAACACTGAGTCTTCAAGACTAATAGCCCTCAATAGACCTGTCCTCCATGGATTTATCCTGTCCCCTTTGAAAACCATCCAAGGTAGCGGTTCTCATCACATCCCAGGGTAATGAATTCTGCAAGTTAACGATGTGCTTTATGATGAAGGACTTTTCTTTGGTTGGTGGCGATCAGTGCCATGTCCTATAGTCATGAATTTATATGGGGCATGCTTTTCACCTGCTCCACATTGACCTTAAAGTATAATCCTCCATACTTTCATACATTTAAATAAACTGTAGCTCTTCTCTTTGCTTGGACATCCCAAAACACTTGGCCAAGCCTGAAGCTCTTAAGAGCTACATTTAAAAACTCTTGTATTTATGGTGTTCTAAATTCTCCCACTTTGACCGCTTTCCAGAAGCAGCTCAAAATGGAACTTTTCCAGAGGGTGTTTGGGGTATGAGGTCATCTTGGTTAGGTTTACTGATTGGTTCTTTATGTCTGGATTTTTTTTTAGTATTCTGTGCTTTACCTTTACCCAAATGGTGGATGTTTCCATGTATTTTTATGTATTTTATACTTTTACCTTTGTGAATCACTGAGAGTCCTTCAGGTTTGCGGTGGTGTATAAATGTGATAAATAGCTTCTCTAAAAGTGTAAACAGGATGCATATTTTACTCTGTTGGCAGAGTGACAAATTAGTCTTTGCAGAGGCAAGTAAATTTGGAAATAGGAAGAAGAAAGCATAGACCATCTGTGGTAATATGATACTGTAGATCACAGAGCACCTTCTTGCTGCAGATTCCACAGTGAGGTATCAATTCCAGGCTAGCATGCAGAGTTTAGCAAAAGGAGGCCTTGGCACTCCACCACAAGGGCTTCTCTCACCACCAGAATAAATTAAATATAGCAGAAAGGTGCACCGACTATCTGAAAATGTCAGCATTTTCATGTGGAATCTTGCAGGCTTTCATCAGGTTTTCTGGAAGGAGGATGGTGTAGAAAAAAGTCTGAAAATGTTGCTGATTGGGGCTTAATGTCCACTGTTCTGAAATCTCTTCCCGTCTGCTGAACTGAGGCCTGAATGTCTGGCAGTACTTGCTCCCTTTCTCCTGAATTATAATGAGGTTGCAGGGTTTTTTTTTTGTGTTAAGGAGAGAGTGCTCCATAAAGAGGGTGTCACAATAGCAAAGACCGTCTTCTTGGTTGAACAAAAGTCAGTGGGATGTGGGACAAGCAGGAGTTGCATCATCGATGAATACAAGGTTGAGAAAAAGCACACTTCAGCCCTCTCTTTTTTTTCTAGATCCTGTATCCTGATGGTCAGTCGCAGGTGATTCATCCGAAACCTGCAGATTTTAGAAATCCTGGTCCGGGAAGGCACCGGTTAATTACTCAGGTTTACCTTTCACATACGGCCTGGACAGGTATGGAAGACTTGGCTTCAGTGCATTTTTTGCTCTGCCGTGGAAATTCTATGTAACGTAGATTTCCTTTGGGTAATTCTCAGGGTTCAAAAGAATTATGTGATTTCTCTGGTGACAGAAAGAAGGGAAGGTGGTTCCAAGGCAGCGCAGCAATGAGATGACTATTCCCAAATTAACAGGATATATTGCACATGCTAACCTTCAGGAAAGTTTCAGGTGTTAAGTGCTGGAGAAAGTTGTTAATATATTTCATACTCCACAAGTTCTTTATTAGAGACTCAGCAGGACAAAAGGCATGTGCTTGTTAAAATAAACCAATAAAAACCAAACTAAGATAATTTCGATTATTAGAATAAATGTCTTGTTTGCTGGTGAGTTTATAATTTCTTGTTCCACTAAAAAAATTGTTTGCAACCTTGAGAAACAAGCCTTACTTTAAGAGACAGATTGTGTTACAGCAAATAATAACAAAAACTTTGGATCTGGGAATTCAGATGTGTTAAATTAAGCATTTTTGCCCTCCCTCTTTTTAATTTTCCTTTTTTTTAGACCCCAAAATTTACAGGGGTCCACCAATATCCTACTCCCAGGCCTGGAAGAATAACCAGGGTTTCATGTTAGGGTGGGAGCCATCTGGATCTCGGGGCAGGTGCTGTGATAGAGAAGGTGTGCTTCCAAGGTCCCCTTAGATAATATTGTTTAATTGAGGGAACTGAATCACACCCACTCTGCCAGATCCTATCAGATGGGCAAAAATTATTGGAGATAGGCAGTTTTTCAAGTAACCAGACTCAATGCCATGAAGAGCCTTATAGGTAGACAAATATAGATAACCAGCACTTTGAATTGCACCTGGAAACCAGCTGGTAACCAGTGCTGTTTGCACAACAGTGGTGTCACATGGGCATACCAAGGCATGCCTAACATTGCTCGTGCTGCTGTATTCTGAACCAGTTGTAGCTTCTGAGTGGTCTTCAAGGGCAGCCCCATGTAGAGCGCATTGCAGTAGTCCATGACTAGGGCATGAGTGACTGTCTGAAGGATCCCATGGCCCTTGTCAAAACAAAACCTCTCTCTGGCTTTTTGGTCTTTCTGAATGCAACCACCCTTGCAAATTACACCTGTAGCTTGCTTGTGCAGATATGAAGCTGGCTGGTGCAAGGAACTGTGTGGATTTTGGAGTTCTGGCATCCTTGCTGTGTATGTTAGATGCCCTTTGAAACCTGGCAGATTTGAGACCTTTTCCTTCTCGCCTTTTTTTCTCTGTCCCAGAGCCTTGTCAAATTGAACTACGTCTGTTACTGGCATACAGTTCGGATCGAAACAAAGCCTCCGCGGGCCTCTCGCGACCCACCTGGGGAGACAGTATGGAGCTTCTCCCCCCATCCGAGGGCAACATCGAAGGGACTCTCCTGTTCAGCAAACCAGTCAAAGTTTATATTATGCCCAAGCCTGCCAGACGGTGAAGGCTGTTGTGCAAGATAATTTTACCTTTGGGAAGAGACTTAAGGCAGTTTCAGGAGTTGAACAGGACTTCCATAAAGACGATTGAAGCGTACCCATGGTGTGAGATAGTACCCGTTGGCCTCCATTTTAAAATTCTGCTCTCTTCTCTGCTTACAGAACTATTTGAAAGGAAAGTGGTAAAAGAAGCTGTTACTCAGACTCTGCTACAGTTATTTACTGTACAGTTGGCAGTGTCCTTAAATGCAAAAAAGACCTTGGCCCATCTTGCCCAACTAAGAGTTCTACAGCTGGGCATTTCCAGCATGTCTGGAGGGATGTCTAGTTGGGAACATCTGATCTTGGTCACCCTGCTTTGGCCTTTTTAAAAACTTTTAGGATGCTGTTTCTTTTAACAACTTTTCACACTTCAGTGACATGATGAAACAAAGTCATCAAGCCCGGTATCTGGGGTTGATTTGTATCTGGCATTTAGACTGAACTTGGAAGGTACATTTCCCCTTAGTTGGTTATGTGGGGCCAGCTGAATAAAGGGGAAGAGAAGTTGTGGGTGATCTGCTGAAGAGACAGAAACTTCTTGCCTGCAAAGATGCTTTTGTATGGGCTCCTTGTTGTTTGGTTTCATGCAAAGAACTTGGTAGCCAGTAATTTAATTAAGTTTTTTCCACATTTATTAAAATAATACCATGCCTCCTCTGATAACATTATGCTGCATATCCCTTGACTGAACTCTGAAGTTTTGGTTAATATGGAGGGAGGGATGGATGGATGGATGGATGGATGGAAGGAAGGAATAGGGTGGAAGTTTGTTTATTTAGTATATAGGTTATACTTCTATTTGTACAGATTGGCCTCAGCTTCTGAAGGCAGAAATAAAATTTCCCCATGGCATCCTCCAGAGCAGGCTGCCACTCCTACACTGTAGCTGAAACCTTCCTGCTGCTCAATTGCTTATGTGTATTGCGTCTCCTTAGTTGCAGCTGGACTATGATCTTATAGCTCTGAGCACCGACTTAGTCCATAAAAAGGAACGGCTTGGTTTGTTAACGTTTTTCTCAAAGAGCCACTATTTCTGCTCTCCTTGCATGGCAGCCTTAAACTGAATTTGAGAAGAGGTCTTTCTTTGAAACGAGTTGTGTGACTGAGCAAGCCAAATGCATCCTGCCCAGCTTGAAACGCCTCTCTTTTTGCAATCTGCCCCAGGATTGCAAAAACAATGAAAAAAAGTCTGGAAACCCTGAGGTTGGTGGGTTCGGCAGGCTATGATTTCAAAGCCTTGATATACAATGAGTTGGGAATGTGCTTCTTCCCAGCAAACTTTAGCATGAGGATCTGCTTATACATTCTGGATGCTAGCAAAGAAACACTTCGGGGTGCACTGTAGGTGACATTCATTCATTCATTCATTCATTCCTGTAGGTAGATTGTTCCACTGTTGTAGCGATCTTACCATCAGGAAGTTTTTCCTGACATTCTGGCAAAATCTAGGGAGCTGCAACTTATTCAGGTCCTAGTTTCTGCAGTCATGGAAAATAGTTCTCAACCACCTTCCCTTTATGCACCTGAATGTGATCCAATAATATTAGGTGGGGGAGGCTTTCATCTTTGCAAATTGTTTTATTCCTCTGTGGAAAGCATTCAAAAATTGGTACAGCAGAGAATTGCTCCTTTTTATTCACCCAAAGGAACAGGTGGAAGACAGAGATGATCTGTGGTTAGCCCTCTAGCAGGTAGAATGGAAGACACCGCCCACTCTGGCTCCCTGGGAAGCCAAGATATTATATTCTTTCACAGCCTTCTCAGTTTGCAGGACCATCACGTCAATCCCGTGCTTCTTAAGATACTCCACTGTAGCCGACGGCACCTTGAAAAAGGAAGAAAAGAAAGTCTATGACAAAGAAGCAATTTTATTTATTAAAATAATATTAACCCTCTTTTACATCTATATCAGAGCCCCAAAAAGATTAACAGCTGATAAAAGGAAGAGTTCCAGAGCAACAGGGCATAAGAACATGAAAATAACCCTACAGGATCAGGTCAAGTGTCAGTTTCAAAATTTTGTTGTTATACCCTATAACAACAGAGTTTCAGTAGTTCATATGGAGCCTATTTCCTGATCTGGTCTACCTTGAAGGGCTGATATGAGTCTTGGAAGCCAGACAGAGATTCTCTCTCTCTCTCCCCGCCCTCTGATACTAAAGAGAAAAGAGGTGGGGAAATCTTGATTTTTTTCCCCTTACCTCCTCCTCTCTATTCATGCTAAGCTGATGATTACACAGTCATTGAATTCCTTCTTCAAGACCATCACAATGCTCCTCCACACCAAAGTCCAACTTAGTCCAGCAATTTTTCTCCCAGTGGCTAATCAGATGCCTCTGTTATGCTCCCAAGGTGATGGAGACACCCTCGTTCTTTCCTTCCCCTGCAACCAGTACCCAAAAATATCTGCAACCAACCAGAGGAACCTTCAAGACCGATGGCCCTTAACAGAGCTCTTTTCCATTAATTTAACCAATGTAATCCCCTCTGAAAGCCATCCAAGTGATTGGCCATAACCATATCTTGGAATGTACAGGTAGTCCTTGTCTTTCAACCGTTTGTTCAGCGACAGTTTGAAGTTACGACGGTGCTGAGCAAATGGTGGTTAAGACTGGTCCTTAAAGTTATGGCTGTCCCAGCACCCCTGTGCTCAGGTGATTGGATCTGGGTGCTTGGCAACCAGTTCACACTTATCACTGGTTGCCAAGCACCCTGTGATTACATGATTTGCAACCTTCCCTGCCAGCTTTCCCAGAAAGTCAATGAGGAAGCCAGCAGGGAGGGTCACAAGTTGCTGGGGTAAGTTTCTCCCACCCATGTACCCCAACCCCTCTGTGCTCACGGCACACCAGCCACTCGTGCACCAGCCACTCGTGCACCCAGCCCTTCCCATGCCTCCCTCGCACCCTCATGCACCCCCTTGCACCTTTTCCTCCCCTTACTGTGCCTCCCTTGAACCCTTGCAACTCTCACGCACCCTCCCCAACCCAACCGCACTTCCCTTCTACCCTTGTGCACCCTCTTGCTCCCTCCCTCACCCGGCAGCGGCCACTTACTTGCCTGCCAACCTGGGACTTGAAACTTCCTGCCAGCTTCCCTACTGACTTCGCTTATGGGAAGCTGGCCAGAAGTTGCCTTGCCTAACAACCATGGAATTCAATTAACGATGGCAAACGGGACTGCAGGGATTACTGTCGCTAAGCGATGCAGTTGTGCTTTACAACTGCATTGCTTAGCAACAGAAATTCTGGTCCCAGTTGTCATAAGTCGAGGACTACCTGTATTCCGAGCTGCTTATGTGCTTGTGAGGGCATACAAGTGAGCTTATTGTATTATCTGACCAGCTAAAGTTGCCAGTGCAATCTTGGGCTGTATTAACAGAAGCACTGTGTCCAGATCGCAGGCGATAATAGCCCCATTGTACTTGGAATTCTGGATCCAGGTCTGAGCACTGGGCTTTCAAAGGGATATGGGGTAGCTGGAGCAGGTTCAGAGAACTACTGGGATGTTAAGGAGTCTGGAAACCCAGCCTTATGAGGAACAGTTAAAAGTTGCCGGGCGCATTTAGCTTGCAAAAAAGGAGACTATTGACAAATATCTAAAAGGCTATCAGATGAGAGAAGTAGTGAACCCGATCCCTACTGAACCAAGAGTAGGACAAGGGCTAATGGGTTGAAAATAAAAGAAAGGAGATTCACCCCCTGGTTGGAGGTTTCAGTGGGGCTGGATGGCTGTCTGTCAGGGATAGTTTAGTGTGGGGTTTTTCAAACTCTCTCCTGCAGAACCCTAGGCTTGATGAGGTTCTGCAAGAGACTTTGCCTCTCAATTATGGGGTCCTGGGATTTATTTTTTTTTAATGAACAGGCTCCACAATCCCCCCAAATTGAAACCCCTCATTTAATGGCTTCGTGCAGTTAGGCTGAACGACCACTACGCACTCTCAAATCATCCATTCTACGATTCCAAGATTTACCACTCCCCAAGCTGAGAAACAGGCTGGAATTGCAAATACTGGCTTAGCATTGGAACATAGATAGGATGAATCCGATCTCTTGGGCTACGGAATTCCAAAGGTGTCGCACCACCGTGGAGAAGGCTTTATTCGCTTCACAAAGGTTGTCGACGGCAGCCGAGAAAAGCAGATTCCCATTAGTTAGGTTGATTGCAATGAAAAAGGGGTTAGGTTCCAGAATGTTAGAAACGGGATTTGTGCATATTAGACCAAATTTATCAGGGAGTACCTTTCAGGCAGGGCCCCCTTGATGCCTTTGATCCTGTCTCATGACTTGTGGGGAGGTTGCTACCCATTCAGAAGATAGAAAAGGAATGTCCAGCTGTTCTTGTTTTGCAGTATTTTGGAAATGTCCGTCCCCACTTTTGATTCAAAGAATTCCCTTACAATGCCTCACCCAGGGACAAAATGCCTCACCCAACCTCCGTCAGGTTCTCCCAGGTGGGCCCAAGCAACAGGAAGAGCCATTATTTCCTCTACCATTCCTCTCTCGACGTTCTCCCACCATCTAAACCAGTGTTTTTTGAACTTGGCAACTTTAAGATGGGTGGACTCCAACTCCCAGAATCCCCCAGCCAACTGATCCAAAGCTTTGATGAATAAATATTGTGTTCTCACTTTGCTGCTCTAGCGTGCAACCAGATCCCTGCTCTTTAAATAGCTCGTGGTTCAGTTCACCTGGCCAAACCTACCTGCAAGGCCTCGCTCATGCCACGACCTATCACTAGTGTTTTGACACCCTTTTGAAGAACTTCTTCCACATCTGCAGGCTGAACACCAGGGACATGCTGTGTTGGGAACAAGGGGGGGAAAGGTTAGTGGCAGATGTTTTTGCCATGCCAGAAAAACAATATGTAATTCAACAGTATTGGGGGACCTGATATTGAGAACTGGCACCCTTCAAGGACTGGCTTTGAGCTGTGTAGCTTCAGCAACTGCCCAGTTGCTTCTCCTGTTGCAGATGCACACAAATTCCCAGAGCCTCTTTTATATTCCCTTCACCTGCAGCTAAACCTGCTCAAGCTTTCCCCTTGTTCCATAGCAGAGACAAAACATCTCACTGGGTGAGCGTGTCTCAGACTTCAAGATTGTATTATGAGCGTTTTCCCCAAAGGCTGCCACGGGGTGTCAGGGAAGGTACGTTCCAGGTGCAAAAATCCCACTTCAAAAAAAGGCAAACTAGTGAGGTTACTTCTTTCCATTCCCCCCACTCCCAGGTACGTCCCACCATTCTGAGTTACTCTTCTGATATTCCTGCGCAGGTGGACCTTCTTCCAAGCCACGAAGCTTGGAATTGCATCTACTCATCATTATTTTCAAAGAACGCTAATGTGCGGTAGAGAAATCTGCAAAAGTCGATGCTCGTGGCTGGTGTTTTCATTTGCTGCCTACCAGTTTCACAAGAGTGGTGGCCTCACCGGTACATTGCTAGCCTTGGGCTTCAAGATTCTGCTAATATTAATATTCCAGTTCCATTTGACTTCCAGTAGGCACCACTGGTGTCTGAGCACTTATCTGCATTAGAGTTTTCCAATCTTACGGGCAATTTTCAGGGGCATTCGCAGTATGTATGCATGTGTGTGCATGCACAAAAAGTGCAACGCCACCATTTTGACTTTTTAACACACGCACACCCCCACGGAGACCCCAGGCAACTTTCTCTACTTAACCATATTCCCGAACCCTTTTGTAGAATCCAATTCCCTGAACCAGAAGAGCATATGTACTTTTCTGGCACGGCTTCCCGCTGATCAAATTAACCTCTTCTGGTAAATGACAGCTTGTTGAGGCAGATGTGACTTTTTTTAGCCTGTTTGTTTCCCTTCTGCGCTCTGATTGCAATTTGTAACTAAATTTGCATAATAAAGTGCTGTGGGCTTCCTGCTCAGACAGGCTCTGTACATGGCATGCAGCTGTTCCCAGTAGAACTCGTGGCTATTTTTAATAAGCTTTTAAAATCATTCCACAGCCTAAAAGAACCAGTGCAGTCCATATAGTGGTTGGGACATTGGAGTAGGACCAAGAAGATGCACGGACCTCTCAGCCCAACCTCCCTCACAGGACCGTTGTTATGAGGAATAAAATTGGAGGGACCCCTATATAAACTAGGGCTGTGCAAACACTTGGATGCAATCTCCAAAAAGTGCTTTGGAGTGCACATATAATTCCACTCTATAACAACCTCAGGGTTTCTTCCAGGGATTATTCGATTCCAGAAAAACGCACACCACCTTGAACACCTGGAAGACAGGTGAGACAGGTAACGAATAAAAATAATAAAAACTCCCGCAATCTGATGTTCTGCAGCCGGGGATGTCAGGGCCCAATTCTCAAAACTGCCAGTCCTCCAGTGAGAACACGGGAGTCGTGCACGCACTTCCCCGTGGAGAGCTGAACCCTGACCGGTTCAAGTTCTGCGAGTTTGCACAAGAAGCTGAACTGCAAACGTGCCACGGGGGGGTGGGCTCACAGGGCTCAAGGGGGCTGAAATGGGGTGGGCCAGCTGGTATTTCAATGTGCCATGTGAATGTAGCCTGGAATTTATGCATAGCAGAAGTAGCACAGCATCTTCCTTGCATCAGGTAATTCAATTTTTTCTTAATATATAGCAGGGTTTCTCAACCTTGGGAACTTTAAGAAGTGTGGACTTCAACTCCCAGAATTCCCCAGCCAGCATGGCTGGCTGGCTGGCTGGGGAATTCTGGGAGTTGAAGTCCACACATCTTAAAGCTCCAAAGGTTGAGAAACCCTGGTATATACTAAATGTGGCATCTTCTAATGAAGAGAGTGCGATTGATGTTTGGGGGAGAGTCAAAAAAGTCAAGATGGCAGCCATGATCATGGGATCAAATCCCCATTCTGTTTTTGGATGGCCCCGCAGAGCGCAGAGATTTAATTTTATCTAAGTGGTGCGGGTGGGTGGGAGGGGAGCAACCGTTCTGATACAGAAGCCGTCTATGTCAGAGCCACGCACAAGGAAAATGTTTTTCTCCTGCATCTAAAACCTTTGCCTAGCTTTACGGGGCCCCCGCTACAATTCCACCCCTGGAATTCCAATTCTGGTTGTAATTCTACAATTCCAAAGGAGGAAATGCGACTGCAGTTGATTGCAATTTCAATAGTCAGCTGGGAAGGCTGCCACAGGGCCCGTGGTAGCTAATGTTCCACGGAAAAAAGGAAGCGAACACCAACATTGAGGTCCGGTGCCTCTTAGCAAGCTATTGGGGGTATTGCAGGGTGGGGGGGGAGAAGAGAAAAAGGGACAGGATCCCTCTCTCCACCCCAATTTGCAGAGATATGGATATAGTTTAGCTCAGCCTGTAAGTATCCAAGTTTATAGGCTTCTGCGGTGGTGGAGATGAGAACCTGACATCACGCACGTCATGGTATCACCACGCAAAGGATGCAAATGATGTCCATTGCACAGCGTTGTTGCCACACACAGGATGCTGTTGTTGCAGCCTCTCCTGGATGCCTCTGATGCTCTACCGCCACAGTCGGAGACCCTTTTTAAAACATACAGATTGTCCAGCCTGCAGGGGAATGGCATTGATCTTCCTGCAGGAGGCTGGGTTCGTTGTTTTGGCCCGAATCTTGCAAGTTGCTTTCAGGATCTGGGCAAGCCTTTAAGGCAATAATAGCAGAACTGCCTCTTCCCCCACAAGACGTCTTACGGCCTCAAACTGGTCCTGCCAATTGCTGGGTTTGCGCCGGCAGCTGATCCTCTCCTTTTCTGAAGCAGACTCAGACTGTGAAGCCTTTAGGACTTGAGACTGGGCATAAAACATCTTTTTACACACTGGTTTTAGTATTTTTTTTAACGCTGCAAGTCCCCCCCCCCCCCCAAGGTCTTCTAATTTCACAAACGTGCTTTTTTAAATCAAGAAAAGGCCTGGCATAGGCATGTTCAGCAGCAGAGGCCTTCCGTCTCTATAGTATTTTTTGCCATCCCAACAGCTGTCGGCTGCCAAGTTTTAGCAGCGCAATCCTGCAAGATGCATTTCCCCTACCTCTGGAGCAGGCCTAAACCTTCCTCAACTCCCACCCCCCAAAAATCGCCTTGGATATCTTAAAGTGTGGCAGGTGTAGTTTCGTTCCCGGTTCCTGGCGTGCATCCTTTCGCTGCGCTCATCCCAAAAAGCAATGGGGAAGAAGAAAAGGTGATTTAAATGCAACAAATCCCAAAGTTATTCTTGATGTTCAGACAAGGGGATGGGGGGTACGAGAAGAGGACCCTGAGCTTCTGTTTTATTTTATTCTGCTGAAAGGAAGGGGTGGTTGGGGCCGGGGAGGCAGAGTAGGAAGGAAGCGGGAGTCAACCTCTGGAAAAGTATTTCTTTTAATCCAGATAGGTCAGTACTGTTCACGAGAAGCAACCTCAAACCGATCCCCCCCTTGCCAATGATAAAGAACAGCCCCAAAAAGAGTGTTCACTGAGGACCAGCAGATCTTTTCAGTTCAAGGCAGTATGAACACTTTTAAACAATTAGAATTTTAAGCACTCGATGAAAGAGCAAGGCGTACAATTGGGAGGTGCTGCATGGTTTTGTGCAAAATAACCAGAAATAGTTGGTGTGTAAGGAGGGGAGGTGCCTTAGTCACTTGGTCAAAAAAGGGTGCAGTATGAAACAAGACCACAAATGGGCATCAATAAAATAAATAAATTTCCCAAAAGGTTGCATAAAGAGGAAGCCCCAAGGATGCACTTCAACTGGGGTGCCATTTGGATGAAGGCTGGCATGTTTGAGATGGGGGTCATCTTTCCAGCTTTGGTGGAAATGCACCTTGGCTGATCTCAAAAAGATAAGCAGGGTTGGCATCGTCGGCCTTGGATGGGAGGCCACCAAGAAGCTCCTGGACAAAAACTAGAGTGCAGAGTAAAAAAAGAAAATCCTAAGGCGATGGCAGAACACTTCCAGATATTTGCTAAAGAAAACTACTTCAACTCACAGGGTCGTTGTTGTGGGGAAAATAGGAGGCAGGTATGAGGTATGTTCACCACCTTGAGGGAGGGAGGGAGGGAGGGAGGGAGGGAGGGAGGGAGGGAGGGAGGGAGGGAGGGAGATAGATAGATAGATAGATAGATAGATAGATAGATGGGTGGGATAAGAATCTAATAATAATAATAATAATAATAATAATGCCCACATAGCCACCATGAACCAAATTTGACTTGGCAGCACCTAACCAGTGTTAAGCTGATCTCAAAGAGCTAAGCTGTTGAGTCCTTGGACAGGAGACCACCCAAAAAATCCTACAGCTAGAGGCTAGACTGAGAAGTCCAAAAAAAAAGTAATTGAAGAAGACAAGGGGAAACCACGTCTGTATTTCTGCCACAAAAATTCCAACTCAAGGAAATCTTTACCTGAGAACAGTTATGCACAGCTGCAACAAGGTGAAGAGATGGTTTGATACGCCCCTCCCAACCTACGGATACAGTCCCTTTCATGCTCCTAGGAACTGAATGGTGTTATGATCTGTACCGTGTGTAAACATTTAAGCAAACCCACAACTGAGGGTCGCATTCAGACCACGTGCTAAGCTTAGTTAGGGTTACACTTGTTTGCCTTTCTTGGGATCGGACGGAAAGCACAAACCCAGGAACCGGGTTAATTGCGTTGTGCAAACCTACCTAAGAGACAGGATAAGCCTCTCCAGGCATTCATTTGCCATTCGATTGGACTGCCAGGAAACAAGTGGTTAATCCCAATTAAATTTACCAGTCCAGAGGAACAGCACTGTAGAGGAATCAACATCACCGCAGGCCAAATTTCCTAGCCTGCTTGGCAGCAGTCATCATTCAGGGTCCTGGGCAAAGAGGAACCATTCCCAATCCTCACTCTACTTCGCTGGGATTGTCTCTGGCACGCTCTCCTTATGGGCTATGGAAAATGGAAGTGCCAATGACCCCAAAGGAATTCCCCCGGGGCGGGCCAAGATACCCACCTCCGTGCCTGTCTCTCTCCAGTCCCACGTTCGGCTGCCACCGGGCCACACTTTACAGTCTTTATAGGTTGTGGTGCAGCCTTTGACCGTCATCCGTCCCCACGAGAGGGAGGCGATTTCCGGAGAAGACATAGCCAGGCAGACGTCTGAAAGGGAAAGAGAACAACAAGAGGCAGGAGGATGAGAAATGGCCTTGCAATAAACCAACCAGAGGGAAGGAGATGGGCTCTGAAGCCTCTTGGTTCATCTTGTTATTTTCCAGCGCTTCCTCCTAGTTGGTTCGGGACAGTGACCATCTTCGCAAGGAAACCTGCAGCTTGTCCAAGGAATAATCTTTGGTGATTGTGCAGAAGATGACTGGGAGGCGGAAAACTCGTGAGAAGGAAGCGCGATGGAGACAAATGTTCGGGAAGAGAAATATAGATTTGGTAAACATTTATTTATTTATATGTATGTATTTCAAATTTGGTCACCGCCCATCTCACTAGGAAGTGACTCTGGGCGGTTTGCAGTAAAATAAAAAAATATTAATAGCAATTGTTGTGAGTCGCTCAGCGTTGTTGAGAGTCTGGTGGCATACAAGTTTAATCTACTGTCATTGGTGTTAATACTGTTATTTTCCACCTGCACTGTATTTCCCATGCTGTCTGTAAAAACTTTTGCAAACATCTCTGCAAAGCAAGAAGTATATAAACGGAAGGCATCTTCTCCCTTCCATCAAACAGCGTCACCTTCCCAAATCCGGATGGCCCTGATTCTGTTAGCCTCTTGCAAGGCTTTCAAGACCCGGCATTTGGGCTGGGAGGTTAAGCGAGCTCTGCTGCTGCTGATGTGATCTTCTGTGTGATGGTTTTATGAGCTTTAACCTGGGGGACACAGGATAAAGTGGGGTTTTATGTTGTGGTTCCTGTTTTAATGCATGCATGCCGCCCAGAGTCACTGTTATGGGATGATCGGCTACGTAAATCTAATGAATTCATTCATTTGGGTGCCGCTACCCAAGCTTTTCAATTCCTGGTGGAGAATGAACTTTCCTCCTTAGATTATACAGCAGTGTTTCTCCACCTTGGCAACTTTAAGATGTGTGGACTTCAATTCCCAGAATTTCCCAGCCAGCATGGCTGGCTGGGGAATTCTGGGAGTTGAAGTCCACACATCTTAAAGTTGCCAAGGTGGAGAAACACTGTTATAGAGTGTGGAAGATATAAAATGGTTGCACTGGTGCATCTTAAAACTCCCAACCAACTTGCTACTTTTGCTCTACTGTCATTTAAACTTAGAAATCAATACTTAATTTCTTAGTTATAGCTTTGGCTTGATTTTGCTGTAATCTTTTTACATCAAGTACTCTTTTTATCACTTTATTTTACAATCTTACTGTTTTACTGTTATTTTATTGTATTTTATAGCACCCTACATGTTATGACCTGTAGTTACACCAATACAGTAAGCTTACTTGCTTATCTTAAAACTCTGGAGTGGGGAGAGGTAGCTCACGGGCCACAGTCTAAATGGGGGAGATGAACCCCTTTTTTAATGCCTCCTGGCCATGCCCCTCCAAGACTCGACACCGGACACTAAAAAACTGGCAGCCAACTGCTGAATGACTCTCCAGTGGGAAATTTAAGTAAACTAGGTATATGAAGCCTCCAGTAAGTTTCAGACACTTTAAATGTGACATCTGTATCCCTCTGCTCTGAGAAGTTATGGGGAGATGGATAATATTTGTCATTCTAAAGATAGATTTGAGATTTCCCTTCCTACAACAGTGCCCAGTGCCAGGAGCTAGAGAGCTCCTAAAGGTAATGCCCTATATATAGTCTAGGTGAAGGTCCATGAGTTCAATTCCTAATAGAAAGTTCAAGCCCCACAGAATAAGATCTCAACAGAAGAGACTCTCTGTAGCTCAGGGTTCAACTGTGGAGTTCTGAGTGCTCTCTGAGCTTGATGGTTTGCTCGCAAACATGGTTTGGTTGTTTGCTATGTAACTCTGTTCCTTTGATGGAATGGACTTATGAAGGCCAGGCTCAGGGAGATAAGCGTGTTCTTAGCCCCCAACGGGAGCGTGGGAAGTTCAAGAAGATGAGGCAGGCACCTCCCTACGATGTTGTGGCTGGTTGGCTGGCTGGCTTGGGAACTAGGGTTCAGTCTGGGGAGATTTCTGTCTGGAGGTTGTAGCTAATAAACGGTCAGGTTCAGCCCAAAGAACTCCAAGAGACAATGCAAATACAGTTCTGTTGCGTTTATTAGCTTCAACCTCCAGACCGAAATCTCCCCAGACTGAACCCTAGTTCCCAAGCCAGCCAGCCACAACACCGTGAATTCCTTAGGGAGGTGCCAGCCTCATCTTCTTGAACTTCCCACACTCCTGCTGGGGGCTAAGAACACGCTTATCTCCCTGAGCCTGGCCTTCATACATCCATTCCACCACAGTTCCCTAGCTGGGTAATGAAACGTCTGCAAGCAAACAACCAAGCAAATAAGATTTGGCTATCTACATCTGACGAGTCCCCCGTAAGGATGAAACTGGTCACCTTCTGCCTCCTGTAACTGAAAATACGCCATCAGATATACACCATGTAGAATTAGAGAAATCCCCCTGCCCAGGTGGTGGGGGAAGTCATGTAAAAAACCTCAGACACAGGAGCATCACATAATATCTGTATCTGTATCTTTCCCTCTCTGCGAGCTTAAGGGAAGGTGAACTGTATTCGCTATTCTGATAGAGTCTATCTCTCTCTTACTTCAACCACTCAACTCCGGGACCTGCATAGTCCTAAAGCAAATGCACTGTATATCGTCATGTAAATTGCAAAGGTCCATGAGTTCAATTTAGAGGGTTTGAGCCCCATAGAATAAGTTCTGGCTACGTACATCTGACAAGTCCCAGGAAGGATGGAGCTGGTCACATCCTGCTGCCTTGTGGTCAATATAATTTAAAACACCACACAGGATATACATTTGGTGGAAGCAGAGAAATTCTCACCCCCAAGAGGGGAGGTGGAAGAGATGCAAAACCTTGTACATGAGAATGTGATAATGTAACATCTGTATCTCTCTGCTCTAAGAGCTTGGAGGTGGACTGTATATACCATTGTGATAGATCTTAATTTTGGCCGTTTCTTAGTGGCTTAACCTGAGGCCGGTCAATTTGATTAGTGTGTGTTTCAGTATATTGCATGAATCTGGAAACGGGGTTAATTCCTCCTTCCAGAAAGGGGGCTGCACTCTCACCCCAGAAAAATAGGCACATTGGAAATGCTGAGCCTCCAACAGTAGAATTCAACCCAACAAATAGGAGTGTCCTCAAAGAAGGGGTCGAAAAAGGCAAGATGGCAGCCACAAGCACATCCTTTTTATGTGCGATGCACATCCAGATACTGCTGGACAAGAGAAATCTTGACTTTTTTGACCCCTCTTGTAGATACCCCTACCAAAAAGAAAGATTTACAATGAGAATCATTAATTGGGTTTATTGTCAAGGAGGTAAGAGCTTACTGAAACTCAGAAACTCTTAACGTTCATTTACCAGTGAATTCATTAAGGTGGGGACTCTGAGCACCCTCTGAACCTCTTCTTCCCAAAATGTTCAACTGAAGGGCTAACTGTCCTTGTCCTGGATGAGATCCACCTTGGAATATCACCCGCTCACTGTTAATAATGTTTTGAGATAAAGGTAGTCCCCGGGTTAAGAACACCCAGGTTATAGATGACCCATAGTTAGGAACAGAGTCTACTGTAGCAAAATTTGAGTTAAATACATGATGGTTCAAGTTCATTACACAAAACTACTTATACCAGTGTTTCTCAACCTTGGCAACTTTAAGATGAGTGGACTTCAACTCCCAGAATTCCCCATGCTGGCTGGGGAATTCTGGGAGTTGAAGTCCACTCATCTTAAAGTTGCCAAAGTTGAGAAATATTGACTTATACAATATTATTCAATAACACTGTTCTGGCTTACAAACAAATTCGACTTAAGGATAGACCTTGGGAACAGAACTCATTCTTCAACTGGAGACTACCTGTAGTCCTGTTTCTTTCTTAGCTCCAGAGACCCCACAGACACGCAGGACAGGTTCACAGGACACACATAAGCAGGCTGCATGAATACACTGTGTTAATCCTGGTTAGCTTCTCTCTGTGTTCTGTTTTAGCTTTGTGCCTTGGCACAGAAAGAATTAGCTTGTCAAACAAAGGAAATGGGGTTATGATACCCTTCCACCGTGGACAGTGAATTCCGTACAAGACTCTTTGAAAGCACGAGATTTTGAGAAACCAATTTGCGCTCAGTCCCACCAGCTACTCAGCAAATATCAGTTGCTCTTCCCAGGTCCTAAATCTCAGTGATTCCTTTTCAACAGCAAATCTCCAGGCTGGCGGAGCTCAGCAACTTCTCACACCCCTTGCATCTCTTTTCTTCCACTCTATTTTGTATTTTAATCTGAGCTGCATATTACTCACCTCAGTCGTTCTTGCAACTGTTCTTGTGATCCAGCAAGTCCTACCGTAAGATAACGACACCCATTTTAAACAAGGCAACCCTCCACCATTTGTCTCTTCTGCTTCAGTATGTATGTATGTATGTGTATATATATATATATATATATTGTATTTATATTTATATATAGATAGATAGATAGATAGATAGATAGATATAGATATATAGATATATAGATATATAGATATATAGATATATATAAAAAGCTGTCTCTGGGTAAGCTGGTTCTTCTGTCTTGCTGGAACTCAGTAAGGAACACCTGCTGACGGTTGCATGAAGATCAAGTAACGCCAGATGGCCCTTCCAGTCTCAGAGAAAGTGCAGCAAACAAGTGGGTGAAGAGCAGGTAGTCCTGTTTGACTTGCCAAATTAGACTCAGAGAAGCAGCTTTGAAATGCCAAACTGAGAGTGACTGGTGTCAAGGCTCTGGACGTGTTAAAGACTGCCTGACTTTGCAGAGTGAGAAAAAGGGATTGTTTGGGCATCTTCAGAGAGGCTTGGGTTGCAACTAGGCCTCCTGATCTTCTGGGGAGACCCCAGGAGGCCATCAGGTGATGCAGTGACATCACCAGCAGGGGGATCTGCTATTATAGAGGGATATGGAGATGGCCGTGCAGAAAGTATAGGCAATCACTGAGAAAATGCGAGCTTAGCCCTGGAAAACAGGAAGGCGTGAGAAAGAAACTCAAGACTGGCCCACCTCGATTCTCTTTGCTATAATTGGGAAGCTGTCAGGGTTTCACGTTTCTGTTTTTTGGGGGGAGGTTGGCACCTTCAAGTCAGTCTTGATTCCTGGCGACTGCCTGGACTAGTCTCTGCAGTTTTCTTGGCAATGTTTTTCAGAAATGGTTTGCCGCTGCCTTCTTCCTGGGCTGAGAGAGAGGGACTGGCTCAAAGTCCTCCAGGTGGATTTGTGTCCAAGGCAGGACTACAATTCATGGTCTCCCAGTTTGTAGCCTGATGCCTTAATCACTACACCCTATATCAATAAAGTTGAGTTCTAGTATTTCTTGTGGTGTCTGTTCCCTGACCTGGTCTATCCTAAAGGGTTGACATCTAACATTCCCATCTCTGAAACCCCACTAAAATCTGAAACCTGGCCAGGCCACCAAATGTTGGTAGCATGATCTTGGGGTGATGGGGAGCCTAAATGGGGTGCTGGAGGCTGCTTGTGGCCTGCACGTTGCTAATCTCTATGCAAGCATCTTAGACTTCTCCATTAGGGGGCACCTGGGATACACCGAAGTATAACAAAGCATCATTCATTTTCTGGACACAAATTAGAATTTGACAGAATTAGTGAAATGCAAAACAGAACAGATTAAGGGCTAGCGCTCTTCCAGCTAGTGATTCGTCAAGTTTCTGGCCTACAGCTTCCCTCACCACCAGCCAGCATGGCTGCTGCTGACATGTTTTCATGGGACTTGTAGTCCAACACAACAGGAACCAGGTCAGCAAAGTCTGGCATGAGGTGTCCCCCCCCCCAAAAAAGGGATACCAGAAGACCTAAAAAGGGGCAACTGAATGGAGTTTGAAGGGATCTCAGGTGATGCCCGTAACTTCTATCAGAAAAGGAACAAATCTGGTTGAAATAACTTTTGTTAAAATAAACGTTGAAAAGCTCTTTTGATAACTGGGAAGAAGGAAAGTTAATAAGGAAAGTCATGTAAATAAGCTAGGGCAAATCTCAGACTCCTCCCCGTTTGCATCTTGGTTTCTATTTGCAATATTTAATTAAAGACAGCATCCCAAACTTAGGAATTATAGTTTATTCAAACTTTATCGAGCAACCCAAAGCCTGAAACCATGGGTTGATGATGATCGATTTTTGCTAAGTACATTTTAAAGAAACCCCAGTTTTCTGAGTATGGACTGCACAGGGAAATGTATTTTACCAGACTGGAAGCCAAGAGAGCTGATCCATTTCTTTCTCTTTGCCACTTTCCATGGGTTCATTTCTGGACTGTCAGCCCCACTCCTGGTTAACTCCCCTTCCATGAAAAGGAAACTGTGAAACTCAAAACGGGCAAAAGATGGCAAACTGATCAGAAGGGACAAAGCAGTTCAATTGCAATGAAAGCTGACCACACTTGGAGTGTTTTAGCAAAAAGAGCGAGAGTATAAAATGAGATTTTTCCCCCTAGGGACAATTCAGGGGATGTTGTCCCCTTTAAAGTCCGGTATGGTTTAGGATCTAAAAATCTGTGGGGCCACCTTCTCCCTGTGACATCTGCCCACCCAATAAGATCAGGAGGGGTGGGTTCCCAATGAGTCACTTCTCTTAAGAAATCACTTTTAGTTACCCCAGGGGTAGCCTACTCAGTCAAGACCATGTTGTGAATTTTGTGGGCCCCATCCACTTTTCCCTTTGTGGGCCCCTCTCTCCCTAAAAATAATAGCATTAAAATTCTATTTCATACGGTCTCCAATATTCTCTTTGTATTTCTATAGAGAGAAAGGGAACAGCAAATTATATCTATATATTATAGATAGATATATCTTATTTTGTAATAATAATCAAATGCTGCCAATGAATTACGATGTCTGTTGCATATTATCAAAGTTACTAAATTTTAGCATTTATACCACGCCTATTGGTTACAACTAAGATCATCAGTTGGATGTTCAAATGGGGACTTGAATTATTAGGTTTCCAACAGTCTTTGACTGTGAATGTAATTGTAGATTACCAATAATTTATTAAATTTGTATGCTGCCTGACTCTCAACAACTCTGGGAGGCTCACAACAATAAAACATAAAAAATAAAGAAAAAAAAAGAGACCAAACACAATGAAGTGAGGAGTTCACTCACAAAAATGTGGCTTTTCCAATCTTATAATCCCAATTCTATAATTATCCGTTGAAGAGAAGGTTGGAAGTTAGTATATTTCATAACTTTAGTTTCTTTTCTTCTTTTCGTTTCTTGCACCTTTTTTATTTCTTTCTTCTCTTTCTTTTCCTTTAGATTGGTTTTTTACTTTATGTAAATTTATCAGTAAATATATATATTTTTTAAAAATGTGGCTTTTCCAGCAAGCCTTGGGACTAGATTGAGGGTGGCCCTTCTGGATGCTGGGGCTGGACACGGCTGCTTATTTTGCTATGGTTTTTATTTTAATTACATTAAATATGTAAAAAAGGATCAGGCCTTTGATCAAGTGGTCACGGCTGACCTCTTGACTTTTCTGACCCCCTCTGGGCAGGCGACCCTGGCGTTGTGCCTGCCGTTCTGCCCTTCTGTGCACATATTGTGATGCCACATGCACGTGTGAAGGGGACAGAGAGGGCCTCGTGACGCTGCCGTGCTTTCTTCATTTCGACAAAAGCCTTTGATCCTGTGGACTCTGAAATCCTGTGCCACAATAAAGGTGTGCAAGAGTAGAACAAGACGGTTTAAAAAAGCAAAACTTTTTTTGCTGAGAACAAAAACATAGCAGGCAATTTGAAGCTGGTTGGATAAGTCAATTTAGTAAGGCAGGAACTTGCTGACAGGAGACCCAACAGTTGTGTTTGGTTGAACTGGTCTGGGTTTAACTTGTGGGGCTCCAGATGACAGGCTCAGAGTTGGGGGTGCCTCTGTAAGGGGTCTGGGGCTGTTTAAAGGGGGGGTTTCCAGTTGCGCATCCCTGTTTTGTGTTCACACAGACTGGGGTTACACCACGGCTTAACCAAGTTAAGACCTAAGGGCTCTGTTCACACAACACGCAAAAGCCGGTTGGTGCTAATCTCAGTTACCTCTTTCCTGCATTCCCATTGGGTCAGAACCCGCCTCCCCAGGTCGCGCGTGACTCAAAGGGGTGTGTGAACCCAGAAAAAGGACTTCGCGCAGGTCCGGCTGACCCGCGTCGTGTGAGTGCAGCCATTCACCCTCCCCACGTTCCTTGACACAGCAAATGCTATAATACATCACCACAGATCCGAATAACCAGGTTTGCCCCAACCTGAGAGCTCCCCAGGTGCTCCCCGCGTTGAATTTAATTCTTATTCCTTAAACCGGAGAATTGCTCGCACGGCAGCCGACAAACCCCCTTTTCCCACCCAAGGAAGCGGCGCCCCCCGAGAGGCGCCAGACTACAGCCCCCATCATCCGCAGCCAGGGTGAGGTGGGGAGTGATGGGGGTTGTAGTCCCCCCGCGCGCGTCCCGCTCACCTGTCTCGACCGCCGACCTCTCGCTCCTCCTTCTACTTCTCCGGGAGGACACGCCCCCTCACGTCCTTCATTGGCCAAGGCCGACGTGACAAACACGGGCCGCGCCCACTAACAAACCTTTGCACAACATCGACCCCCGCCCCCGCGCACGGCTGTCGGCCGCGCCCCCTTTTGTGGGGAGGGAGGAGGATTGACAGCCGCCTCCCTCGTCCCTTCTATTATGATTGCGCCCCTTTCTCAGTCGCCGCCGGCGGGATTGGCTCAGGCGGCGTCCTCTCCCCGCCCCTTTCCACTCCCCCCCCCGTGCGCAGCCTCGTTTTGGTTCCTGTGTCAATCAGACTGAGGGAGACCAACGAGAGCGCGGCAGGCTGCTCGGGCCGCTCTTTCCCAGCGCTCCTGCCGTTCCGCGCGGCCTCTCCTCGCCTCCTCTCGCGGGGCCTGACGGGAGAATGGCGCCGAAGGCCGCTTCCCGCCACAGCGCCCCCTGCCTTCCTCCCTCGCCCGCCCGCCCGGCCCGCCTCTCCTCCTCCATCCATCCTCTCAGGTTCCAAGATGGCGGCTGCGGCGGCGGCGGCGGCGGCTCCCCCCTCCCCGCCTTTCCCTGCCGCCCCGCCGTCGGGGGGCCCGTCCTGCCCGGGCTCGTGGCCCAACTTCGCCGTCGTCTGCTCCTTCCTGGAGAGGTACGGCGCCCTCCTCGACCTGCCCGAGCTGCCCTTCCCGGAGCTGGAGCGCGTCTTGCAGCCGCCGCAGGACCCCGGCGAGCAGGGTAAGCCCAGCCCGGCTGCCCGCGGGGCGCCGCTCCCCCGGCCTCGGGGCGAGGCGGCTTCTGCGCGCCGGGGGTAGGAGGAGCCTCCCCCCGCCGGTCCCGCCGCGCCGCTTCACTTTCCGCCGGGACGCCGCCTCCGCTTCCCGCGGCCCGGACGGGCCTTCCTCTCGCGGCGCTGGCGGAGAGCCGCTCCCTCTCGGCGGCGGTGGGCGGCGGGCCCTTTTGTCCCCTCCCTCGGGGGCCTCGCCGCGTAGCCTTGCTCGAGCGGGCGGCGCCCTCGCCCCGGCTGGGCTGCCCGCGGGCGCTGCGTTTGCACGAGACGCTGACCCGGGTCGGCCCCCGCGGGAGCCCCGGGTCCAAGGCAGCCAGGGCGAAGCGGGGGGGGCAGGCAGAGGTAGTTCCCTGCCGTCCCCCGGCCGCCTCCAGCTACACTGGGAAGGACCAGCCGCGAGCGGGAGGAGGGGATGATGGGCATGTAGGGGAACATGGGTGCAGGATTCCTCTTCCCTCTCACCAGCAAGGGTCCTTTGCTTTGGGGGATCCGATCTTCCTGGTAGCCTGGCATCTCCCTGCTGTTTGTTGTTGTTGTTGTATTAGATTTTTATCTTGCCTTTTTGATAGATAGATAGATAGATAGATAGATAGATAGATAGATAGATAGATAGATTTCAGTGAGTGTTAGGCAGTGAACATACCTAATCCTCCTGCCTCCTATTTTCCCCACAATGACGATCCAGTGAGGTGGGTTGGGCTGAGAGAGAGAGACTGGCCCAAAGTCACCCAGCCGGCTTTCGTGCCTGAGGAAGGCCTAAAACTCACCATCTCCTGCTTTCTAGGCTAGCCCCTTAGCCTGATGGAGGAAAGGCTGGGATGCTTTCTCTTTTGAAGCCATGATTTCTAAAAGATGGATTAGAGAGGAGATGTTGCTCTGTCCTCATCCGTGTCCTGGAAGTTATTCCTTTGGCGTCGTTCTCTCTCAGTTTTCTTTGTAGGAATGGTTTCTTCTGTAGCAGGGATGTCTGCAAGGTAGGATCTGAGGAGTCGAGTGGGCACCCGCAGGACTCTGCTCAAATTTCCAGCAGTTTATGTGTGACACTTGCAAAAAGCAGGCAGAGGTTCGATCACACGGTTGTGGCTGCCATCTTGATTTTTTTGACAGCACCCTGCAGACATCCCTAATCTGCAGCTCTCCCTTCTCCCAACCCTTCTCTAACCAGTTTTTATCACGTTGACCAATGTTTCTCAACCTCAGCAAGTTTAAGATGTGTGGACTTCAAGCCCCAGAATCCTCCAGCCAGTGCGCTGGCTGGGGGATTCTGGGAGTTGAAGTCCACACATCTTAAAACTGCCGAAGTTGAGAAACATTGACATAGACAGACTCTCCAGACAGGCTACCTTCTTTCTTCTCTGGTTCTCTGTTGGCATTTGAGTGTTGTTGTCTTCTCCTTCCCCCAGTGTGGTTCTGTTCTTTGTGTGTGCTCTTTGTCTGCCTTGCAGAAAAAATGGGGCATTTGCATCTCAGTTGCTTCATTTCTCATTCCAGTTTTGGGCTATGTTTACATCTATTTGTCCTGTTCTAGCAAATCTATAGTTTTTTACCTGCTTCATGCACTCCTTGGTTCATCGCACTCCTCTATCAAGGACTGGTAAAAAGGGATTGGGACTTAAGCATTTTTGGTGAAATTGACTGGTTTCCATATTGTTTCTTGAAGTTGCTCAAAGGTGGATATGATCTAGCAGCATCCACTGCTCCACCTTTTTGGCAGGCTGTTAACAATTGTACAGTAGTCCAATCATTTGGCTATGGTCAAATATGACACAGTGGTGAAGGTGTTGGAGATCCAGATTCTTCTCCACCCTCACACACGGAAGCTTCTTGGGTGACTTTGGACCAGTAATTTTTTTCTGAAACCAGGCTATGTTGTCGAGAGAAATGGGAGGCTGGAGCATTGAGTACCCTGTCTTGAGCTACTGAGTGAGAGGTGGGATAAAAATCCAGCTAGTAAATAAACAATAAATAAATATGTAGGCTGATCACTGAGGCATATCATCTGTCCTTAAGCAAAAGAGCATATCTTGAGAGACAGATTGATTATGACTTAATCCTTCTGGGTAATATACTTAGATTGAGGGAATTTGTAAATTTGAAAGACAGCTGAAGTTGATGGAGATTTTTGTAAAAGGAAAAAAAGTACACAATAACCACTCACTGTCTTAAAACTTCTCCTTGGTTTGCAGGCTGCTTTTACCTTTTTCTAACTGCATGAATATTTGGGGCCGAACAATAATTTCTCTTTACTGCTTATTTCCTAACATATCTGAATGATTCATTTTGAGATTGTTAAAAGTGCCGTGGATAGGCAGAAGAAAATATCTGTTGTTTTCTGCATTTTTGGAGGTTTTTTGTTCATGCTCATGTTTCCTGCCATCATACACACATGGCAGCGTTTATGGCACATTACCATCCAGGCCTTCATAAACTTCCTTTTCTCATACAGTAGAATGCCAGTTCAAACATACAGAACGCTCGAAACATGCCATTAAAGCTTTTTTGCCTAATTCTAGGGACAAGCTTTCTTAAAGTACTATCTGTTAGGATGGTCGCTGTGGGTTTTTGCTAAGGGAAAAAGGCACGTTTATTTTAAAAGCAAACTGGAAGGGTAGCAAAACTAAATCTTGGAGTAACCTCAGAACATCTCGAAGAGTCTTCCATCTGTAGTCTTCCTTCTGTAACTCGCAGAAACTGCTCCCTCCATTTCCCCAAGTCATAGGGTCTCTAGCAGGACGTATTTTGTGAGCTGTTTCCAAAGGATTGAAAATTCTCAGTGGCCAGTTTCTTTGTTGATTGTCCTTTTCAAATGGGCAATTGAAATAAATCTTAATGTATCTTTTAATTGCTTGAATATGAAGCCTGGCACACAACGGTAATTTCCAATAAAATTATAAATACCTTCTCATTGCTTCTACATTCTTTATTACAGTATTATGTTCTTTGCAAGAGGGGAACGTAAATGTTAGATTGTTTAAATATAATTAGATATGTTTTTGATACTTACTTGCTCAGAATACAAAGTAGCCTTAGCTGTTAAGGGGGGTTGTATGGACTAACCCATAGATTTCTACAACTGAAATGTTTTTGTGGAGATCCATTCCCAAAGTCTGTCCTTAAGTCGAATTTGTATATAAGCTGGAACAGTATTATTTTATAAGTACTACTGTATAAGTGGTATTGGGTAATGAACTTGAATCATTGTGTATTTAACTCAATTTTTGCTACAATTTTTCTTAACTATGGGTCATCTGTAACCTGGGTGTTCTTAACCCTGGGACTACCTGTAATTTCATGAGTGCTTTGTTCCCTAAACCAGCGGTTTTCAAAGTTTTTCAGGCTGTGGAACCTATATTCCCCTGGAAGCCCTGATCCAATGCCAAGGCTCTAGAGCAGGGTTCCTCAACCTTGGCCACTTGAAGATGTGTGGACTTCAACTCCCATGGCTGGCTGGGGAATTCTGGGAATTGAAGTCCACACATCTTCAAGTGGCCAAGGTTGAGAAATAGTGGTCTACCAAGGTTGAGAAATAGTGGTCTAGTGGCAGAAAGTTGGCTGCATTCAAATGAATTTTTTTTTTCTTTTTGCTCTTAGTCTCTTATGGAAGCCCATCAAATTCTTGCAAAATCCTAAGGTTCTGGGAAACACAGGTTGAAAATCCCGGGTCTAGAAACCACAATGGCTGAGATCAAATAGAAGGCTGAACCAAAGCTAAACAAACCATAGGATGTGTGATCTAAGTTGGTCTAGCTGCTGTAGGTGCTGTGTGTTACCTACATTTGTTTTTATTATAGAGTGTGGTAGTGATATTTAATTCAGTCTTTGGAGGATGTGCTGAAGTCAAGCCCATTTCAAACAGCCTTGTAAAATCTCTTCTTTCATTTGTTATTCAGTGCCCATTGAGAGTACAAGAGGGATTAAGTTGTCACAATAACAGGTAGGCAGTTCTCAGTTGAAATCTTATCTCGGCCCTGAGTTTACTACAGTATGTGGATTTGTCTTTAGAGCTTTTGGAATTGGATGAGATAAGCACCTGTAAATGGTTGTTGATATTCAGTTTAAGTATCAATAAATTGGTAATTTATTCTGTAATGAACAGCAAATTAATAACTATTACTTAACATAATCCATGTGTCTGATGTTCTATAAAGAGGAAGGCAGAAAATTTATAATCTAGATAACATTGCAAAGGAAATGACTGGAAAACCTGTAAAATTATTGGTATTCACAACTTTTTTGGGTAAATATCCACAAAATATGCCTTTGGAATTGCTATAGATTGCAAAATATGCCTTATATTTTACAGGTTTTTAGAGAGTTTTTTCTGTATTCATGTGTGTATGTCTGTAGAGCTAGACAGATAGATGTAATAAATGTGAATAAAACCATATGAATCTGATGTGATTGCTGTAGTACATAAAAGCTGATGTTGCAATATAATGTTGTGTATAAAATACACAAACTATAGGTAGTCATTGCTTAGTGACCAATTGTTCAGCAACCATTCAAAGTTGCCACAGCGCTGAATGAGTGGTACTTACGACCGATCCTCAAAGTTCTGGCCATCGCACACTCCCATGATCATGTGATCATGATCTGTGTGCTTGGCAACCGGCTCACACTTAAGACAGTTACAGCGCCCCATGGTAACATGATCACTATTTGCTACCTTCCCTTGCTGGCTTCCCACAAGCAAAGTCAATGGGGAAGCTGGCAGGGAAGGTTGCAAGTTGCTCTGGTACATCTCCCCCCGCCAGCAGCAGCAACCCCCGGCCCTGAAATTGCTCACGTGCATTCCTGCGGCCACCTGCCCACCCTCCCCTTCCTGGCAACAGCCACTCCCAGCCTGAAATCGCTTGTGTGCACTGCTGCACCTGTCCGCACACCCCCCACCCCCTCAGCAGCCACTTGCCTGCCAGCCTGCTTGCAAACCACCTGGTCTTGTAACTTCCTGCTGGCTTTCCCACTGACTTTGGTTGTTGGAAGCTGGCAGGAAGCTGGCAGGAGGTCCTCGCTTAACGATGACAATGGGGACTGCAGGGATTGCTATCGCTAAGTGGTGTGGTCATGTGATGTCACGCTTTATGACTGCATCGCTTAACGACAGAAATTCCGGCTCCAATTACTGTCATTACACGAGGACTACCTGAATGTTGAGGTTTAAAAACCTGGATTACTTTAAATTACTTGAAGTCCTTTCACCGGGGAAGAACAAATGCCACGGTATCTTTGAGAAGTACAGTGGTACCTCGGTTCACGAACAATTCGGTTCACGAACAGCTCCAGTCGCAAAATTTTGCCTCCGTTCGCAAACTCCGCATCGGGTTACGAACAGGATCCGTGGCCATTTTCCCTCCCGTGACACGTGGTCGCGGCTTCCTGTAGGGAGGGGGACTCTCCCTCCAAGCAGTAAGTGCCTCCCCACCCGCCTTCCTGTCCTCCACGCCAGAAGTCACATCGAGCAAGGTTAGCTTTCTCTCTCTTCGTACTGTACTTTGTGTCATATTTTTGCGGTTTAAAAAAAACAAACCATGGTTCAGAACGGATTAGCCGTAATTACATTGAACCTTATAGGGAAATTTGATTCGGGACGCGATCAAAAATTGGTTGGCGACCAAATTCGTAGGGGTCAGAACGGATTAACCGTATTTACCTTGAACCTTATGGGAAAATTTGATTCGGTTCACGACCAATTCGGTTCGCGACCAGAGTCGCAGAACGAATTAAGTTCGTGAACCGAGGTACCACTGTATGTCTGAAAAGTTGCTACCATATTCCTTTTGATTTTTGGCTACCACAGACTAACACAGTAGGTTATTCTTGATATTTTTGGATTTTTAGGGTCTTTTTGGCTGGTTGGAAATTCTGGGGGTTGTAGTCCTGGCCCATCTCAGACCTCAGGCTTGAGAAGGTTTGGATATGTGATTTTCTCATCATAAAAATCCTGGGGAGTATTTTTTTAATGAGAAATAATTATCCCAAGATCATCCATCAAGCTTCATGGTAGAGTTGGCATTGAACTCAAGCATACCAGCTTCTGTTTTGATTTGGAAGCCATGTGGTAACAAAGGCTCTCTGCATTTGAATTGGGTAGGTATTAAATATTCCTACCAAAATTTAGGAAAGGGCTGCTGAGTTTATTTGGAATATTCCTAGAAGAGTTTACAAATAGAGTGGGATCATAGTGGATTTCAGGGGGGTTGTGTGGTGTATATCTGGATCAGCAGTTTTCCTCCAGATATCTTGTGACTACGACTCACAGAACTTCCAAATATTACCTGGACTTGGAATTTGGGGAGATGTGCTTTAGCAGGTTTGGAGGGTGTCAGGTTGGAGAAGTTGTCCTTGACTAAATATTCACTTGAATCATGGTGCTCTTTGAAAGAAACTGTAGAAAAACTGAAGCCAGTTGTGTATTTTCTAATTATTTCTTTTAATGATCAGCTTTGTGGAGTCCTTGGTCATGATCAGCTTCTTAAAAGTGTTGAATTACTGCTTTTCATGGTTCAGCTGAAGAAGCCAGCAACCCAGTATTTTTCATGGATACTGTCAACCGTGCTTTTTACTTTTAAATCAGAATTACTTTTCTGTCTTTCAAACAATCAGAGCTACTGTACAGAGTTTTCATAAATTGTCATGAAAGCGTGTATACATCTGAAACACAGTTATTGCTTCCAGGGAAGCTTTGAGGGGGGAGGGGAGAAAAGTCCCTCCAGAGTTATGTATTTTGTAAAGGGGCCGTATAGTAAATTGGCTTGAGGATGTGGCCTGGGTGGCAAATTAAAGCACATGTTTAAAACTGACAAACTGATGATTTTCAATTAAAAGATCAGTTTAAAAGACTAATGTTTTAAAGAGTAATCCCACTAATACTGTAATTTTGTTTGTTTTGAAAGGTTTGCCTTTTAACAGACCATTATATTCTAGAGGTTGAAACTCTAAAGGAAATCTCTGGCCTCTGGCCTGCGGCACAGAGAGCAAATGTGTGCTGGGGTAGTTCTCATTTTAAGAGAGAGGTGTTTAATCCATTTCTGCATTCCCCTTCCCTCCAAGACATGAAGCCTGTAAGCTTTGACTATTTGCTAGGTTGTTTCTCTCCAGCATAGCCCCTCCAGATGTGTTGAGGTTACCACCTATATCTCCATCAGCTTGGCAGTGGAGTCTGGGAGGTGTAGTTGAGAGATGTAGTTCAAACCATTTGTGTTGGGTTTTTTTTCCTTTACAGCCTCCTTTTGACTTTCACAGAACTTAGTTCTAAGAGGAACTAGTGCAGAATTCAGGCAGTTTTTGTAGGCAGTTCTTGGAGAGCCCATCTCTTTCTTTTCTCTCCTTGTAAACGGAAGTCTTCTCCTTGGGCCTTCTTCTGAATACCAGTTCAGAAGAGCAGAGAGAAGCCATTTCATCAGCTGTCTAAAGGCTGCAAATGAATTCTCACCTGAGGACTGCCATTCCACATGTTTGCTGGCCTTGGTGAAGGGATGAAGACCCCATTGCTTCCTTTTGTCCAGTTGCTGGTTTATTTATTTATTTACGTATCCAATTTATATGGCTACCCATCTCAGTGAGTGACTCTGGATGGCCAAGAGAATTAAAATAGGATAAAAACAATAACTAATTTATAATTTATAAAAATTAAAAATGCAGCAGCTGAGAAACAACCCAAATCACTAAGACAACTGAGAAGTGGGTCACTGCACACACTTGGGATCCCAGGCCTGGGTACAGAACCAAGTCTTTAAGGCCTTATGAAAGGCCAGCAGTGATGGGACCATCCTGTTCTCCGGAGGGAGCATGTTCCATAAGGTGGGCACTCCAGCAGAAAAGGCATGTCTTCTAGGCCCTGCCAACCAGCATTCTTTGGCCAATGGGACCTGAAGCATGCCCATCCTACCTGACTGGATTGGAGGATAGAATAGAAACTGGGGAGAGACCATCAGCAACCTGGTCCTAAGCCATGAAAGGCTTTAAAGGTGACAAGCGGCACCTTGAATTGTAGCCGGAAGCCCACTGGCAACCGGTGCAGCTCACGGAGTAGTGATGTTACATGCACCAAGTAACTGGCGCCATTGACTACCTGTGCTGCTGCATTCTGCATCAGTTGAAGCTTCCAAATGCTCTTCAAGGGCAGCCCCATGTAGAGCACATTGCAGTAATCCAGACAAGGTCATGAGGACATAAGTGACAGTGAGCAAGGCCTCCTGGTCCAGAAATGGGCGCAGCTGGTGCACAACCCAAAGGTGTGCAAAGGCCCTCCAAGTCATGGCTGCCATCTACCCTTCAAGAAGAGGGCATGAGTCCAGAAAGGCCTCCAGACGACGCACTGAGTCTGTCTAAGACAGTGCCGCCCCATCCAAGACCAATGAAGGAAGGTCCTGGCACCAGAAGATCCAAACCCAAAGCCACTCAGTCTTGCTTGGGTTGAGCTGAAGCCTGTTATGCCCCATCCAGGCCCCACCCCCCCAGGCTAGTGCTGGTTTTCTCTCTTTTTTGGAATAGGGTTGCTAATAAATCATTATTAAAATCATTTTAGAATGCTGAGGAAATTCTCCTGTTGCCCATTTTGCAGGCCGTTAACTGGATTTTTGATGTCTTGCTTTTGCATCTAAGTGGTTTCTGCCTGACATGTTATTTAAGTTCAATGTTATTGTAGTGCTTTCTGTTTGCAGATTTATTTGTGCTGTGGCCTAAATAAATAAAAAAGCTGCTTTTCAAAGGAAACTGATTTTTCAATCCTCACTGGACTGGGAATAGAGACTCTTTCAGTGTCATCCTAAAACTTTTTAGCTCCTTAATACAAAGTCCAACATATCCTGTACCAGTCAGGTTTCAAGTCCTGCTTTAATTTGATGGTTCCTTTCTTTTTCTCTTTGTGATGTGTTCCCCATCCCATCCCTAGATGTGACTACAGTTAGAAAATTTACATTAACTTCATGGAATTTAATTCTTAAAGAAATTCACTGAGTAGGGTCTTCATTAGTCCCCTCTCCCCAGAGAAATACCTAACATTTTCCTGTATTGGGGTGAATTCCTATTTTAGGAAGAAGGAAAGGTGCAGTGTCTTACTAGGTATACTGGAGTAGACCGCTTTGAGACCTATACTACAGCTTACACAAACCTTTTCCTTTGGCTGTGGTGGCTTGTGATGGTGGGAATGGAGGTGCAAAAGATCTGAATGCAGTTTACCCTTAGAGTGTACAGGGCATCCTCTGGAATATGGCTAGGTACATTTATTGAACTGTCTTTCCCTTTCTCTGGTTTAAATTAATGCTGTAAGTTCCTCATGGCAGGGCCTGTCTTTTGCTCATGTTAATCTATTAAGTGATGGTTCTGTGTGCACAGTTATAATATTTAGCAAAGAAAGGGACTAAGTCCAACATTCAGATTTAACAACCAGGAATCTTTTTTCTACAGAGTGATTCTTAGATTGGCTGTAATTTTGTATTGATTTTCTGTAGCTGCCTTATGCCATGAGGGTTTTGTTAGCTACCTGGAGAAAAATGGGGTATGAATCTAATAAATAGCTCCCTTGGCTTGTAGTTTAGCGTGAATCATTTTCTTGATGGTTTTTGCTTATAGGGAGACATGGCTTCCTGTAAGTTCAAAGAAATTTGAATTCTCCAGAAGGAGAATTCCCTTCTGGGTAAAGCCCAAAACAAATATAGTGCAGTGAACCCAAGGAGTATATTTAACTAAACTGTTAATAAATTGTTAATAAATCTTAGATAACATCTCACAGTATATTGGGTTATTTGTTTATCACATTTATACCCCACTGCAGCCCTGAAGGACTTGGTGGTTCACACAGATATACAGTACACAATTTAAAAATCTATGTTTAGATTAAAAATTAAACCATATAAGAATAAAAGGTATAGGAATTGCAGGTCCTGCTCTTTGTGATGAGACTGCTGTTGCACTGAAGTCTTGGTTTTGATATTGTAGACATCTGATATGGTCACTATGGGAATGGAATGTGGGACTAGTTAGGTCTTTAATCTTTAGGATAGTTCTGGTTTTTACATGAGTTCTCACCCAACTACCCCCTGCACTCACTCTGTGGTCACAGGACAAGTCTCTGGATAGCAAGCCAATCAGATATAAGATTTATAGCCAGTGTTAGCTTCACAATTTGACTAACATGTCCCCAGTGCTTCCTCTTCCCTATAAAGTTGGGCCGTCAGCAAATTTTGATAGAGCCGGTTTAGTGCAGTGCGTAGAAACTGGGAGACTGTGAGTTCTAGTCCTTCCTTAGGTATGAAAGCTGGCTGGGTGATCTTGGGGTAGACACTCCCTCTCAGCCCAATCCGCATCACAGATTTGTTGTGGTGGGGAAAATAGGAGGGAACATTATGCATGCCACCTTGAGTTGTACAAAATAAAGGAGGGATATAACTCAAATAATTTTTAATAGGGGCATCAGCTCTAGAGAGGCAGTATTGCTTGGAGTGGAACGGAGTAGAATGGCATGGCATGGCATTGGGATGATCTTGCCACCCATTCTGTCTGTGTTCCTACCATTCAGTGTAATTGCTTAACATCTACATGAAGCTGCTGGGAGAGGTCATCTGCTGACATGGAGTGAGGTATCATCAAAATATTAATGATGCCCAGCCATACCTCTCTGCCCCAGGCCAAATGGGAGATATAGTGGAAGTCCCTTTGAGGTAAACCATGTCGGGAAACATACACCACATGAACTATTGTAACTCTGCTTTATTGTTATAAGGTATAATAAGAGAATCTTGAAAGCCTGGCAGAATTTCTTTCTTTCTTATACCAAAGACAGTCAATGTGAGGCATTCTTGAGTTTCTTCCTTACTTCTTCCTGTCTTTCTGGGCTAAGCTGATGTTTTCATAATGGCTATTGAATACCTTCTTCAGGGCCATCTCCATACTCCTCTATTCCTCACCCAGTGTCTGGAAGCTGTCAGGGCCTAGGGAAAAACAGGATCAGATTCAACCCAAGCGAGATGGAGTGGCTGTTGATTCCAACCTTAGCTGTTAATGGGGTTGTGCTCCCCCTGAGAGATCAGGGTTACAATCTAGGGGTCCTCCTGGACTCATGGCTCCTGCAAGTGGAGCCATGGCCAGAAGGGTCTTTGCCCAATTTTAGCTGGTGCACCAGCTGTGTCTTTATCTAGAACAGTATAAAGTGAAGATGGTTACTTCCTTGTCACCTTGTGTCTAGATTCCTGCAATTTACTCTCCATGGGGCTGTCTTTGAAGACCACCTAAAAACATCTGGTGCAAAATGCTGCTGTCTGTGTCCTTGCTGTCACATAATACTACTGCTATGGGAGCTGGATTGTTTCCCAGTCTGTTTCAAAAAACAGTTCAAGGTACTGGTTCTTACTTATGAAGCCCTATATGGCTCAGGGCCTGGGTATCTTAGAGACCACCTGTCCCAGGTCTTTCCTGCTGACCTAATTTGGCATTTTTTGTTGCTCTCCTGATTCTGAATCCTCTTATCCCTTGAGGCAAGAATGGTCCCCATTCTTATGGCATTCTGGAAAATAGTTAAAACCTAGCTTTTCTGGAAGTCCTTTGGTGATTAAGTGATTAAGCAACTAGAGGAAAATTCACATTATTGTTTACATCTTTTATTTTGTTTTTATTATATTGTGCTTTAGAGAGTGTTGGACTTTGTACGTTGCCTAGAGCCCCTGGGGAGAGGTGGTTTATAAAATTTATAAAACAAATACAGCCCTAGTATAAGCCGGGTTTCTCATTGTAGAAAAAAGCAAGAAGGCTATTCCTCTGTGCCTGAAGTAATAAAGGGAACAACGTTCTGAAAGTTTGACAAGAAAATAGTGTTTTATTTTTTATTAATTTGAGACTCTATGTTTCTTAGGTAGCAAATCACTAACAGACATGAAGAAGGAAAATGATTCCCTTTGAAACCTCCTCTTTTAACTTTCAAAAATGGCTAGCCAAAGAAAAAAAATCTGTTGAGATTTTGTAGAACTTTTACCCATGGCCCTCATTAAAATGTACCATTTACATACAGTTTGCATACAAAAAAGATAGGTAATTGAATTTCATCTTTGAAAAACACCAAACTGTCAAGGTTTCACAATATGATCTTGAGCACATACCCATCATTTTCAAGGAGAACATCAGGAATCGCTTTGAAGTCCTGAATCTCACTGATAGAGAACAAGAGAAACTGTGGAATGAATGAATTAAAGAAGTCGTTAAGGATGAATGTGAAAAGAGACTGCCAAAGATGAAGAAAAAGAAGAAAGCAAACTGGATGTCAGAACAAACTGTGGAAATTGCCAAGAAGAGAAGCCAAAGCCAAGAAACGCAAAAATCTCAGAAAGGAACTTAACAAAGAGTTTCAGAGAGCTGCTAGAAGAGACAAGAAGCGGTATCACCACAACATCTGCAAAGACATTGAAGATGGAAACAGACATAGAAAAACAAGGAAAGTCTTTCAAAAGATCTCTGAACTCAGAAGGAGGTTCCAACTTCAAATTGGTATGCTAAAGGACTCCAGTGGAAAGATAGTGACTGATTACAGGAAGATCAAACGAAGATGGAAGGAGTATACTGAAATACTGTACAGTAGAGATGTCAAACATCCAAGATAGTTTAGAAGATGTTCCATATTTACAAGAACCTCTAGTACTAGAAGATGAAGTTAGATCAGGACTCTGGTCATTACCAGGCCGGAAGGCTACAGGAACTGATGGAATATCCATTAAAATACGGCAAGCAACAGAAGAAGAATAGTGAAAGTTCTAACCACGCTATGCCAACAAATCTGGAGAATGACACAGTGGCCCACAGATTGGAAGAGGTCAATCTATATTCCAATACAAAAAGAGAGAGATTTAACAATGTGCAAACTATTGCACAATATCTTTAATTTCACTTGTTAGCAAAATAATGCCTAGGATCATCTAAGCAGATTAGAGCGCTACATGGAAAAAGTGATGAGAGGAACATGAGGCATTATTGCTGATGCGTGCTGGATAACTGAGAAGGCCAAAGAATACCAAAAAGTCAGTATGTGCTTGATTATGGAAAGGCCTTCAGCTGTGTCAGTCACATCAAGCTGTGGAATGTGCTTAGAAAAAAGGGATCCCAGAACATCTCATTGTCCTCATGAGAAACCTATATACAAGTCAGGAAGCCACAGTACGGACAGAACATGGCGAAATAGATTGGCTCCAGGTCGGCAAAAGAGTGTGACTATAAACAAGTATATTCTCCTCTCTTTTATTCAACGTATATGCTGAATATATATTAAGGGAAGCTGTATTGGGAGAAGATGAGCGTGGTTTTACAGCTGGAGGAAGAAACATCAGTAACCTGCGCTAAACTGATGACAGTACTTTGATAGCTGAAAATGCAAAGGATCTGCAAGCTGTTATTATAAAAGTTAAGGAGGAGTGTGAAAAAATGGGTCTAAAATTAAATATAAAGAAGACCAAACTAATAACAATAGGTAGAACAACCAGCCTTAGAATTGACAGTGGAAGTGGTAGATAGCTTCTGCCTTTTAGGATCAATCATCAATAATAAAGGAACAAGCAGTCAACTTCATGTTTTGTACCAGTTAAGCCCCTTCCTGGATTGGGAAGCCCTCCAGTCAGTCATTCATGCCCTAGTCATCTCCCATATAGACTGTTGCAATGCACTCTACATGGGGCTACCCTTTCAAGAATATCCGGAAGCTTCAGAATGCGGCTTCGTGGGCAATTTTGGGTACCCCAAGGATGGCACATGTAACACCTTTGCTGTGGGAGCTGCATTGGGTGCCAGTTTGCCTCTGGGTCCGATTCAAGGTGTTGGTCATTATCTTTAAAGCCCTACGTGGCATGGGACCAGGTTACCTGAAGGACCGTCTCATCCCCATTATATCGACCTGTCCCACCCGGTCAGGCAGAGAAGGTATGTTGCAGACCCTGTCCCTGAAAGAATGTCGACTGGTGGGGCCCACGAAGAGAGCCTTCTCTGCTGTTGCCCCTGCCCTATGGAACAGTCTCCCCCCAGAGGTGAGGTGGGTCCCCGCTCTCCCAGTTTTCCGGAAAGGAGTGAAGACCTGGCTGTGCCAATTCGTGTGGGGCGTGAGGAGGGGTAACCAACCCTGGGGGTGGGTAGCATCCTGAAGAGGCTCCCATAGATTAATCACTTTTCATTTACCATCTATCTGTGGGGTTGCTAAGAGTCAGCACTGACTTGATGGCATAGAATCATCAAGAACTAGAACCACTAAGAACAGTAAACCTTATTTTTGAGTGAAAAGTATATGATGTTGCAGTATTTTGTGTTTAGCAGACAGCATTCCCTATCTTATATCTTTTATACTCAGTATGGCATAGCAATTCTAAATAAGCTGTATGTGAGACCACAGGACCAAGGTGTGGAGTTTTTGGCCTATTATCTAGTTTCCAGGATCGTTCATCCTTGGCTCTGCTTGCTAGGGCTGCTCAGAGTTGTTCCCCCTTTTGCCATAGAATTAACTTTCTCGCTTTTAGTTTCTCAGCAGAATTATTATAGCCTAGGTAAGGCTATAAGCCTAAAGTAAGAAGCTAGCTTAGCCTATCTATATCTAACAGCATTGTCTGTTCTGTAGCAAACATTGGGATGACTACAGGTAGTCCCCAGTTTAAGAATGAGTTCTGTTCCCACGGTCTGTCCTTAAGTCAAATTTGTACGTAAGATGGAATGGTATTATTGTATAATACTGTATAAGTAGTATTGTGTAATGAACTCAAACCATTGTGTATTTAACTTGAATTTTGCTAGAATAGGCTCTGTTCTTAATTATGGGTTGTCCTTAAACTGGGCATTCTTAACCCCGGGACTACCTGTATTATAATGCAGAAGGCAATACAGAAACCTCTAACTCCTTGCAGCCATCTATTGGATGTCCTGATTTTTGCAGACCAGTCAGGATAGCCCTAATACAGTGGTACCTTGGTTCACGAACGCTTCTGTTCACGAACAATTTGGTTCACGAACAGCTCCGGTCGCAAAATTTTGCCTCCGTTCGCGAACGCCGGATTGGGTTATGAACAGGATCCGCGGCCATTTTCCCTCCCGTGACACGTGGTCGCGGCTTCCTGTAGGGAGGGGGACTCTCCCTCCAAGCAGTAACCGCCTCCCCACCCGCCTTCCTGTCCTCCATGCCAGAAGTCGCGTCGAGCAAGGTTAGCTTTCTCTCTCTTCGTACTGTACTTTGTGTCATATTTTTGCGGTTTTAAAAAACAACAACATATGGTTCAGAACAGATTAACCGTAATTACATTGAACCTTATAGGGAAATTTGATTCGGGACACGATCAAAAATCGATTGGCGACCAAATTCGTAGGGGTCAGAACGGATTAACCGTATTTACCTTGAACCTTATGGGAAAATTTGATTCGGTTCGCGACCAATTCGGTTCGCGACCAGAGTCGCAGAACGAATTAAGTTCGTGAACCGAGGTACCACTGTGTTCTCATTATCAGCCCTCTGGAGTTTCAGGCTGGGTTACTTGTCAGTCCTTAAGAGAATAGTAACCAGGGACCAACAGCATCCGTTGCTGTTCAGTTGTAGTCTGTCTTCCTTGCCTCCTTTCAGATATGCACCCCCGTCTTTCTCTTCCCCCCAGTCAGATTTGACTCCTGGCAACTAGATGGACAAGTCTGTGCAGTTTTGCAGGCAAACTTTTCAGAAGTGGTTTGCCATTGGCTTGGGTAGAAAGTCAAAGCTATTACTTATACAGCATAAAGTCACATATTAGCCCTTTTCTGTAGCAGGGCTAAAGCATGTGACTTTATGCTCTATAAATAATAGCTTTGACTTTCTACCCAAGATGTACAGTAAGGAGGTTGAAGATTTTTTTTTTTTAATCTGTAATAGTCCAATCTGATTCCTCAGTGCAGATCTAACCAAGGGGAAAGAGGAAATTGTGTTCTTCTTTTAAGTGTGTCTGTGTGTTTGTCTAGCTGGCTTGTCCATGAACAAAAGAGATTTCTGAGCAGGCTACATTTTGCAGATTATACTTCATTGGCTTCTTTAGCAATAAGAAGGATATCTCCAGTTTAAACATTTTTAGGCAAACATTCTTTCACTATACAGGACATTTTGGAAAGAATTCACAACTAAGTTTTCTTAATGCTAAGGTTAAGTTTTCTTTCTAATACTACTTAATTGGAGGTACTATGGAGAGGTCTCCAGGGATTGCAAGGCAAGCAATTTCAAATCAATACATAGTCACTGGTAACAATATGGTGATTGTTATTGATATTCTACAATAATTACTAATGCCTTTGGGTCTAAACAGGAACCTGGGATCTTTCTTTACAGGTAGGATGACCTATGGAGTTACCCTTTTGCTGTAACCTTGTGGTTCTTTGGGGGAGAACAATCATGATATTGCATGATAGTGCCGTTCAGGGGCATTCACAGCAAGCCAAGATTTCATTGAAATGATAGAACATATTGTGATGCCCTTATTCAAGCTCCATACCTTATGTATTTGTGTGCAGTGTTGTAACACACATACAAAAACAGTGGAGTTTATGTCATTTGCTGCCCTCTCCTCCCTGCGGAGACACATGGCCCATTAGCTGAACCAGTATTGTAGAATTCGATGTGGATGCCTTGTCTTGAATACTTTGGACTATTAAGTATAGTAATAGAAAAGAGGAGAGGCATTAAATACTGCAAAGAAATGTCAATACATTTTTGTCACAAGTCCTCTTAAGAAATACATACAGGAGTTTAAATTTCACATCACCATAGTGATAATTTTATTTCCGGTTAAAAACAATTAAAATTTATCTCAGGGTTGATTTTTTTCATGTAGGAAGATAATTAACGAAATGCCTCTTAATTATGTAACAAACCCACATAAAGCCTTATTGTCATATTGTTACCAGTGGTTATATATAATGGACATGTATGGTACATGAGAGATGGAATACGGTCAGAATAGGCCATAAAAGAAGAAAGATTTGTTCAGGAAGATTTTAGCTTATACTTCTGTAGGAAAAAAACATAAAATAAAAAGAATGCTTCTAAGAAGACTAGCAAAAAATAATTCTCAAAATTGGCTAAGCTTTGTAGGTGTCATCATATAGAACCAGATGTTGTATATGATGGGTGTCCTGCTCTGATGCTTCTGGAATTTGAACCTAACTTCGTCCAATTAAACTTTGTATTGTGGGTTGGGGGGGTGTCTGAGTGAATGAAACTTTTAATAAAAGTTGTAATCCTTTTTCGGTTTATTGTATTCTGAGTCTTTGGATAAATAAGACCAACATGGTCACACTAGAAGTATTATAAAGGTCTTCTTTATGACTCTCCATTTCACAACTCTGAAGACTTTTCTGCTCTTTTTTTTCAAACCCTTTTCTATTCTTCCTGTATCATGAATATAATTTTAAAAGAAGCTTTTCCATAAAACACTTAGTGCAAAGGTAAACTTCCTTTCATGCCAGTAGATCTGTTCTTTGGTTTCCCTGCTCATAGAGCCCATGCTAATTATAAAACATTCTTAATATATATGGTTGTGTGTATGTGTTTGCATCCTTCTGCCCCACAAAAAAGCTTATAGCTTGCTTATCTCACAGCTTTAATAAATTGCACACTTTTTATGGATGTACTTTTTCTCAGCAAGTCTTCAACTTATAATATGGGGCAACACCATATTTAAAGATGGGACATGGATGTGCAGGAAGCCATCTCCATTTGTTTCATATTTTGGGAAAAAGAAAATATCCAATTGCTGTTCCTATGTTTGCCAGTAACTTTTATAGTCAGTATAAATGCTAATTAAGCACCGCTCTCCTGTGAATGGAAATATGAATAGACTGTTATCTTGCACAACTTAGCTAATTTTACACATGATTATGCAAAGGACTTGCCAAACTCCCTAGTGAATTAATGAGCCCCAAACTGCTAAATGTGAATTGTATGAAACAAGATTTTGGGCGTGGGGCGAGGGGGCGATGTTTAGATATATCAGTCATGTTAGAATTCTTATGAGTTCACATCAGGCTATCAAGATATTGCCTTAGAATTGGGAATGGAACATAGAGTTGATATGTGTTTGTGGAACAGTAGCAATCAGCCGGGGTTTATGAGAAATCCCAGAGACTTTAAAAAGAGTTGTATAAATGCATAGGAATTGAATCCCTGCATTCGCAGACACATTTAATACAAGGACCCACGTATTAGCTATTCTCTTGAGAATTCTTCTTGCTCTGTGACGATTCTGAGTGGAAATTCTGAGAACCGAAGTCCAGCATATCTGGAAGGTATCTGGTGAGAAAGCCTGTGTTGTTGTTTTTTTTAATATGAGCTCCTTTAAAGTAGCTTTTTCTTGCTTCAGAGTCTATGCAACAGTTTGAAAGTTGTGTTCCTTATAAAATTACCTGAGTACCAATCACAACTTGTCACAGAAAACTAGTAGTGGTTTTGGGTGGTTACCTATCTTCACATCCATGTTAAAAGACATATACAGTTGCAAGAAAAAGTATGTGAACCTTTTGGAATTTCATGGTGTTCTGCATTAATTTGTCATAAAATGTGATCTGACCATCATCTAGGTCAAGAATATTGACAAATATAATGTGCCTAAAATAATAACACAAAAACAATTCTGATCCTTCATGTCTTTATTGAACACACTCATTCAACATTCAAAATGCTAGTGGAAAAAGTAAGTGAACCCTTGGAACCAATAACTGGTTGACACCCCCTTGGCAGCAGTAACCTCAACCAGGCGCTTCCTGTAGCTGTGGATCAGACCTGCACATCATTCAGGAGGGATTTTAACCCATTCTTCCTGGCAGAACTGCTTTAGCTCTGTCATATTCTTTGGACATCTCATGTGTATGGCTCTCTTCAAGTCATTCCATAGCATCTTTATTGGGTTGAGGTCTGGGCTCTGACTTGGCCACTCCAAAAGGCGGATTTTGTTTTCTGAAGCCATTCTGTTGTGGACTTGCTCCGGTGTTTTGGGTCATTGTCCTGTTGCATCACCCAACTTCAACAGAGTTTCAGCTGACGTACAGACATTCTCACATTATCCTGAAGAATTTTTTGATACATTTGGGAATTCGTCTTCCCCTCAATGACTGCAAGCTGGCCAGGCCCTAATGCAGCAAAGCAGGCCCAAATCATGGTGTTTCCTCCACCATACTTTATGGTTGGGGTGATGTTTTCATGATGATATGCAGTGCCCTTTTTATGCCAGATGTAGTGCTGCGTGTTCTTTCCAAATAGTTCAATCTTTGTTTCATCAGTCCACAAAACATTTTGCCAATACCGCTGTGGAGTGTCAATGTGCTCTTTCGTAAACTTCAGGCATGCAGCAATGTTCTTTGTAGTAAGCACCAGCTTCCTTTGTGGTGTCCTGCCATAGACACCCTGCTTGTTCAATGTTTTACGTACTGTAGACTCATGAACACAGATGTTAGCCAGGTCCAATGATGCCTTCAAATCTTTGGCTGTCATTCAGGGTTGTTTCTTTACCTCATTGATGGGTCTTCGTTGTGCTCTTGGGGTCATTCTGACTGGGTGCCCACTTCTTGGTAGAGTAGCCACAGTCCCAAAGTGTCTCCATTTGTAGATCGTTTGCCTAACTGTAGACTGGTGAATTTCTGAGGTCTTTGAAATCACTTTGTAACCCTTTCCAGCTTTATGTAAATCAACAATTCTTGATCGTAGATCCTCTGAAAGTTTTTTTTGGCGAGGCATGGCTCACATAAGCGTATTCTTCTTGTGCGGAGCAAACTCAAAAAGTTTGAGTGGTTTTTATCAGTCAACGTAGCTCTAGTCCACACCTCCAAGCCTTAACAAGACTCCAGGTATGTTAATACCTGACTCCAATTAGCTTTTTTGAGGTCAACTCAAGGGTTCACATACTTTTTCCACTAGCACTATGAGGTTTTTATGGTTGTTCTCAATAAAGACATGAAGGATCAGAATTGTTTTTGTGTTATTATTTTAGGCACATTATGTTTGTCAATACTCTCGACTTAGATGACGGTCAGATCACATTTTATGACAAATTAATGCAGAACACCATGAAATTCCAAAAGGTTCACATACTTTTTCTTGCAACTGTACATTGTTAAATCTCTGTGTTGCTACAACAGAGCCTTATGATCATACCACATCACGGCCATGGGCAAGTAGGGAACAAGCATGCAAAGTCCAGCACTCGTGTCCTTTCCATGCACAGAGCAAAATGATGAAGTTCGTCTTGCTCGCAACTTTGGCGGAGATGTTTAAAGGACGCTACATTTGCAAACCTCATTTTCCAGTCGCTTTCGGAAATTGCTCATTAACTACTTCTAAGCTATTAGAGACCTTCGGAAGGACAAGCTTGAAAATGCCTTCAGTCCTGAATGAAAGAAAAATTTTAATCATAACCTTAAGAATTTAAAGAATCTGAAATAAACAGCAAAAAGAAAAATAAGATTTTGATCTTAGAATGTTATTAATGGACTAAGGGTCCAGATAACATTGGAGTATTGAAATTTTTACAATAAGAGTTTGGAGTTAATTATAAAGAACAAACAGCTTCTCGTGGGAAATAGATCCTGTTTTGGTTTTTACAAGACATAACAAGGATAGGCAATTTCATGATTTCAAAAACTGGACTCTAGAAGAGACTAAAGTTTTCAGGTAAAGGAAAGATTTACAAGCCTGTAAAACGTTGGAAAATGTTATAACGATAAAAATATTGAAGGAGATTTTTGAAGAATTGTGTTTTTTTCCCATGGAATTTTCTGCTACAGGATGAGGTGAGAACTGCTACTTTTATTGACTTTACAAGAGTCTGAATAAATTTATGAACATTAGCAATGGCTCTTTGTGATCTCAAGGATGGGCGATCTACATGATGTACCTAGCCCCCCAGAGTATGGCCCAGGAGCACCCCTACATCATGGCTGATCTTCAGTGGCACTAGTTTTCAGAGCAACAATAACAGTGGAAGAGAAGCATTTCTGAGTCAAAATATATTCATTTTCACCTGTTAAGCCTCAGCTCTTAAAAAAAATTGGCTGACATTTTTCCCACCCAGCCACTCAGTGATATTGTTGTGTCTTCAGCTTTCAGAAGCCTTCAGGCTGTCCTCCATTTTTCACAATGCAGTTTGCTGGAGAACTACAGCAGGAGGTAGCAGTTGTGCCAGTGTCTTGTTTGTGCTGTTCCCACTGGTCCTTCAACAGGTCCATGACATAGGAGATGCTAAAAAAGAATAGCCTTTGCAGCTGGGGATCCAGGAAGATCTTTCTTGCAGTAAGTTTAAATATCAGAAGGTGTTTGCCATGACGTTATTCACTGGTTGGCTTTTCAGCCTAACTTCCTTGAGAAGGGGATTGCAAAGATGTCAGAAATTTTTTAAAGGGCTCTCTCTCTGTGAAAGGAAACATTACAATTCTGAGCAGTCAGTTGGGATGCATTTCTTTGTTCATATTAGTGAACCCTTTTATTTGATTTCCTTTTCCAGATCTATTCCAGGCTTGGGCATTTGGCATGGGCATCTAGAAAAAAACGATTTGCCTAACTGACATTACCACAGACAGAATTGATTGATCGATTATGGGCCATTTCCATTTCAAAAGTGCAAGACAGCTTGCTACAGTGTTCAGGAATTATTTTCAGAGGGGTTTCTAGAGGGCAGAAAAAGGGCATTCAGAGTCTCTGTGGCACCCTTGGTGCTTTAGGTTATACTACTATTGCAACCAGGTTTACAATGCTCAGAGGTGGTTTAGATTTGCGTGGCTGGGTTGAAACAACATGATAGGTGGTAAGTTAGAGCAGGAGAAAGTCCATTAGCGCTATATGTGAAACAGAGGAGTCAAAAGATTGTAAAACGCAACGAGCTGGTGATGCTGATTTGTAGACACAAACACTGTATATTCCAAAAACAAGAAGGGAGCAGCCCATTCTCAACAGTAATTGGTGAACATGCTATTGTTCTAGTTGTTTCTTCCCAGCTATTCTAATTATATCTTCCTTGCTACTCTCCCCTGGTTATAACGGCAGAGAAACTCATCATCCCGATTTAAGTTCTCATTAGAATGGAATCAGATTTGTTACAAATCGCAGGTGAGATCAAGAGTTGATAAACTGGCTGATCTTTCCGTGTACAGATACTGCCCTCAGCAAGATCCTCTTCTATGGGTCATATTCCTGGCTTTGTCATCTGTCTCTAAAAGCAGCAAGGGGTCAGAGCAAAACTAAGTCTGCAACTGGGGACATCTGAGCAGAAAATAAACCATCCCTCCTATTCTTAAGAGCTCAGGGTTGGTGAGTGGGCTGAAGCTATACCAGGTGTACAGTGGGTCAGTGTCTCCCTTCCCATGTCACATCCCATTTTGGGGGGGGGGGGAATCTGCTATATTAATTCCAGCCTTGTGGCATTGCCAGTCCTGTCTGCTTTTGCCCTGTTACCCCTCGGATTAGCCAATGAAAGTGAGAAGAATTGCATGAGACGTATGTATACCTTTTCATTTTGAAAACGAAGAGCAATATGTGTCTTCTTCAAAGGATTCAGACAATCAGCTCTAGTTATTGAGGTACATTGGCAATGTATATCCAGAAATTAATTTGCCAGAAGGATATATCATTACTAAGTGGTCACTGTCATTGGCTAGATTTTTTACAGGAAGCAACATCCTCTCAACAATGACTTTTCCATAATTATTTCCGGGAGTTTAAACATTGTTGTGTGTTTTCCATGACATTCAATTTCTTCTGTGTCAGTTTTGTGTTCCTGGTTCATGTTCTGTTATTCACTGTTATCTGCTGATTTCCAGATTTCCAAGCAAATATCTACTTGTAGACTGCACTAAGGACAGAACCTTAGTTTAGCATGCAGACTGGCTAATTGCTCCTTCTTATTTGCTGCTGGTTCTTTGTGAGGCCTCTGCAGGGCCTTGCTGAGGCCTTGTGAGGCCTTGTGAAGGGCCAGCGGCTACCTCGGCCGGGTGCACTTCATCAGCAGCAGGAGGAAGAAGATGGGAAGGTCAGCTGGGGGCGGCAGGGGTAGGTGGCAGTGGAATGCAGGGCAGCCAAAAGGGCAGAAATGGGGGGGAGATAGGTGGGCGGAGGGAGTTGAGGCGCACCCCGCAGTCTTAAGTGTGGGTGGGCTACCAAGCACCTGAATTTTGATCACGTGTCCATGGGAATGCTGCAACAGTTGTAACTTCAAGGACCAGTCATAGCTACCATTTGTTCAACACCATTGTAACTTTGAATGGTTGTTGAATGAATGGTTGTTGAGCAAGGACTACCTGTAATCTTGTCGATGAGGTTTAGATTGCTTTAGAACCAATTCAGCCCTCATAAAATAAGGGAAATTGTTTTTACGCAGTAATTGGATGAGATGGAGGTGAGAATATGATAGATCCCTCAAACTCTGAGCTGTCGCATCTGTCAAGGGAAATACTAATCAGAGATGAGATTTTTCAAGTTCATTAGTCATAAATAAAATATACTACTATAAGGGTAAAAATAACTTGGGAAGGGGTCTTAAATGACGAAATTGTTGTTTGTTATGGGATCAGTTATGAATCAGTCCTTTGATTAAATTAATCTCTGCAAAGGTTTTAAAAACTACATTGTATATGGCAATTCTCACTTCTAACTAATGTAAAATATACTGTCCTGAATATTGGGTAGGTGTTACATTGTGGGCTTGGGTCCATGTATGGCTTCATTGCCAACTGATCACCAACGCTGGTCTATTATATTGCAGATTATATCAGAGTTTATAGTCCAACAAGTTACCTTCTCTGAAATGCTACTTTTATTTTCTGACTTTGATGGCGATAATAGTTCTCTGTTGGATTCAGAATTTATAACTTTCCTTTTTGTGGTGGCAAGGATGGAAATTTTTAAAAACTGGAAGTCAAGCATTTATGGCTTCATGTCAGCACTGGAGTGAATGAACAGTTGCATCGCCTGAGAAACTTACCGAAACTGAAGATGATCACAATATGTGACAGTGTGATGGTATATGGTAGCCTTTTATTTCATATCTATGTAACAAACATAGCCGGGCTAGAAGTCAATTTTGATAAATCATTTGCTGAGTTAATCAATAGTAACACAATTGCAAAAAGGATTTTTATAAAATTTACTGGATTTCATATAAGTCTAGGTGGATTTAGATATTTAGAAGTATTATTAAAGTTTTAAACCAACTATAAGAATTATAACCCTGTTGTGGGAAAGATGAGGACAGAATTTAAGACATGGCTACATCTTTCTTCCTTGGCAAAATAGCCACAGTTAAAATGGCTGTTATTCTCAAAATTTCATTCCTACTTCAAATACTTTCCTTATCTTTTGAGGGAAAGGGAAAGACTCCCCAATTTGAGCTCAACTCTTTGTGATTTTGTGAGCATATAGGTCTCCTGACAGCAATAGGAAAATCTTTTGCTACTGCCTCATTATAGGATGTTATTTAAACTTCCCTACCCTATAGCCTAAGTGTTTCCTGGTGGTCATCATCCAAGTATTGACCATCAAGGAATTGCATATCAAAAATTATTTATTTTATATCATTAAAAAAAAAAACCAGTGTGAGGAAAACTATACTACAGGTAGTCCTTGTTTACTGACTGCTCATTCAGTGACTGTTCAAAGTTACAACAGTGCTGAAAAAGGAGATTTACGACTGGTCCTCAAAGTTGTGGCCGTCCCTGTGGTCATGTGATCACGATTCGGGCGCTTGACAACTAGTGCATATTTACAACAGTCACAGCGCCCCGTGGTCACACGATCACCATTTGCAACCTTCATAGCTGGCTTCTGACAAGTCAGTGGAGGAGCGGCAGGAAGTCACAAGTTGCGGTCATGTGACATTGCACTTAATGGCCATGGGAGATTCACTTAATGACCATAGCCAGAACTGACATTGTAAGTCGGGCACAATCATGTAATATTTCACTTTACAACTTTGTTGTTTAGTGATGGGGTTGCCATCCCCAATTTCGATCAGTAAGTGAGGACTATTTGGATAAGCAAAGGTATGATAGAGTTTTAGTTATGCCAAACCTGAATTATTAGCTTGATGTTTTTTAATTTAAACAATTCATTTTCATTATTCAGAATTTTAAAATTCAGTAGATACAAGTTACAAGATTCAAACTCTCAAGCAGACAATATTATTTCCTCCTGTTATTAAGATATTAATTTCAGCTATCATAAATCCTGTTTAAAACTTGCCTTAAGAGTTTGGGAAAGGTGGAATAAAATTTCGTTTGCTGATCATTCTCCTCTTCTCCTTTTCCCCAATCACTGAAATTTTAAACACAGAGATAATATGAAGTTTTCAAGGAAGGGAAGATGGAGGACTTTATAAGGTCAAATACATGATTATTGATAGGCAACCTATTTCTGTTTAAGATATTTTGCAAAAAGAATATCACAAGTTTCAGATGATAGTCACATTCTTTCTTTTGCTCACGAATAAAAAATAGCAGTTGTTAAAGAATGGCATGTATTCATACCAATTAAAATCAGAAGAACCTCTTGAGTACTAAATAACATTCCTACTGAGTGCAACAGTCCCTTTTGAAAATCTTTTAAAAAGTATAGGTAGAAAATTTGGTATTTGAACTTGATGAGTTAACTTGGAATGTTATGGTATAAGATCCCTTTTAAAGTTAATTTGGCAAGTCATCAAGAACTTTCTGTAAACATGAGTCATAAATAGTTATACATTCTGTTAAAACTATATTATATTAATTAAAATGTTTTGGAGAATTTATAATCAAAAGGATACAAATTGTCATCTCTGCTGTCAAGACCCATTTAATTACTCATTTTGGTTGAAAGCTGTTGAGGAAACTGGAAAAATAATCATAAACCTTTAATCATTAGTTCTAGACTACTCTGTTGTCCATTTCTTTGCAAGATCTATAAGATGGTACAACACAAGAAGTTTTTTGGTTTTTTTCAATTTATGTATATGGCTGCCCCTCTCGGCAAAGCAATTCTGGGCGACAAAAAGAATTTAAAATTAAAACAAGCTTTATTTTTAAGTGAATTATATTTTAGTTAACTGCCACATTTCCCATAAAACTGAGAAACTAAAGTACATCTTTCTTTGGATCACTGGTGTTTAAAAGTATGGGAAATAGCAGTGGCTAGAAAATTAACACAGCAACAGTGTTGAAGTATTCTTTATTTAAAGATACAGTCACCACTGGTTATATCAACAAGTATTTCCTGATCGATTATCTCCATCTACCCATTGGTTTTGGACTAAAATACTGAATATGGGGTCACGAAGAGTCGGACACGACTTAACGACTGAACAACAACAACAACAACTGAATATGGATTGCTTTGCAGTAAGGTCATGTTCCTTTTCCCCCCCCTTAAACGTACAAAGTCATGTGGGGAAAGAAATCTGGTGGGTACCAAAGATGATGCCCATATGCTCCTTGAAGTCCACATTCATCCTATTGGAGACTCCAGCAATGAACCTCACCTGGTTGATTGGTTTTTTTGCTGTAGCGATATACGTGAACCAAGCAATAGCGTCCAAAAGAGGTTGTGTGGCTGCTTGGATCTTTAAAATCTTTAAAATACATCTTTAATTTAAAACTTCAAATTTTTAAAATGCACCTTGCAAGGGGCACAACTAGCCATCAGAGAAGATAGCATGCTGAGCAGATTTTGCTCCCCCAACCCATTTTTTTCTGATAATTTGTGTGTGTGTGTGTGTGTGTATTTTACTAACATCTGGGTAATTGGCCAGATTAACGATAAAAAAAAATGTATAAAAAGGTAATTCCCCAAAAGGCAGAGGAATGAAGGATTACATGGATAATTCAGGGGAGGCTGAGGCAGCACGCCACTCTAGTAATGGAGAAGAGGTGGCCGAGGAGGATACCCCGATGGAGCACAGGAAGAAAACACAGCACTGCCCAGGAAGAAGCTTTGAGGTTGACTTGATTGGAAATCTAATTAAGCAACTCAAACAAGAACTAAGGTGGAATGGGATAAATCAGCTGACTTGATTTGAAATGACTTGGCAAGTATGTTTGAACAAGTTAATAAACAACAGGATTGTCTTCTCAGGTTTCAGAGGTCATTCAGACTCGTTAGCAAAGCATATGACGTTGCTATGAACAATGAGCTTGATACTGGAAAAATTCAAAAAGATATTACAGTCATTAAATAAAAATAATTTGGGAATTAGAGAAGATGTAGAAAATATTCATTCAGTTGGGTATCACATCTCAAAACCTAACAACAAGGTACCCGATTTAAAGCTTTCAGATAAAGATGTGGGATGTGCCCATAGAGTCTTTACTCCTAAATTCAATCAAATGCAAAAGATATTCTAATATGATTTGTAAACGCTTAGGTGAAAAAATTCTACACAAAGCTTGTGAATTAAAAGAGAGAAATTGAGGTAGAGTTAAAGTGTTATTTTTTTCAAGATATTATCCCACCATATTACAAAGAAGAAAAGCCTTCAAACCTCTGTCAGAAGAATTATTAAAAAGAAGAATATGACATAAATGGGGGCTTCCCTTTTTAATTTAATTCTGTTTCAACCACAAGGAAGATAAATTATTTCAGTGCTTCAAGAGATGAATAAAGTCTTAACAAACCTATAGAATACTTCATGAAGAACTAATAGAGAACAAGCTTGGATATTTAAAGAACCGATATTACTTTATGAGAAGATATGATAAGCCCTTTGGCATTTGAGATATATAAGAAGGTTGCTCATTATAAATAAATGTTTAATATGATTTCATATTAGTTGGGAAATAGGAAGACAAAATACAGAGAATTGGAGAGTATTACATAGAACTTAATTTAAGGACAAGATAAAGTGGAAAGGGGGAGAAGAGAGCTCAGTGTAACACTACCCTAATTACACTGATTAGAGGATTTAATTAAGTCTCTGTCTACTTCTGTTAACGTGGTCTAAATGGGTTGGGACGTTGAGGATGAGTAAAGCCCGTTTGGTCTAGTGGTGAAGGCACCAGGCTAGAAAGCAGGAGACGGTGAGTTCTAGTCCTGCCTTAGGCACGAAAGCCGGCTGGGTGACTTTGGGCCAGTCACTCTCTCTCAGCCCAACTCACCTCACAGGGTTGTTGTTGGGGGGGGAAGTAGGAGGAGGAAGGAGTATTAGGTATGTTTACTGCCTTATTTATAAAAACAATAAAGGTTGGATAAAAAGAATCTTTAAAAAAGTGGAGAAATGAACTTGGGGAGAGCTGGGAAAAAGGATTTAGGAGACAAAAATGATAGTTATAAAATCAATAATTCCATGAATTTATTCACAAAAGTGTCATTTGGTAAGATTGATGGGTTTTACTGTTAATAAGTGGGCTTTGTAGGACTGGTGATAGAACAATGTAGGGTCATTTCTGTAAATGTTCCATGGTTAGGTGATCCAATAAAAAGAACTAGAATCAGTATTTAAGATCCTTCCCTGTGTCTGTGATTATGTTACAGGAAACATAAATTGGCAAAGATTAAGGATAAATATTTTGAAAGACAGTTCTAATAAGGATTAATAAATCAAGAGGGGTAGCCATATTAACTTTATATAAGTTAATATGTATTTTATGTAGAAGAGATTCAAAAAGATAGAGATTTGGTTTTATTAAAGGAAAGTTTGACAATAAAATGATAACACTGGGCGCTCTCTCTCTCTCTCTCTCTCTCTGCACCAAATCACAGTCAGTTTGGGTTTATACAAAAAGTTATGAAAATTACAAATATATTTGCTTGGGAGAATTTCATTCTGAGGGGCAATTTAAATATTGATGCAGTTACACTTGGGGATGGAACAAGTGTTTAGGGAAGTAGAAGACAATGTTTAGCATTTAAGAAATTGTAGAGTTTGATTGCACAGTTGCGGTCAGTGATTTTCACTTAGCAACCACTTTGCTTAATGACCAAGTCACCAGTCCCAATTGCGGTCGCTAAACAAGGACTACCTATAGTAAAACTGTCCATTTGAACAATCAGAAGTTGATGATTATTTTAAAAAAGGGACGTCTCCAGGTCCTGATGGCTTAACAGGTAAATTATCGTTGTCTTTGCCTGCCTTCCTTCTGCTGAGCTCACCATCCTGGCAATGCATGGGGAGGCGCCGCAGCAATGGGGCTTTTTGCTGTGCCACTGCTGTGGGGCTTGCTGTGCTGCAGTGATGGAGCTTTTTCCCATGTCACAGCTATATTACTTTTTCAGCACGATAGATCAGATTTATAATCTTACCAGTACCCAGACAAGAACTAATAATTATGATTCAGAACAGTTCCCCGTGTCAAGAGATACCAAGCAGGGCTTTCTGTTATCCCCTTTATTATTTAATCTTGTAAGCAGTAGCACCGTAGCAATAAGGAAGTTAAAGTGATAAAAATAGGAGATAAAAATTACATTTATTTGCAGATGATATATTGATTTTTTTGCAACTTCTAGTAATTTAGCTAAATACATTACAGGTAATTCTCATTTTAAGGGATGTGGTGGCACAGCGGCTTAATGACGCTGGAAGTTGCTGGCCAGAAATGGTTGACACTTCAGTGGTTCAAGCCCAAGCTCCGCACAGCAGGGTGAGCTCCCGTCTTACGCCCTTAGCTCCTGCCCACCTAGCAGCTAGAAAGCGTGAGCGAGTAAATAAATAGGTACTCTCACCCAGTGGGAAGAAGAACGCTGGTGGCACCTTGCACAGGAAAACGGGAATCAGTTGCTGGATGCAATGCAACGCAACAGAAGAGACTCGATTTCCTGCGACCACCAGCTGGGCTCTGCCCTAGGAAGGAGGCAGTGGCAAACCACTTGCGAAAAAACCTTGCCAGGAAAACTCCAGGGACTCATCCAGGCAGCCTCTGTAGAATCGGTCACGACTGAAAGGGGGGGGGGGGATCTCATTTAGCAACTGCCTCATTTGGCAACTGTTCACAGTTATGACAGTGATGAAAAAGGAACTTTGCAACCAATCCTCGCATTTATGACCTTCAGAGGTCTTTAAAGCAAAGGAAAACTGAAGGAAGATCATAAGCACAGTCGCAGTTTCACTTAGTCACCACTTTGCTTAACAACTGAGTTGCCAGTCCCAATTGTGGTCACTAAACGAGGACTACCTATACGACGGACAAATTTGCAGAAATTTCAAACAGCATATTTTCAAAGTTACAACTGATGCTTTTTCAAACCTCTGTTAAAATTCAAAGAGAGGTGCAGGTAGTCCTCATTTATCGAGGGACTGGAAAATTGGTCATTAAGTGAGGCAGTCGTTAAGCGGGTCATCACATGACCAGACCCAATTTTACAACCTTTTTACGATGGCCGTTAAGTGAATCACTGTGGTCGTTAAGTGAATCCAGCTCCCCAGTGGACTTTTTTGCTGGAATTTGCTTAATGACCGTGGTGATTTGCTTAACAACTGTCATAAAAAAGGTTGCAAATTGCGATCATGTGACCATGAGGGGTGGTGCAATGATTTGCAATGGTCATGTGAGTACAGGTTATAAAGTGCTTTTTCCAAGGCCATCGTAACTTTGAACTGTTGTTAAACAAAAAGTTGTTAAGCGAAGACTACCTATATGTGGTATTTTAAATATACCAGTAGAATACAAATTCTTCAAGTATCAAGGAATTAATACTACAAAAAATGTTGAAAAATTGTTTAATACTAATTTTACTTGAAGAAATTTTTTAAAAAAGAAACGAACACATGGAATAAGAAATATTTAAATATATATTGGGTGAAATTGCAGCAGTTAAAATAATGAAACTTTCAAAATTAATTTTAATTTCAAAATCTTCCAGTATAAATGTTGGATAAGATATTTATGCAAATATTGTGGCAAAGAAAAAAATGGAAAAAATTGTTTCTGAACTAAAAAAATTAAGAGTTACTGGTGGTCCTCACTTAGCAACCACAATTGGGACCGGCAACACCATCACTAAGCAACACGGTCATTAAGCGAAACTTGACCGCAACAGGCTTACAACATTTCTGCTGCGGTCATTAAGTGAATCCCAGTGGGTTGTTAAGTGAGACATCATGTGCCACAACTTGCAATTTTACTGCTGGCTTCTCCACTGACTCTGCTTGTCAGAAGCTGGTTGTGAAGCGCATGAATGGTGATCCCATGACCATGGGGCACTGCAACAGTCGTAAATATGAGGACTGGTTGCAAGATTACTTTTTCAGTGCCATCATAGCTTCAAATAGTCATTAAACAAAGCATTTGGTAAGCAAGGTCTACCTGTAATAGAAAGATCATTTGTGGACCCCAGAACAGGGAGGGTGGGGAATTCCATTTTTAAAATTATATTATCAGGTGGCACGTTTGGCACATACTCCCTTTATATTAGAAGCTCCAAGACAGCGGATGTAGCCAGAAAACATACAGGAAGCAGATAGATCAATAAGCCAAATGTTTTCTTCTTCCAAAAGGTTTGTAAGTAATATAAATAGTATGTTCACAAAAGCTACGCTTCAGATTTAGAAAAAAAGATACACAGTATCTTCCTCCTAACACTTTTAGTAGTATACTCAGGTTTCTATAATGGGACAGTCAATACAGTTGAAACCATGGAGAGATCTCAGTTGCAATAGAGTAAGAGACTTCCAATAATCAGACGCTGCATAATAAAGAAGAGATTGAGTTGCAGATAGGTTCCAGTCTGTCTTGATTGACTAACGTGGCTCCATCTTAAATCCTTTTTTTAATAATAAAGACTGTAAGGGAGTCAGCCTCTCATTTCAAAACCATTTTTGAAAAATTATTCATTGCCCTTCCCAACCCAAAGGAACCATTTCAAAAATGTAAAGGTTATTATGGGAATTGGAGATAGGTAACCCCGCTGCAGGTTTAAAAGAAGCTTGGGATACAGATTTAGGAAAACAAAGGTGGAAAAGTTGAAGTGGCAATTGTGGTTTTCTATCAAATTCCATACAAGAGGTGCAGATGAAGATAATATATCGACTGACATTTAACTCCAACTGGAATAGTGCATATATTTCATAATTTAGTTATCAAAATGTTGGAGGGGTTGTAATCAGAAGGAAATTCTTTTTCATGTGTTGTGGACCTGTGAAAAGTTTTTCTTCCTTATTGGAAGAAAATATTCAAAGAAGTTAGAATAAAACTAAATAAAAAATATAATTGTTCCAGGGTTGGTATTATTGCATATATCCAAGGGAAGTAACTCTAGACTAAACAAAAAAGAGCTTGTTGTATTTTTACTCCTGGCAGCTAAATCGATAATCACACGAAAGTGGAAATTCTTATATAATTTATCATTGAACAGTTGGTGTTCTTGGAAAAGTTACTGATAAAATTAGAATATTAGCTTCACAGAAGGATGAATCTCATTTTAATTAGCTTTGGAAAGATTATATAATGGGTGCAAATAATAATAATAACTCAATAAATGTAGTGATACATGGAAACTGATTGAATGTTGAGATAGTTGTTCTTGGATATTACCTTGTATTCTTGCCTTACAGAATTTTCAGAGTAGAAAAAAATAATAAAAATAAAATTTGTGTTCAAGGGCAAAAAAGAAAAACGCCTTGCATTTAATGTATGCTTCCATTTACTATTTAGAACTTCTTTGTTTCATTTCTTTAAACACACTCTTCCTTCTTATTATTTCTAGTTCCAAGAGAATTGGTCGAACTTCATCTGAAACTGATGAGAAAGATTGGAAAATCTGTCACAGCAGACCGATGGGAAAAATACTTAATCAAGGTATATTGATTTTATATCTTTTGAAAATATAATATTGGATGCTGAGGGCTTGGTAGTGTATAATAATACCCTGGCCTAAAGTCAAAAACTTCTGTACAAATTTTGAAGTTGATTTCTGACCTGAAGCGAGTACCTGTAAGATATGTCTCTGTATTGGCTGCTGTTGTGTGATTTGGAACACCTAGTCCTGTGCTTTGCCCAGATAGGTGGCAGCACACAGCGTACCTTGTCTGATAAGCAAGGTTGGACTGGCTCAGTACTTGGATGGGAAACCATGAGGAAATGCCAAGGCTGTAGACTGGGAAGTCAAAAATCATCCCCAAAGAAGACAGTGGCAAGCTGTTTCTATATCTCTGCCAAGAAAAATAAATGGGACATACTGTATTCATGACATCATCAGGAGTTAAGCTCAACTTGAAAGGGACTTTGATTCTATCCCATATGTTCACCTTGGGAAAAACTGCTGGTGGTTCCCCATTTCTGAGATAACAAGGGCTGAGGCATGGAGTCCGTTTTCTATAATGGCACCTATCCTTTGGAACAGCTTTCCACTAGAAGGGTCAACCCTCTGAGGTAGACCAGGTCAAGAAACAGATGCCACAAGAAATATTAGAACTCTGTTTTATTGTAATAGGCTATACTGTCAGAATCTTGAAACCTGATGGAGCATCCCTTTGCCTTCTTCTTATACCAAAGAGAGTCAAGGCAGGCCAGTCTTGAGTTTCTTCCTAACCTCCTCCTGTCTTTCCAGACTAAGCTGATGTTTTCGTAATGGCTGCCATGTATTTTCTGTACTCCTCTACAAGAAGTTAGATTAGCCCCCTTCTTGGAAGCCTTTCAGAAGATACAGCTGTTCTGGAGGGCACTTGGGGGCTAAGTTGGGATGACGCTATCTGTTGTTATTGTTGTTGTTATTTATGTTTTATTGTTTTAAATTGAGTTAAATAATTTTAATATGTTGCATGTTATTACTATCATGGACAGTTTAACTTTTGAAATTATTATTTAGTATTACAATATGTTGTTGTGAATCACTGGGAGCTCTTGGAGACTGTGGCAGTATTGAAGTTTGATAAATAAACTATGAGTGTACTAGCAATTCCATCTGTCCCTCACCCCCAATCTTGGTTCCTGCTTCATTTCCAGAGACACCAGAAGACATTCATTATGGCAGAAATGTATTGGGTATACTTGTAGTGATGGAAAGATTCCTCAGTATTTAATTTAAAAGTTTGCCTTATAGATGTGTCAAGACTTCAACAGCACCTGGGCTTGGGAGATGGAGAAAAAAGGATATCTTGAAATGAGCACCGAATGCAAATTGGGAATATTGAAGGTATTGCTCTTCTCTGCAGTGCTGTCTACTTCCTACTCCATTTACAAACTGTACCAAACACAGTTATCTCCATGCAGGAGCTGAAAAAGGATGTAGCTGCTTTAAAGAGGTCCTGCACTCATACCCATTCTAAAACATCTCTTCTGAACCATTTTCAAAACATGCACAATTCTATGGAATATGTTCCTTCTAAACTAGAGAAATAACATATGAACTTGAGTTGGCCCATAAAAGACACAAGGAAATTCAAAGCCCTGAAGGCTACATAGGCTGAAAATAACTGAGGACTTGTGTTGTTTGAAGGCAACATGAAACTGCCTTCTACAGAAAATTGATCACCCAGAGCAGTCTTATCACCCCAGGCAGGTGACATCCCTCCAGAGTCTCAGGCACAGATTTTTCTGAGCTCTTTCTTGTTTTCCCTGGAGCTGCTGGGATTTGAACCAGAGCTATGCTGCAGAGCAGGTGCTCCAGCTTGGAGCCACAGGCCCTTCACAGCTGGATCACCTTGTTCCCTCATTGCCTGCAGAGCCAGTCCCATCAACTATTCTGTGGGGTGGATCCCAAAACCAGGTGGATTCTGGTTGTTATTTGGGGGTATGTGTGTACATGTATAGGTAGACATAGAGAATCATTTCATAATTGATGTTATGGATATGTTTAAGTTAATACATATCCATAACAGGATTATATTATATCAAGAATTTGTATCCTGTGATAGGTTGGTGTTGCAATGGGAATAGGTGACAATACAGTAATAAAAAAATTAAGTTGCAAACTAGATTTGCTGGCCCATAAAGTAGTGGTAATATTGGTGAAGAATGCACTTTTGATGTTCCCTAAAATATTTTAATGTGCTTCTTCTCCTTTTCCCTTGCTCTCTCTTTTCAAGTACCTTTGTGAATGCCAGTTTGATGACAATCTAAAGTTTAAGAATATCATTAATGAGGAAGATGCCGATGCCATGCGTCTTCAGCCACTTGGCCGAGACAAAGATGGTTTGACCTACTGGTACCAGCTGGACCAAGAGCATAATGTTAGAATGTATGTGGAAGAGCAGGATGATCAAGATGGGTCTTCATGGAAGTGCATTGTCAGGTACCCTCTCTTGTTTCTCAACATGGTGCCCTCAGGCTTGTTGACTATGGAATACTGAATGTTAAGCCTAGTATGTTTGGAAGGCAATAGCTTGGGGAATGCTGAACTGTTTTTAACAAACTAACAGAAGGCCAGGCCTTGCTCAGATAATTCTTCCAAAGAGAATAGCGGTGATTTTCCAAACTCTGCCTGTGGCACAATTAGAAATTCTTACAGCTGCCTCTTGGGTCCTGTTTAGGTCTGCAACATTATATGGAAATGTAAAGTCCTTTACATGGAAAAAAAAAAATAATGTTAAAAATATAGTCAGAGACATGGGCTTTACGTGTTGGGTAGAGGGTGAATCCTGATTCTTGCTCCCATTAAATGTTTAGGGTACAAAGTGTTGGCTCCTCCTAAGTGTGCAAATAGATCTGAGAAGACGGTAAGTATTAATGCAACCCTTCATAATGTTATCTAGATCAGTGTTTCTCAACCTCAGCAACTTTAAGATGTGTGGTCTCCAGCTCCCAGAATTTCCCAGCCAGCTGAGGTGGAGAAGTTCCTACCATGGAGAAACACTGATCTAGATTTTTTAAAATGGAGATAGCCTATCATGTTTCCCAGATATTTTCTCCTCCTCTTCATTTGCCTGCAAATGCTGGCAAGGCAGAACACAGGCAGACAGATTTGGGCAGGAGTGGCATATTACATAAGGTTGCTATTTTTCTGAGGTTTGGTGTGCGTCTTATTTTTCATCCAGAAGCCGAAATGAGCTGGCTGAAACTCTTGAGCTCCTGAAAGCGCAAATTGACCCTGCACTGTTGAAAAACCAGCAACAGGATAACTTGTCACGAGAGAGTCCTAGTACTGAAGATGAAGAGGCCAAAAAAGGGGAAGACACCGCAGTCCAAGGTTTTGCTACTGTTCTCATCTTGCAGTGGGCATTTTGCGTTATCATTTACTCTTCTGGGAATTGGCTCACAAGGAATGTGGGGAGGGAGGTTCAATATTAAACATCCTTTAAAGGGCCTATTGTTGATTCTTAGCATCTAAGTTTCGAAAGGTTGCCTAATTTGACTTTAACTGTTGTAATACAAAAATATTTGGAAATTGAATTAGAATTCAGTTTACAAAAATTACTGTGCATTTTCTTCTGAAGTGAACAAAGGGGGGATGTGCTCCAGACAAGCAAAGACAAAACCACCCAAAAGCTTGTTCCAGAGATAGGTGCAGGATACGCCTTCTGGGGCATACTATTAGCACACACATGAAGGCTCAACAATCCCCCACTCCGATATACACACAGAAATTCCAGGATGAATCTTTCTACTTCTATTCTCTAGAGCAGCATTTTTTCAACCTTGGCAACTTTAAGATATGTGGACTTCAATATACTGGCTGGGGAATTCTGGAAGCTAAAGTCCACATGTCTTAAAGTTGCCAAGGTTGAAAAACACTGCTTTAGATTTTAGATGTATAATAATAATTTCTTCTTCTTGGAGAACCTGAGAATTGTAGTGGTATAGTGCAGCCTGTCGGAGGAGGAGGAATCAACAAAGACATGAGAGTACCAAACTACTGTTCCTAGGATTCTCTTAGGGGAAGCTACGACCATTCCATCAATATTATTTATGATTTTGCTATTCCAAATAAAATTTTATCATTGGAATGTATTTTAATCATAATCTTGTAGTGTTTTGAATTCACTTCCAAAGAGGAACTTTGGAACATACAAGGGCACAAACGTAGTACTTATCTGCAACTCTTTAAAGCAGCTGTGTCTTTCCCTGGATTTTGTGGTAGCTGCAGAGGGCAGCCTTTCCTTCCTGGGAGAAGTAGCAGGAGATGCAGACAGGTGCTGGGGTTGTAGTCCTCTACATTTTGAAGTATTGTTTCTGAATATTTTCCAAAGCACTGTACAATCCTGTTAGCATGCACATACGTGATCTGAGCTGGGTACAATTAATGCTTATCATTATTGTAACTTTATTTTGTTTCTCTGTTTTTAATTATAAACAGAAAGTGAATTAAAGGTAAAGGAAGAAAAAGAGGAGGTACCAGAGGAACTGCCGAAGCCATGTGAAAACCTTCCACCTCCTCAAGTTCCAGAAGAGGAAAACAAGATTAAAGTAGAACAAGTGGAAGAGAGAGAAATCATAAAGCTCCCCGTTATCGTAAAACTAGAAAAACCTTTGGAGAACAATGGGGAAGCACAAACTACCAAAGATGAAAATGACTCTTTTAAAGAAAACGTTAAGCCCGATAAAACAGAAGGGAAGGAGAATAAGCTGGAGCCAAAAGATTCAAGAGAGGTAAATAGCAACACAGAGAAAGCAGTCCATGAGCCTGAGAGGATAGAGTTCTGCGTCAGCGTCAAAACTCCCCAAGATGTTGTGGAAAGAACAGCAGAAGAGAACGAGAAACTTAAAAATGACCAGCAGGCAAAGATCCCACTCAAAAAGCGAGAGATCAAGCTAACGGATGATTACGACAGCCCCATAAAAGGTCCCTTACGGAAATGTATGACTCCAACCAAAGAGGTTTTGAAGGAGGAAGGGGGCAAACCTGAGGAGGAGACCTTTAAGAGAGTTCCTACAATCACTGATGGGAAATTCCTAGTAAACGGGGAAATTAGTAGTGAGAAAATCATGCCAAATAACAAATTGGATCATTCCTCTTGCCCAAAGGAAGATGCTTCCAGCCTGCCTAAGGAGAAAAATGGCCTTGGGGAGGAACGAGTACAAGAGGGTATTAGCACAATAGTAAGAACCAGTGATGTTGAGAGGTGTATTATGCATCCAGGGAAGGAGGCTGTTGGTGTGATCGTGCCTTTAAAGGAGGAAACCAGCCCAAAAGGGAACGAAAACCAGCTTGAGATGAAGAAGACAGATGATCCTCCTAAGAAGCTTGAAGACTCTCTTAAAGCAAACGATAGCCTGATGCTTTCCAAGGAGAGCTTGGAAAAATCTACCAAGCTACCATCCCCTAAAGAGTTGACTGTTGCTTCCGAGGCTGATGATCTGAAAAATACAGGTCCTTCAGAGGAGAAAACAGACTTAGCCAGACCAGATCCAACTCCATCATCTGTTTCAGCCCTTTTGTCTAAAAAACCTGTGGTGGAGAAAGAAGACTCTGATTCCAGAAGCACGCTCCCTGTCAAGAAACAAGCGTACGAGGAGCAGGAGGCTAAAACACACAAGGACTCTGAACCTGAAGAGAGAGAGCTGCCAACAATAGGCGACATCCCAAGCTCCATCAAGGAATCTTCTGAGGTGAAAAAAGACTCTGTAAAAAGCAAGTGTAAATATAAGCTGATTTCAGAAGAAGAAAGTTCTCTGACAGAGAACAGGGAAATAACCTCTGAGAGGCAGAAAGATGGGATTAAGCTCACAATCCGAATCTCCAGTAGGAAGAAAACGGATCCTCTTCCTGCAAAGTCTCTGAATGCAGCTGCTGGAAAGGAGGAGGAAGTTGTGAACGTTGGTCGCATTTTAAGGAGGTCCCCCCGGATATCTAAACCTACCCCCAAGATAGTAGAGACCCGAGATCAGAAAACCGAGAAGAAACGAAGTGAGGAAGAGGAGGAAAAGGTGGCTTCCATGCAAAAACAGGATAAGAAAGAAGAATCAAAAAAGCAAGAGAAGGAGATGAATTCTAAAACCCACAAGGTGAAATATTCAGATGTGGTTTACTTGGTCTTTTATATTTTGGTGATTGCTAATGCTGTTAAAAACCCAGAGATTAAAGTGATTTTTTTATCACCTCTCTCTATCACTTACTCCAAGCTGTACATATTAGGGTAGTTTTTTAAATAAGTTTTCTCAATTAGCCACATTAACAGGGTTTTTATACATTTTGTCCTGAAATTCATAGTTGTAAATAGCAGAGGAATTAGTAAAGGAATACAGCAGAGAGAGCTTATGTGCCCAGAGGTGTTTCAGGTTTGGCACCAACCATGGCTCCATGGCCAGGATGGTGGAGGTGGGTACTGTTGTCCATGGGGAGACTCTGAAGGTTGTCAGATGGGATGCTCCAGCTGTGAGGCCTTACTTGTGATGTTGGAGCAGTTGGGAATTCTATTTTACCAGCTCCCTGCCCACTCTGTTTGAGGCTATGTTTGGGCTGGTGGTGGTGTTCCCCAGACTTATGGTGCTGGGGGACTTCAATCTACCATTCTTGGTGGTGGGCTCAGAGGCAGTTTTATGGCCACCATGACAACCATGGACCTGACCCAGCTTATTGTGGGCACCACCCATAGAAGCGGCACACATTGGACCTGGTTTTTGTCTTGGGGTGGTGACTATGTAATCTGGAGTTGGGTGATTTTGCTGTCTGTCCCTTGTCATGGGCAGATCACTACATGATGACCCTGGAGTTTACCGTAGTACCCCCCCCTATGTGGACTCTCTCTGTGCACAGACCCTGGTATGCCCCCTGGTTTTCAGAGGGCCTCAGGAGGATGAAGCAACAGAAGAGATACCTAGAGCACTGCTGGTGGAAAACTAGGAGTGAATCTGATTGGAGCACAGGTAAGAGCCTTTGTTAGAGCCTACCTTGTGGCAATAAGGGCAGAGAAAAAGGCATATTTCTCTGCCCTTACTGCATCCTCCGAGGATTGGCCAGCAACTCTGTCCAGAGCAACCTGGTCCCTTCTGAGTCAGGAGGGGTCAACGGAGCACTGTGAGGACTATTCTCGACACCTGGTGGATAAAATCTCTCAAATTTGCTGTGAGTTGGACTCCAGCTGGGCAGGTCCTGTGTAGGTGATTGAGGCACAGTCTTGTGATATTATTTGAAAAGAGTTTGAGCCTGTTAGTTCCGAGGGAGTAGACAGGATTGTCAAAGGTGTAGTTGTGGCTACCTGTGTATTCAATCCATGTCCCTTGGTTAGGGCCTCCAGGGAGGGAGCATATGGGTGGATCCATGCAGTGCTAAATGTGTCTTTGAGAGGATGGTTCCACCAGCTCTGAAAGAGATGGTGGTGTTCCCTCTTCTCAAGAGGCCATCTGTGGATCCAGCCAAACTGGACAATTTTCATCCAGTCTCCAACCTTCCCTTTCTAGGGAAGGTTGTTGAGAAGGTGGTTGGCTTCCAGCTTCAGAAGGCCCTGGAGGAAGTAGATTATCTGAACCCTTTCCAGTTGAGACTCAGGCCAGGGCACAGTACAGTGGTACCTCGGTTCACGAACGCTTCTGTTCATGAACAATTCGGTTCACAAACAGCTCCAGTCGCAAAATTTTGCCTCCGTTCGCAAATTCCGCATCGGGTTACGAACAGGATCCGCGGCCATTTTCCCTCCTGTGACACGTGGTCGCGGCTTCCTGTAGGGAGGGGGACTCTCCCTCCAAGCAGTAACCGCCTCCCCACCTGCCTTCCTGTCCTCCACGCCAGAAGTCGCGTCGAGCAAGGTTAGCTTTCTCTCTCTTCGTACTGTACTTTGTGTCATATTTTTGTGGTTTAAAAAAAACAACATATGGTTCAGAACGGATTAACTGTAATTACGGTCACAGATGCTGGCGAAACGTTAGGAAACAGAACTTCCAGACCAAGGCCACACAACCCGGAAGATCCACACCAGCCTTCGTATGCCGGCCATGAAAGCCTTCGACAATACATTAACCGTAATTAAATTGAACCTTATAGGGAAATTTGATTCGGGACACGATCAAAAATCGGTTGGCGACCAAATTCGTAGGGGTCAGAACGGATTAACTGTATTTACATTGAACTTATGGGAAAATTTGATTCGGTTCACGACCAATTCGGTTCGTGACCAGAGTCGCGGAACGAATTAAGTTCGTGAACCGAGGTACCACTGTACTGAAACAGCTTTGGTTGTGCTTGTTGATGACCTGCGATGAACTTGGGATGGAGTGGTTTGTTCATCTAGGCTTTCCTTGATCTCTTGGCAGCTTTTGATACTATCAACCATGGCTGAGAAGGCTGGGAGTGGGGGACACAGTTTTCTGTTGATTCACCTCCTTCCTCTGAGGCCAGTTCCAGTTGGTGTTGGTGGGAGAGTGGTCAAGCCCTAGGCTGCTGCTTTGTGGGGTGCCTTGAGGCTCTACCCTTTCCCCTTCTTTTCAATATCTATATGAAGCTGCTGGATGAGTTCCTCTGTTGGTATGGAGTAAGGTATCATCAATATGCTGATGATACCCAGTTATACATCTCTGCCCCTGGCCATTCAAGTGGAACTGTTGAGGTTCTGACCCACTGTTTGGAGGCTGTGAGGGTCTGGATGGGGAAGAACAGGTTGCAGCTCAATCCCTGCAAAGACACAGTGGTTATGGGTTCTGAGTCCCCTGGATCTGGGAACTGGAGTATTTCCATCTTTGATTCTAGACTGGATGGCACTGCCTTGTTTAGACTTGGTGCACAGTCTGGGTGTCCTCCTGAACTCACAGCTTCTGCTTGAAGAGCAGATGACAGCTATGACTGGAGGGCCTTTGCACAACTGCATCTTGTGTGCCAGTTGCATCCATTCCTGGACCAGGATGCCTTAGTCACTTTCCATTTGGACTGGTCACCCATGCCTTAGTCACTTCCCATTTGGACTGGTCACCCATGCCTTAGTCACTTCCCATTTGGACTGTTGTAATGCACTTTACATGGGGCTTCCCCAGTTGGTCCAGAATGCAGCGATATGGGTAGTTATGGGCACAATTCAACATGCAGGTTATCACCTTTAAAACCATAGGACAGGATTAGTTGCAGGGCCACCTTCTCGTAAGAACATCTGCTTGTCCCACATGCTCCAGATCCCCTCTTTTAAACTTTGCCATCTCTTGGAACCTAGGAAGCATACCTTTCGATGGCTGCCCCTGTGCTCTGGCATGATCTCCCCCCAAACTCTGCTTGCCTTTAGAGAAGCCCTTAACGTTATTCACGGTTTATCATCATGAGAACAAATTGCAACAAGTCTTGTGTTTGAATATCTGTCCCTTGTTCTCTTCTGTTATTTCTACTTTAGATTAGCCACTGGCAAGCCCAGACAAAATACGTGTGATCTGAATGATTGTTTGGTGAAATGGGGCAGCTCCATAAAACCACATATTTTGAATCTGCTTTGTTTCACCAAAACATAACTAAACATACCCACCATTTATGACTTGTACCATACAATGCTCTGTGACTAATTTACAGCGAAAGCAGAAGTTTCCATCACCTTTTTGCAGCTCTCCTGAGAGTATATGTAGAAGACTTGCTGCTGTTTGGTAACATAACATGAAACATTGCTTAATAGTATGTCCATCGACCAATAATGTAGTGCTACACGATAAGGCAAGTTTCTTGTCTGTGTAGTAGCACAACCCATGGAGCTGTCAGTGTGATTTTTTTACACCGTGAATTATGACATACCAGGTTTTTGCCTTTCCTTGGAGACGTTAGAAAGTGCTTATGATTGCTGACTTATTCAGACAGTTACAAATGAGAGGTATGTGTTCCATGACATGGAAAACACCTGGAGCCCTTGCTGTTGCTGTTATTTGTGGAAATGTTGTCCAGGAGTTGAGAGGTTTTTCTTATTGCTGAATCCCCAGGCTTCCCGGCGAAGTAAAGTTCGATGGGCTGGTACCCGAACTCGTGGCAGATGGAGATACTCAAGCAATGATGAGAGCGAAGGTTCTGAGAATGAAGAAGACTCTGAGGAAGAAGAGGAGGAGGAAGAGGAGGAGGAGGAAGAAGAGGAGGAAGAGCCTGCACCTGCGGATGATGATGAACCTTGCAAGAAGTGTGGCCTTCCTAATCACCCAGAGCTAGTAGGTTCTTATCTTTGGGAATGGTAAAAGTGGAAAAAGAGACTCACTGAGCTCTCTACAGAAATATTGCTGAATTCAGACATAATCCCCAACCGAGATAAAGAAGCCTGATCATGATCTTCAGAGCTTGGTTTATGATCCGTTGGCAAGGTGAGATAGGAAATAATGGTTCAGAGGTTTGGCATAAGGTGCAAAATGATAGACGATATTTATACCCATCACTCCACTCATAAGCTACTGTAGTTTGACGGTCCAGTGAACTTAAAAGGCTGTGAGAGAATGGAAAGTTAGCTCAGGCAAGCAATAAAGCTAAAATGTTTGGGTGGGTACAGTCCCTTCTTTACTGTATACATTCATAAAACCGAGGATAGAAAAGTTGGGGGCATCTTCATGTAAAAGCACGATAGGAAATTTAGGACAGTTATGTACTCTAAAACAGGCGTATATGTATTGGTTTATAAAGGCACTTCCTTTTTCATTCTGCTCATATGGAGGAGGCCCGGAATTTCTGACATGCTTTGCATTAAGGTTTCATTCTAGAATAGCCCATGTTGCCCAGATGATAGAAAATAGATTTCAACTGCATTTCTTTGTAAGAATCTGGGGTATATTAGTTTCCCATTTGACCCTACAGCAGTTTCGTTACCGTACAAGAGCATTCATTGACCATTTTAGACCGTTTACAGGCAACAGGGAATTAACTTGAGGGTTGTAAATACAGACATGTGGCTTAATTCAGTTCCTTTCAGATTCTATAATAATTCAGCAGGTGAATTATTCACGCCCTTAGCTGCCTGTGATCAAGCTCAGTTGGCGCTTGAAAGAGCTGAATTTTGTCTGTACATTCACTCTGCCTTTTTGAGCCAAAGTAACAGTTGGATTGTTCAAGGTATCTGCTTTTGAAACATATGGAAATAAGATGCATCTCGGACAAGGAATCCACATTGGGACGCAAAGTCAAGCTGATGGTTCAATTTGTTCCACAGATTCTTCTGTGCGATTCCTGTGACAGCGGCTACCACACGGCATGTCTCCGACCCCCACTGATGATCATTCCAGATGGCGAGTGGTTCTGCCCACCTTGCCAACATGTAAGCTTTGTTTTATTTCTTTTTCTTTTTTCCCTCCTTCCCATTCAGGCCTTCAGCCATGATGTTGTTATGAATTCAGTTCTCCTGAATTCCATTTGGGAATATTAATACATTTGCAGTGGAAAGGGAATAAAATTCAGGTTTTTCAGGAAGGTAGTCTCCGATTCAGTACTGAGTGGCTGCTGTTAAATGTGGCTCATGATGCAGAGGGCCTTGCTCTTTTTGAGACTTAGACAGCCTCTTCCAGGCAGCATAGGCCAGTTTTTTCCAGCATAACATCTTTTGTATGTACATATATATAATATTTGTAAACAACTCACTCACTGAACACTCTGAGCAGTGAACAACAAAGCATGAATAAGGCAGGACAGACCTTAAGAAAATAACCCAAAATTGTAAGATCCATGCATATGGAAGATGAATGTTCTCAAAGAGCCAAAGGTAGGGTTGGAAATGTACTGTTTTTACTGTCTTGCAAAATGCAAGAATGGAAGAGGCTAAACTTATCTCCAGGGAAAGCATGTTCCAGAACCTGGGGGCTTCTCTGGAGAAGGCCTGGTGCCTCACTCACCCCAGGTGGTGGGGTAGGGACTCCAAGCAAACCTTCTTGAGACGTTGGAGCTGGATGGCAAACTGGATTTTGATCTTCCTGACATGTTGGAGCACCAGCTCCTCAAATTCAGTTACGTTGGTTGGGAATTCTGAAGTTGTAGCCCCAGTTCTGAAGGCCAATGGATTGAAGAAGGCTGGAATATTGGTGAAGATAGATAGGATGTCCAGGTTGCTTAATGTAAGCTTTTATATTTTCCAATGCATTGTAACATATTTTACCATATACACACAAACATATATTTTTATATAATATGTATTTTTTACATCTTTACCTCCATGTACCCTAGTGCAGCAGTCTAAGCTAATCAGAGCAGTTCTAAAAAGTTTCCTCGGGATAAATTCAACTTGGGTTCAGGGGGAACTGCAGTTTTAGTGTCTTTTTTCTTGTCTGTTGAAAATGTTTACTAACTATACGAAACTTCAAGACTCTGGATGACTCTGGCGATATATTTCCATTCTTGGAATAACTTTTGAAACTTTAGTTCATGCTTCTGCATTGATTCCTTTTTTCCTTCCCCCCCCCCCTTTTTTTTTTCCTCTGAGGCAAGAAAAATTAAATACAAAAAATGTAGTGCAAGTTTTTATTCCTGTGGTATGAAGCTCATTCCAAATGTTTTAGAAGAGATACAACCTTTATTTTTTTACTTATTAAATTTGTACTCTGCTGCAGTCTGAACAGACTCTTGGCAGCTTAAAACAAGGAATAAAATACAGAAAATAAAATAATATGGAAACAAAATACTGAAAAACCCACTAATAACTGCTGGGAATATAATGCCCTAAACACCTTCCGGAAAAGTCCATCTTATTCCAGAAGGCAGATAATGTTAGAATTAAATCTTAGAAAAGTCAAATCACTACTGAAAAACATGGAAGAGATTGTACAGGTGACACTCAAAAAATTAGAATATCGTGCAAATGTTCATTTATGTCAGTATGGCAACTCAAAAGGTGAAACCAATATATGAGATAGACGCATTACATGCAAAGCAAGATATGTCAAGCCTTAGTTTGGTATAATTGTGATGATTATGGCGTACAGCTTATGAAAACCCCAAATTCACAATCTCAGAAAATTAGAATATTACATGACATCAATAACACAAGGATTGGAAATAGAACAGTATCGGACCTCTGCAAAGTATAAGCATGCATATGTACTCAGTACTTGGTTTGGGCCCCTTTTGCAGCAATGACTGCCGCAATGCGGCGTGGCATGGATGCTATCAGCCTGTGGCACTGCTGAGGTGTTATGGAAGACCAGGATGCTTCAATAGCGGCCTTCAGCTCCACTGCATTGTTCGGTCTCATGTCCCTCATCTTTCTCTTGGCAATGCCCCATAGATTCTCTACGGGGTTCAGGTCAGGCGAGTTTGCTGGCCAACCAAGCACAGTAATCCCATGGTCATTGAACCAGGTTTTGGTACTTTTGGCAGTGTGGGCAGGTGCCAAGTCCTGCTGGAAAATGAAGTCAGCATCCCCATAAAGCTCATCTGCGGAAGGAAGCATGAAGTGCTCAAAATCTCCTGGTAGACGGCTGCGTTGACCCTGGACTTAATGAAGCACAGTGGACCAACACCAGCAGATGACATGGCTCCCCAAATCAACACAGACTGTGGAAACTTCACACTGGACTTCAAGCATCGTGCATTGTGTGCCTCTCCATTCTTCCTCCGGACTCTGGGTCCTTGGTTCCCAAACGAGATGCAAAAGTTGCTCTCATCAGAAAAGAGGACTTTGGACCACTGGGCAACAGACCAATTCTTTTTTTCTGTGGCCCAGGTAAGACGCTTCTGACCTTGTTTGTTGTTCAGGAGCGGCTTGACAAGAGGAATACGACATTTGAAGCCCATGTCCAGGATCTGTCTGTGTGTGGTGGCTCTTGATGCACTAACTCCAGCCTCAGTCCACTCCTTGTGAAAGTCCCCAACACTTTGGAATGGCCTTTTCCTGACAATCCTCTCCAGGCTGCGGTCATCCCTGCTGCTTGTGCACCTTTTTCTCCCACACTTTTCCCTTCCACATAACCTTCTATTGATGTGCTTTGATACAGTACTTTGGGAACATCCAACTTCTTTTGCAATTACCTTTTGAGGCTTTCCCTCCTTATGGAGGGTGTCAATGATGGTTTTCTGCCCAACTGTCAGGTCAGCAGTCTTTCCCATGCTTGTGATTCCTACTGAACCAGCCTGAGAGACCATTGAAAGGCTCAGGAACCCTTTGCAGGTGTTATGGATTCATTAGCTGCTTAGAGTGGGACACTTTGAGCCTAGAATATTGAACCTTTTCACACTATTCTAATTTTCTGAGATTGTGAATTTGGGGTTTTCATAAGCTGTACGCCATAATCATCACAATTATACCAAAGTAAGGCTTGACATATCTCGCTTTGCATGTAATGCGTCTATCTCATATATTGGTTTCACCTTTTGAGTTGCCATACTGATATAAATGAACATTTGCAAGATATTCTAATTTTTCGAGTTTCACCTGTAATGGCTTGGAACATTCCCTGACTGAATGTATTAATTTGTAATTTTTATCATAATTTTTCTAAATTATCTGTCCTTAATATAGTCAAGTACATTGGAAGCGGTCACTAGTATCATAAGAGCAATTTCCTTATGTCCTGGGGCAAATTGCCTCCATATTAATCATGGTTAATCTTGGATTCCTACCAGCTATGATTACATCTAATTTGATGGAAGCTCTTATTGCCCTCTGAGCTTTCCTTTATGTCTTAAACATTTTACATATTATGAATCTTTTTTTATTACTGCTTGCCTAATCAACTGTTTCTCTGGAATAGATAGCATTTCTGAAAGCAGGGCTTTGGAGATGCTGCTGTAGTCCTAAATTGCAAGACCAGATCTAAAAATAAATTGGAACTTACGACAACCATGGGATGTACTTCAAAATGTAGACATTTTATTTAGGCTTTCCAGATTTCCGTCTCTTTATTTTTGGCATTCAAATCCGTTCCTTCTTCTCATATAGCCATAAGTAGCCATTACGGTGAACAGTGTTTGGGAGTGGGCCTGCTAAGAAACAGACTACCTAAAGATATTTTTGGAGTATGCTAATGTAATAGTGTTATTTTGTTTTAATTCTATAGAAATTGCTCTGTGAGAAGTTAGAAGAACAGCTACAGGACCTCGATGTTGTCTTGAAAAAGAAAGAACGTGCAGAACGAAGGTATAATAATATTAACTGGCCAAAGTTTAGCCAATATAATCCCACTAAAAAAGGCATGTATATACTAGAGATGTGCAAAATTTGTCAGTTCAAACATTGAACATTGTGGAGAACTGTAGAACTTTGTTATTGCTCCAGAGAACTCCAGGATATTGTCTTTCTATCGGAGCATGCTAAATCTCTTCAGGACCATAGGGTTTTAGAAGTAGATTCCCCAAATTGGAAGAGGCTCAGGAGTTTGAATTGTCAAATTTTGTATATTTTACATACCACCCTGGTGAACGCTAGTTACCATAGTTAACATTCTTCCCAGCTGTTCTGCAACACATAGACTACTAAATTATTAACTGACCACATTTGTAAAAGAAATCTCAGGAGGGCCTTTGGTTGAAAGAGGGAATGAAAATCCACGTTCCCATTGAAAATAATATAAATCAGGACCCTTTGTGCTATATTTGTCAGGTTCTGTCCTGTCCAGGTCTCACAAAATCTTTGGAAGGCAAGAAGCAGAAAATGAAGGAACTGCACATATGACTGTCGAAGCCAAACTGCACACTTTTTAAATAATATGAGAGGGTTCCTTAAAATTGAAGTGATCAGCTGGCTGTCCTCAGGCTTAATAAAATTGTGGAGTAAAAGGGAAACAGATTTTAATGACAATGGCCTTTTGTCTTGTAACTTTGAAAATTAATGTCCTCTGTTGTGCTTCATGTTGGGTTTTTCATTGGAAGAATGGGATCTAAACATTTAAAATAAATAAATACTAGAAAACACATACACAAAAAGAAAGCAGTATATGAGCTCCAGCAGGGGTGTCTGCAGGGAGGGGATCTAAACAGTAAAGAAAGGGGTGGGTCTTTGATCACATGATTGTGGCCACCATCTTGAATTTTTAACCCTCTCCCTTTAGACACCCCTAAGCTCAGCCATCCAAGGAGCCCATGAACATTAATAGGCGTACGTGTTTTTGGATCACGTGTCCTGGCAGCTCTCTTAGAAGCATCTAATTTCTTAACAGTGTTTGTAGGCATTTCCCCAGGAACTCCTATGCTCTTTGCCCACATGCCGTCATTTCACAGCTCACGTGCTGATGTTTTTGCTAAGAAGTACTAGGGCCAAACCAACTTGCAAGCCCACTTATTCAGCATGCTTTGAGGAATAAGCCAGACGTAATTATTTTTATTTCTTTATTTTATTCAGTTTGGATGCTGCCCGACTCCAACCGACCCTGGGTGGCTCACAACAATAAAATAACATAAAAAATAAACAACAGAATGCAGAGAATTACCCCAAACAGTACAAAAATAACTACAAAATAATCACAAGATGGCAAACCAACAAGAAAGCAAACATAAAATATCACAAACAGGAGAATCCCATCCACTCTACCCCAAGGCCTAGGTAAATAGCCAGTTTTTTTAAGGCTTTCTGGAACGTTGTCACGGTGGAAGCCATATAGATATCAGGGAGGACCTCATTCCAGTGGGAGGTGCCGCCACAGAGAAGATACACTTCCCAGGTCCCACAAGATGACACCATTTAATTGAGGGGGCCTGGAGTGCACCCACATATTGGAGGGGCAGAAACCACAGAGGGCTGTCCCACAAATAACTAGGCCCCGTGCCATGTAGGGCTGTATGGGTTATAGCCACCACCTTGAATCGCACCTGGAAGCACACTGGCAATTAGTGGTGTTCGTGGAGCAGAGATGTCACGTGGGCATGCCCAGCAAGCCCCTCACTGCTTGTGCCACTGCATTCTGGATCAGTTGAAGCTTCTGAGTGGTCTTCAAGGGCATCCTCATGTAGGGTGTGTTGCAGGGGTTGAGCTGTGAGGTGACAAAGGCTTGAGTGGCTGCCTGGAGGGCCGACCATTCCAGGAAAGATGGAGCCGTGCAAACGTCCCCTTCTCCACAGTTGCCACCTGCTCGTTGAGCAGGAGCTGGGAGTCCAAGAGAACCCTGAAGTTGTGCACCACCTTTGAGTGGGGAAGTGCAACCCCATGCAGGAATAAAGATGGAAAATCCTCAGATTTGGGCAGTCCCAACTGCCACACCCACTTGGTCTTGTAGGATTGATCCGGAGTTGGTTTCTCCCTATCCAGGCACTGGAACAGGACTTTGACAGCCTCACGTGGCCAGCTTTGAAGTCTATTGGTACTATAGTAAAGGGGGAATGGAAAGGCAGAGGGTATTATGAAAAAAATATCATTTTCGTATTGTTTTTCTCTCCAAGGAAGGAACGCCTTGTCTATGTGGGTATTAGTATCGAGAATATCATTCCTCCACGGGTAAGTGAAATGGATCCCCTGATACCTTTTGCTCTCAGTTAAGGACCTAGTGCTGAAAACAATTAAAAATATTCTATCTGGGAAAAAGCAGAATTGGCACAAGTGGCATTAGTCATAGATATTTGCACACTTGTTCTTTTTTTTCTTCTAAAATATTTGGTTCATGCTGTTTGGTTAGATGGGAAGGTCAAAACACATCCCAGAAGAACACAGTGGCCAACCGCTGCCAAAAACACTGCAGGGACATGTGCATGAGGTCACCAGAAGACAAGCTCAACTTGAAGATTTTGTCCTTTAGCTGCTTTTCATATGGAGAGATAAGGAGCTGTCATTGGCACTAATTCCCTAATCACTCAGTTCCCTAATCACTCAGAATCAAGAGTAGTTTGGTTTTATCTTGTCCTCTCTACTTCCAGTGGCTTTTGAAGGTGAGCATTTGTAGATTTGAGGGAAGGCCTCTGAGATTAGCATTTCCATCTTGGCACCTATCGTTGGGCAAATCTGTTATTTGCAAGATTTGAGAAGATAACCTCATTTAGTAATTAGATGCTGGCTAGGGGTGAAGGTCTGAAACTATACATTTCTTTCCATTAACCACAAACAGGCTGAACATAAATGGTTGAACCATAGGAAGTTCTTACATCGGCTCCAACTGATGATGTATTTAAAGGGGGGTTGTCTTTTAAACAGGAGCCTGAAATCCCTGAACCTGTGGATGAAAAGAAGAAAGATTCCAAAAAATCAAAGGCAAAACTGCTTGAAAGGCGGTCAACCAGGCAGCGGAAGTGTATCAGCTACAGGTAAATTACTTTTCTGGATTTGAGAGATGTCTCCAATTCAACACGTGCAGGTGGAAATCTGCAAAAATTAAGGGTGGAAGGAAATGACGGGTGTCTCAGCAATAGAGGAAGACTTTGTTCAACTCAACCTTCCTCACCCCCAAAGCATTTGGAGGTTTGGAAGTTCTCCCCTTTTCCTGCCCCTCTCGCATCTTGCTTTGACATTGGAAAGAAGTTGAAGGACTCAAACCTCGCTCCTGAAATAGTTCTCTATGGAAAGAGGAGTATTGGGTTTAGCCGTGGGGTGGGGAACCTTTATCTCTTCCAAGATTGTGGAACTATAGCTCCCAGCAGCCTGAACCAGTGTGGTCTCACTCACTCACTCACTCACTTACTTATTTGATTTCTGTAGTTGCCCATCTCAACAAGTGACTCTTGATTACAAGTGGACAACTTGTAGTTTAGCAACATCTGGTGGGCCACCAATTTCCCATCCCTGGCTCAAACACTTCAGTGTGCTCCACCTGTATTGCTTCATCAGCAATATGGTGGAAAGTTGGATTTTTGGAGCCAGGGATGGAAAATCCGTGGCCCATCAGATGGGTAGAAAGCTAGCTGCATCTGTGGCTTCCCTCTGCTACCATGGTGGTTGTTTATGGTGTGAAGGTTCCTGCACTGTTTTCCCATGCAGCCTTCTGATGTCCCTAATCAGAATAACTTCTGCAAAGTTGCCTAGGGTTCTAGAAACCTCCTCCTCCCTTCTATTTTTGTACTCCATTTCTGTGATTTTTAGACAAGTTGTCAGGTTTCCAGGAGATGCAAAGAACTGATTACAGTACCCTGCAGATCTCGCCCTCTCTTGCTCCAGGGAAATGAAGCCATTTTATAATAGTAGCAGTTTGAAAGGGCTCTTGAAACAAGTGCAATGGTGAAATGCTTCATCTTGGCTGCTTTTACACATCTTTCCAAGTTGCTTTTAACTATAACATTTGTAAGGACCCTTATGTCACTCTGTTACGTAAAAAAAAAAAGGCAGTTTACCACTTAAGGAGCAAGAATAGCTGTTTTCCTTTCAGAAGAAAATTAATGAGAAAATTGTGGGAAATGAATGTCCATTTTTAATATTTTGTGCTGATAATCTGTCAGGGCGATCATAAAGTTTATCCTGCTTGTGTAAACTAAATATAAGAAGCTGTGCTACAGAATTTGCAAGGTAGTAGATCTCTGTAATGTTTCTTTTTTCAAACATTTGTGAAGAATAAAACATCAGAATGTCTCTTTAGTGAGATACAAGTTAATTCTCTTCCTCTTTGCATCTCAGTCTTCATTAGCGTAAAGGAATCCAAATACCATTGATAATCATTGGGAATAAAATTTAATTTCCTGTTTGTGTGCTCAGTCTATTTAAACATGAGAATGGTGGGTGATTGACCTGATAACCAGAAAATTAATATTGGCCAGCATGCTTGTAAAGTTATGGTTCTTAGTTGGTTACAAAACTACAAGTAGTTGATGTCTTTCACTCTTCGGTTGCCTTATTATATTTGATTGCTTATCCCTTGAAGAGTGGTTGAGATGTTAAGGCATAATATTATTTCAATGGCACTGCTGTTGGAATACTTGCTTTACATGCAGGACATCCTCAGTTCAAACCTTGCAGAAACTTTTAAAAAGCTAGTTGGTGCAGCAGTGAAAGTGCTCGAGTAGAAACCAGGAGACTTGAATTCTGTTCCTCCCTTAGGCACGAAAGCCGGTTGGGTGACTTTGGGTCAGTTGCGCTCTCGCCCTCTCCCTCTCCCTCTCTGCCCAATCCACCTCACTGGGTTGTTGTTGAGGGGAAAATAGGATGCAGGAGTGTTATGCACATTACCTTGAGTTGCACAAAATAAAGATGTGTATAAAATAAATATGAGCCCATCCTGTTTTCCTGGAGAAAATCTGTGTGGTTACTAAACCAAGTTGCTAAGAGTTGACACATAGTCATCACCATCAAATCCTATTTCCCAGGTTTGATGAATTTGACGAGGCCATTGATGAAGCCATAGAAGATGACATCAAGGAGGCTGATGGAGGAGGTGAGCTTTGGGGGCTAAATTTGGATAGTATTAGAGAAATATGTGGATGAGTTGAGCAGTGAATGGTTATTCTGAATTTTTGCATGGCAGATGCTAAATTTGGGTTGAGGGATTTAGATGCTGAGCTGTTTCAGTCAGGGGTAAGAGAACTGTGTATTTGCTGAATGCAGAAACAGCGGAATTTGGCTTTTATCCTCTTGTCAAACTTCTTGAAATCAGGCCAAAGTAACATGAGTTCAAGATCTTCTTGGCCCTGCTGTTTTTGTACTTAGTGTCACATAATGTAATCTCCCTTGTTGGATTGTTGGAGTAAAGGAATGTGAGAACAGGAAGGAGGAATCCTATGTATGCATTCCTGATTTACTTGGAAGGAAGACAAGGAAAAAACAAAATCAGAATCCTAAATATCATTACCTTGTCCAAACTTTCATTGAATGTGTGCAAGGTGGAGAAATACCCCATTTATCAGCAGATCTGGCCACCTTTTTTGGTGGAGGTACATGTCTGGCATCCTCAAGGTCATATCAGTCCCTCAAGAGTCTTGAATGTGGCCCCCAAAGTGATGTGATAGAATTGGGAAACCACTAAATGCATGGGGAGCAGTCTTACTGACTGTTCATCTTAATGACATGGAGATTAAATCAAATGTGTAACAAGGTATTACTTTTTTGCCCATGTTGAGGGAGTGAGGCCTCCAGCATTCCATTCAAAAGCCAAATGCGGCTCTTGATAGAAAAAACATTGCACCCCGTTGTTTTATGGAAGGGAGATTTGCAGTGGGTGAAGAAATACATAGGGAATAAGAAGGCCTACAGCAATTCATTGTTGCCGTCATCTTGATCCCCCCTGAATGTAGGTGGTGGAAGAGGGAAGGATATGTCTAACATCACAGGGCATCGAGGCAAGGACATTTCCACCATCCTGGAGGAAGAAAGAAAGGAGAGCAAACGGCCTCCAAGAGCTGCTGCCATCCGCCGCAAGAAACGGCGGCGACTGAATGACCTGGACAGTGACAGCAACCTGGATGAAGAAGAGAGTGAAGATGAGTTCAGAATCAGCGAAGGGTGAGACGCACTAAAGTCTCTTCACTCGCAAGTAGGCCAAGCCAAGCACCTTGGATTTCCAGTTGGAATGCATCTCCTCCACTCGGGTCATCCTTTCCGTCTTGGGTGGAAGTCCAGCACATCTGGAGGGAATAGGGTGGAGGTTGGAAAAAGATCCTCTCCCCCCCTCTTGGCATTAGCGTGGCCATTTTTCAGTTTAGCATTTGCATTTGAAGATAGACTTTCATAGCTGCTGCCTTAGCGCCCCGACCAGGGACATTTTGCTCCCATAAGGGATGCTTTTCATTCCAGGAACCAAAGCTGATGGGATGACAGTTGAATTTTCTTTCAATGGGGGCCGTGGAATAAGATCCTTCCCTGCATCTGGAGGTGACAGACAAGCTCAGGGTGGGCCTGTAGCCTCTCCTCAACACTTTCTCCCACATTCCAGGACTTTCTGCCTTATTCTTGTAGGACTGCTCCTTCTTCTAAAGAGGAGTGCACTGTGCAAGACTTATTTGGGGTCCTGATACTGGAAAGCATGTTTTTGAGCTTTCAGTATCATCAAAGGCAGGATTGGACAATCTGTGGTCCACCTGAAACACTCCAGAGCTCCCTGATGCCGTGGTGCCAGATTTCAGCACCAGAGGTCACTGGCAATGATAGTGAAAAATCAGGAGTCTGGTAGCCCCTTCTTCAACTAAGACATTTTATTAAAAACCATAAGCCAGTGTTTCTCAACCTTGGCCGCTTTAAGACATGTGGACTTCAACTCCCAGAATTCCCCAGCCAGCATGGGGAATTCTGGGAGTTGAAGTCCACATGTCTTAAAGTGGCCAAGGTTGAAGAACACTGGCGTAAGTTTTTGTGAACTGCAGCTTATTTCATCAGTTGCATGGAGCTCGTGAAAGCTTACACCTTTTAATAACATTTGTTAGTTGGAAAAAGTGCTCCCAGAGTCCTTCTGATTTTGGGCTATCATAGACCAACAGCATTTAGCGATGTCGGGTGACACAACAATCTGGTTCTGTTTCCTTGGGAAAGGAAAAGAGTTGAAAATGGCTGCATTCTCACAGCTGTGTAGGGGAAGATGTTTTGTCTGTGTGGTGTGACACCAGAAGAGCCAAAAAGGCTTTCTACTTACATTTTAAAGAACAATTTTTAATCCTTCCTGACATATAAATGTCATATGTAAGACTTTCTCGTCAGGCATTTTACAAGGCACAGGCACTTGTTTTGATAGGTCCCATAGTCCTGTTACAAAAAAGGCAACATATTAATAATTGAAACTGTTAATTCAAAGAGTGAATCACTGCCATCAGAGGATGAAAACCTATAGATCTGTGCTTTTTCCCACTTAAAATGCAAGTCTTTAATCAGGCTAAGTGTATTTTCAGTCGAAATTCCCTAATTTTAAATATCTTCCCCACTAATCTTTGTCCCCACAGATCTCAGGATGAGTTTGTGGTATCAGACGATAACCTCGATGAAAGTGAAGAGGATCAGCCATCAAATGACGACAGCGATGCAGAGTTCTCCCAGCGTAGGCCGAGACGGCACCATCCCAGGCCTATGAGGCAAAGCAGACGGCTACAGAGAAAAACAATCAAGAAAAGGTACTCAGAAGATGATGAAGAGGAAGACTCTGAGGATAACTTAAGTGGTGACTCTGGTAAGTCTTTGTAACTTGATGGCTGGTCCAGAGGATTGAATGATGCTGATCAACATCTGTTTTCCTGGAGGACCAACCACCTTACAGCTGAGGAGTCAGACAGCATTACTTTGGCTTTCTGTAGAGCCATCAGATCGGCTCCGTTTCAGCCAGCCTCCAGCGGCTGATGATTGATACCGGTGGACGCTTCGTTGTGGGTGGCCATTTTTAAATTATCTTTTGTTTCTGATGCTGCATAACCCTGAGGCTTTGAAAGATGAACCGTAGAGACAAGACACTATCTGGCTTTGTTTGTACTTGGAAACCACTCTTGGACTTTTTACTTGAGACTCAAAAAAATGAAACTTTGATTTTGGGGTTCGATGACTGATTTATTTTATAACTATAGAAATACTTTGTATGAACGTTCTTTATATTTCTTGTTGATATAGATTTATTTCGTAGTTTTTTAAATATTAGAGTAAGAGGTGAATGTATTTTACATCTATACCTGTACCAAAGAAAGTTGGAAGTTACTTCTTTTTTTTGTATTTCTTTTCCGATCTTTTCTCTTTTGCTACTTCCTTCCTTTTTTTGACTTTTCTATATTTTACTCTCTGTTGAAATTTAATAAAGTTCTTTAAAAAAAGATGAACCGTAGAGAACTGCTTGTCAATAAATGAATAAACAAAATAAATGGGTAATAGTTTTATTAGCTCAGTTCGGGGGTAATTTTGTCTAAGTGTGTACGCACGTTCCATCATACATGTTCTGACCTGGAAATGGGCTGAAACACTTGGAATGGCCCTGTTTTGGAGTCAGACCATTTGGTACATCCTTCTTTTGACCAGGTTTTTCTTCGGGGGCGGGGGGATGGCTAGAGTTAAAGACTTAGATCGTATCTGAATGCCCATGTAGCGGAGAATATTCAGTTCCCTAGATAAACTGACCTAGATGTTTTTCCTTCCTTTCTCATCTCCCTGTTCCCTGCCTTGTCCAGAAACAGATGCTTCTTCAGAATACAGCGATGAGGATTATTTGGAAACAAGACGAAGATCTCGGCGGAATCAGAAGAGACAAGTAAACTACAAGGAGGATTCGGAAAGCGAGGGCTCTCAGAAAAGCTTCCGATACGGGAAGGAGCTGAGAAGAATACATAAGCGCAGGCTTTCCAGTTCAGACAGCGAAGGTATGATAAACATTTATTTATTTCTTATTATTAATCGAATTTAAATCCCACCACAATTATGGAAGACTCTCCTCACACAACTGAATACAATTTGGCAGCGATGGGGGTCCACATAGATGCAAAGCAGCCTTATTAAGCCAAGCGCTTTGAGATAATTTGCTAATTTTTTTAGCATCAAATTTGTTTTTATTTGTTTATTATATTTATACCCCACTTTTTCTCCAGGAGTGCAAGGTGTTATCCCCTTTCTTGTTTTATCTTCATAAGAACCCTGCATGGTTGTTTAAATTGAGAAATAGTGGCCAAAGTTCACTCAGTTACCTTCATAGTGCAGTTGGGATCTGAACCCAGGTCTCTCCAGTCCAATGCTGTATTGTATAACTCAAGAATCTCAGACTGAAATCATCACAAGGGCCCAATGCTTCAGTGTTCAAAAGTCTCTCGTAAGTCAGAAATGGAGAAAGTCAGAAGTACCACAATATTGGTATGCCTTTAAATTCGCATATATTCAATAAAAAACTGCATTAACACGTACTGATTCCCACCTCTATATAAGTAAAGTAGTATTTGGAGGTTGTAGATATGTGAGGTCATCCTGATAGCCGGTTTAGAATCTCATAGTACCAAACAATTCTAAGCAGTAGCAATCCCAAAGCGTTAAATTGCAGCGGCCAAAACGTGATACAGCTTTCAAGAGAATTTTAAACATAGTTCGTGGGTTGTTTAATACACAGCACTGGGTCACACATGTAGTTGCATTAAGCATGTGGCCTCAGCTGATGTCATTCCTGGAAAATAAATTATAATTCTTAAAATAATTTATAATAATACATTTATAAAATAATAAAATTTATAAAATTCATAAAATAAAATAATCATTGTTAAAATAGATTATAATTTTTAGAATTGTGTATTTGTAAAAGCAGAATAATTGCATATGAAAGATAGATCCTACTGGGGCTCCCTTCTGAAAACGAGAAAAGGCCTTGATATGCAAAGAACATGCAGTGAGCAGAGTCCAAAAGCAGTGTTTGATCTGCTTTCTGAAATGCTATATCTAGTCCAGCAATAAAAGAAAATCAGCTTAATTGTTTCTTGCCTGTCCTCTCACAGCTTGTTCACATCTATAGCAGGATAGCCAACGCTTGAAGTAGGGCGGGAGCCTGCCATTCTTTCAGACAGTATTGGGCATCCTCTCAGAGGCTTGTCCTAGAAGAAAGCATGACTCTGCACCTGGACAGGTGAGGCTGAGGGACAGCTGGCATTTTTAGCCCCGTTATCAGGGTATTGTCTGCCACCGACCCTCAGCCTGCCCCATCGAGGCTCAGAGCCAAGTGGACATTTGCCACCAGTACAACAATGATTTTTGCTATGCTGCAGAATCTGAAAGAAGCTGCCAAGTTAACCAGGACAAATAGCATACATACATGCACACATGTATTATATAAAACAGGATATTCCCGTGTCATGTTTAACTGTCAGAGCGATTTAGTATAAGAGCATCCAAAAAGGATGTTGGCTTCTTTCTTCAGGTGCCAGGTCTTGCTTGTAGTTTTGTAACACTTCATCATGACATAAGAACACAAGCCATGCTCTGCTGGATGGGATCCCTGGCCCATCTAGTCCAGCAGCCTGTTCTCCCAGTGGGCCACCAACTGCCCAAGGAAGCCCACCCGTCTCCCAGCAGATCCCCTTCGAGGTAGCCCCACTGCCATTCATCTCCAGGACTTCCATGAACTGGTCCAACCCGTTTTTTTTTTGAAGCCAGCCAAGCTGGTAGCCAGCCCCACATCTCATGGTAGCAAATTCCAAAGTTTGATTACATGTTGAGTAAAAAAATATTTCCTTTTATCTGTTTAAACTTAGGAGATCCAAACTCAGGACAAAGGATTCTTCTACCTAACTACTTTCCCTTCTGCCAGAAACTGCAGGACTTGTCCAGGAAGTCACCAGGAGTCAACACTGACTCAAAGGCACCCCTCCATACACACAAAAAATTGTTCTGGTTAACTGTGATGTAGGAATGTAGCTACAGCATCCCCAAGATAAGCAAACTGATGGGTTGATTTATTGATATACGTTATCGCTGTACTCCCTGTTCATATAGACAGGAAGTTAATCTTGAGAAAAATGGAGTCTCAATGTACTGGAGTGGGACTTCTTTCTGAGCAAATAAGCCTTGGAGATTGCACCATGAGACTGAGATGACCATAATGGCCCTGATATTGATCCATGTGACTCTGAAGGTTTTCTCCTAAATGTTCAGGCCTATTATGGTCTCTCTAGTACAGTACAGTGTTTCTCAACCTTGGCAACTTGAAGATGTGTGGACTTCAACCTCCATAATTCCTCTGCCAGCATGCGTGGACTTCAACTCCCAAGCTGGCTGGGGAATTCTGAGAGTTGAAGTCCACACATCTTCAAGCTGTCATGGTTGAGGAACACTGCTCTAGTATAACATTTTACTAAATCATGCAGAACTACAATATAACAAATGTCTCTAATATTGTCTTGGGTAACATAACCTTTTTAAATTTTACAGTGGCTCCCATTTTTATCCTGGTATAAACAGGTCGTTCTGTGATACATGTGGAGCGGGCTATGTTTTTTTTAAAAAGAGAAGCACAGCTGGAGCTCCTCCCTGCCTTCAGATTTTGCTAACCCCTCTAAGTCTGATCCTTGTTGCAGAGAGCTACACGGCTAAAAATTCTGAGGACGACCAACCTGCCCCGCTGTCCAAAAGATCGGTCCGGAAGCGTAGCCACACCACAGATGAGTACTCGGAAGGCGAGGAGGACAACGAGGAGGGGCGGCCGATCCGCAAGCGCGTGAATCGTATTGAAACGGACGAGGAAGACAACTGCGCCAACACCAACACCAACGTAAGCAAGCTGGTGCCCGCTAATAAGCCCTTTGTCTCTCCTGCTCCACAAGACACCACCAAGAAGCCCTGCTACCGGATAGAAAGCGACGAGGAAGATGACTTTGACAATGTGGGGAAGGTAGAAAGCCCGTTGGACTACAGCCTGGTGGATTTGCCGTCCACCAACGGACAGAGCCCCGGGAAAACAATCGAGAATTTGATTGGTAAGCCCAGTGAGAAGGCCCCCTCCTCCAAGGACAGCACAGCCAATGCCAGCTTGGCATCCAATGGGACAGGTGGTGGCCCGGAGGCAGGGGGACCGGAGGAAGATGAAGACGAACTCTTGCGAGTGACTGACCTTGTGGATTACGTCTGTAACAGTGAACAGTTATAAGACTTCCATTTTTGTGCTAATTTATTCCACGGTAGCTCATACCAGCGGGCCAGTTATTAAAAGGTGTTTTATTTTTCCTAGAAAACTCCACTACAGTATCACTTTTTAGCAGTCAAAATTTCACCAGTCCTGCAGTTTTGGGGTAATTTTTTTCTCCTCCCCCTGCCCCCCAACCCAAGCGACCAGGGTTTTTGTTCTCTTTTTTTCTGCAACTCTTTTTTGAAGTGAATCGCCCAGGCTTTCCCTCACCTCCTCGTCATTCAGTTCCATAATTCTGAAAAAAAAATCATCCACATGCAGAGCTTGTAGTAAAGGAGAGATTTGTATATTTTTGACTCTATATTTCCTGAGCGTGCACAAACTTGTTAGGGGAGCGGGATGGTTGAACAAAAGCATTCCAAGTTGGCCAGGGCCCAAAATCTAAACTTTGGGGGGGAGGAGGGACAAGGGGTGGGGGGTACAGAAGCACTTGTGCTCCAACTTTTTTCATAGGAGATATATATTCTATTTAAATGTTCACAACTTAGATTACAATTTAACATGCAATTTTAAGGGGAAGAAATGAATATCTTTACTGTTGCATTTTGTGACTTGTAGGCTAACTTAACCTTAGTTGATTTTAGTAATTGCCTTCCTGAAAAGCAACTCTGACAAGATCCTGAATATTAGCACAGTGGACAGAGATGAAGGAAATTCCACGGAAAAGAAGTTTTTTGCATCGTCTTTTAATTCATGGTCTCCCCCTCCCCCCAATAAACTTATTTTAAAAGTGTTTCATACGGTAAACAGTGTAAACTCTCATGAGCTTTCTGTAGTTTAAAACAGTACTAGTGGGGATGGCACAAGGCTGCTCTTAATGTCTTTACTCATCTGCTGGTCTCCCACATACAATTACTCCTGGGAGAGAATAGGTAAGAGCCCAGACTTTGCGACCACTTTCAACCGTGGCAGCACCCTTGTAAAGAAACATCCAGCCACTTTTAAAACGCTCTCGGCACTCTTAATATCTACTTCAAATTGAAGTATGGAAATAGAGCAGGATTTTATTTTATTATTTTTTTTCTGGGAGATTTTTCTGTTTAGGAGGTGTGCGTGTCTGTGTGTGTTGTAATTTTACTTATCTGGATGATCCAGCAGATTTTAACTGCAATGGCTGATCTGTTGGCGTCTTCGGGTTTTTAATATGCATTTAATAGCTATCACTTGACCAACTGATTTCTAAAATGGGACTTTTCTGGGGAGTTGTGTGTCGGGACATGACAGCAGACAGAGAGCGTAAGTACAGAGTCTCTGCTTCAGAAGCGCTTCTCTGCCAATTAGTCGACATTCAGACAATTGCAGTCTTGTGTCCCTGGGGTCTCTGTTATGTTTCCTTTCTTGTTTTGTGTACACAGTGGACTGCTTGAAATGTTGGAAAAACACTCAATGAAATGCGGAGATTCAAGTGGTCATCTCCCCGAACCTCCCTTTTCAGTGTTAACTTTTCGACTTTATATGCAGATGCTAGGTTCCTTGCTTTGCGCTGATGCGGAGGTGAGAATTCTCCGTCCCTTGCCTGCCCTGTTATCTTAACACCACGTTGCATTTTAGAGATGTTGGCCTGCTGCTAAGCACTTCTGCTTTTTATTCCTTTTAAAGCTGCCGCCTGGTCTCACGAAATACCTCGCCAAAAATACCTGGATCCCCTCATCTTCCTGACTTTGAAACTTTGGTTCTTTGTCCCCATTTCAACTTCATACGTAATATTCTAGCAAAGTTTCTGCCTTCCACTTTTAAAATCCTAACGTTCTCCTTTCTTTAAAAAAATGGCTTTCCTGAACAGTATTTCTGCCGTCCACAAAAGAAATGACTCTGGCTGTGTGGCGTAATTTTCTTTGTGTGTGTCTATTCTAATGGCAGAATATAGCTGAAAACCCACAGAAATAGGTAGCTCGTTCTTTTAAATCGGTGTTTCTCAACTGTGGCAACCTTAAGGTGTGTGGACTTCAACTCCCAGAATTCCCCAGCCAGCCATGCTGGCTGGGGAATTCTGGGAGTTGAAGTCCACACATCTTAAGGTTGCCAAGGTTGAGAAACACTGTTTTAAATAGTAATTTTTACTATCATGTGGGTGATGCTCTAAGGCAAGATATATTTTTCCTCACTTTCAGTTTGTATTAGAGTGAGCCAGTGTTTTACTTCACCAGTGCCAGAACGCATTTGTATATTTTTAGAATCCAGTGTAGGCAAGGAGAGTTACTCCTGAGAAGAAAGCAAAGTGTTAATAAGCCTACTTCCTGAGGAAACAAAGTGTGCATCCCTGGTTAATCCTATTGGTCAACAAATAGATTTCAAGCATAATATTCCACACTAAGCAAGGCTCCTGGCGTTCCTTCTAATGTTTTGGATTACACTTTCCATCTGCCTGGAATGGTGGGAATTGTCCAAAACATCTGGGGAATATGAGAAGGGGCTGGTATCCCTCAACAGGACGGACACCACACCTTTCTCCTCGCTCTCTTCCATTTGCAGAAGAGCTCTTCATAGTCGGAACTTTCCTGCAGAATAGAATTACTACTGCAGAGCAAGATGGGTTACTCAGTGTAAGTAACCCACATGAAAATGGATAGCGCAGGGCTGGATTGTTCTCTGCCCCTTTCTCGCTCCACGTAGATCTTTGCAGGAGGATCTTTCCGTAAGCCGTTTTTCCTCTGATCCATGTCGTGTTCACGGGTAGCCAGACTGTATCTCAGAATTTCAGATCTTTGGCTTGGATAATTAGCAGTATATTCATTTAAACGTTGTTTAAACTGATAAGTAGTGGGTGCCCATTCCACAGCAGTACTTCCGAGTTCTTGCAGCAGTCCAGTTGCTCAATTGTTTTAATTAAGCTAATTAAAGGAATTGGTTTACAACCACTTTGGAAAGGCTTCAGATTTTATCCAAAGGGACTTTGGAAGCTGTTTTTTGAGACATGTGTCCAAGATTTTTACTCCAGTTTATCTGTTTTGGTGCTCTCCAGATGTATTGGATGACCACTTCCTGAATTCTTAGCCTGCCTGGAATGAATGAATGAATGGGGGGAGAGAGAGAGAGAGATGGCTTAGAACTGAGCTCACTTTCCATCAAAGCACAACTGATTATTTGGTAAAAGCATTTGGGTGAAGTCCCTTGAAAAGGACCTCTATTACCTTGTTTCCTGTTGATTTTCTGTTTTCAGAGTCTTCGTAATATTAAATACTAGATGGATCTGAAGTCCCTGTATCAAAACAGTAAAATTTGATGTCTTTTGGCCAAATAAGACATCAGTTTAAGCCTCAAGATATCCCTCCTTTCTCTAACTCAGTGTTTTTCCACCTTGGCAACCTTAAGATGGGTGGACTTCAACTCCCAGAATTCCCCAGCCAGCATGGTTGGCAGGTGAATTCTGGGTGTTGAAGTCCACACGTCTTAAAGTTGCTATGGTTGAAAACCAGTGCTCTAACTGAATTCTGCAAATAAGTGTATTATTGGGTTTGAGTAGATGGTATCTTTGTTTTACATAGTTGCAGAGGAGGAAAGCTTAAATTCTGTTTGAGCATCTTTGATTGACGAGCACATTGGGAATAAATAGTGCTATTTTGGAAATGGGCTTGGACTCTTTTAAGAAAGGCAGCTGAGTTGGTCAGAAAGTTGAAGAAAAACAGGGAGATTGGGCCAAAAAGGTGGTGCTTTACCCAGCCTTTCCTAATGCATATTCTTGGGATTGTGACTCTCAGAATTTCAATCCGCCAGAGCGGTCTTCCTCAACCTCAGCAAGTTTAAGATGGGTGGACTTCAACTCCCAGAATTCCCTAGCCAGCATGCATGCTGGCTGGGGAATTCTGGGAGTTGGAAGTCCACCCATCTTAAACTTTCTGCAGCTGAGAAACAGTGCACTCCAGCATAGTGAATCTAAGAAAGGCTCTGAAAACTCTTCCTTGTGGCTGCATCCACTGTCACAGAGGGATTAAAACAACAGAAGTAGTTACAATGCGGATAATCAAATTGTGCATGTCTGCAAAATCGAGATCTGTAAGGAATTAATGGAGGCATAAATCCCAAAATATCACCAGAGTGATTTTTCTGAATCTCTCTGTGGCCATGACTGGTAGGCAGAAGTATTCTCATTTTTTATGGCCACACTGCCTCTGAAAAGCTGAAATGAAATTTTTATTGCTACCTTGATTCCTTCCCCCACTTCCCCAAAGTCACATCTGGGAGATACTCTTGCATTCATTCAAAGGAAGGACTCCATATTTTATTAATGTGGTTTCATTTCAGTGGAATTTAGAAGCAACTCCCCCCCCTAAGTTCAGTATCAAAAATATTTTCCCCACAGATATACATTTACCTTGGTGCATTGGCAGAGGTACATGTGTTCGGTACTTCTGCATGTTTACTTGGAAGTAGGCTGCATTGAATTCAATGGCGTTTGTTTCCAAATCAATGTAAACACAACTCCAAAACAACTTGTATATATGTTGCTTTAAGAAGGGCATCATTTTCTTGCACAAAGCTGCAAAGGAAGGATAGCATTTTTTCTCCCTGTGCTATTTAAGAGATTTTCAAACTACCCTTCACCTCTTTTCGGGGGAAGACGGAGACTTTGACACCAAAGGGAGCGCAACCGAGCTCTGTTTAAGCACTTCTGGCTGTCGTTTTCCAATGTTTTCATCTTTTTTTCACTGTACATGCTGGGGAAATAATTGAAGATCTGCTTTGAACGCTTTCTTCTTTTGTCTGCCAGTTTGCGGGTTTGCCTTTCTATTTTACTTGTGTCTCCTGTTATTAATGTGGAACTAATTTCCTCTGCAATGATCATAAAGGGAACCACACAGTGCAGCTTGAGTTTGCATATTAAGCCTGTAGTGCCGCAGCGCCCGGGGGAGGAGGAGGGACATGTCAAGAAAGTTTTTCCTGCCTTATATCCGCCATCAAACTCTGGTAGTCAAATTGCATGTAAACCGTGAAGCCAGTGCCTTGTGAATACGGGAGGTGCCAATCTTTTGTTTCTGCAGTGCTAAAGAAAGGAGCCGTTGGGGGAAAAAGGCCCAGGAGCAATAGGACGGGAAGAGGATGACCCGGAGGCCTTCCTGATAGCTCAACTGGGGTAACATCTCATTTTCGTCGCTAATTTATCTGTTGAATTCTGCAGTTAATGATTGGGATTTGACGGGGCGTGTGCAAGATGAACATTTTAGCAGATTTTAATATGTAATGCATGTATGGAATATGCATACTTCTGAAACGTTTCAATGGAGAAATCTCTGGATCAGTGTTTCTCAACCTTGGCCGCTTGAAGATGTGTGGACTTCAACTCCCAGAATTCCCCAGCTAGCCTTGCTGGCTGGGGAATTCTGGGAGTTGAAGTCCACACATCTTCAAGCGGCCAAGGTTGAGAAACACTGCTCTGGATGAAAAGATGTTGAGTTGTGCTTTACGAGAGAGAGCAGCAAGATTCAGGTGTTGATGGATAGCGTCCTTCTGATGCTAAATATTCAACCGGCAAGCAAGAATCTTGCCATAGTATTTCCCTACTGAAAGGATTTCCCATAATGGGACTCCAAAAACCTGCAGGGCGGGATTTGCACATACCCGTGTGTCCTAATGATAGTAGTAGGATTCAGGGTTGGGTACAGGCAGGAATATGAACCCTAACCCCCTCTCCGTACATGGCAGTGACATTGCACAGATTGTGCACTACTGTTTGGCACAGCCCAGGAAACTGCTTGAGTTTTTATCTGTTGATGCTTCTTGTAAGAAACACAAGGCTGCCCACTGGCTGCTAAGAGTCAAGCAAAGTTAAATTGTTCTCTGCCCTGGAAGAAAAGAACAGCGTGAACCTCAATTTAAGGCCTATCCAGACGTTGCACAGCAGAAGGTGATAAAACTCTCTGGACTGCACCAGTGAAGGCCATAGGATGTTCAGTCCAGTTTTTAAAGGCAGGTGCCTTACTACACCCGTGCTAAAGCCGTGAAGTTCAGGACACTACTATCTTGTAGAATATAGCTAGTTCTTTTTTTTTTTCCTATTTTCTAGAGAGTTTAAGAATTTATTTTCCCTGCTATCATTTTTGGCACCCCAACCTTTGGAGCGCTCATCAGCCCGAGTATTTAAATCGCTTTGGTTTTAGCAGGAATAAGTGAATTAAGTCTCATCTTGAATGCACTGGGCTTTAAAAGTGTCTTCTTGACTTGATTGCTGCTCAAACAGAATAGACTGGATGGTCAGCTGCTACTAGAAAGATGGGTGACGTGAAAGCCTTGAAAAGGATTTTCAAAATCGGTGATCCCTGATACCGGATTTAAGGAGGGCCAGATTTAATTTCTGCAAACCAGCATGTGTGTTAAAGGTTTTAAAGCATAATGAAAACAAAAATGAAAACTCTGAGACGATTGGACGCTTTAATTGTTCGATTAAAAAAATCAGGAGGAGCCTGGTAGCGCCTTTCCCGACCAATGAATTTTATTAAAAGGCATTTTAATAAAACACATTAATCAGAAAAGGCACTACCAAGCTCCTCCTGATTTTTCGATATCCTAAACTAACAGGGCACTCCTCCTACAGTGTCTTTCATTGTTCTGAATAATCCAAATGCTTTTAAGGTAGAAGGAGCTGTACAGATGGTTTCTTCTGATCTTTTTATCATTTACCATCTAATATGAGTTACTAGTCCTAGTCGAAGCAAGCTTTGTTGACATATTGAAGGGGGTTCCCGGTTTCCTTTTTCTGTCTGCTTGCTCTCTTTTTTTAATAGCTATCCTATCTGAGCAAATCTGTATTCCCTACACCGATTTGCAGAGGGAAAAGATTAAATCCTACACCATCTAGGCCTTTTTGTGTGATTTGTGTAGGTCAGTGTTTCTCGACCTTGTCAACTTTAAGATATCTGGACTTCAACTTCCAGAATTCTGGGAGTTGAAGTCCAGACATCTTAAAGTTGACAAGGTTGAGAAATACTGGTCAAGACACACCCCTTCCTGGTGCAGAAATTCCTCATCTTCACATTCTTCTTCCTTTCTTGAAAGTTCAGGTTTCACAGACTTCTCCATTTCTCCTCTGCTGTTGAAAGCCACCCATTGCTCTTCGGTTGGCCTCTGCAATCCTAAAGGGAGAGCATGCAGGTGCGGCCGTCTTCTTCACCCAGACTTTCTAAGCCCTATTAGGTCAGTTATTTTTCTCCCTTCCTCTTCCACCCCTCCCCTCCCCAATCCCATTTTAATTTTATGGAAGAGATTGGATGATCTCTAGGTAGCCAGTGGGATGGCAGGGGAACGTCATCCCTGGTGACAAATTCAAGATCCCGCAAAGAGAAGCAGGCAAGGGTTTGAAATAACGCAGCATGATCTAGTTTTCGCCATTGGCTGCTCATCTTTGTGAATGGACCTGTCTGGATGGGGTAGACCTTCGATAGCCCCTCGTTTACTGCCCGTTCAACCTTTTCCCTCTGCAACTGCGACGGGAGAGCTTTTTAAAGCAGCGTATCCTACCTTCTGAAATGTCCATCACACAATGGGATTCGTCCCTGCCACCTGAAAAATCTCATTTTTCAGGTGGCAGGGACAAATCCCGTTGTGTGATGGACATTGTTAATTCTTTTACGATTGCACACGTGACGGTGGACACTGGGTGGTTTTTTCCAGACAGAATATCGGGGTGTACTCCAAGGAAAGACTTGGGGGGTTAGCCCTGTTGGAACACTGGTAAGCTCCACCAGGCCAGCCTCACTGTCGATTTTTCAAAAGACATGGCCCGTATTCCATTTAACAGGTCTTGAAAGGCGTCACAGTTCACTGGTCATTTATTAACAAAAAGAAATGCCAGTCTTCGTGGAAAAGGCTTTGCGATTTAGCCAGTCTTGCCCACATCTCACGTATGGGACGTTTTAGAATGTATTTCTATCCCTAATGTGTATTAAAACTTAATGTGTTTAGGGACATGGGGCCCAGACTTTTTGTTTAGGGACGCAGGGTACAGGCTTCGGTCTTCTGACACATGCAGTTTGCTCGGGGCTGGGACGGGGGTTAAAGTTGGCTGGTTCCATAATGGGACAGGTTGGCCCACCGTTGCTTTTCTACGCAGCCCAGTAATTCTGCTTCAGGAATCATTCTTTTGCTGGCATTTGAGGAAAAGAAAATGTTGCATTCTCAACATTACTTGCATTTAGCCTATATCCAATTGCACTACTGGGGCTCTTAATCTGGGCTTACTTTTTTCTGTTCTCTGTAGGGGGGGGCACGTCCCCCCCAGTTTTCTGGGGCAAGTGCTTCCTGTCTATAGGAAGGAGTTCAGTTTCCGTCCTCTTTTCCTCCCCTCTGTGACAGTTATGCTACGTGCACAGTTCTGCATTCCCAGGAGCATTTTTATACCCTTTGATAGAGCGTGAGCAGCTTGGCAGAATATTTCCTCGCCTGGCAGTTCTCTTGTCCTAAATTAGAATTTGAGTTTGGCCATCGGCATAGATTCCCTCACTCTCCCTTTGGAACTGTTCTTAAATCTTGATTTCAGTCCGTAAGCCCCATCAGGATGGCCGAATCGTAGAGTGGGAAGGGGCCTCAAAGATCATCAAGTCTAACCTGCACCCCGCAGGCTTCATCAGTGCACCCATTACTAAGCAGTGACAGCAACAAAGCAGGGAGGCAGGGAAACACATTGGTTGCACACCTGAGACTGAATAATAATAGCGCATAGCTGGTTTTTGAACCTTCTGTCTTATCCTCAGTTGATTCATTATCCTCTCCAAAAAGCAGTAACTCCGTCAAATCCCTTAAGAACATTTGCTAAGCCCTATCAAAAACTTTTACAACTTGTGGCCTGCTTTTCTTTAAATAAAATTATAAATTGGTTGCATTTCGAAGGGTAATAGATTCTGGATTTTGTGCACAGGGTGTATGCTTACAGCTTCATGTCAGACAAGAAGCTGTGAATGCAAACTCACCCCAGGGTTTTAATGCATCTTTCTGAGGTTGCCTGAGGCTGATTAGGAAGCTGATGTGCAGTTTTCCATCTGCGGGTGTGTGCGTGGTGTCCTACTGTGAGGGCATAAACTTTTCCTACGTGATTCTTTCATGCGGATGTTTCATTTTGCTTGGTTTTTGAAACGTTGCATTTGAAGTGGACGTTTGGAGAGAGAAATAGATAATTATGGGGAGAGAACTGGACGTATCTTCATACTTGTACATAACTTTGGGCTTGCTTTATTACCATTTTTTTTTGTTTTCTCCCCATACCAGTAAACTCACTTGCATGGAACTTTTTAACTTGACCTGGAACGTCCTACTTCCCTCAGCACTCAAAGTGGTTAACTGCAGTTGACTAACAGCTGGTGTTTTTAGCTTTGCAGTACATGACTGTTTAAATACTGTATTCCTTGTAAATGAAGTTTAAAAAAAAAATGTTACGGCTGGTGCCAATATTTTTGTTAATGAAATGTTCAATGTTGTCTCACTATGGTCTGGTCGGAACTCTTAGTGTATAAGCTGGGCCTACAGCCTTTTTTTATAGCTCGGAGGCCTAATTGTGTAACTTTTTTTCTTTCATAATGTTTTTGTTTATAATATCTACTGTCATTTCTTTCATATAAATATGACATGTAAATTGTCATAATAAAAAAAACATTTAAATAAGCTGACGCACCGAGTACGTATCAGAGAAGACGTAAGGGCCTCCTTTTCTCTGCTTTGACATCTTCTTGTAAAAGGCCGCTGCTTGATCCCATTTGCAGACAGTGCAAAATTGGCAGTGGGGAAGTTAATAGCGTTGCAGTTTTTTTTCTTTTTTTAAATCAGCAGAAGAGGAAGCAATAGAATTAAAAGATGCGCTGCTGAATAAGTTTTGGATGCAACGTGACCAAAGATTTTAAATTTAAAAGAGACAAGGATGATTAACTGGGAGTCCCTAGGCCTGTACTCCTTCCAAACATGAAGTCTGACCATTCTCAGTTAGTATTTTGAAAGAGATGTAATGCCTATTTCAGTGATGTTTTCTTCTTAAGCATGCTGTACACGATTCATACTTACGCACATGAAGGCGGAAGAGGATGGCCAGCAGCAAGGCGGATGGACTCGAACGATGGCGGCCCCGTTGAGAGGCTAAAAGGCCAGCGGAGGGCAGATCATCCTGGAGGTCTAACAATGCGGTGGCTGCCAGTTGACGCTGCCGCGATGGCGCAGAATTCATCCATGGCGCAACCACTCAAGCTGCAAAGGGTGCTTTTCGCTTCCCTGAGCTGAGGGGTTAGCGCACGGTGAACTAAAACGCCCTTTAGGTCGGGATGGCATTTCACTCAGTTCGGGCTGCTCGCCTTCTTAATCAATCAATCAATCAATCAATCAATCAATTAATTATAGGCTGCTCGACTCCCAAATTGCTCTGAGCGGCTTACAACTAGAAACCAGTAAGTGCATACGGGCCTATAAAGGCATCCTTTTCCCGAAAGGTGTCCTTGGAGAAAAGTGCAGCGAGAGGGACACGGCGCCGGTGTCACGCCAACCTGCTTTATTCAACTTTAAAAGCCCTCACCTTCAATCCGGTCTGCTGCTTTGCCTGCCTGTTCCAAAAAGCAGCTGAGCCCCGGGACTTTTCCCCTTTCCCAAAGCAGTTGCAGCTCTTCCTTCCCCTCTTCATTTTGCATACTTGAAAGCAGCCCCAGGCCTGCTAGGACTGAAAAAAATCGGATTTTCCTCCTCCCCCCCCGCCTTTATCTGAATATTTTGGCAGCTGTTGGACGCCTTAAAAAAAAACCGGGCACGTGAGTTGTCTCCTATTTTGCGGGGGCGGGGATGCCCCCCAACTTTTAGGGTGATTCTAGGCGTGGGGAGCCCTAATTAAGCCTCCGTGCAAGTATCCCCACGGTTTCCAATCCCCCCTCTTTTAAAAACACTGGCGCGAGCACGTTCCGCGCTCTGCAAAGAAACCTTTGCAAACTTTCGGATTCAGCGCGGTGGCCGCCCGGCAGGCATGAGGAGGTCACATGACCCCGCCACAATAGCCGCCGGGGAGCGTCGTCCTCTAGTCTCTATGGTGACGGCCCTGCGCGCGCGGAGCGCTCTTCGCTCTATGGTGACGGCGAAAGGAAACGGCGAAGCTTCTCGGGTCAGCCTTGGTGGGTTGTACTTCCTGTCTCGGCGGCTCGCAGGTGCGGAAGGCCCGCGCTCGCCATGAACTTCTTGACGCGCATCCCGGAGCCGAATGAGGGGATCCGGCTGCGGCAGCCCGATACGGAGGCCGTGCTCGGGGGACGCGGCCTGGGCACCGGCAGCCTGTACATCGCGGAGAGGTGAGGGCGTCCGCCTGCCGGGGCTAGCCGAGGACGCCTGCGGAACTCCCCGCCACTGGCGGGGCCGAGAAGCACGCCGAGGCAGAGCAGCCGAGGCCGGGCCTGGAGCGCTCAGAATCTCCGGCCGGCAGGGGGTTCCCTGCCGCGGTATAATTGCAGCCTCCTTGATCTGAGTAATAACGGGCCTCTGCGGATGCCGCTTTCACCTGGACCCCATCTACTAACTGCATTCATCTGCAAATAATGACAATAAGTGTAAAAAGATGTGAAGGTCCTGGCCCCGTCCTGCTGCAAACGTGTGGCTCTGAGGAACAGATCCTTACCGTTTTAACCCAGAGTTTTTCAAACTTGGCTGCTTTAAGACGTATGGACTTCAACCCCCAGAATCCCCTGTGCTGGCTGGGGAATTCTGGGAGTTGAAGTCCACACATCTTAAAGTGTCCCCCTGTAATCGGCATTGAAACACAGACTGCACCTGCCTTCAAGGTACAGTATATATGATGGCAATAACCGATTTGATGATATACCTGCAAACATGTCTAAAGTATAAAGATCTGTGCCTGAGATCCTGACTGTTGTGCACGACAGAGCCAAAAACTGCTAAGTCAATCATTGTTATGGCTCATTCTGCATAGATGGTTACAGTCTGTGGTTTGATGGTGGTTTCAGGTGGATAACATTTTTTTTATTTTTATCCTGCCTTGTTTGTTTATACATGTGTCTGTGTGTGTCAACTCAAGGTGGCGAATATACATAATACTCCCGCCTCCTGTATCCATTAGAATTTGTGTCTTGGATCCAGACTTTGCTCCATAGCAGCTTAAAAAAATAATCACATTTATCATTGTTATGACTCATTCAGTGCAGATAGATGTAAACTATGATTTAACAGCTGTTTGGTGTAAAATCTGCAAGAATCCATGAAGATCTGTACCTTTACATTACAGTGATAAATCATCTGATTCATTACTGTAAAATTTCATTCATTCTATGCAGATGGATGTGATCTTGATTTGATGTGGGTCCCATAGAAGATATTGTGCAGATCTAATACGATTTACATGGAGTTGGCTTTTAGCTCCTTCCTGCCAAAAGTCAGTATATTAGCATATCCTGTAAAAAGGGTTTTCATCTTCTGGAGAGTTGTTCTTTTTCTGAAGAATTCACCTCTATATCCAGGTGGAAATTGCCCTTACCTATTAGGTTGAAATGGCTCTATACTTTTTATTTTCCTAAGACATGGTTGGGCCACTGTATGCATGTTTACAAAGAGGGATGTTTACTAAATTAAATTCTGCTCTCATCACTTGAGTTGTAACTTTGTTTTCTTGTTTTGTATTTTTCAGTCGGCTGTCATGGATAGCAAATTCAGGCCTTGGGTTCTCATTGGACTATCCCATCATAAGCTTACATGCCATCTCCAGGGACCTGAATGCCTACCCGTGGGAACATTTGTACGTCATGGTCAATGCAAAGTTTGAAGGTAAGAAGGTGGTATGGTTATGAGAACTTACATGCATAATAGGAGGGCACGGAAGCGTGGCTGTGTCATTGTCCCTGGGGGCCTGGTAGTATGGATGAACCTTTTCAATAGTACTGGATGAGATGTATGGTTGTATTAACCTGCTGATTGTGATTATGAGCTTTTAATGGTGATTTTAATATGGTTGTATGTTTGTTGCATCTATTTATATTTTTATTGTGTTTTACTGTTGTTGTTTTCAATTGTTGTGAGCCACCCAGAGTCACAAATCTAATGAATGAATGAATGAGCATAGATATTGAGGATCCACAAACAAGCCAGGAACATAATCAGTTGTTTTCTAGCTACATTATTAGAGCCATCTTCTACGAACACACATGCACACACTTCTTTTCACTGTCAAAAGTGGCACAGACTTAATGTCGCTATCGAAAGCTTCCTAGGCTAGTGAAATAAATGGCATTTTGGACTGGGAGCATAGCTTGTGAAGACTTCCTGAGAAATGTGCGGGGAGGTTGGGTGTTGATGGTTTTGATTCTAATAATCAACATTCAAATGCACATCTACCAAAAAGGAAGAAAAGTGGAGAAGTGGTCCTTCTCTTCCACTGGCCACGCAGTCAGATAAATGTTGTCTTTAGTCCCTTCCACTTATCAGTTCTAAGAGGCATCAATTAATGGTTTATTAATTTAGGTTTAAAGCAATTATATGGCCACCCATCCTGCCCTGCAACTCTGGGTGGCAAACAAACAAGAAGAGAAAACCATAATCAAATCAATATAAAATCAACCAATTTCATTAAAACATACTAAACCAGTAAAATGGCAATTAGAACTGAAACCTTCATCAGTTGGGGTCTCAGATCTTCCTGACTCCAAGGCCCGGGAAAGATTGTAATCTACAGTTCTCAGCTCTTTTCATGTTTTCCTTTTAACCTACTTTGGGTAGCCACAATGAAAGAATGCACATTGAATGAAAAGATATAGAAGAAAATAAGGTAAAGCTGTTATATAAAGAATGTCAGCCTATGTCTTAATGTCACGATCAAAAGCTTCCTAGGCTAGTGAAATGAATGATATTTTGGACTGGGAAAACAGCTTGTTGTTGAAGACTTCCTGAGAAATGCAGGGGTAGGTTGGGTGTTGACGGTTTTGATTCTCATAAACTGCTGAGCTTCCAATGATACAGCAGAGATGGGGAAACACAATTTTTCTAGTCATTTATTCTCTTGAGTTTCCCTTTCCCCTTAAGGGAGATGAGAAGAAAGGCTGGAAGTCTGGAAAACTTTTTTTTTTCCTATCTGGCTACCTCTGTGTAGGCAGTGGACATTTGGGATGGCATAGGACAACAGTCGGTTTGTCACAAGAGCTGGCTGTAATTGGAATGGCCTGCAAGTCCTGTAAAATAAAACTATAATAAATAAATAAAATAACAATAAAATTCAGAGCTGTGATTCTTAGGTGCCAAATAATAAGTCATGGGATTTGATGTTTCCTCTGAATTTCAGTTTCCTTAGCATCTTTTAAAAGCACCAGTAGACAGATTTTCTGAGTCTTACATTGCAAATGCAAGTTGTGTAAGCTACACCTTAGCTATTGGATTTCAGTTCCTGTTATCTCTGACCATTGGTGACGTTAGCTGGAAATGATGGCAGAAGACCCAAGGTGGTCCTAGTTCGCTGGAGAAGTGAGGCAGAAATGCCAGGTTCCTTAGTGTGCATCTTCATTTTTTATTTTTTAGTAGAAGAATCCAAAGAAAGTCCCATAGCGGAGGATGAAGAGGAGGAGAGTGACGATGAGTTTGAGCCGATCTCAGAATTCCGATTCGTACCCAGTGACAAATCAGCGTGTAAGTAGAAAAAATGATGAGAAACCAGGATCATACAGTATTGGCATGGAGGATATATCCTGGGTGAGGTTAGGGAGGGAGCCAAGCCTCTACATCTGTTTCTTTTTTTTTCAGAATAATGCTGTCTGACTGGCACTCAAACACTGTAACTTTTGGATATGTCCTCTTTCTTCATAGATGTTAAGCCCAGGGGGCAAGTATGTCATGTAAAATGATGTCTTCTCTGGATGGTGCTGCTCCTGCTCTATGGGGACTCTGTGGCCCAGTTGCCCTTACCAGCTGTATTGCTTGGCCTGGTCTTGCACAGTCTTCTCCCCTTTGCTTCCTTTGTCCTCTCTGCTTGCCCACCTCTTGGCGTTCATGGCTCGGATCTTCTCCATTGTCACCAAGCACCTTTGCTCTTCTTCCAAGTCAATCAGTCGCCTGGCCCAAGGTGGACTGTGGTGGCCATTTGTCATGGCTGTGAGTGCTCAGCTCTAACATTACGGAGCTGGTGGCAAAGCTTCAACTTCTAACTATCAAAGACCAAGAAGAAAAGCTTTTTCATTTGGAATGCTGAGGTCAAGAGGAGTCTTAGGGTGAATCTTAGCTCAGTCGATTAGACCAGTGATTTGAAGGATACCTTGTGATAGCAGATGGACTGATTTCTTGTAACTTTTAGCCAGACAGAATGCTCCCTACTAACTCCTGCTCACCATGCAGGTTACATTGTACTTGCCTTGCTTGTGACGGGTTCTCTTTTAGAGAATTCTGCATGTGTGCTCTCTGTGTTACAGTCCGGGCATCTGTACTTTATTCCTAAGCTAGACTCCACTTCCATTTCTTACTGCAGCCATTATAAGGGGGGTCATAGATCCCTTTTGCTTGGAATCAGACTCTGGAAATCAGACTCTGGGGGATTATGTCTTTATGCTAGCAAAGCTGCCCAATTGTCAAGAAACTGGTGTGCTCGCTCTACTTTCATGACTCAGTGAGGATTGAGTGTGGAAAAGCTGCATTCTGGCCATGAAGAGGTTTCCTGTGCAGAGTAAGGTAATTTCTTTATGGCCAAAATGCAGCTTTTCTGCACTGAACGGGTCCCTTACTTCTTGAGCAAGGAGTTCTGTTTCTGTATCTGGCAATCCTGTTTCTTGTTCAAACCGTTTAGACCTTGATGTTCCCAAGGGAAAACATAGTGAGCCATAGACCAAAAGAATTTCTGCCTGGGAAGTGAGAGGTTGATGCTGTCAGTAAAGGATCAGATGGTTTAACAACCTGACCCCGTTTAAAAAAACACCTTCACGGGGCAGTCATTAAGTGAGCAAATGTTGCGCTTGTGTTTTACCTAGTGGAAGCCATGTTCTCTGCCATGTGTGAATGCCAAGCCCTGCATCCTGACCCAGAAGATGAAGACTCAGATAACAATTACGACGGTGAGGAATATGACGTGGAGGCTCACGGTGAGTGGCTTGATTTCCACGATCTGCCTTGACTTTCCGTTGGTCTTGATCCGCATTAGGCCACGTTAACTGGCAGTTCTGTCTTTGTTCTAAGAGTCCCCCCCCAAAAAAGTCAGTTGGTTAATCATTTTGGACTAGTAGCTGTTGGTTACGCATACATCTTGGTTTCCTTACGATTTGCAGCAATTGCAGCATCATTCATTCAGTATCAGAAGGTTATTAAACATTTTACAGTGTTAGTTGCACCTTATTGAAGTAGTTCTTGGAAAGCAGTATTTTTGTTTCAACAATTCTGTGTATTTCAAGCTTAGAGCATTCTGATAATCACAAAAGTGGCTTTCATTTCAGCTCTCTTTAGATCCGTGTTTTTCAAACTTGGCAACTTGCTGGCTGGGGAATTCTGGGAGTGGAAGTCCATACATCTTGAAGTTGCCAATTTTGAAAAATGCTGCTTTAGATCCACTGGCTGATCTGATTCTAGAATTATAGATGGATCCCCAGAGCCAGAAGCAAATGGCTGTTGCATCAGAAACCACCTATGGACTTTCTGCAGCCACTGTTAAAAGCTGGCTGAGGAATTTTTGGAGTTGAAGCCCACACATCTTAAAGTTGCCAAGGTTGGGAAGCACTGCCATAGCCAGTGAAGCTTTCACCAAACAAACCAAGAGCCCAGTCAATTAGTCTTATAATTATCATACACACACACACACACACACAACCCCCTCCCCATTTACATACCCACAATAATACATACCAATAAAGGAGGATAAATAGAGATAAATTGAGAGTGCCCTTCTCCCCTGCTAATGAAAGGTCCAAGACTCCAAAGAGTTATTTTGGGGAAAATCTCCGCTTTTCAATTCTGTGTACTTATAGGCAGGCCGTGGTACCTGTGCTGGTTCACACAAAACGTTTTCACACTTTGTTGTGGCCTCGTGCCTTTCCCTCTTGTTTTGATGTGCCAGTTCATTTCTCAAGGGAATTGAGCCTTGATTAGTAGTACTGCTTAGGCCAGTGTTGTCCAAACTTGGCCACTTTAAGATGAGTGGACTTCAACTCCCAGAATTCCCCAGTCAGCATGGCTGGCTGGGGAGTTCTGGGAGTTGAAGTCCACTCATCTTAAAGTGGCCAAGTTTGGACAACACTGGCTTAGGCAATCACAATAAATAGAGGTTTCCTTTAGTTCGTTTCAACTTGGCAACTGTCAATGGTGCCAAGCAATGGTTTTGTCTGTATTCTTCTATAATTCTTCTATAATTATAATTATTCTATAATTATTATGTTCCTTCTTCCGGCCAGCTGGTATTAGAAAGTTATACAGCGCACGTAGTAGGATTTGGAGAGACCAGACTAGGAGACGTATACAGACTAGAATGAAGAATGAGGATATATATGTACAGAACAAATGATATAAACAATACCATACACGTTTCATATCATTCCATAAATGTAGAAATGATTTGGGCAGTGTGGGCCCCGCTGTGATCTCATGATCCTGGGACCTTGTACCAAACAAAATAAGCTAGGATTTAGGCTTCATTTGTGCATTTTTGACTTTCTGTGCTGCATGATGCCAAACTTACTTGCAGCTGTCTTAAATTGCATTTGTGTTTTAGTCTTGTTTTTGATCTGCTGGAAAAATCAGTCGTGGATTTATTCGTTGTTTTTGTTCAGTGGACAAGTCTGTTTTGCTTCCCATGAGTGTTCAGAGTGTAGTAGAGTTAAAATCAGCACATCAAGCAGCTGGAACAAGACTGCATCGCTAAATCTAAAACTAGAAAGAGCCTTGGTTTCAAGGAAAACAGGTTAAATTCTAACAGTCATTCACATGTATTGTAATTGCCTGATTCCAGTTTGCAGTACAGAATATCAGCTTGTTCCTTGGAAGGAAATCAAACAACTGCCTGTGTTCAGTGGTTTTGTCCAGGCACGATGATATTAACTTTAAGGCTAAAATGCATTTTGGATTTTGTTCTTGGCACAGAAATTGGTCAAGGTGATATCCCCTCCTTCTACACGTATGAAGAAGGCTTGTCACATTTAACGGCCGAGGGTCAGGCTACCTTGGAGAGATTGGAGGGCATGCTGGCCCAGTCTATAAGCACTCAGTACCACATGGCTGGCGTACGGACGGAAGATTCTCTCAGGGAATTTGAAGGTACGAATTCATCTTGCAGGGTTTCGTGACGAAGGTTGGGATTTTTTAAGGGCAGTCTCCAGTCGGGTTTTAAGCCGGCAGAACCATCTATACCTGGTGTCCTGCTTTCCAAGTTGGCTGTGTGTTTTTGTCTATGTATTTTTTAATCTGTAAGCCACCCAGAATATTGTGGAGTCAGGTGGCCTCGAAATAAATAGAACCACATATTTTGGAGGCTTCAGGCAGTTAGTTACGGGGATGCGCAAGATGTTTTGTTCTTGGAATATACTATTTTGCTTTCGAAACAGACAGATCTGGGGCCAATTATTGCCTTCTGGAAGTTCCAAGTCAGGAAGTGTTTTGTGCCATTCCAGATGTTTCAGGGCCAACACACTCAACATTTGGATCAACCTGCTCCAGGGGACAAAAGGAAGATGCTGGGAACATAGGACTTTATTTTGCATAGAATAGTCGGATGGTGTCATATGTGCTGGAAGTTCTCACCTGTCGGATTGCAAATGCAGTGAAATCTCACTTTACCTTGATGCAATGGGCTTTACTCACAGTGGATCAAATTCCACTGGGATTTCTGTCACTGGCACAACAATGCTGTGACTCAAGTGATGCAGTGCGCACAATGACATCATTACAGATTACCCCATTGGCATCAGTGCGCATTATTTGTGTGATGATATCATGAGACAACTGATCTAGAATCTCCATGTTGACATATTTTTACATTTACTGACTTTTACTAGTAATGGTAAATAGTTACTATTACATGCTATTAAATAGTATTTAAATAGTAAAGAGAGCCAATGTGGTGTAGTGGCGAAGGTGCTGGCCTAGAAAGCAGGAGACTGTGAGTTCTAGGCCTCCCTCCGGCATGAAAGCCAGCTGGGTGACTTTGGGCCAGTCGCCCTCTCTCAGCCCAACCCACCTCACAGGGTTCTTGTAGGAAAAATAGGAGGCAGGAGGCATGTTTGCCACCTTGAGTTGACCAAATTAAATTAAAAAATGGTGGGATAAAATCATCATCATCATCCCAGGTCCTTGGGAAGGACTCAGTAGGTGGATAAAAATGCCAAATCCAGTCTAAACATCTGGCTGACTGTGACCAACAATAAAAGTAATAGCTGCTGCAAGAAGATCACACAGACTGACTACAAACAACGGCATGACAAAGTAACAATGGTGAACTGGAATCCCCGCAAGAAATATCATTTGCCTGCAAGCAAGAACTGGTGGGACCACAAAACAGACAAAGTCATAGAAAATGAAGAAGCCGAAGTGTTCTGGGACTTTAGAATGGAAACAGACAGGCACCTGCCACACAACACCCCAGACTATAGACAAGAAAGACCAAAAAGTCTGGATAGTGGACATTGCAATACCTGGAGACGGCAGAAGAGAAGAGAAAGAACTGGAGAAAATCACAAAATATAAAGACCTGCAAATAGAAATAGAACGACTTTGACAAAAGGAAACAAAGATAGTCCCAAGAGTAATAGGCGCCTTGGGTGCAATGCCAAAACATCTGGAGCACCACTTGAAGGCCATCGGCATTGACAAAATTACCACAAGTCCATTGCAAAAGGCAGCTTGACTTGGAACAGCTTATATCCTGCTAGAGATGATACTTCTAACACCATCAAACAACAACATCTGCCTCTCCCAGGTCCTTGGGAAGGACCCAACAGGTGGAAAAAATGCCAAATCCAGCCTAAACATCTGGCTGACTATGTGACCAACAACAACAACAATAATAGATTCCCTAGAAATAAATCTGTTACAAGGAGGTGATACTGAACCTCCTCTCCAGGTCTTTCAGTCCCCTGCAGTTCCGATAAGTAGGCCGTGACCAAACAGAAGCACCCAACCCTTCACCCATAAACTTTGCCAGAGAATGAGACTGCGCTGTTTCTCTCTCAGCCTTTTAAAAAGGCTAATGACTGACTCCCACCTTCCTGTGCTTCAAAATGGGTAACTCTAAACTCCCAAGGATTGTATCATATCTGTCTTTAGCCAGAACCTTTCATTCTGGACCCTTTGCTGCACAGGAATCTTTCCTTTCAGTGGCCAAAATTGCTTGGATTGATCTATGATAAGCTGCTGTGCTTCCTTGTGTTCTTGATGGGATAATGTCTCCAATAATCATTTTATTTTATTGCTTTACGTCCGTGTTGTCCAAACTTGGCCACTTTAAGATGAGTGGACTTCAACTCCCAGAATTCCCCAGCCAGCATGAGTTGAAGTCCACTCATCTTAAAGTGGCCAAGTTTGGACAACACTGCTTTACGTTCTCCATTTTCACTGGTGTGGTCTACAGCTCAGAGAGCTGTGTTTGCTGAGCGCTCTTATAAAAAGCCTTCCCGTGGCGTCCCAAGGTACCTTGTGTCGATGGCCTGTTCCGTTTGTGTGGTATCTCCAGCCTGTTGCTGTGTTTGCTTTCAGACGGGATGGAAGTGGATGCGGCACCAGCAGTCACGGGACAGTTCGAAGATGCAGATGTTGACCATTAAGGAAGGTAGGATCAACAGTTTCTCTCCCTTTGGTGTAATCCCACTGAGCCTCCGAATTCATCTGCTTGCTTTCACTCAGAGGATTGTCCAGTTTGTTTAGACCCTCCCTCTGCTTTTCAGTTCCTCCTCTGGCCAAGCCTCAACTTTTCAAAGCATACCGAACGTTTTAATAAGAACTATTGAACATTGACATTCCCTGAATTACATTCCCTCAACCTCCATTTCTTAATAGGGCATCTAGGATAGAGTGTTTCAGTCGGATTTTAGAGACGAGACAATATTTATAAAATGTTTACCCCATAATATCATGGGTAATATCGTGAGTAATACTTTTATGCATAAAATACTCACCCTGCCATATCCTAGATAACATCAAAGTAGCTTGCAGTGCAGAGTTTTAAAAAAGCGATAAAAACTAGAGTACACTAAGAAAATCAGTTGGTTGCTTTGAGCCAGATACTACTTTTCTTTGCTAACCTACTTTGCAGTGTTTTTAGGATGATAATATAGAGCAGTGTTTCCCTTTTTTTTAATACATTTATTTAAGATTTTTTTTTCATAGAATAAAAGACAAATCAAAAGAAAAAAAGCAGCAGAAGAAATAAGAAAGTGCAAGAAACGAAAAAGAGAAAAAGAACTAAAGAAATACATGAATGCCTTCCAACTTTCTTTTCAAGAGATAATTATAATCTTAGTGTCCTCCTCCCTCTTAGATGTTATACAAGTCCCTTCAGCCCCTCATTTAATCCATGTCTTTCTTAATCTTCAAATCCATAAATCATTTCTTTTCTTCTTTCAGCAGAAAGTCCAATATAGAGCAATGTTTCTCAACCTTGGCAACTTCAAGATGTGTGGACTTGAACTCCCAGAATTCCCCAGCCAGCCATGCTGGCTGGGGAATTCTGGGAATTGAAGTCCACTCATCTTAAAGTTGCCAAGGTTGAGAAACACTGATATAGAGGTTGGAGAATGCTGGATTCCTGTAAAAATGACAATACCATTTTTCCCCCCAGTGGTGCCAGCTGTAACTTGGATATGTCTACTCCATCTTCTTCTTCTTGGATTTACAGGTAGTCCCCAGTTTAAGAACAAGTTCCGTTCCCAAGGTCTGTCCTTAAGCTGAGTTTGTATGGAAGCTGGAACAGTAGTATTGTATAATACTGTATAAATAGTATTGTATAATGAACTCGAACCATTGTGTATTTCACTCAAATCATTGTGCATTTAACTTGAATTTTGCTACAGTAGACTCCGTTCTTAACTATGGGTCATCGGTAAACTAGGCATTCTTAACCCAGGGACTGTATTTTATATCTTTGCTGGCATCATCAGCTGTCAATTGCAGTTTACATTAGGCATTTTTAAAGTTGGAAAAACAGACATCTTTTAAGTGTTTCCATTTTAAATGGGTCAGAAATTTCAATTTTTCCTAAAACAAATCCTTCAATTCTTTCTAAATGTTAGCACTGTTGTTGAATTGGGGAAGGGGGAATCTAACCGAATTTACTAACAGAACAAAATAGAAACTGCTTTATGCTAACAGAACAGAGTAGAAACCCTGGAAGGAGCACATTAACTCCCGGATAGTTGCTAACAGAATTATGACACAGCCTGTGTTCGTTTCATATCCTGCTGGGTTCCAGAATCTGTGCAAATACTTGATGAACCTGCTTTACTGAAGCATAAAACCCTGAAGCATTTGTGAGGCCATCTGATGGCTACATCTGGATCTCATTTCTACTTTTCAGATCATTTGCCACTTTAGCAATAAAGAGGTCATCAAGAAAAGTAATTGTTCAGCCCTTGGTTAATGACGTAGTTGATGGGTTCTGTGTTTTTTATATGCATAAGATATATGCATGAAACTGTGCTTTATGAACAATAGTTTCTACAAAGGTGGCCCACACTTTTTTAAAAAATGGCATCAAACAAATATTTGTGGAGAAATGTCGGGGGCAGTGTTGAGGCTGCCTCCCTTAAATAAGCCAGCAGAAACAGTGTTCTGTGACTGCTTAGGAGGAAGAAATTTAAATTATTTGGATAGCTCACAAAAGAACCCCAGAATTCCAGATCAAGACCTATTTGGGATGTATCTTACTGCATCATTTTCTAGACCGTGTTTCTCAACATCAGCCCCTTTAAGATGTGTGGACTTCAACTCCCAGAATTCCCCAGCCAGCATACTGGCTGGAGTGTTCTGGGAGTTGAAGTTCACACATCATAAAAGTTGCTGAGGTTGAGAAACACTGCTATAGAGGTTGGAGAATGCTGGATTCTTGTAAAAATGGTAATGCACCATTTTATACCCCAGTGGTGCCAGCTATAATCTGGATCTGTCTACTCCATCTTAGCTTCTTGTTCTTGGATTTATTTTATGTTTGCTGGGGCTACAAACTGATTCCTGATTTTCCCTAAGGAAAAAAGTTCAGGACAGGCTTTCTCTAGGGGCTGGGGGCTTGAGTGGGAGGGGGCAGATTCTCTTTCCTTTATACTGCTTCAAACATGCCATCCCAACCTTTTGAAAGCAAGATGTGCCTGTGGACTTGTTTAGGAATGGGAAGGAAATGAAACCTCACTGAAAGAGGTTCCAAATTCTCCTGGAAAAACCTGCCAAGTGCTAAAGAGGGAGAGCGTAGGCATGCAGTGTGTGGGCGGAAAATTTGGTATAGAAGTAACTTTTGGTTGTAGCTTACATTCTGCTTAGCACAGATCCTTCGTGGGCAGATCATTCATAGTTTATGTTCTTTTTTTAAGATGTTTAATTTAAAAAAATACCATGGGGGGGTTGAAGGAGGAAGAAGGCATGTTACCTTCCAGATACCTGATCTTGTTTCTTTCCTTCCCACTTTTCTCCTGTTACTGCTTTTGGCTCAGAGCTGCGCTTTGCCAAGTGTTTCCAAGCCAAATCACAAGGGAAGAAACAGATTTGCATAACTTGGCTTAGTTTTTTTTTACGCTGATGTGAGTTTTTCAAAGCCTACTTGAAAAGAAAACTAATGTGAAGACGTGTCGGGACCTCGCCGGTGCTGGACGGGTGTGTCGTGTTATAATGCTTCATATTTCCCCCGTTTTCTTGCTTTCTGAAACCCAGCATCTTGTGTCTTTCAGATTCTCTTGGTGGTTCCAAAGCAGGCTTCCCGAGATTGACAACGTTACAACAATCGTTACCATTCCTCTATAAGACCTAAACATGAAGACTGTAAATGGTTTTGTAGCTGTGCTTATAAAACATGATCTAACTCGTGTGTGTGTCCGTGTGAATGTATGTGTGTGTGTATACCCACACACACACATCCACCCTCGCCCACACGCGAAATTACAATAGCTTGGCTTTGATTGGAGAATTAATCATGGTTTACTGTTGGAAAAGCTTTACATGATACTAGAGGGTAAGGAACAAAGTTGTAACTTAGAATTCTAGATTGTTCTAGGATCTTTCCCATATGTTTTGAGCCTGTTTGACTACAGCCAGTTTCACACAACAAGAATTATTATGCTTTATTTAAAGCAATGTTTCTCAACCTTGGCCACTTTAAGATGTGTGGACTCCAACTCCCAGGATTCCCCAGCCAGCAAAGCTGGCTGGGGAATCTGGAAGTTGGAGTCCACACATCTTAAAGTGGCCAAGGTTGAGAAACACTGCTCTAAAGTGACCAGAGCTACGTCAGAGGTATGAAGTCAAGGACATTGTGAAAATCCCGTAAAGAACTGACTCTGAGTCTCTCAGAGAATCTGGTATTACGCTTCTAAGGGTCTGCTTTGGCATGGAGCAGACGGTTTTGTGCTACAGATAAATAATCTTGTTTCTCTGCTATAAATAAAAACGAAATGGTTCAATAAATATAATTTTTGTATCTTACAGCTTCGTTGCTTATTGCTGGGAACTTATTTTTCACGTTTCTGCTCAGGCTAAAAGCGGCTGGTGTTTATGGTGATAGGTGGATAAGGAAACCTTTCTCAATTCCTATAATAGCCACTGTATACCTTTCACATTATGTGGGGCTCGAGTGTTTTTCACACCAGTGTTTTTCAAACTTGGCAACTTTAAGAGGTGTGGATTCCAACTCCCGGAATTCTCCACCCAGCAAGGCTGTTTCTCAAGTTCCCAGTGTAGCCTACAATTCTGTGTTTTCCTGGTGGTCTCCCATCCAAGCCCAAGTTTTTTTTTTTAAGCCTAGCCCAGGTCTGCTGTGTGCTACCATCTGATTATGTGAAATGCAGGAAGTGCACCTGATGCCTTTATGGGGATTATGGAAATGAGTGAATATTGGGGGTGCCTTTCCTAAAAGGCTGGGGGGAAAAAACGTACAAGCGGAGCAAAAGTAAAGTTTTCTTTATTAAGAAAATAGCCATTTTCTACTGCGTTAAGGCAGTATTAACCTCCTGTGCAAGTTAGTTCAGGCATGGCTCATATTTCAGCCACTGGTGCACGGCATTCAAGTTTCACAGGGTAAGGGAAATGCAGAATTATGGTTTCTAACCCAATTAGCGTAGGGACTAGAAATCAAAATATGCCACTTCTTTGCCTGTTTTGCTGCACAAGTACTTTGATGCCTCATTTCAGTAGTTCTGTAACACCAACAATTATAACATGTCCAATATATATAATATAAACTATTATAACATGAATTTTGCCACCATTTTGAAGGAGACAACTGTCACATTAACAGAAATCTTTTAGCTGGAATACAAAGTTGATGGCAATTTCTCGTTACTTCAATATTCTTTAAATATAAACCATGCAAAAAATCCCCCAAAACCTCTTCCATCCATTAACAATTTTAAGACACTTCCTTTCAAAAAATACCTGGGTGATTTCAGGCATCATCCTCTGTCAATTCCAGTTTACATTAGGCATTTTTAAAATCAGAAAGACTGACATCTTTAAAGTGTTTCCATTTTAAATGGGTCAGAAATTTCAATTTTTCCTAAAACAAACCTTTCGATTCTTTCTAAATGTTAGCACCGTTGTTGGATTGGGGAAGGGGGAATCTAACCGAATTTACTAACAGAACAAAATAGAAACTGCTTTATGCTAACAGAACAGAGTAGAAACCCTGGAAGGAGCACATTAACTCCCGGATAGTTGATAACAGAATTATGACACAGCCTGTGTTCGTTTCATATCCTGCTGGGTTCCAGAATCTGTACAAATACTTGATGAACCTGCTTTACTGAAGCATAAAACCCTGAAGCATTTGTGAGGCCATCTGATGGCTACATCTGGATCTCATTTCTACTTTTCAGATCATTTGCCACTTTAGCAATAAAGAGGTCATCAAGAAAAGTAATTGTTCAGCCCTTGGTTAATGACGTAGTTGATGGGTTCTGTGTTTTTTATATGCATAAGATATATGCATGAAACTGTGCTTTATGAACAATAGTTTCTACAAAGGTGGCCCACACTTTTTTTAAAAATGGCATCAAACAAATATTTGTGGAGAAATGTTGGGGGCAGTGTTGAGGCTGCCTCCCTTAAATAAGCCAGCAGAAACAGTGTTCTGTGACTGCTTAGGAGGAAGAAATTTAAATTATTTGGATAGCTCACAAAAGAACCCCAGAATTCCAGATCAAGACCTATTTGGGATGTATCTTACTGCATCATTTTCTAGGCAGTGTTTCTCAACGTCAGCCCCTTTAAGAGCCGTGGACTTCAACTCCCGGAGTTCCCCAGCCAGCATCTGGCTGGGGAATTCTGGGAGTTGAAGTCCACACATAAAAGTTGCTGAGGTTGAGAAACACTGTTCTAGACATTGGGCAAAATGTTCATAATTGTCTTCATTATGAACATTTGCTCAATGTTTTAGCTCGTATCCTATTCCCCATCTACATTTTCTTTATAAATGCACTTGTGTGACACTTTTTAGTACATTTTTTAATAGCCTGTTTCCCCTTAAAACAGACAAACTCATGTCTACTGGAAGAGGTGAAATTTGCATAAAGGAAGATGATTCCCTTTAACAGGCCGGGGTGTTCTGTGTTCAGCTCATTCAGAAAGACTACATCCATTTGAAAAGTAAACAGATCCTTGCAATTTTGAAATACAAGCCTCAGCTTGGGAGAGTTTTAAAGCGCGGGAATGTAGAATGCCTTAAAACCCTATGCTCAAAATCAACCTCTGAAAGATGTTGGAAGATTTCAATGCCGGTCTCCAGTAAAATGGGAAAAAGAGACTCCATCCACTTTCATAATGAGATGCTTGAACATCTGTCTTCTCTACCTTAAACTTCTCTGCGTAGCCCAGGAAGAACTTCATCCCATATAACAGTCACGAGCACAGATCCTGAAACAGTAAAAACAGACTCTTCAGCTCCTGTTTGAAAAGTGTGCAAAGCAGTGTTTTTCAGCCTTAGCAACTTTAAGGTAGGTGGACTTCAACTTCCAGAATTCTGGGAGTTGAAGTCCACCTATCTTAAAGTTGCTAAGGTTGAGAAACACTGGGGTAAAGGGAAAAAAAACACAGATTAAAATAGGAGTGGAGTAAACAGGCATCTGGGGATCAAAAAAGTCAAGATACTAACCACAACTGCAGCCACTGTCCTGACTTTTATGACCCCCCCGCCAACCACTGCCGTGAGTTTAAAGATTTCAGGATATACAAGGAGTATCAAGTTTTTATTGCTGTGCTGTTCAGGACTCAAGCTGAAAATGGAAAACGGGGGCCAAGACTTCACCCAGGCCTTTGGCAGGGGAGAATGAGAACGCTGGCCTTATCACGCTTGTCATCGTTTATTAGTATGATTTTTTGATTTTATTGTAATTTCTTTGATTGTCGCGAGTCATTGAGATTGGGCGGCCTGCAAGTTTATATAGAAGAGAATCTCTGTAGCTCAGGGTTGAACGGGGGAGTCCTAGTCTGTTTCTCTGAAAAATAGAAACATAAAACCACTCACCTATGCATGGTGCCACCCAATACACCGCCACGTAATTCCAAAATTGCTCCGCAAAGCAGCTTATGTGCAAGGAAAAAGCCAGGGCTGGATTAAATATCGCGCCAGTGAGGCTTCCTCCTGCCAGAGACAAAAACAAAACGTTTCTCCTCTAAGACTTCACGCAACTTTTAAAAGCCAAAGAAGTTAGATCGGCTAGCGCGAGAACCAAGGATAATTTACAGCCCGTAATATGCCCCTGTTGAAGTGTGATGACTCGAGCGCTGGGCCAAGCAGTAGACGCTATAGGAAGAAAGATGCGTTAGTCTACAAGAGCAAAAAATCAAGTAGCATGTTTTCTGGGAAATACGTTTTATTAAAAGGCAGAAGCTTTCATGAGCTGCAGGTTTCAGAGGCTCTTGGACGACGTCTTCCGTTCTGGGGGAGATGAGCGGCATACAAATTTAATTAATTAATTAATTAAATAAATAAATGTTATCTGTATTAGCCATATTGTCAGGGTTAGGGTGGTTGGTGTTTGGCAATGCTTGGAAGGTCACATATTTTCTACCTTGGTTCCAAGTCTGTCCCTATATGGCTTGCTCGGTAGAGTCTACGGCAGTCTTTCTCAAGCTTGGGAACTTTAAGATGTGTGGACTTCAACTCCCAGAATTCCCCAGCCGGCATTCTGGGAGTTGAAGTCCACACATCTTAAAGTTCCCAAGCTTGAGAAAAACTGGTCTACGATATCAAGCTTCTGAATTGTAACTGGAGCAGTCAAGGACTGCCTCTTGAATCACAGCAGAATTAATCCAATTAGCTCTCCCACCACATCATCAGTTTTATTCAAAAGGAAGGCAAAAAGGAACATTATAAACATGGGCAGATGTCCTCTGCAAGGCCCTGCCATCCCACCGTAGCAATTCCAGTCGAAAGCAATCCTGTTGGGGGTCACTTCCGGAGGTCAGACAGATCCATACGTCCACAGAGGCTACAATCTTTGCTAGCCACCACGCTCCAAAGGAAAGTATGACCAGGACAAAAAGGAGAATGAAGAACTGCTGATTAAATTTAGTTATCTGTAAAGAAGGTGTCCCACTGATAAAATTAAAGGATACGGCCTGTCAGCATGTAGCCATCATCACTCCGTCACGTAGAAACTTGCAAGTATGCGGACCAATAACCTTCCCTTCTTTCAGCATATATAGACCAAAAGAGGGGGGGGAATGATGGGGAAGGGGTAGCTATGAAGGGGGAAAAAAATAAGTCCTGTCTAGATATTATGAAAAGTTTCAATTCCCGATGCAAACAGCCCATTCCAATGTTCTAAAGCAGTGCTTCTCAACCTGGGCAGCTTTAAGCTGTGTGGACTTCAACTCCCAGAATTCCCTGGCCAGCCATGCTGGCCAGGGAATTCTGGGAGTTGAAGTCCACACAGCTTAAAGCTGCCCAGGTTGAGAAGCACAGGTCTAAAGGTTAATTTCAGGAAAATCCGCCTTTTCCAGCAAGGATCTTTGCAGCCCTTTGTATCTCTTACCAATTTCTTTGTTTTAAACCGCTGATTTTATTCTTCTAACATAATGATAAGGCTACCTGCACCTCACACACCAAGGAATAATAATAAAGGTAATTATTTGTGGGACAACAGAATCTGATATTACTCTAGGCTAGTGATGATCAGGTCTTTTGCCAGTTATGTTAGGTATGATCCAAAGTAGCAAAAAGGGGAACCAGACTGGGAGCAGAGCAAGTCATGGGGTCTCCTGCTCATTTCCCATAAGTAGAATTCCCTCGCGCACGCACACAAAATTATCCCATATGGAAAATTCAAGTTTTGGAATCTCTGTAAAATGCTTCCGCTTCCTTATGAAACCTGTCTGCTCTGTAGAGCCAATGACCTCTTGCTCTCCATTTCTGCTTCTCAACTGGACATCGGCTGTGGGGGGGGTGTCAATGTTGGACCCGACACAGTCACAGAAAAGGCCCATCTCCGACTCCTGCAAGAAGGGACTGTTTTCTTGATGGACGTGGCATTTACCAACGGATCTCACAGCAGTGGTGTGCTGCTCTGAAGATTTCGGATGAAGTCCCAAACCGAACAGATTCCAAAGGTGAGAGGGCACTGATATTGTCTTTGGTAAACCACAGTGTTTGCATTTGAGGATTTCCCAAACTCTGCAGGGGAAAGTTAATGATCAACGATGGCAACGTTCGGATGGAGTATGTTCTTCAGATTCTTTCACACACCCTTAGGGAAGGGCCATTTTTTCCATGATACAAACCGCACAGAACTGGTGCTTTGTTACAGCCCCCCTAGTAAATTAGGAGTTGGATTATCTTCTTTCCCAGAGGACTTTACTCAAGAGTCTACAGAACCATTCTGTGTGAAGAATCACTGCAGCAGGAACAGGCAACCTGTTTTTCCTCAAGGGTTCCTTGTGGTCAGGACAGGGGCCAGGAGTGAGCAGATGTGTCCATTATGTACCTACACGTGTGCATAAATACACATAAGCATGTCTCTCCCCACATGCTTCCCTCTCTTAGCTCAGCAAGATGAGATCTTTCAGCCCATCAAACAGCTGTTGGGAAGCCTGAAAGGAACCCAAGGGACTGGGAGATCTGCTGAAATGGTTGGGATGAAGCAGGCCAGTGGCCTTAATGCAGCAGCATAGAGTTGATTGGTGTTAATCGTGGAGCGATTACCTACAAAAATCAGAATCATGCTAACTATGGGTTTGCCTGTGACACTCTATAGAAGCAAAAGTTGGACTTTGAAGAAGCAGGAGAGGAAGAATATTGATGCTTTTGAGCTTTCGGGTTGGAGAAGACTCCTGAGAATACTGTGGACAGCCAAGAAAACAAACTGACTGATCATCGAACAAATCTACCCAGAGTTCTCACTTGAGGTACAAATGACCCAGCTCAAATTATCCTCCTTCAGATACATGATGCGAAGACCCAGGTCTCTGGAGAAGGTTCCAATCCTGGGAAAGGTGGAAGGAAGGAGAAGAGGACAACCAGCAGCAAGGTGGACAGACTCAGTTATGGTGGTGATGATGCATCATTAGAAGACCTGAAAGACCATATTAGGGATAGATCATCACAGAGAAAATCTACCGATGTGGTCACTAGGAGTTGAAAACAACTTGATGACACCTAAGCAATCAATCAGTCCTGGAGGGAGGGTTGCACCAAGGGCCTTCTAAGATTTTAGGGCCAATGTCATCTCCCATCCCTCCCTCCATCTTCATTATTTTAAGGATAATGCCAGACTTCCTTACATGATTGTTACTGAGACAACAGATGTAAAGCAGCATGCATGTAATTTAGGTGCCATCTGGTTGGATACATCTTCAGATGATTGAATGGCCAAGTACTTGCAATCCTGATTTTTCCTTAGTGGCTACTTGTAGCTCTTCTAAAGACATTCCAATAATCTTTCTAATCCCATCCATCCAACTTGTTGGTTGCCTTTCTCTCTGTCTACTTTCTTCACCCTTTTACGTACAGTCCTATTTTCAAGTTGGTAGTCATTCCGCATCCCGTGCCCAAAGTATGTGAGTTGCTGCTTGCTGATCATAGCCTCGAGGGAGCAGTCCTGACCTCAGTTGGGTCTCCTTGTAGCACACAGTTCTTTTAGGAATCATCTCCAAATCTGTAACTGGAATGTGTTCTTATTCTTTCTTTCGCTTGTCCCCCTTTCATAGGCCTTCCTTTACCTGTTCTGATCTTGGATGTCACTGCAAATAGTTTTGCCTATGAGGCAGTTTAAATAAAGAAGTTTCTCTTCTCTTCTCTGAAGTTCTGGCTTTATCCTTGACACTCGTCTCCTGCCTTGTATGGGCCAGGCAATCAGTGCCGGATACCAATTTATGGCAGAATTGGCTAACTATTCTTCATGATCTTGGCTATGTTGATCATTGACTTCTTCCAAAGAGTTACCTCTTTACAACTCAGGCACAACATTCATCTTTATCTTGAGCTTGGGGGCACCCTACCTTTTTCTCTTCTTCCCCATCAGCTGTAAGTTCATTAAGCGTGCTGGTTGACATTACTTTCCTCTTGTTAGCAATAATATTAACCCAGATTTTTTTTTCTTCTAGTTTTACTTTTATATCCAGGTCAAAGTCTTCTTCACTTTCAACTAACAAGAGTGTCCACTTACAAGTACTTGACCCCTTTCGGATTTTGATTGATTGATTGATTGATCGCATTACTTCTCTGCCAGAATCCAAAGACTCCTGGTGGTTTACAACAATGAAAACATAAAATGTTGCAGAGAAGACACAATGAAAATGCTATCAAGGATAAAAACCCATACAGTCATCACTTTAGCACCAGATACCACCCACCTGCATAGGTAGCTTCCATTTTCAAAGGCCACCTTCTGGAATGAAGTCAAGTTTGGCCCAGTCTGACCTCTTCCCTACTAACTAGAGGAATGTCTTCTGACTTGGTACCTAAACTCATCTAAGCCTTGTGCTGGATCCATACAGTTTTCATGGCAACCAGAAAGAAGTTCCACGTTGGATTTTGGAGTTCTTCCTCCTAGTAGTTCCTTCCTTGTGTGGCTGCAGAACCAGTCCTGCCCTGACATTCCCCTTCACCTCCCACTCCCCTCTCAACCATACCACCAAGGAGGACCTTAGGAACAGCTCAACATCTCCTGGCGTCTCTTGGGTCCTTATTGCTACTGAGCCCCTCCCCCACCCCCGTGGCCCCGCAATAAATCCTTAGTAAGAAAACCACGCTGCTAGCAACCCAGCCATATGAAACTTCTCCAACACCTTCTAACCTTTGTTTTACATTAGAATTGGGAGCATTTTTCTTTCCATCGATTAACATGTCATGATATTGTTCTGAGGGCTCCTGACTCAGTCTGAGTCAGTCCAGATTGGTACAATTATGCCGTAACTGAGCAGTAAACATACCAATGAGCTAAGCTCCAAAGGGTGAATTAGCAGAAGTGGCTGGCAGAGACCATCTCCCTCTCTCCACCTTTTTGAAGAGATAATGAACTTGGCAAAGGCAGTGTTCAGGGGAAATGATGTGCTGGGCTTACGAGAAGCAACCACAATCTATAAGAGTATTTATATAGAGACCCTGGGCCTGTTGGTTCTGCACCTCAGATGGTTATAAGAAGGCCTCCATCATCTTCTCAGTTCAGTTCCTCTTCCAAATTGAATCAATTCCTAACACATTATTGGATTTTTTACGGACTCCGGGCTCAGATCTCGCACAGCACCGTAACCAACCCGTGTACTCTCTTTCAGCTTTCATCGACCTTAGGCACTTTGCCCAAAGGCAGGGAGTTGCAGCAATGGCAGTCTGAAATTCTTTGAAAGCACGACTTCGCCTATCTTGCCCTCGGCTCGTCCTTCACCTAGAATTCAGTAAAGAAACATACGCAAGCGAAATCTTCCAAATGGTTCAGTGGTGCACCGATCAAGGTTTTGGAAACTGGCGATCTGTGGAAGGTGTTGAGAAGGACATTGTCTCGAGCCTTCCCAGTTCAAACAGGTTTCAAAGTGAAGTGAAACCCGGTTTGGCAGGGACCAGTTTGAATATGGCAGATACAGAAATGACTGCAACTCCTTCTAGCTTCCAAGTCGAGTTTGAAAAAAAGGAGTTTAAATCCTGCTGGGCTACAGAATTTTAACTGTTTGATCTGGCAACCTTCCATGCTTGGCTGAATGATAGAGGGTTTGTTTTCTGCCTACTTTCTGCCAAAACCAATATTTTCAAATACCTCAGGGGGACTTAAGAGGATCCTAAACAAAAGCATAAAAGTCAGATGACCGACTGGAAGTCCTGGACAGTGGAACAAGCAAACATTAACCTTGTGATCTTTGGTGGAATATAGTCATTTGCAAATGAATGACTAAATGCAATGATCTGGGGGAACAAAATCACAAATGTCAGCGAAAGCACGCTAGGTCTTCAGACTATGAATCCCCTCATGCAGAAAACTGAGCGTGGAATACAGGTAGTCCCCAGGTTAAGAACGCCCAGTTTAAGGACAACCCATAGTTAACAACAGAGCCTTTTGTAGCAAAATTTGAGTTAAATACACAATGGTTCGAGTTCATTACACACTACTGCTTATACCAGTGTTTCTCAACCTTAGCAACTTTAAGATGAGTGGACTTCAACTCCCAGAATTCTTGGTTCCAAGTCTGTCCCTATATGTTTGCTTGATAGAGTCTATGGCAGTCTTTCTCAGGCTTGGGAACTTTAAGATGTGTGGACTTCACCTCCCAGAATGCTGGCTGGGGAATTCTGGGAGTTGAAGTCCGCTCATCTTAAAGTTGCTAAGGTTGAGAAACACTGACTTATACAGTATTATACAATAATACTGTTCCAGCTTACATACAAATTTGACTTAAGGACAGACCTTGGGAACAGAACTTGTTCTTAACCTGGGGACTACCTGTTCATGTTGGAAGAAAAACATTATTTAAAAATAAAACAGCTAACTCCAGTTAACTTTAATAAGACGCAAAGCATAAGCTAAAAGTAGCAGCGGGCATGAGACATCACCAGGCTGGCTTATTTGGAAAACAAATGTCTGCTCTTCCATCCCACCAGCAATTCATTGTGTTTAATAAGTCACAGGATCTGAAAAGGGTCATGAGGGTCATCTAGTCCAACCCCCTGCCATGTGCAGGAAAGCTAATTCAGCCATCCTCAAGTGGCCACCGTTCACCCTTTTCTTAAAAACCTCCAGAGATAGAGAATGTACCATCTCCATAGCTGGATGGTTCCACCTTTGGACAGATCATACCATCAGGGAGTCCTTTCTCACCGTGATCTGGTGGGTTTGAACACTGGAGGTGTATTTCAGACAGCAGGGGCTCCCTCCCTCTTCCATCAAAGGAAGTCAAGGCAGAGCAATCTTAACCAACGTTCATCATCGACTGGAAACCCCTTACGGACTTCTTGTGTGAGAAAGAGAACGACTTTGTGATTTATGGTTTTGGATGATTAGAAAGGTTATAGAAAGAAGGGAATTATGATAAAATCGGAGAGAACGGTTTGATTAGAATTCTATGTACAACTGCCCAGAGGGATCTCGGAAGTCATTTCTTTATATATATAACTTTTTTTTCACACTTTCCATCTTTCCGTTTTCTTCTTCTTTTTTCTACCTTCTTTTCTCTGTTTTTTCTTTTCTTTTATTTTTCACGCTTACTTTGCTATATTTGTTTCTTTCTTTCTTTCTTTGAATGTATTTCTTATGATTTATGTAAAACCTTTTCATAAAAAATTTTTTTTTAAAAAAACAGGCAGAGCAATCTTAAGTCTCTTTCTCACACTTTCCTGTTTTCCTGGGGTAAGCTCATGTTTTACAAAAGCAACCCAAAGTTCAGCCCTCCTTCTGATTCATGAAGTCTCCATATCCACAAACAGCAGCACATGCCTTATTGTCCTGCCTAGAATGAATAACCCAATTAATTGCACTCAAAGTGGACTTCAACTCCCAGAATTCCCCAGCCAGCATGGGGAATTCTGGGAGTTGAAGTCCACACATCTTAAAATTGCCAAGGTTGATGAGAAACACTGGTTTAGAGCAAAAATGTTGGGTTGCAACAAGCATCAAAAAGGTGCAAGAGATTTGATCTGTATAGGAAGTCCTCATTTAGTGACCACAATTGGGACCAGCCACTTGGTTATTCAGCAAAGCAGTCGCTAAGTGAAACTGCAACTGTGCTTACAATCTTCCTTCAACTTTCCTTTGCTTTACAGACCTGCGAAGGTCATCAGTGCAAAGATTGGTTGCAAAGTTCCTTTTTCATCACTGTCATAACTGTGAATGGTCACTAAACAAGGCAGTCGCTAAATGAGGATGACCTGTACAAGCTAAGCCCTACTTAGAATTTCCCTTTTTGCGGAAGTTTTGTAAATTGTTGGCAGTTGCTTTTCCTGAAGGGAAAACTGTTGAAAACTGCTCGGCAGGATCATGGGGAAGCTACAAAGGTTGACCCAATTGGCTATGTATTCTCAGCTGTCCTGAAGCCCAATCTAGAGGAACAAAGTAAAGTTAATTAAGCCTTTGCAATTATTCCGAAGAAAGTCACGGTCTGAGATTAAATCAGAGGAGCAGACGAGGGGCAACCAACCTGTATAGACAAATGAGGTGATCAGCAAAGCAATCAGGTGGACCTTTAGCCTGGGATTCATTGACTCAAACTGGAGTAAAGTCAGATGCAGCAAGAAGGAGAAGAGGAACTCTAGGCCAAAAGCATTGACTACAGTGGTTTGAATTGGATTGCCGCAGGTCTCTGGCAGGGCTCTTGTATGTTCGGAGGTGATGCCCAACATCCAGATTAATTTCATGCAAACATGAGCCAGGAGGGCTGCCGTGAACTGAGCCGAAGTTTGCAGACACCAGGTTTGGACTCCTAACCGCCCTTTGTAGAACTGTTGGAAACTGCTGGCAGGATTGGCGATGCTGCCAGTTAAAGTCCAGCCGTGCAGGACTGTGAAAACGTAGGTGAGGAAAAGGGCTACCTGAGGTTTGGGCATCAAATTGCCTAGCAAGCAAAGTTCATGGGTGATGGCGCAGATCTGGAAGGTGCCGGTTAATTCCAGGAAGAAGCTGACATTCCACCGTGCAGACCGGTTGGCCACCTGTCTGCAGCTGGCCACAAGGGCTATGAGACTTGCCATCAGAAGCAGGGAGATCAGGGCTTCTCTGGTATCCATGGCTGAAAAGGAAGGGGAGGGCTGAGATCCTTGGAACAAGAGCCTGCCGAGGCTGGCTCACTCCTCCCTGCTCGGGGCTACCTCCCTGGGGATGATCAGCGGCGGCTGCCGGCTCCGCTTTCTCAGATCACCTCCGTCCCCCCGCGCTGGCCCACAAGCAGCCTTGCAGCGCCGCCCGAGGCCGGGCTCTCTCCGCCGCGGAGCTCCCGGACACGGGACGGAGTTCAGGCCGGGGGCGCCCCGTGTCTCTCCGCAGAGAGGATCGGGGGGCAGGAGGCGCCGGCGCGCCCCGCAGAAGCTCCGGGGAAAGGCGCAGGACCTCCGCGGGCAACCGATCGCAGCGGCTGGGCTGGCGCTCCGGCTCCTTCGGCTCGCCAGCGCCGACTGCCCTCCGGCTGCAGCCGGCCGGCACGGGGCAACCTGCCGTTCGCCGCCGCAGCCGTTGCGCACCTCGTTCGGGCGCGCCAACGGCCGCCGCTCGCTCCGCCGGCTGCGCTCGGGGCGCCGAGGAGGGGCTCCGCCGCGGCCGGCGAGGGCGCTCCGGGCCGGCCACGCCGCCGCCGCCGCCGCCGCCGCCGCCACCTCCAGCCTCGCGCCGGCCGAAGCTGCAAGGCGGCGGTCCCGCGGCGGGCCGGCTTCCCAGAGGGCGGACCCAGAGCGGCGGCCGGAGCAGCCCATCTGGACCCCCGTCGCCCGCGGGGCGGCATCGCGCCGGTCCGGTCCGGGGCGCGCGGCTGGTCCTGCTGGGCGCGTCCCTTTCCAAGCAGAGACGCGACTCGCTTGCAGGGAAATGAGTTGGCTTTTTTTGTGGGGGGAGGTTCAGGTGCCCCAAATGCCCCAAATGCCCCCACATGCAAAAAAGCTTTGCCCCCGTCCCTTTTCAGCCAAGCATTAATGCCGCAATACAACCCAGAGCGGTGTTTCTCAACCTTGGTAACTTCAAGACGGGTGGACCTGCCTTGATATATTAAGCTCATCTTATACCAGTCTTTCTCAACCTTCAGAAAGTTCAGCAAGGCTGGCTGTGGAATTCTGGGAGTTGAAGTCCACCCGTCTTGAAGTTGCCAAGGTTGAGAAACATGGGTGCAAGGCGAGTTTAATATATCAAGGCAGGATTTTGCCGGCTTCAGAAATAAAAGGTTTCTAGGGGCAGCCGGAACCCCTGAAATAAATTACCCCTTTTTGCTTCAGTCCTCGTTTTCCTCTCTTCTGAACCATTGCTGCTTTTAAAAAGAAAAAAAAAAAAATCAAATTATGACATGGAGATTCTCCACGCATCCTCCTCTCCAGCTCTGAGAGTTTATCCTTAATGAGGTTTTTTTCCTGAAGTCACACGAACAAACGTCACATTATTCCGTGTTCTGCCCTCTTCGACAGGCGAAATGGCGAAACAGTGGTTGAAATGTTTATAAACACTGAAAACCGGTCAGAGTATGAAGAAGGGAAGTTAGAAATTAAATATTTACTTACTTTATCCCAAGCAGCATGTTTCTTTTTCCTTTTTTCTCCCTTTCAACATTTTTAAATAACACTAAATAACAATATAGAAGAGAGTTTAGTATTAAGTATTCAGCTCCAAGTTCAAAACCCTTCTCGTAAAATAATTCAATGCATTTTGCAACTGTTTATCAGTGGCCCACTTAGCAATAATTGTACAATTTAAGCAACCTTCTGTTCATAATATTTTAGCCGGGAAAAATGACAGAGCAACCATCAAACATTCAACACAGCCAAGAATGTTGCTAAGGAGGAACATGGACATGAAGCCAGCAAGAGTCAAACTCACCTTGAAGAAGCTTATTTAGCCTAGATTTGAATAATCATATTTTTAAATAGGCTTATGAGGCACGTTTAACATATAAATGAGGCCCGTCTAGATTGATGCAGTTATCCTTAAATACTGGAATACCAACCGTAGGAATTCCACAGCGATATGGATGACCATCGATAGCAGTGTTTAACCTCAGCAGCTTTTAGATATGTGGACTTCAACTCCTAGAATTCCCCAGCCAGGATTCTTACACAAAACTGAAAATGTTTGGCCCAGCTTTAAAAGTCCAGTTATAAGTCCAGTTTTCTTTTTTCAAAAAACAGATTGCAAGACTGAGAACAATAATTGCAATATCAGACAGTTCATTTTTACCAGAATTGTTTTTACTTGCCCGTCTTAAACTATAGAGCAGTGTTTCTCAACCTTGCCGACTTGAAGGTATGTGGACTTCAACTCCCAGAATTCCCCAGCTAGCATGTGTGGACTTCAACTCCCAGAATTCCCCAGCTAGCAGGTGTGGACTTCAACTCCCAGGATTCCCCAGCTTTCCGTTAGGAAGGATATTTAGAAGTTTTTTAGTTTTATTTTGCTGTGACTTTGTTAACCATAAATTTAAATTATAAGTACATTCTATTTATCCTTTACTGTAATATTTCATTGATATACATATAAAAATTGATGTTTAAGTTTTTTTATTGTCTATTTCTGTCGAGCTGGAACCCATCACCCTATTTTACATAGAAATATCACTTTGAATAATGCAAATCTGAATAATGAGACCGTTTCATGGGATTCATTAACCCCAGTAATCGAGACCTACCTGTACCTGTGCAAAACTTTTTTAAAATTCATTTTATTTATTTATACCCCATGTTTTCCACAAGAGGGCAGTAGAGATTTTCTTTAATTTTTCTGATTGCCTATTTCCTTAAGGCAGTGTTTCTCAACCTCGGCATCTTAAAGATGTGTGGACTTCAACTCCCAGAATTCCCCAGCCACCAAGCTGGCTAGGGAATTCTGGGAGTTGAAGTCCACACATCTTCAAGTTGCCATGGTTGGGAAACACTGCCTTAAAATCTTCCTTCATTCAAACCTGCTCCTGGCAGTTTCCTAGACATGTTCATACTGATTATTTAGCAGCAAAACTAACATGGCTTCCAATATATTTTTCCCCCCCTCACTTCCAGGTTCATCCCTGGGATTTTCTTCTGCTTTCCCATCTATCCCAAACCCGTTTAATTTCTCATCCCAGTTGGAATTGGTCAGAGGCTGCCGTTGACTAATATCTTGTGTAAATCTTGTAAAAGCAGCTCGATAAAATGACTGAAACTGATTTAAAGCTAAACATTTCAGTGTCAAGCTTGACTCATGCTGTTAAGCTGTTTTCTCGACAGGGTTACAGAAGTGTTTTGCGGCAGTCCCCCCCCACCCCCCAGAAAATATGCTCAGATTCCAAAATACCAGTTAGGACTCAGGATTCTTGATCTCACACGAGACGTTGGACCAGACGAAACCTAGATTTTGGTCTCCCCTTAACCACAGAGGCTCCTTAGTGATTTGGGGCCAGGCCCTGTCTTTTAACCCAACCTACCTCGCAGGGTTGTTGTTGGTGTGTGGGTCAAATGAAGTGAGGCTCCCCTTTAACTGCCTTAAATTCCTGGAGGACACCCCATATATCTACCTGGCCAATCAAATCAACATTTGGGATCGAGGAAATGATTTTGGAATGAGCCTCCTTGGCTTCCTCTGGAAACAAATCCTATCTCCTGCAAATCCTTGAATTCCTCTGGCCCTGTTGTTTAGCAAACAGATAGCATTTTATTTTTTGTCGTGCATCCCGTTAGGTCATTGAGTCTATCCCTACAAAGATCAGAGTCGTGCAAGCCATAGGATTCCCTGTGACGCTCCATGGAAGAGAAAGTTGGACTTCGAAGAAACAAGATAAGAAGAGTATTGATGCTTTTGAACTTTGGGGTTGGAGAAGACTCCTGAGAACACCGAGGACAGTCAAGAAACAAACTGATGGATCATCAAACAAATCAACCCAGAGGTCTCCCTCGAGGCACAAATGACCTGTCACCCTTACGAGGTAGTCCAGACAAGAAGCACACCCAGAAGTATTAGCTCTAACTTTATTGCAAGGTTATATTAACAGAGTGTTGCAAGTCTGAAAGGACATCTCTTCCTCCTCACCTTTACAGTCCAAGAAACTAAGGGGGGTCCCTTCTGAGATGTTTGCTACACCCCCTTTCCTTCTGTGGGCTAAGCTGCCTCTTATCCAACTGTTGTCTAGTCTACGGCTCTTCCTCTTGTCTCCCAAGGTCATTCCCACATGTCATTACATGACCAGGCTCAAATTATCCTAGTTGGGATACATTATGAGAAGACCCAGATCTCTGGAGAAGGCTGTAATGTTGGGAAAGGTGGAAGGAAAGAGAAGAAGAGGACGACCAGCAGCAAGGTGGAGAGACTCAGTTACAGCACCGATGGGGGCACTGTTGGAAGACCTGAAGGACCAGGCTGCGGATAGATCATCCTGGAGAAAATCTATCTATGTGGTTGCTAAGAACTGACATCAATTTGATGGCACTTAATCAATCAATGCAAAACCCCAGCTCCCTGGAGAACTCTATAAGGCTGGGAAAAGTGGAAGGAAAGAGAAGAAGAGGATGACCATCAGCAAGGGGGAGGGACTCAGTTACAGAGATGATGGGGGCACCGTTGTAAGACCTGAAGCAGGGTCAGCTCCAGTGTTTTGGCGCTCTAGGCAAAGTCATATTCTGGCACCCTTTATGGTTTGGCTCATCTTCCCATTTTCTTAGGAATATCAAAAAGACACTCTCTTGTTTCTTTCTTTCTTTGAGTTTTGGAGTTTTACGTTACGATTTTCAGCCCTGGACATTTTTTTTTTCTTTTCTTGGACATTTTCACCCTATTTACAGTAAATCACCGTAGGTCATTTTAATTACATCAACACTGCTTGTTGTCCTATGGCAACAATTCTGCAAAATGTTGTTTAACCCTCAAGCGGACCGTTACCACTTTCCCAGGTATAACTGCAATGCGCTGAACGTCCTGCACCTTGCTCACTCAGGACCTTCCCATCAGACTGTGGCCTTGCTTCAGTAATATTATCAGCTTCTGGAGGTCCACAGCTGCAATAATAATTTCTTTTCCGTGACTTGGGACATCTGGTTAATGTGCAGTTCACTACCACTTGGCCAACTTTGGGGATTAGTATTTCTGAAAGAGAAAGTTCTAAAGCAACAAGGAAAGATGATCAGGTTGGATATTCGTATGGTGTATTTTGGAAGTCTTTTCAATTTCAGTGCCCCCTAAAATTTGGTGCCTAGGCGACTGTCTAGGTCAGTGTTTCTCAATCTTAGCAACTTGAAGATGCGTGGACTTCAATTCAGTTGAAGTCCATGCATCTTCAAGTTGCCATGGCTGAGAAACACTAGCCTTGGTTGTCTAGACCTAGAACTGGACCTTCCTGAAGGACCAAGCTGGGGACAGATGGTCATGGAGAATATCTACGTCAGTGTTTCCCAACCTTGGCAACCTGAAGATATGTGGACTTCAACTCCCAGAATTCCCCAGCCACCAAGCTGGCTGGGGAATTCTGGGAGATGAAATCCACGCATCTTCAAGTTGCCATGGTTGGGAAAACTAGCATCAGTTGTCTAGACCTAGAACCAGCTCTGCCTGAAGGACCAAGCTGGGGACAGATGGTCATGGAGAATACCTATGTCAGTGTTTCCCGTGCTGGCTGGGGAATTCTGGGAGTTGAAGTCCACACGTCTTCAAGTTGCCACGGTTGGAAAACACTGATCTATGTGGTCGCTAAGTGTCAACAATGACTTGTTGGAACATAATCAATCAAAAAGGCCATTGAGGTGCCCCATCTCAGCGTCTTCTCAAATGCCAGCTCTGCCTCCCCAAAGCAGCTGGAGATTAATCAAGAGAGGAGAGCATGAAACACCCCTGCTGTGTGGCACAACAGATTCAGCCAAGCCCCCGCCCTAGTCCTGTGCCAGCCCTTTTTGCTTCGCACCATCCCTTTTTGAATTTTGAAGAAATGTAATGGCTTCATCCTCTCTCCATCAGAGCAAAGCTGCAGGAGTTTGACCATCCCTACTTCTAACAAAGCTGCTTCTGGGGTGTAGAGATGCATTGATTAAAGCAAGAGTTTTTTTTCCTTGAATCGAATACAGTATTTCTTGTTAGAAGGACAAGGACCTTGATGAACTGGATTAGAAGGGACAGAGTCTTAGGCTGACAATTCCCGCTCAAGGATTCCATGTTCCTAGTCCTCAGGGTTCGTCTCGGTCTTATTTTTCTTAATTTTATTTGTTGCTGTTGCCAAACTGCATTTCCGTTGCTAAAGAGAGTGCCGAGAGCCAACCACCTGCCCCCAAGATATTCGGACCCCAAAAGCTTTTTATGAAATCTGTGATGAAGGGGCTACAGACGTTGCCCAAGAGTCCAGCCTGTGAGGCCATCGCTGGGAGAGGCCAGTCACGTCTCCTCGCCCTCGCTGGCCAATCTATTTGCCTCCGCCGGCCGGCTCGCTCTGTCCACTCATGTCGCGCTTCCAATAACAGCTTTGTTACGCAACTGACAGTTTCGAAGGCAGGGAGGCCAGGAGGAATGCTCCCCCTCCCATAAAAAATAGCACGCCCAGCAAACAAAGTGTCTGTTCACAACTATGGTGCGAAATCACACTTGGAGTGACTCACCGCTGAGTCAAACTCCGCACGGAGAGCTCTCTCGGCAACAAGCAACGTTGAGCAAAAGGTAGAAGGAGCAAAGAAGACAGGGGAACTGCTCTGCCCTGGATTTCCGCTGGCCCGGGTCAGTGGCCACAAAGCTGATGGGGATGGGAGTTGTCAGCGCTTGGATGGGAGACCACCTGGAGATGCCAGGAATGCAGGTTGGAAAAGTCGGAAAAGCATCTTGGAAGAAGACAGTAGTAGGCTACTTCTGTTTTCTTGCCAAAATAAGCCAGAATAAGACAACACAGACTTCTTTGCAACGTCACCAGGAATGGAGGTTCAGTTTTTTTATAGTATGAATCCGAGGAAGTGTTGTTAACAGAAGATAGCAGCATCTTGCCAGTCTTGGCTGATCTTGGAAAAGCTGGGTCTGTGTGCCTGAGAGAGAGAGGGGGGGAGAGGGAGTGTGTGACTTGGATGGGAGGCCACCAAGAAACCCTGGATGAGAAGTCTAGACTGAGGAGTTGAAAAAAGCATCGCAGAACATTCCAGAAAAAAGATGCAGGCATTTTACAGAGTTGCAGTCTGGCTCTCGGGAACATTTTTTTCCCCCAGATTCTGAACTGTTGCTATTTAATAAACTTCATCTTGAAAAGAGGCATTAAAAAGAGCACAACGACCCTGCGCCCACTTTTGCGTGGTGGTTCTTGGATTGGGCTGGCTCTCCTGCGCAGTGCTGGGTTAGGCCAACTCTTGTCGGGCGTGCCCTGCTCACTTTGAACGTCTCCATGACATAAATCCGGGTTCTCCGCCCGCAGCTTCCCTTCAGAGCCTCACTGCTTCGAGCAAGGGCGGACCTGGCGTTCATCGGCTGGAGAGTTGGCCTGGCGATGCTGCCGTCCCGTCCCCCAGGAAGCGCCTGCAAGAAAATCACTTCCGCCCTCCTAAAAATTTGTGCCAGGGCAAGTCTTCAGTTTTGCAAGGGGCCGAAGAATCCTGGACTGTAACCCAAGTGGGAAGCAGGTTGGACGACCCACCATTCAGCTTCATTTTGCACCCCGCGACCCACAGAACGTATCGGACGCTTAGCAGGCAGCTCGAGCTGGCGCAATCTGAAGAGCAAGACCTGCCCGCCAGCTTGTTTCGGACCTCCTCTGAGTGCGCGTGTGTGTTTGGAGGACAAGGGAAGAAGCAAAGCCGAAGATGGGTACCTATTTTCTCCCTCTCTCTGCAGATGTTCGTATGCTATTTTTAGTCTGGCTCAGAGTGATGCTTGTAATCTTTAGGAAGTAAGGATAACGTAATTCCAGCACAATTATCGAGAGAGAAGCCGCGTGCAAAAGATTAATGTGCTCTTCTAGGCTGTATCCCTGGATGTGGAATCTATCAAGATACCCATGGCTTTTTGGGGAGGTGGAGTTGAATCAATGCACAACTCTGGATTTCAAGGATGTCCACAGGGTATGGTCAAAAAAGTCAAGATGGCGGCGATGGGGCAGAGGGGCGGAGCTTCAAGGGCACCCCTGCCAACATCTTGACTTTTCTGACCACGCCCTGTGGACATCGCTGCTGGATTTGCAGCAAAGGATGATTGGTAGAAATGGTTGACTTTCTAATAAGGTTTTTTCCTTCAGCCAAAGGGTGAAGAAGAAGGCAAGGGGGTCAAAAAAGGGTGAAGAAGAAGGCAAGGGGGTCAAAAAAGTCAAAATGGCAGCTGCAAATATGCAATAGTATAAAAATCGTGCAATCGTGGCTGCCATTTTGACTTTTTTGACCCCCCCAAACACTTCTGGAAAAATTTTGAGCAATACAGTCGAAGACTGGGGAACTTCTCTATCTCACGATCACTTTCTTCTTTCTTCTTTATTTTTTCCACCTGTTTTATATTAATGAAGTTAACCCTGTTTCACCCATTTTGTACGTGAATACAAAAAGTGGGATTTCTGTGGTAAAAGCTACCAGAGAGCATAATTGGAGCCCCATGTTGGCGTTTCTGATGTTGAACAATAAGTCTTTGGATTGGAAGCACATTTTCTTTGTCCAGAACTCAACTCCCGTCTGACTGAGACAAAATATAAACTTCTGAAAATATTAAATCTCGAGGTTGAGGTGATAAATTCACGCATCAGGATTGAAAGCTGCGGACGGGCTCCGTGTTTGATTCTGGAGCCAGAAGGCATTTTCCCCAGACAGAGAACATCTTTATTTCAAAAGCGAGCAATGAAATGGTGGCACGCGCGTGTGTGTTTGTGTGTTTGTGTGTGTGCGTTATTCCTTTGGCTTCTCTGTCCCATTTCAGAAGCAGCTGTTTGGAATGGAGGGTGCTAAATTAATAGCGCCTGCAATGAGCCACAGTGAGCTCACAATGACACGTGCCTCATGACATCACTGTGCAACGGGCGGGTGTGTGCAATGACGTCATCACATTGGATGCAAATATGTCAGGGGCTTCCTCTGGGTGAAGATGACATCACCCGCATCGGGTCCTTTGCTGTCCCTGCACGCCAAGGTCGGCAAGTTGGGGGGAGTCCGAAAAGGAAAGTTGGCAGCGGGGCTGCGCAACTGAAGCCCCGCCTCTTTATACCCGTGTTCAAAAGGGGCGGGGCTTCAGTCCTGCCATCGTGAGTGCTGTCGTGAATTTTTTTTACCTTGCCCCCTTGCAGAGGCTGCTGGTTCTGCATTTTTTTTAACCTATCGTTTCTCTCTCTGCTTTCATCATTTATTGCTTGGTATCCTGCGGGGCCTTTTGGTGGTGGCCCCTATCGTATTCTGGGCTCACAGAATCCAGGCCGGGTTTTACCTGGATCCAAAAGGGGGACTGCTAATAGAGAAAAGCGGATGTCGGAGGACCACCTCCGGCTTACAGAAAATGTTATGAGAGGCGTCATAACCCTAATTCTGTTTTGTTCGCTGGGCGATTAGCCCTTTGATTATCGCTGGAGCCAGAGCACCTCAGCACCACCCTGTTCAAAATCCCCCAGATTAATCGTCCTAATGCGGCTCGTGTTTTTCCAAGTCACCCTCCAGTGGAGGTCCACTTTAGCGGGGTCAAACCACGATCCCCTGGCCGCTTACTTCAGTCCAGCAGCATTTCTTCAGAAGAACGCACCCACAGGATTGCCGCTGCAGACACGCAGGCGCGCCTTTTGTTTTCCCCTCTGAGCATCTGCAGATTTCTACACCATTTGATACGACCGAGCAGATTGCCCAGCCTTAGATGCAGTGATTAATTGCACTTCCTCTCTCGCAGCTTTTCTGACTGCTCTGCAGAAAAGGCAGGCGATGGATCATTTGCATTTCTTAAAAGATTCGGCTTGTCTGGCTTTGCAATCCCCACGGGCGGTTTCCGTTAGAAGCCTTCCCCATGCGGTTTTTGCAGCCCCGAACATTGGAGCGGCCTGGTAACTGGAATGGAGGTCTCGCCTTTACCGGATGCAAAGAAAAATATTGGAATGTATTTTCTCGGTTGAAAAAGTTGAGGCACCCAAAGGAGTTTTTAAAATAGAGAGGACAGACCTTCTGGAGCTCCTCTGCCTTAGCGACTTTATGATGGGTGACTTCAACTCCCAGAATTCCCCAGCCAGCATGCTGGGAGTTGAAGTCCACTGATGCTGGCTGGGGAATCCTGGGAGTTGAAGTCCACCCATCATAAAGTTGTCAAGGTTGAGAAACCCTGGCCTAGACTCCATGAATCCATTAAAGGAAAAAGTTAAATTCTCTTTAGCTGAACTCACCTCCTGCTAACTTGGGGCAAGTCCATGCAGCTTCCTTGTCAGCCTGACAAAAGATTGCTTTTTTCTCAGTTTAGTCTTCAAGCCTAGCATTAACCGGGGGGGGGGGGGGGGGGGGCATAAAAGTACTGACCAGGGTTGACGCAGCTTAGTTTACCAGCCCAGAAAGCCACTCTCTGCAGGAATCCCCCCCTAGAGATGGTTACCAAAAAAGCAAAAGAAATAAATCCGAATTTTGGTGGCAAAGCAAAAACTGCTGAATAGCAAAGTGATTTCCAGCAAAGGGAAAAAAGAGCAGCGTCAATATGATTAAGATATCCTTTTTTTTTTCCCAACCCAGTGGAAGGTTGGAAATAATTATAATAATCATTTGTTAAAATTGCATGCTGCCCAACTCTCAGTTGCTCTGGGTGGCTCGCAACAATCAACAAAGAAATTGCAATCAAATCGATAAGACATAAAAGATAAAGATGAAAGATGGAAGGACGATGAAGCGAAGGGTCTCCCTCTCCTCGCTGAAGTCCTGGGTGAAGAGCCAGGTCTTCACGGCTCTTCTGAACACCAGCAGAATGGGGGCCATCTGGATCTCGGGGGGACCTCGTTCCAGAGGGCAGGGGCTGCTACGGAGAAGGCGCACTTCTGGGGTCCCAATAGATGACATGGTTTCATTGAAGGAACCCAGAATGTGCCAACCCTGCAGGGTTGAATCGGCCGGGCAGATGTTGTGGGAGACAGGTGGTCTTCAAGTAACCAAGCGCCGATGCCATGGAGGGCTTTAGTGGTAACCACCAGCACCTGGAATCACAACTGGAAGCAAACTGGCAACATGGGTATACTGAGGCATGCCTGCCACTGCTCGTGCTGCCACATTCTGGACCTGTTGAGGCTTCTGGGTGGTCTTCAAGGGCAGCCCCATGTAGAGCACATTGCAGTAGTCAAGTTACGAGATGACCTGGGCTTGAGTGACTGTCTGAAGATCTAGGAAACGGTGCAGCTGGCGCACCAGATGGAGTTGTGCAAAGGCCTTCTTTGTGCAAAGATCGAGGATGAGAGAAAGGAAGAAGGTTTCATAAGATGCCTAGCGCACTTGCGGAACTCACTGCCACTGGATGTGGTGATGATCCTCAACGGAGACTGGTTTTAAAAGGGGACCAGATCAATTCATAGTGGATCGGTCTGTCGACAGCTGCGAGGATCCATGGCTTCTGGCTACATTGGAGTCAAAGCTCTGAATACAGGTTGGGGGGGCAGCTGAGTTAGAAAAAGGGGGCTGCCCGCCCGCCTGGGTTTGGGAGTTGTGACCCACCAGGCTGTGCTGGACGGGGCCTTGACCTGATCCAGCTTCAGGACCGTTCTTCTAGATGCCCCCCCTCGCTGCCAGGCCCTTTTACCAAGGAACAAGAAAAACATGATATCATTGCTCTTGATTATTCATGACTGCACGAATTGTTGACAGTGATGCAGAAGTGGTTTGCCAACGGCTTCTTTCGCAACCCTTTTCCAGCTCCCGATCTAGCCCACAAGCAAGGAACTTCCTGGTGGTCTCCCATCCAAGCATGAACTACTGTAGAAATGACTCGGCTCGGCTTCTGAGCCTAGGCAGAACTGAGTTCCACGATGATTGGAACCCAAGGAGGAGGACATTTATTTTTCTTTGCTTCTGGTTTCCAACAACTCTTTAGAAGCTGGCTCCCAAAATAAGGGCCGAACAAATGGATATAGAGCAGTGTTTCTCAACCTTGGCAGCTTGAAGATGTGTGGACTTCAACTCCCAGAATTCCCCAGCCAGCCATGCTGGCTGGGGAATTCTGGGAGTTGAAGTCCACACATCTTCAAGCTGCCAAGGTTGAGAAACACTGATATAGATAATTAGTGCCAATTGCTCCTGTTCAATGCCGCAGTTTGCTAGTGGGTGCGAAACAAAAGCTGAACCCACTTTTTCAAGTCGGGGAGACCTGCCCGTTTCCCCTCTGCAATGCTATGGGGTCTGATTCCACCATAGATGGAAGTCCCTTCAGGAAGGGGGCATCTTTGCTTGAAAAAGCCTCCAAGGGAAAGACGAGTTGGAATGCCGGTGACTCTGTGACAATCCTCTTCTCTCCAAATTCATAGTCTTCTCTGGGGGGATTCAGAGAAGAAAGCCCTGGAGGTTAGGAGCGGCCCTTTAGGATGGATCTCTGCTTGACCCACAGAGCCCTAACCGTGGTGATGCTCCAGAAGGCCCATTTTAGACCGATGGACGGTTTCGATTGAAATGACACATGGTCCATTAGAGTTGGCCTATTAAATGCCCGTTCATCGAATCACCTCTGGCGAGTAATCAATGCTTAAAGATGACCAGACAGGAAACCTTTATCAATTCAGTTCTTTGGGGCTTCCTCTTTTAAATCACCCATGAGCTACAGACGGCTTGGTTTGGAAGTGGGGGCATGTAAGGGCCAGGCTTGCGGGATCAAATCAAGGTCTGTTTTAATCCAGCATTTTGTTTCTCGTGATGGCCATCCAGATGCCTCGAGGGCGCTCCTTCCACTCTTGCTTTTCTGCAGCTGATCAAGGTAGGCACTTACTTGAAAAGACGATGCAGTGAGGGAGGTGGACGATAAATCAAAAACAAAGCAAAATAAACTTCATACGGATAAAATCCCAAAACATTTATAGGTAACCAGGGAATCCCAATGGGCTCACACAAGATACCTGGACGGAACCAGCTTTCCGCTTTTTCGTTCAATTATTTTTATTTTTCATAATGTACAAATTAAAAGACGAAAGAAAAAAAAGATTACAGTGAAGGTACGAGAAGTAGAAGAATTGCAAAAGGAGAAAAGTAGTAGAAATGTGGATTAGAAAATAGGAAAAAAAGCAGCTTTCTGCTTTTTTTAAATGCACATGTGCACACACACACACGCAGACCCACAAATGCACATTTCTGGAGACTGATGTGGAGAAGAGAGAGGTCACCAAAGAGGGCAAAGCCCCAATCTGGGGGAGTTTTCTTTGTAATTTTTGGAGGGGGGGTGAGGGCCTGAGTGTTTTAAAACGGACGGGAAGACAGGTGCTTTATTAGGCTGTTTTAGTGCTTTAAAAAACAGTCCAACTGCTGAAATATATTTTTGATCTGTTTCATCAGCACAATCTTGGTGGCTTGGGAAGGTGTGCGAATATGAGTAGTTTGTAAATGAATGGATTCCCACAACATTCGAAGCCGAAATCAAGATCCCAGGAGGGGTTTAGAGATGTGTGTCTCTGCAAAACAACTGTCCACAGGGACAATTTCCTTTCCTTTCCTTTCCTTTCCTTTCCTTTCCTTTCCTTTCCTTTCCTTTCCTTTCCTTTCCTTTCCTTTCCTCCCAATACAAAATCTGGTTATAAATTAAAGGAGTCCGGTTAGAATTTCTTACAAACTTCTGCCGATTAATAAAATGCGTTTGTGGGAAAAGGTGCTACCGGACTTTTTTTAAAAAAAAGTTCCAACTTAATTTAGCAATAACACAGCATGTACAGATATACAAATATAGATAGAGATATGGATTCATTTCCCTCTTGTAAGAGGTCTGTGCTTATTTTATCGTTTCTTTTTTAAAAGTTTATTATAATCCTTTTACAGTATTTTATTTAAAACAAAGCATATTTTCCAAAAAAACAACAACACCAACCCTATTATCTATGAATGAACAGGTAACTACTGAACTTAGACAACTGGCTCCTCCTGATTTCTGGCTACTGTAGGCTCAAGTGACCATCTCTCCTTCCACCAAACCTGCTCTTGAATTCCAAAGCCACCATTCCTGGTTCTTCTGCATCACCCCAGGCGGGTGAAGGGGAGCTAAACAAAGCAACGAGTCCCCTGAGGCAAATTAGCAAGGAAAACTGTCAGAAGCTGTGAATTGCTGGCAGGGCTGATCAATCAGCTTTCTCAGCAGGGTGAGAAGGGAGGCCTCCAAGCCCGGGGGCCTGATTTCGAGGTTGTCAGAAAATCTTAGCTCTCAAACAGGGAGGAAGGGAACTGGAAGGTTCCAGAGAGAAACTCTCATCCACCCCTTGGAGATGCTCCTGCATTTCATTTCCTTCTGATTTTCTTCCCCAACAAACCGTCCAGGGTGCTTCTCATGCAACTGATGAAGTGGGCTGAATTCCACCAAAGCTGATGCTACAATACACTGCTTAGTCCTCGGTTTTCAGGGCGCTTGGTTTTCCATTTTTTTAAAAAAATATATTTTGAAATTCAACGTATATAAATAAAATGGCATTTTAAAAAAGGTTTCATTGCTATTTTCCTTTTTTGTACACCCTTCAGCTTGCATTAAAATGATTTTAATTCAATGTATATCAATGTAATTCAATGTAATGTTTTGAAAAGTTTGTTATCTTTTTCGTTTAGAGCTGACTGTTAGGATTATTGATGGGGTAATTTGTTGCGTCTTCTTTGATGGGGTGTTTGGGACAATGTATTGTGTGCGCATTTCAAAGATTCCAGCTTCCACGTTCCATGTCACGTGGACTTGGCATCTCCAGGTCTTCTCCTCCAGAATATCTCAACCCACCCAGAGATATGGCTGATTCGACCTGACACAGCAGTACATTTTTGACTGTTGAAACTCCCGTTTCTCTTCTCTGTAATTCCCTAGCTATTGCAGTACTATCATGACACCCCATTGTTTAGAATTATATATTATCAGCCCAATAAAATCGAGAGAAGCGATCTGCAAATCTCTGCTTTGTGGAGAGTATTCCGTGAACGAAGAATTCAGAGTTATCAATTAATTAATTAAATGGACTATAACATGTTAAGGGTAATTAACAGACTCAGATTTTTTTTTAAGTGGATAATGCTAATGCATAGTCAGTATTCTCCAGTGAGGAAGTGGGTTTCCCACCAGAAAATTATGAGCAGCGAAACTAAGACAAGCATGGTCAGAAAACACCTATTTACTTTAATGGATTGATTGACTGCCATCAAGAATGTGTCAACTCTTCACGACCACATTGAGAGATTCTCTCCAGGATGATCTGTCTTCAACATGGCCTTTTAGGACTTTCAGTGGTACATTCATTTCTGTTGTCATTGAATCTGTCCACTTGCTGCTGGTTTCCTTCAACTTTTCCAAGCATTAAGGATTTCCCAAGGGAACTGGGTCTCCACATAATGTGTCCAAAACAGGACAGATGGAGCCTGGTTGTTAGAGCTTTGACTGAGAATCTGGACTTATTTGATGATCCATTTATTTGTATCTTCAAGAGTCTCCTCCAACACCAAAGTTCAAAGGCGTCAATACTCTTCCTCTCCTGCTTCTTCAAAGTCCAACTTCCGCTTCCATAGAGTGTCACAGGGAACACCATGGCTTGCACTATTCTGATCTTTGTAGGTATAGAGGCATCCCACCATCTGAATACTTTTCCAAGATGTTCATGCTATTCTACTGAGTGCTAGTCTGCGGCGTATTTCTTGACTGCTTCTTCCTTTACTGTTGATGGTTGATCCTAAAAGGCAGAAGTTCTCCACCACTTTGATATCTTCATTGTCAACTCTTAAGTCCAAATTATACCCTAAGATTCTATCAGCAGAGGGCTTCTAAATAGGAGATGTAAATTTGGATTTCCAGGAGGGAAGTCTCGAATGTAGTCAGTCCTCAGAATTTGCACCCTGCTGAACTGTGAAGCAAGAGATGGTTTCATTATGATCTCTAGAGATGTTGTGGGAGGCACCTTCGGGAGCTCTGAGACAAGGATGGTGAACCTGTGGCCAGGTGTTGCCAGGGGCTGGACAGGGTATGCTGGGGGGAGTCATTCAGCCCTCAGCTCGAGCAGGGAAGGGTTATACTGTTCCTCTGAATTAGGGTTGTGCTCTGCTCTGCTCTGGTTTGGTTTTCTTTGGAGTACAGATGTAGCTCCTCTTTAAAGCAGCTTCATCTTTTGCAAGAATGACACAGCTGCTTTAAGAGACGGCATTCATATTCCCAGGCGCCCCAAAGCATTGTTTGGAGATTGAACCAGAGCATCACCTAGCCCTCCTCTGCATTATATTTGATTTATACTGCTGTCTTCATTAGGGAATCTTAGCAGAACTCAGTGTTTCTCAACCTTAGCAGCTTTAAGATATGTGGACTTCAACTCCCAGAATTCCCCAGCCAGCCATACGGCTGAGAAACACTGGTATAGACTCATCCCAGCATCTGAATATCTCTTCCAAGGCCTTTATGGCTGCTCTACCAAATGCTAGTCTGCGGCATATTTCTTGACTGCTTCTTCCTTTACTGTTGATGGTGGATCCTCAAAGGCAGAAGTTCTCCACCACTTCGATATCTTCATTGTCAATGTTAGGGCTGGTTGCTGAACCTGTTGTCATTTGCTTGGCCTTCTTTATATTTAATCTTACTCCCAGTTCTTCACTGAGCTCCTTGACTTTAATTACTGCAGCTTCCAAATCATTCATATTTACAGCTATCAGAATAGCGTCATCATTGTAGCACAGATTATTTACTTTGAATGAGTTTAAATCACTAGGACTAGGTAAAATTGTACCCTGGGGTACTGTCAGCCCCACGAAGTTGGCCAGACCAGGAAATCAACTCCACAGGAAGGCTAAAACTATTTTTTATTAAGATAGGCTCTAATAACAGAATCTTGCAAGTCTGATTGTGTTGGACCTCTTCCTCCTTATAGTTAAATGAATTAGGGAGGTGTTTGCCTAGGTAATAGTTCCTGCATACTTCCATGAAGGTCATCTTCCTTACTTTCTATAGTTACTGAAGGAACTATCTGATGGTCTGTCTCATCTTTGAGAAATCCTGGATAATATTTGAAGTGCCGGATGACTGGAGGACAGCACCTGTCCAGATCTTCAGAAAAGGGAAGAAGGGGGATATAAGGAACTACAGATCCATCTGACACTGATACCTAAGAATTCTAGGGAAATCACAAATAAACCTATCTGTAAGTAACTTGAAAGCAACAGGGCAATTATCAGACATCCCCATGAGTTTATCAAGGACTCCTCTTGACCGAGCAACTCTATCTCATCTTTTGATTAGGTAACTTCCAAAGTAGATCGTGGGAATGCTGTATGCATAATATATCTTGATTTCAGCAAAGCATTTGGCAAAATACCCCATGACATTCTGATTAGCAAGTTAATTAAATGTGGGCCGGAAGGCCTGAGAATTAAATGAATACTTAACTGACTTGAAAGTTGTACTGAAAGAGTGCTTAGTAATGGTTCCTCATCAAACTGGAATGAAGGGTTGAATGGGAGCCACCATGTTCAATCCTGGGTCTTCTATCCATGAACATTTTTTGTTATTTATTTGGATGAAGAAGTAGATGGATGCTTATCAAATCTATGATGACATAGAATTGAGTGCGATAGTTAATACCCAGAAGACAGAAATAAAATCCAAACCTATCTTTAATAATAATTTAATAAACCATCATCATCATCATCTTGAATGGTGAGAGAAATGGACTGAAAATGAATTTAACAAAGACAAAGTTCTTCACATAGGAAACAATGACCAAATGTACAAGTATAGATGACGGATACTTTGCTTGGTAACAATATTTGTGAAAAAGATCTTGAAGTGGACAACAAGCTGAACGTATCACCCATGTGATGCGGCTCTAAAACCGTAGAAGCAATTTTAAGCTGCATCAACAGAAATGAAGCTTTCAATCATGGAAGGTAATCCTCCCATTTTATTTTCCATGAGTCAGATGCCACCATGAGTCCTGTGCCCAGATCTGGGCCTCAGACGTTAAGAAGAATTCAGAGAAGTGGGAAGAAGTTCAGAGAACAGCAATGCAGCTGATCAGGGCCTGGCAACTAAGTCCTTTGAAGAGACACTGAAGGAGCTGGAGATGTTCAGCCTTGGAAGAGAAGGCGGAGAAGGGATCTGAACGCTCTCTCTCTTCAACTAGAAGGTCATGTAGAAGGTCAACGCTTGATAGTTCTCATTCCAAAGTGCAAGATGTCGCATGATGAATGGAAGTTACTGGAACACAGATTCCTACTGAATGTTTAGGAGACATTTTCTAACAATAAGGATAATATGGCAGCGCAACCAATTATTTTGAGAGGTGGTAGGATCTCGTTCATTGGATGTGCTCCAGCAGAGCTAGCTAGACATTTGTCTGTCTGGTGGAGATGCTTTAATGTGGATTCTTGTAGTGGACTCACCAGCCTCATTATCTTGCTATGATTCTGTGGTTCTCTTCTACGGCTGACACTGTCTACGAGAATGCGATATATACCTTTATGTACCATTTTTGAGGTGCGTTTATGTCTCTTGAAAACAACTGCTCTCCTTTCAGTTTAATTGGCCAACTGACTAAAAGTCACAGAATTAATATCTAATATACACTCAGATTTCAGCTGAGTAATCATCTGAATTCCAGTTCTACTTATTAGTAATACTATTATTACTAATAATGTTATTATTAAGTGCAGTTCTCCCTATTAGTAATATTATTCAATTCTGATGCTATTAATATTAACATTATTAATAATAATCTCTTCCTCCTGTGATTTTTATAATTAATTTCCATTTCACTCCTGTTTCCTAAATAGAGGGACAGGCCTACTTCTCAGTAATATAATTTCTATTTCCCCTTTGCTTTTAAAGCGTAGTTTATATCAGAAGAAATGTATTCTGATATAAACTGAACTATCAGTTTGAGATTTCTTCCACTGTTAGTCAAAATGGTTACTCATATTTCACATCTTGTTTAAGTTTGCTGTGGTTTCCTCCTCACCTTGTTATCTTCAGCCCAAGAAAACAGAAATGACCTATCATTCATGGGCCTCCCCAGAGGTTGGTCAAAAAAGTCAAAATGGCAGCTGGAACCGTGCGGCATAAAGCAATGCATGTAAAAAGAGGGAGGGGTTTGTGTGGTTCTGGCTGCCATCTTGACTTTTTTGACCTTGCAGGTGCTCCAGCTACAATTCTTCACCCTCTATTTTGAACTTACTGCACAAGCTGGTTAACATACTTCTGTTTAACATTAAGCCATGTTTTTCGCTTTTGGTTTGTCGGATGAGCTTTTATTCTGATGCTCCTTCCCTCTGGCCCCCGAAAATGGTGTTTTCTGCCCATTTCAAACTGTGTTTCGATCGGCTTTTTTGTTCCGCCTCTTCTAACCTTACCACTTTGAGGATACGTTCGCCCTGTGAGTGAAATTAATACCTGACCTTGGACGTTGCAGAATTTGATAATTCATATCAAGATTTGATACGAAATGCCAGGCGAGGGAGGGAGGGTCCCACATTGGGACCTCCAACCATAACCATAATAATACTGTGATGATGGTGATGGTGGTGATGCTGATGGCTTAAACTTTTCCCCAGCCCGCCTGTCGGCTGCGGGCGCCCGGCCGCGCCCCTTCCCCTGCTCGCGCGCCGCCACCCCTCCTCTGCGGGGGGTGGGGGAAGAGCCCCCCGCCCTCCTGGCAACATGCATATGAAAAGAAGGGGGTGGGGAAGCCGTGCAGGACATGCCCGGCAGCCAATGGGAGAGGCGGGGTGAGTGGCCAGGGAGGCGGGCGCTGCCGCGGTCCAGGGTAGGCAAAGGTAAGAGGCAGCCGGCGCGCCGCTCGCCGCCGCCTCGCCCGCCCGCCCGCCCGCCCGCCGGCTGTTGCGACCGAGGGGCGGCAGAGGGGCGCGCGCGCCCGCCCACCCACCCGCCGGGCAGCGGAGGACGGGCCGGGCTGGCCGGCTCGCTGGGTTCGGCGGAGGCGGAGGCGGAGGCGGAGGCGGCTGCGGTGCCGCCGGGGCCGGAGGGGGACGACGGAGGTGAAGCGAAGCCGCCGCCGGTGAGTCTGGGGCGCGCCGCGTGGTGCCCGCCTCGCCTGCCCGCCCGCCCGCCCGCCGCCCGCTGGCATCGCCGCGCCTTTCGCTCGCCCGGCGGCGAAGTTTCTCCCGGCGGCGGCGGCGGCGGCGGGCGAGGGGCCCGGGGCGGGGGGCGTCGGGGAGGCGCGCCCGGGGGTCGGGAGGAGGGTCGGCCCGGCCCGGCCCGGCCCGGCCCGGCCCGGCGCTCCCTCCCTCCCTGCCTCCGTCCCAGGGCGAGGGGCACCGCCGGCTCCTCGCGCCGCGCCGGGTCGAGATGCGGGGCGGCCGCGTCGCCCGGCGCGTGGGGGAACGGAGGGCGCGCCCCGGGCGGGCGGCGGCAGCAGCTGCGACCCTCCGCGGAGGCGGACCGTCCCCCTTCGCCCCCCATCCCTCGGAACAATGCGCGGCCGGCCCTCCCCGAGCCGCCTGGGTCGTCCTTTCCCTTCCCTTCCCTTCCCTTCCGCGCCCGGCTGGTTCATTCATTCGGCGATCCGCTAACAAAGGCGCCCCGCCGCCGCTTTGCCCAGCCCTGGCGAGCCCGGGCTTATGGCTTGGGGGCTGGGGAGGAAAGCTCGCAGCTTCGGCCGCCCTGCCCGGCCCTGCGCTGCCACCCGCTGGGGAACCCTCCCTTGAAGTCCAGCCCGGGAGAAAAGCAAAGCGTTTTAGCTCTACAACAACCCTGCTAGGTAGGCTGCCCCGAGAGAAAGAGAACGACTGGCCCAAAGTCCCCCAGTGAGTTCTCTGCTGGGGTGGGGTGGGGGGCCTGGATCTTCCCCTCCCCAGTCCAGCAATCAGTTCCAGTGACTCCATTCACATAACCCATTTAACCAGGCCAGTTAGAAACTGTGGGGCTGCATTGACAAAGGATGCGAAGCTGGGTTAGTTTTAACCGTGGTTCATATGTGTAATGGCCAGGCGTTTTCCTGAACCCTGCCTGCTTGGTTAGTTTATGGTTAAAAGATTGTGTAATCCCCCCCCCCCCCCCAAGAAAGAGCTGCCCTAAAATCTTAATTTCCCCATCTTTGGCTGCATTGAGTTGTGCTGGAAAGCAAAAAGGGTTGTGAGTTTTGGGTTGGGTAAACATTAAAACTCTCTTGTACAAAAAGTTCTTCAGATACAGTGTCCAAACATATTTAATAAGCACATCTGGTCATCAGCCGTAATAAAGGCTTTGATTGATTGATTGATGTTTAAGTTTTCTGCTCAGGTGCATGGCAGGGATCATACATCATACTAACCTGGTTTGATAAATCATGGTTTAGGGTTAGGCTTAGCCACACACATACATTCACCACAAAATTCACCAGGTTTACAAGCCACAGTGCTGAATTTCATAGTATCCCCCTCCCAATAATCTATCTGAGAGTTTTGCCTGGTGTGTAAAATAGTTCTCTGTGTATTCTTGAGCTAATCCTAATTCTGAAGAATTGCATTCCATAAATACAGCTTTGTGCTTTTCCAACACTTTGTTTTTGTTCGGGGCATTTAAATGTATATTCAGAATTTTGTAGCGGGGGCTGAGGATAGCTAAATAGTCCCTTAACCATTCAGGGACTTGCAGAATGATAGGTACAAAGAAAAAAAAAAGATGTGATCTTATTGTATAAAGAAGTCCCCCCCCCCCCAATTTAGTGCCCCTCCCCAGAAGAGCAGTCATAGTGTTTCTCAACCTCAGCAAGTTTAAGATGGGTGGACTTCAACTCCAAGAATTGAGAAACGCTGGTTTACTGCATCAGGCGTTTCTGGCTCTTCCTGGCACCCTTTTTTCCTCTCCCCTCCCTGTGCAACAGGAGAGCACAGATGCCCCTTGAACAGAACATCTGAGTCAAACTGAGGGCTGGCTGTGGCCCGAGGGCTGCCAGTTGCCCACCGCACCCGAGAGGAAGTCGCGTGAGAAAGTGGGAGAATCTGCACTTTTTACGTGGGGCGTTAATTGTGCAGTCCCGGACACCTTCTGATAGAAGAATCCACTTAACTCGGGAAAGGTCTTCCATAAGGTAGATTCCAGATCCTGCTCAACTCTACCTCCCATCAGCCACGGCCAGCATGGCTGGGAATGCTGGGAATTGCGACAGGTTCCGCCCACAGAAGGTGGCTGCTTTGCAGCGCAAACTCCACTTTGTGTGCGTCTGCGCTGGAGTGGGACACGCATAATGCATGGGGTTGCCTCGTTTGATCCCTTCGTCACCGCTCTGGACATCAGTGCCACGTGTGGATCCAAGACTCTGATTGTATGTGATTACCCAGAGCCCGTGGTGGGAGTGCAGGAAATAAATTCATCACGGTTAGTGGGCTCCCCGCTGCAAGCCATGCATCGTGCATTGGATACACAGGCTGGGTAATCCTTGGGCAAGGTGACAAGAGGGATTTTTTTGAAAAATACAGAGCTCAGCTTTTTGTTTTTTTTAATGCTCAGTTGAAGGAAAGCCTTTTTGGAGCAGCATTTGGTTTTCTCCCTCTTTAAGTCATGGAAGCAACGTGGGTGGCTTGCAATCAAAAGTTGACAGCAGTGTCTCCCATCTTCCAGATGTGTGGACTTCAACTCCCAGGATTCTTGGCAGGCTCCATGCTGTTGCTGTGGGAAGGTGGTTGTGTGAATGGCTGAGATGTGGTTTGCTTGTTTTAGGCTTCTTTCCCAGCTAGCCTCCAGTCTGGATTTCCTGGCAGTCTCCCATCCAAATACCAACCAAGACTGGCCCTGCTTAGCTTTAATTAAATCAGCCAGTCAGCTAGGTAGTGCCAAAATCCTTTCCTCCAAATTTCTCTGCAAATCCAAAGAAGATCTAGCAAATCTCATCTACTGAAAAGTTTCCCTATTTAAAACATTGTTTATAATTCACTGAGATTTATTTGTTAGATTGATATGAACAAACCCTCCAAATCTTCACTAGAGGTAGTCCTCACTTAATGACCATTTGTTTAATAACTGTTCAAAATTACAACAGTGCTGAACAAAGGGACTTAGAACTGGTCCTTGCACTTATAACTGTCACAGCACCCCACGGTCACATGATCGCAATCTGGGCACTTGACAACCAGCTCACACTTATGACGGTTGCAGTGTCCCGGGGTCATGTGATCTCCGTTTGCGATCTTCCCAGCCAGCTTCTGGCAAGCATAATTAATGGGGAACCGTGTGATTCGCTTAATGGCCATGGTGATTTGCTGAATGACCACTGCAAAAAAGGTCTTAAAATTGGGCATGATTCTCTTAACAACTGCCCCGCTTAATAATGAATATTTCGGTCCCTGTTGTGGTTGTTAAGCGAGAACTACCTGTAGTATGGGTTTCATATACCTCAACAGTGTGGAAGATGGTTTGCAGTTACAGAAGATGGATCTGGAAGATACAGTGGCAGGTTCACACAACACGCCAAACCTGGGTTAACCAAAGATAATTGCTTGGCTTACATATTATGCCGTGCTCAAACAAATAAACTACATTATGGCATAATTTATGGCCTGGTTCTCATTGCATGCTGAATTGCAAACTGCATAACCCATCTGAGCTGAGTTCAGCTGGCTGAGGTGACCCACCTGGTCAGCGGAGGGCTCCTGCTTTCAGCTCTTGCAGAAGCCCCCTCCGTGGGAAATTACCCACCTCTTTGAAGTCTTCCAGCCTGGTGGCCATTGGTGCGTCTTCTGGTGTTCAGATCTCACGTTCCCTCCAGAGATTTTCTGGCTTTGAACGTTGCAACCATTTTCTGAATCAGTTGTGGCGCCCTTGCAGTGATTGGGAAGACCCGCCGACCTCGGGGGGTGGCTCGCTTGGACGGAGGAATCCTGTCAGGCAATGTGCTGGGTTCCCACTGATGGTCTTAACAAGAACCAGGTGTGGTCTCCCAAGCAAGCAAGCTGGTTTGTTTCCCTTCCCTTCTGTTTCCCTCCCTGCTTCCTGCCTGCCCGCCCAGTTCCACAAACCGGTTTTTCCATCGAAGGAGAACCAGAATGCTGAAATGTTGGGTTTTGTGCTCGTGAGCCAGGAAGCAGCTAACCGATGGCTTGACTTTTATGAACGGGCCCCTCTCGGGCCTTTGGGATATGCATTGTGAAGCTGGATGCTGATCGAGACTTCTGGTTTGTGTGTGTTTTCACGCAGGGACAGCGCTCTGCATATGAACAGGATACCCTGTTTAGGGGGGCTCCATCCCGGAAGATGTGCATGCTGGGAGCACGGCCTGCTCCCCCTTTCCATGCATGCACATTTACGGTCTTGAACATACCAGACTGTCTGGGAACATTTCTGTTAGTGCTGGGAAGGAGAAATTTTGGGGAAAAAAAACCCTATATGTATTTGTTTATATTTTTAATTGCTTTAATGTAGTGTGATATTTTGTAAGTGGCCCAGAGTCCCCTGGAGTGGGCGGCTCGATTTCATCTTATTAATAATAATAATAATTGAAAATCACGTCCAGCCAGTCGCCTTTAAAGCTGGACCAAGGTGGAAAATAGGGGCCCAGCACTGCAGTGATGTGTGTGAAGCTTCTGGCAGAAAAAGGGGATGGGTTTCTTGTAGCTTCCTCTCTGCGCTGAGCGCTTGTCCCCTACGGTTTGGTTGCAAAAGAGGGTTGCCCAAGCGGGGCGAATTGCTGCAGGCGTCCTGGCTGTGTGGCACGCTGTGTGCCTCACACAGTTGTATCTTTCCTTTTCATCTCTGTTGTAGCACAGGGTTTCTCAACCTTTTAAAATGGGTGAACTTCAACTCCCAGAATTCCCCAGCCAGCATGTGTGGACTTCAACTCTCAGAATTCTCCAACCAGCATGTGCGGACTTCAACTCCCAGAAGTCCCCAGCCAGCATGCTGGCTGGGGACTTCTGGGAGTTGAAGTCCATACATCTTACAGTTGTCAAGGTTGAATGATACTGCATTTAATAAATAAATAAAGCCTGGGCGTGCTATAGACTTGTATCAAGATGCCCAGTTCTTCTTTTCGTACTAGAAGTAAATATTTTGTGAACTCCGCTCTCCTTTTAACTTGGTAAAAAATATGCCTGCCTGGAAGAGCATTGGGAGATGAGGGTGGGTGCCCTTTTATTTGCAAGGAATCCTCAAGCTTTTAAAATATTTGTTAAAGCAGATTCATCCCAAAGCACGTATGAAATTCTCTTTTTTAGCAGAGTAATCCTGGTCATCTCTTTTGATTTTGAGCCTGCCTGCCTGCCTGCCTGCCTGCCTGCCTGCCTGCCTGCCTGCCTGCTTTCCTTCCTTCCTTCCTTCCTTCCTTCCTTCCTCCCTCCCTCCCTCCCTCCCTCCCTCCCTCCCTGGAATAATTGTACATCTTATGATCTGGAAAACGATAGGGCAAGGCTGTCTTTGTGGGTAGAAATGCTCATGTCCTTTCCAGACCAGGACACAGTTTTAACTCTGGGTGGCTGTTTGAATTTCCTGCCACTTGCGGTATCCCCCATAATGAACCGCTGACGCCAAGTGGGTTTAGGTTGGCAGGTCTTGCAAACCGTGCAGCCTGCTGAGCTGAGTTTGTTTTCCTACTTTACTAATTTAATGTCATGGATCAAAGTCAACGCAAGCCAGGACAGGGAAATTGAAAGAAAGAAAAGAAGGGAAGGGAAGGGAGGAAGGAGAGAGAGAGAGAAAGAGAAAGAAAGAGAGAGAGAGAAAGAGAAAGAAAGAAAGAGAGAGAGAGAAAGAGAGAAAGAAAGAAAGAAAGAAAAAGAAAGAAAGAAAGAAAGAAAGAAGAGAGAGAGAGAGAGAGAGAGAAGGGGAGGGAGGGAAGGGAAGGGAAGGGAGAAAAAGGAAGGGGAGGGAGAGAGAAAGAAAGAAAGGAAAAAGAAAGAGGGAAGGAGGAAGGGGAAGAGAGGGAGAGGGAAAGAAAAGGAAGGAAAGCAGGAAGGAAGGAAGGAAAGAAAAGAAAAGAAAATACATTATGGTACTCACTCTGCTTTTTTGCACTAAAAAGGAGCTAAAATAATTGCTTCAAAATTGCCTGTGCTAGCAGTTCGGATGATAAGGGGACCATTGATGAAAAGCTGGCCTCCTTTCCTCTTGCCCCTCTGTTAATTAATGTTCTGCTTATTTTAGAACGCAACCATGATATTTGATTGAAACTGACAACTTGGTCCTGAGGCGGCTGGCGTTGGATGGGTTCAAGCAGAAGTGAGAGAACCGTCTGTCTGGGTAGCTCTCGTTTGTATTTTTGCGCTGAGAAGGGGTTAGACTGGATGGCCTCAAGGGACCTTGATTGTATGACAACTGGCCCTGTTGCAAGGATCCCAGCAGCCAGCAAATGCCTTGAAAGCCTACCTAGACACTGGTGAACTACAATCTTATTTTTGCCCACTTCTACTCTGGCACTAAAAAAATGATTTTTATGGGAATTTTGTAAAAATCTATACAGGCGATACTTTAATCAGGCCAACTGATTTTGTGTGTGTGTGTGTGTTTAAATGTGAAATGCATTTCAAGAATGCTTCATCAGATTTAGAAAAATAAGTCAGTGAGAGAGGAGGAAAGAAAGGAAGACATGTCTGTATTTATTGGTCACTGTAGGGCTGGAGTGACAGGATTGTGGGCATCTGTGGGGGGGATGCAAGGGGGCGAGCGATGCCACCCGTGCACGACATGACCTGCATCCTTTGTAATTATGCAATTTGCATCGGTCAGACTTCGCTGCAAAGCAGAAACAAGCCAGCGTTTGTAAAAAGTCCTGCGTTTGGGAATAGCCGTTCCAGCTGTACAGACAGAACTATTTCTACCCTATGTGAGAGACCAGGATCCCTTTGCCAGGGGGAAACAGGGCGAATAAGCCAGGCCACCATTGCATAAATAAAGCTGGCTATAATTAGAACTCTTGTCTCGGTTTCTTCCTCCTCCTGCATAATAAGCAAGTGTGTGTTTCTATATTATTATTGTTGGATTTGCACACCATATTAAGTCAAAATGCGGTTTGGAAATCATCGCTCCTGGCTTCGTGTGATACATGATCCTGGGCGGGGGGAGTGCGTGGCTAGGTCCAGGTTAGCAAAACTTCCTGTGCCCGTGCAAATGAAGCGTATTCCAGCTTAAAGTGAATTCTGGTTCACACGACAAGTAAAACGGAGGAGTTCCATGATAGGCAGGGCCACAGATTAATTTAGGCTGATGCGTTGCGCAGATCTGGCCAAGGAGATACATTTCCAATCAACAGAGCTGAGTAGATTTCATCTGGGGAGGAGGAGATTAAAGGGGAGACATGCTAGCTGTCTTCAGGCTTCTGAAATTCTGTCTGGCAAGAAAGAAAAATTCATCTCCTCGCTGATGCTCCAGTGGGGGTCAGCGGGTCAGCACTACAGGGAGTTTTGTCTAAACATCAGAAGGACCTTCCAAGCCCTGACGCCAGGAGAAACTTCTGAATAGCAATATCTGCGGTTAGGAATTTTGCCAGGGTGAGATTCCCCCCCGTTAAGCTGAGTTCCTCTCAACTTTCAAAAATGTAAGGACTCTAGGGAAGTTTTGGGGAAAGGCTGCAACTCAGTACGGTATTCGTTGCACCGAATTATACATATCTTTTCGAAGATTCAAGATTTAACCAGCACAATGAGCTGTAATGGGGTTGGCATAGAACCTCAGCTCCGGTGCTATTTTTAAAGTTCTGACTCAGGGCTAGATGACATCTAGAGGACTCAGATTGTGATTTCTTTTCATTTATAACATCTAAATCATCTTTGCCAATTGTAGTTTGTTTATCCTGTCTTGTCACCTATCCTGGGTATTTGAGGAAGCGTCCGTGCGGTTGCTCTGTTTTATTTTGGGACTGTTATTGAGATAGGAGAATACGGGGGCAAATATGAAGGCAGAACAATAGTTGAGCGGTCTTTGCCATTTCTGGCTGAAGGAGAGGAAAATTACTTCTGAATATTCCTTTGTGCAAAGCATCCTACCAAGTAGAAATCTAGCTGATCACAGAGACCTGTTTAACCTAGCTTTCAGCTAGCTAGTTTTCTCCTTACGGGGAGTTATCAGATGCAGGCAACTTCTCCCAGCATTATCAAGTGTTACTGCCTTTTCTGCTTGCTAATTCAACTGCATTTTTGGAATGAACTCTGCCCTGGGGCTCCTTAGCAAGGGGACAGACCGTAAATCAGCTGATCCTCCCCATAGAAAGAGGTTTGAGTGAGCTCAGTTGAGTTTCCAATTCAACAAACGTGCCATGTTTCTTCAACCAAATATTTTCACGCATGATGCACTGCGTGGCAACTGAAGTCTCACGCTCTATTCAGGTGAGGAACGTCCTTGATTGATAACGGAGACATGGGGGTCTGCAGAAGGGGGAAGTGAGGTCATCAGGGCTTGTTCCGGGTGCCTGTGAATGCATGGGGTCTTTGAGGATCCCAGAGGGAATTTTCTTAGCTGACATTGAGCGTATCAGGCTGAAAACACCTTCGGAGGATTCGGTCTTGTTCTTGTGAACTCTTGGCTCAGTTTGCAAGAGAGGGTGCAAAAGTCCTTTTAATTAATCAGGTTGGATTAACATCATTCACGTTTCTTTAAAGTTGCATTCCTGGGCGCACAACTCCATTCAATACTGCAGGATGTCATTTAGAGCAGTGTTTTTCAAAGTTGGCAACTTTAAGATGTGCGGACTTCAACGCCCAGAATTCCCCACCAACTTTGAAAAACACTAATTTAGAGCAAACAGCTATTTATTTGTTCTTGTTTTATTTATTTCATGCAAAATGCCTCTCCTGTCCTCAGTCCCCAGCCCCTGGATGCTTTGCAGTCCGTAAAAACAGAAAAACAGCACCGTTAATCTCCTTGTGCAAGATTCTAGTTAAAAAAACCCAAAACGGAATAATAAAAACGGCCGATTTAAAATAAAAAGTGCACCAAAATTCAGGCAGAAGGCCGCCCAGTGCAACAGACACCCCCTTAATCCTGCAACGTCTGGCAAAAGAAATCCATCTTCACCACTTCCTTAAAAGAGGAAGACGTTTTATGTGAGCGTCTGGGGATCCGTTGTTCTGTAATAATGGGGTCTTGCTAAGGAGGCCTTTGCCCTCACCAAAGCCCCCTCTTGTGGATTGAACATCTGGGACGGGCCAATTCTGTTTGGAGCACAGAATCTGCAAAGTGGTAGAAAACCGAGCCTGGCTCTGTAAAGTTAAAACCAGCCGTTTGCTTCATCCTCAGAATCTGTGGAGATTTGAGCTGAGTTCGAATCTCCGCTTAGCTGGGCAATTAACCGGGGATCACCTCTCCCTCCGCCCTGGGCTTCCTTCCGTGTGATGAAGCATATGCTTGTGATGCCAACACCAGCCCTTCGTGCAAGAGTGTGATGCAAGCATGAAAGGGGCGGGGCTTGGACTGTGACGTCACCGCGCCAGTTTCGCCACATGGGCATCCTTGTGGGCGCCTGTGCCCCGTGGGGCCCAGCCAGCGCATCTTGGTGGAAAGGCGGGATAAAGATGCATTAAAAATGAAAAAAACACTATCCATCTCTTTTAGTAATTGAATGCAGGTTACGAGACTGAAATTCTAAATATATAATTGGAATAATGTTTCGGAATCCTGTGGGTGGTGACGATTGTATGGAAGTTGGTGCTGAGTCTGTTTTGGAGATGATCAGCCTTTAATTTAACTCTTGATGGTGAATAAAACTCGTCCGATGCAACCATTTAATGGACCTCTGGGTGGGCAGAAGTGGGGATCTCTAAATTGTTGGGTCATTGCTGTGTTTTTATTTCCCCTGTTCGCTTCCTGGCCCTTTTTTCAGGATTGATCTTCATGGTGTATCGGTTTTAAGCTCTACCATGCTGATAGGTAATAAGTGCAATTATTGCACTTAATCTTGGGTTTATTAACGCCGGGGGGGAACTTCCAGATGCCTGATCTGCAGGGAGGGTGCTTCAACTGGCAGAACTGAATTTCTGCTTAGTGAAAGTTGCTTTTTCTTCTGTTTTCCCCTGGTTCCATTAATCCATCCGTCACGAACCCCAAAAGCAGCTGAGCAAAAGGGGGGCCGTGTTGTTTATCTGCCACAGGCTGACAACTTATTCTGGAATCTCTTCTGGGGTTTAGCAGGCTGGATGCTTGAGCTGGAGTGCCCTGAAATTTCCCGCTGTGATCAGCCTGTTAAATAAGCAAATACAGGATGTAAAATACACACAAAACCATTACTTTCTTTCATGGGGTTGGCCCAACCATTAGATGGCAGCAGACAGTTAGTTGGAGGTGTCTCTTTGCTGCCATCTTGTGGTCACATCAGTTCTCACAGCTCTTATATGGCAACCCTTATATGGGCGTTACCCTTCTTGGCTATATCAGTTCATTGCCCGCAGCCATACTCTGCCTTATTTGATTCTGGTTTAGCCTGTTTTATGAACTCAGCCATTCTGGTTCTTAAACCATGGTTTATGATTTAGTGCCCTGGGCATTGAGCTTCACTGCTGATAATCACATGGACACATCCAAGCGGTTTTCTTAGCACAATGTGGGAGTGGTTCACCGTTCCAGGATTTTTTTTTTCTTTTTGACTTCCACTCTAGGCCCCAGCATTGGGATTTCCTTGTGGTCTCCCATCCAGGTATCTGGTTGTGCTTAACTTTTTTTTTTTTATAGATCAGGTCAAATAATGCAGGCACTGCCACTAAGTTAAGAAGAATTATGGGTTGGGGGTTATATTAATCCCACCCTTATGTTGATTATTCAGCTATTGCATAGCAAATGTTGCATTTTTCCTGAAGCTTGTGAGGAAATATCTGGACCTAAAGCAAAGATCTCTTGGTATCTGCAGGGTTAGTGTTTACTCTGATGATCAGGTCATTTTCAAAGAGTCTAGCAGAAATTCTTTCCGATATTTAAATTGTATTTAAATTGTCAACTAAATTCTATTAAACATGGCAAGGAACCTCTCTCCCCACCCCTACCTTTTTCTGATTTGCCCACAAGATTATTCTAAAATTATTAATTGCTTATCTCTGTTGCATTGTTTTTTCCAAGCAGCCTTCAGCTGCAGAACTTGCGAAATACTTGTTACTGAAGAGGGAAGAAGCTATTTTCCATTGCTCTGTTTAAAAGTTCATACTATTTAAAAGCAACTGTGCCTTGAAGCAGGGCAAGTGATGTCACACACATCACGGTGTCATTGTGTGCATGACACAAATCATCTAATTCACATGGTCATCCCGTAGAACCCCAGTGATGTCATGTGTTCTGTGACATCTTCATGCGGTGCAATGACATCATAGCATGTGTGACATCATTATAGCTTCTCCCAAACACCTATGAGACTTCGGCTAGGAGCTGCAGGTGTTCTGAATTTTGGCTCGCCCAAAAACTCACATTTGCCTTCTTAGACCAAAATGTTCAGCCGTTCGCCAAGGGCAGCCCGGCTGCATTCACATAATCTGATTAACCTAGTTATTGAAAGGAGCCGTTTCTGGGTTTGCACAGTTCCTTGAGCCTTAAACTAAGCCAACAGGTTGGCTTTGCATCACTGGTTAAAAGCCACCAGATGTGGGCCAAAGCGACTAACCAAGTTTAAAACTAACCAGGCTTAGGTTGTACAACGGCAAGGATGCTGGGAACACAGCTTTGGTATTTCATAGAGGAGGGATCCCCCGTGAAGCTTTTTAAAAGATTTCTGTAAAAAGGCATTCTTCCCATTTACTTGGAGAGCTTTTGACTTGATTAAAATCTTACCTTTCTAGATCTCGAGGGACAGAGGTGTGATGCCAGACTTCGAAACAAGCGGAAAGGGTTATTTTCTGATCTAGTTTTCATATGGGCCAGTTTGACTTTTTAAATGGGCCCGTGTGGCTTCCTTCCCCAGCCTTCAACGCGGCTGTAATTTTAGAAGGCTTGGCTTAGGACTCTGCATTTATTTATACGGTGACCTGATAGCTCTTAAAAATAGCCCTTAATAAAATGTCCTGGTCTTATTGGGATGGCCAATTTCCTGATTTAAAACCTGCTCCCTGAAATAGGATTTCTACTCGAAAGCAAGGAATTGGATTTTGATAGAGGAGGCCTAAAAGGAAAGGCGTCTGTAAATGGTTAAAAAGGGATCTGTGGGGCCTGGTTTTTGCTACGGCATCGGAGGAACTTTTGGAGAAGCTGTTGCAATACAGTATTTATTACAAAAGGTTTCCTCGGGGTCAGTTGCTGACATTAAACTGGAAGGCTGGGTCAATGTTGCTCCCCAGGGCCCTCCTCGGCCTCCCCGCTTGCTCGATTCAGCATTGAAGTCGGTCTGAAGTTGTCTTGATGGCCGTCCCAAAGCAAGAATTTATAGGCCAGGCATTATTGGGAACATCCCTTAATTGCAAAAAAATAAAATAAAATAAAATTCTGTGGGGCTCAGAGCTGGCAGTTTAGGAATTGCCTGCTTGACTCAAAAGAAATGGAGAGAGCACCTTTTGCACAATAGAGAACTGATAATGTTTTTTTGGGGGGGTTGAACCTGCAACTTTTAGCCTCTTTGTCCTGGCCGGTGGATTGCCCTTGCTGAAAATTAGCAGTGCAGCTGCACCATTTTAAAGGGGGGTGGTATGCAGAACTACGTAGTGTATAAGTGTAAAAGTTGGCAGTACGTTTAAAAAAATAAGAACTAAACTTTC